>OX376648.1:22467808-23160840 GCA_947386135.1 Melanchra persicariae | reverse complement strand
ACCTAACCTAACCTAACCTAACCTAACCTAACCTAACCTAACCTAACCTAACCTAACCTAACCTAACCTAACCTAACCTAACCTAACCTAACCTAACCTAACCTAACCTAACCTAACCTAACCTAACCTAACCTAACCTAACCTAACCTAACCTAACCTAACCTAACCTAACCTAACCTAACCTAACCTAACCTAACCTAACCTAACCTAACCTAACCTAACCTAACCTAACCTAACCTAACCTAACCTAACCTAACCTAACCTAACCTAACCTAACCTAACCTAACCTAACCTAACCTAACCTAACCTAACCTAACCTAACCTAACCTAACCTAACCTAACCTAACCTAACCTAACCTAACCTAACCTAACCTAACCTAACCTAACCTAACCTAACCTAACCTAACCTAACCTAACCTAACCTAACCTAACCTAACCTAACCTAACCTAACCTAACCTAACCTAACCTAACCTAACCTAACCTAACCTAACCTAACCTAACCTAACCTAACCTAACCTAACCTAACCTAACCTAACCTAACCTAACCTAACCTAACCTAACCTAACCTAACCTAACCTAACCTAACCTAACCTAACCTAACCTAACCTAACCTAACCTAACCTAACCTAACCTAACCTAACCTAACCTAACCTAACCTAACCTAACCTAACCTAACCTAACCTAACCTAACCTAACCTAACCTAACCTAACCTAACCTAACCTAACCTAACCTAACCTAACCTAACCTAACCTAACCTAACCTAACCTAACCTAACCTAACCTAACCTAACCTAACCTAACCTAACCTAACCTAACCTAACCTAACCTAACCTAACCTAACCTAACCTAACCTAACCTAACCTAACCTAACCTAACCTAACCTAACCTAACCTAACCTAACCTAACCTAACCTAACCTAACCTAACCTAACCTAACCTAACCTAACCTAACCTAACCTAACCTAACCTAACCTAACCTAACCTAACCTAACCTAACCTAACCTAACCTAACCTAACCTAACCTAACCTAACCTAACCTAACCTAACCTAACCTAACCTAACCTAACCTAACCTAACCTAACCTAACCTAACCTAACCTAACCTAACCTAACCTAACCTAACCTAACCTAACCTAACCTAACCTAACCTAACCTAACCTAACCTAACCTAACCTAACCTAACCTAACCTAACCTAACCTAACCTAACCTAACCTAACCTAACCTAACCTAACCTAACCTAACCTAACCTAACCTAACCTAACCTAACCTAACCTAACCTAACCTAACCTAACCTAACCTAACCTAACCTAACCTAACCTAACCTAACCTAACCTAACCTAACCTAACCTAACCTAACCTAACCTAACCTAACCTAACCTAACCTAACCTAACCTAACCTAACCTAACCTAACCTAACCTAACCTAACCTAACCTAACCTAACCTAACCTAACCTAACCTAACCTAACCTAACCTAACCTAACCTAACCTAACCTAACCTAACCTAACCTAACCTAACCTAACCTAACCTAACCTAACCTAACCTAACCTAACCTAACCTAACCTAACCTAACCTAACCTAACCTAACCTAACCTAACCTAACCTAACCTAACCTAACCTAACCTAACCTAACCTAACCTAACCTAACCTAACCTAACCTAACCTAACCTAACCTAACCTAACCTAACCTAACCTAACCTAACCTAACCTAACCTAACCTAACCTAACCTAACCTAACCTAACCTAACCTAACCTAACCTAACCTAACCTAACCTAACCTAACCTAACCTAACCTAACCTAACCTAACCTAACCTAACCTAACCTAACCTAACCTAACCTAACCTAACCTAACCTAACCTAACCTAACCTAACCTAACCTAACCTAACCTAACCTAACCTAACCTAACCTAACCTAACCTAACCTAACCTAACCTAACCTAACCTAACCTAACCTAACCTAACCTAACCTAACCTAACCTAACCTAACCTAACCTAACCTAACCTAACCTAACCTAACCTAACCTAACCTAACCTAACCTAACCTAACCTAACCTAACCTAACCTAACCTAACCTAACCTAACCTAACCTAACCTAACCTAACCTAACCTAACCTAACCTAACCTAACCTAACCTAACCTAACCTAACCTAACCTAACCTAACCTAACCTAACCTAACCTAACCTAACCTAACCTAACCTAACCTAACCTAACCTAACCTAACCTAACCTAACCTAACCTAACCTAACCTAACCTAACCTAACCTAACCTAACCTAACCTAACCTAACCTAACCTAACCTAACCTAACCTAACCTAACCTAACCTAACCTAACCTAACCTAACCTAACCTAACCTAACCTAACCTAACCTAACCTAACCTAACCTAACCTAACCTAACCTAACCTAACCTAACCTAACCTAACCTAACCTAACCTAACCTAACCTAACCTAACCTAACCTAACCTAACCTAACCTAACCTAACCTAACCTAACCTAACCTAACCTAACCTAACCTAACCTAACCTAACCTAACCTAACCTAACCTAACCTAACCTAACCTAACCTAACCTAACCTAACCTAACCTAACCTAACCTAACCTAACCTAACCTAACCTAACCTAACCTAACCTAACCTAACCTAACCTAACCTAACCTAACCTAACCTAACCTAACCTAACCTAACCTAACCTAACCTAACCTAACCTAACCTAACCTAACCTAACCTAACCTAACCTAACCTAACCTAACCTAACCTAACCTAACCTAACCTAACCTAACCTAACCTAACCTAACCTAACCTAACCTAACCTAACCTAACCTAACCTAACCTAACCTAACCTAACCTAACCTAACCTAACCTAACCTAACCTAACCTAACCTAACCTAACCTAACCTAACCTAACCTAACCTAACCTAACCTAACCTAACCTAACCTAACCTAACCTAACCTAACCTAACCTAACCTAACCTAACCTAACCTAACCTAACCTAACCTAACCTAACCTAACCTAACCTAACCTAACCTAACCTAACCTAACCTAACCTAACCTAACCTAACCTAACCTAACCTAACCTAACCTAACCTAACCTAACCTAACCTAACCTAACCTAACCTAACCTAACCTAACCTAACCTAACCTAACCTAACCTAACCTAACCTAACCTAACCTAACCTAACCTAACCTAACCTAACCTAACCTAACCTAACCTAACCTAACCTAACCTAACCTAACCTAACCTAACCTAACCTAACCTAACCTAACCTAACCTAACCTAACCTAACCTAACCTAACCTAACCTAACCTAACCTAACCTAACCTAACCTAACCTAACCTAACCTAACCTAACCTAACCTAACCTAACCTAACCTAACCTAACCTAACCTAACCTAACCTAACCTAACCTAACCTAACCTAACCTAACCTAACCTAACCTAACCTAACCTAACCTAACCTAACCTAACCTAACCTAACCTAACCTAACCTAACCTAACCTAACCTAACCTAACCTAACCTAACCTAACCTAACCTAACCTAACCTAACCTAACCTAACCTAACCTAACCTAACCTAACCTAACCTAACCTAACCTAACCTAACCTAACCTAACCTAACCTAACCTAACCTAACCTAACCTAACCTAACCTAACCTAACCTAACCTAACCTAACCTAACCTAACCTAACCTAACCTAACCTAACCTAACCTAACCTAACCTAACCTAACCTAACCTAACCTAACCTAACCTAACCTAACCTAACCTAACCTAACCTAACCTAACCTAACCTAACCTAACCTAACCTAACCTAACCTAACCTAACCTAACCTAACCTAACCTAACCTAACCTAACCTAACCTAACCTAACCTAACCTAACCTAACCTAACCTAACCTAACCTAACCTAACCTAACCTAACCTAACCTAACCTAACCTAACCTAACCTAACCTAACCTAACCTAACCTAACCTAACCTAACCTAACCTAACCTAACCTAACCTAACCTAACCTAACCTAACCTAACCTAACCTAACCTAACCTAACCTAACCTAACCTAACCTAACCTAACCTAACCTAACCTAACCTAACCTAACCTAACCTAACCTAACCTAACCTAACCTAACCTAACCTAACCTAACCTAACCTAACCTAACCTAACCTAACCTAACCTAACCTAACCTAACCTAACCTAACCTAACCTAACCTAACCTAACCTAACCTAACCTAACCTAACCTAACCTAACCTAACCTAACCTAACCTAACCTAACCTAACCTAACCTAACCTAACCTAACCTAACCTAACCTAACCTAACCTAACCTAACCTAACCTAACCTAACCTAACCTAACCTAACCTAACCTAACCTAACCTAACCTAACCTAACCTAACCTAACCTAACCTAACCTAACCTAACCTAACCTAACCTAACCTAACCTAACCTAACCTAACCTAACCTAACCTAACCTAACCTAACCTAACCTAACCTAACCTAACCTAACCTAACCTAACCTAACCTAACCTAACCTAACCTAACCTAACCTAACCTAACCTAACCTAACCTAACCTAACCTAACCTAACCTAACCTAACCTAACCTAACCTAACCTAACCTAACCCAGAGTCCGCGGTCACCCCCCGCGACGGCAACACGCGTTAAAGGCTGCTCCGCGCAAAAAATTTCTTTGAAAAATCACAGAAGTGGTATTTTCTAACCGAATCTAACCGAGTTTAGTACCAAATTGTGCGGAAAAATACGATCTATCCAGTGGTGAAAAGTGCGCAATTGAGAGTGCCTTGGGAAGTGAATTAACCCCAAAAAAGTGAAAATTGTGAAAAATTTTAATTTTCAAAGTGAAACGCTGCCTAAACAAGAGCGACGACACATCATTTTTCTGGTGTCAAACGACGCGCCCTATTGGCGCTCACAACTTGAAGCTGCTTCCCGATTTTTCCGAGCCACGCTTGCAAAAAAAATCGAGAAAAACTACTTTCCACGTGGCCACGTGCAACTGGTTCCGGTCGCGTGTGGCTGACACCATCCAGGGGCTTCGAGGCAGGACATCGAGTTCGTCAAGTTGGCGTTTCCTGCATCAAAAAAGGTGAAGTGGTTCCGAAGTTATTGGGTATTTAAGTTTTTCAAAATTTTTAATAATTAATAACTAATTATTTGTCGCGTTAACCCCCCTTTATTACTTTGCCATTTAAAAGGCCTTAATTATCACTACATTTCTGTAAAATTTCAGATTTTTATCATTAGTATTTTTGGAGTTACAATTTTTTGAAATTTTGGGGTTAACACGAGGGGTTCTAAATAAGGGTTGAATGTCTCCGGAACCACTACCGAAAAATAGTTATAAACTAGATTAAGCCTTATTTTTAATATTTATCGATCTAAAGTTTACTAGCTTTATACAGTGTTTGTTTTAGTCAAATTTAGGGGGTTTTTTGACTGTTAAAAATCGGGGGTAAGTTTTCCAGGAATCAAAATTTCAGATCTGGACTGGGCTCTTTAAGCCCGATCCAAAGAGCCCAAACTCGGCTAGTTTTGGACAACAGAAGCCAATTTTAGGCCAACAGCCGCCATCTTGGACGCCATCTTGGAAAACTTACTTCCTGCGTAACTTCGGACTCGCTGGTCCTACAGAGCTGTCGTTTTCACTGTAATACTGAGGAACACAAGACCCATCCTATGCACTTGGTTTTTAGCGTTTTGGCGCTGAGGAATTTCAGGTTCCTGAAAATCGCCTTGCGCGCTGGGGCGGGTCGAGCCAAGCCGGACAAGCCCAAACACGGACGTTCTACGACCATCGTAAAGGAAATTAGCTCGGGTTTAGAATTGACTTTGACAGTTCTTGAACTGTCAAACGATTTTTCAGGCCCGGATAACTCCTGAACCGGAGGTCGTGGAGCGCTCGGGTTTCTTTTGGGGACCTTGGTATACTCTTCCCTAACTGGTTAGCATTTTTCAGGGGTTTTCAGGACCTGAGATTTTTCAGCCTAAAAACTGGTCAGGGGGATAGATCGCGTCGAGCTGGGTCAGGGGAGCCCAAGCACGGTGATATTTGGTCTGGGGGTCCCGGAGATATTTGCACGTAACCGTATTTGGGGCGCCATCTTGGATTGGCAACCTGAACTTCGGGCAGCTATATCTTTGGAGCCCTTTGGGCTAGTGTGGCCGTGTTTGGGTTCATCGGAAGGGGCTCGGGGAGACCTGTCCTCTGGTGGGTAGAGACTGACTCTACGTAGAGTCAAAATTTATTTTTGATATTTTTGGGTTCCTTTTGAAAATATATCGTTTTGAGAAGGCCCTTTAGGATCTTTGACGCCAGACAGTGGTCTGCAATTAGTATTTTAAGACTCATTTTTGCACAATACTCTATAGAGGGTATTATATTGGACCCTTATAGTAGAACATTACACTTCTTCCTCTATCCCTCTTCTTTACATCTTTATATACTTTTATTTACATATATTTTTACTTTTACTTTTTACTTTTTGTCATTTGACAAAGATTCTTCGACCAGATCAGACGCGTCTCTGTGACTCATTAAAATGTTCGGAATCAGAACTCCAGCAAAGAAAATGACGAAAACCCGCGGATCTCCCGAAGAAAACGAGAGGGCCGGCCCCTCGACAACTCTGACGCAGTCCTCGAACGTGAGGAGGAGTATAGGGGAATGGGAGGCGGGGCAAAACCCGCAAAAATCACCCGACTCGCCACAGAAAACACAACCGATGGCACCTACAAAGCCAAAGGTAAAGGCTGTCACAGTTGATGACAGACCCGTGGCACGCAGGCTATCCACAGAGATGCCATTCAGCTCCCCCAAACAAAAAAGAGAATACCCTGACAGAGTGACGGAGGCCCGTGCTTGTATTAAGAAGGCAAAAACAGCCCTGGGAGAGTCCCGGAATTTAAGGGCGGACATAAAAACTGACGTCACACAGGCGGTGGAACGACTATTTCAGCTTGTGAAAGAGGCCGAGTCCGTGAAATCTACAATAAGGACTAAGGAAACAAACAAGGAGACAGAAAGAACACAGACAGAACAGACTTCACAGGAAAATAATAGCGAAGGAATGCAAGGCCATCTGACTCAAGTAATAGAACAACACGCAAAACTCCTTCTAGAAAACAATTGCACGATGGAAAAACTGAGAAAGGAACTAGAGGATAGCAGACACCAGATAGGAAATAGTACTTACGCCAAAATTGCAGCCACCGATCCCAAAAAAGTAGCACCAGAACACACAGCTCTCCACTCAATAGTGGTAGCCTCAACCGACCAGTTGGAAACGGGGGACGAGGTAATAGAGAAAATAAGGAAAGCGGTGAATGCAAAAAACGGCTTTATTACAGTAGACAGAGTCAGAAAGGCCAGAGATCGTAAGGTAATAGTGGGATGTAGAACTCAGGAAGAAAGACAAAAGGTCAAAGAAAGACTGAGTGTTGGGGGTAACTTAATAGTGGAAGAGGTGAAAAATAAAGACCCGTTACTTGCTCTCAAAAACGTCTTCAAATATAACACAGACGAGGACGTTAAGCAAGCCATCAGAAAACAGAACGGAGACCTCTTCAAAGATCTGAAGAGTGACGACGACAGGATCGACATCGTTTATAAAAAGAAAACAAGGAACCCCCACACGCACCACGTAATACTGAAAGTGTCGCCGCAGCTATGGAGCAGAACTCTGCATAAAGGGGCCATACATATTGACATCCAGCGTATTAAAGTGGAAGACCAATCTCCACTTGTACAGTGCACATGCTGCTTAGCGTATGGCCATAGCAAGCGTTTCTGTAAGGACACTGAAGATAAATGTAGCCACTGCGGCGGCCTTCACACCAAAGCACAGTGCCCCGACTGGCTCGCCGGAGCAGCCCCATCATGCGTGAACTGCACGCAAGCAAAACACGCCAGTACAGATCATAACGCGTTCAGCAGCGAATGTACTGTACGTAGGAGATGGGAGGCAATAGCGAGAGCCAAGGTAGCATATTGCTAACGTGGTGGGCAGCAACAACAACAACAGGGCAGGCAACCCCACCAGAGGTTACGCAGTGGCCCAGGCCAATCTCCAGAGAAAGGAGTTGGCAACAAACGAGCTGATGATGGAGGCTACCGATCGCAAGATAGCGTTTGCTCTCGTCCAGGAGCCGTATGTGGGCGGGATTCGAAGGATGAAGAGCTACCGAGGTGTGCGGGTGTACCAGTGCGAGGACGATGGAAGAGGGACTGTGAAAGCGGCCGTGGTCGTATTTGATCACGACTTGGACGTTATACAGTGCCCAGAACTCACTACGAATAACATCGTGGTAGTGAGGATCCGGTCCAAAGCCTGGGAAATCGCAGTAGTTTCTTTTTACTTCGAACCGGACTCGCCCATAGAGCCATACTTGGAACAATTGCGAAGAACGGTAGAGAAAGCTGGGCCAAGAAAACTGCTCATTGGAGGCGATGCCAATGCTAAGAATACCTGGTGGGGCAGCATCGTAAATGACACCAGGGGCGTAGACATGTCCGGGACCCTGGAAGAGTCAGATTTGCAGGTACTCAATAGAGGGGGCATACCCACATTTGACACAATAAGGGGCAACACGAGATACAGCAGCTTTGTTGATTTAACAGCTTGCTCGATAGACCTGCTGGGTCTCGTGGAAGACTGGATAGTTGACCAAGGGGTGACGAGCTCGGACCACAACACGATCCTGTTCAAAATAAGGCTGCAAAAAGAAAAAGGGACCAATATCCAAAGAACCACTCGACTCTACAACACGAAAAAGGCAAATTGGGACCTTTTCATAGAGAAAATGGACCAATTCCAAGCGGACCAAAATATCAACGCAACTGAAATAAGTAGAGTCGAGTCTAAACAGCTATTGGAAGACATGGTAAAGTCAATTACTAACGGCATCACTTTAGCCTGCAGAGACAGCATGCCGTCCAAGGCACTGAACACCGTGTTCTCCGTCCCATGGAGATCAGAGGAGCTCGCACTCTTAAAAAAGGAGGTCACTACAAAAAAGCGGAGAATACGCAATGCAGCCAAAGACCGCAAAGATAAAGTCTTCAAGGAGTACCTGCAAGCAAAAGAAAACTACGAATGCCAAGTCAAGAAAGCCCAAATAGCAAGCTGGAAGACCTTTTGCCAAAAACAAGACCGGGAAGGAGTATGGGAGGGGATATACAGAGTGATCGGAAAAACCGCCAAACGTCAAGAGGATCTGACCCTTAAAAAGGACGATGTGTTCCTAAACCCAAAAGAATCGGCAGCTCTATTAGCCAAAACATTCTACCCAGAGGACTCCGAAGAGAAGGATAACTCGCATCATCGCCAAATCAGAGAGCTTGCGAAGCAAGTAAACGCCCCGTGTCATGATGAAATACATGATCCGCCGTTTACGGTAGAAGAGCTAAAGACCGCGAGTAATAGTTTTAACCCAAAGAAGGCACCTGGAGCGGATGGCTTTACGGCGGACATATGCAGTCGAGTAATCTCCAGGAATCTAGACGTGTTCCTTGCCCTTTACAACAAGTGCTTAGAGATAAGCCACTTCCCGGACATCTGGAAGGAAGCCACAGTGGTGGTATTGAGAAAACCGGGCAAGGACGACTATCAGAATCCCAAGTCCTATAGGCCGATTGGTCTGCTACCAGTCTTGGGCAAGATCCTGGAGAAGATGATAGTAGCAAGGATCAGGTGGCACCTAGTACCGCGGATTAGTACTCGCCAGTACGGCTTTATGCCACAAAGGAGCACCGAGGACGCCCTCTATAATCTAGTGAACCATATCAAGGGCAACATAGAGCGGAAAAAGCTCGTAACCCTAGTCTCACTGGATATAGAGGGGGCCTTCGATAGCGCCTGGTGGCCAGCTATCAAAGTCAGACTGGCTGAGGAAAAGTGTCCGGTCAATGTAAGGAGGCTACTGAATAGCTATCTCGACTGCAGAAAAATCGCTTTGAGGTATGCCGGGGAGGAACACAAAAGAAACACCCAGAAAGGTTGCGTCCAGGGATCCATTGGCGGCCCCATACTCTGGAACGTGGTACTGGACCCCCTATTACACGGACTGGAGAAAGAAGGTATTTACTGCCAGGCATATGCAGATGACGTAGTGATGGTCTTCAGCGGGGATACGGGCCTGGAGATCTCGAGACAGGCCAATGCCGCTCTCGACTATGTTCGGGAGTGGGGAGTCCGGAACAAGCTGAAGTTTGCGCCTCACAAAACTTGTGCTATGGTACTGACGCGGAAGCTTAAGTACGACACCCCACTCCTGAAGATGGGGGGGACCGACATTGGAATGTCGAGGGAAATCAAGGTCCTGGGAGTAACTCTGGACGATAAAATGACCTTCAACACCCACGTCGCAAAGGTCTGCAAAAAGGCGGCAGACCTATACAAGCAGCTGTCCAGAGCTGCTAAAGTAAGCTGGGGACTGCATCCCGAAATCATCAGAACAATTTATACGGCAGTGGTGGAACCGGTCATATTGTACGCGGCAAGTGCATGGGCACCAGCAGCCAAGAAGATTGGGACGCAGAAGGCGCTAAATGCAGTGCAGAGGGGATTTGCACAGAAATTGTGCAGGTCCTACCGAACGGTTTCACTGAACTCGGCACTGGTACTGGCTGGGATACTGCCTCTTGACCTGCGGATACAGGAAGCAGCCGCTCTGTATGAAGCAAGGAGAGGGTCGTCCCGGCTGGTGCTGGGAGACAGAGAGACCGAACGAGTAGTGGGATTTGCGAGGAATCCGCATCCGGCTCGGCATGTAGAGCTGATCTTCGAGAGTTTGACCACACAACAGCAGGTCGACAACAGCAACGGGCAGGCGGTGAAAATATACACCGACGGCAGCAAGCTTGAGGGCAGGGTCGGTGCCGCGCTATCCATATGGAATGGCGAGGCTGAGATCAAGGCCATCAAGCTTAGTCTGTCCGCGTACTGCACCGTTTACCAAGCGGAGATCCTCGCTATATGCAGGGCCACGAAGTGGATCCTGAAACGCGCAGAGACTGCATTCTGCATATACAGTGACTCAAGATCTGCCCTCGAAACCGTCATTAACTACAACGCACTGCATCCATTAGCGGTAGAGACGCGCGAACACCTTAATGAAGCCTTCAACCAGGGCAAAACTGTGAGCTTGTACTGGGTGAAGGCACACGTAGGGCTAGTAGGCAACGAACGCGCAGATCAGTTAGCGAAAGAGGCCGCACTCTTGAGCCGGAGGAGTCCCGACTATGACCAGTGTCCTGTTTCATTCGTCAAGCGGATAATCCGCAAGGACTCCCTTGACGAATGGAATGGGAGATACAGGTCAGGCCATACTGCCTCCGTAACAAGAGTGTTCCTCCCGGATGCAGTAGACGCGTATCGACTTATTAGGAGCATAAAGCCGCAGGGAATTGTGACGCAGGTACTCACGGGACATGGGGGGCTCTCCCAGTACTTGCATCGCTTCAAGTGTAAGGAGAGCCCCGCATGTATCTGTGACCCCGATGCCTCGGAGACAGTGTTCCATATTCTGCTGGACTGCCCAGTACATGCCAGGGACCGATTTAACCTGCAGCAACAATTGGGTGTCGATATCAATATGGAAAACACACAGGCACTTATTAGCAGCAAACTCACGCGGGAAACTTTTATAGAGTATTGTGTAAAAATAATGGAAATAGTAATCAATAGAAACAAGATAGACTAAGCATTTACTATAAAGTATATTGTAATAATATATCGCTGTAGTAAAGATTAAGCTAAGTAGTAGTCAACAAGTTTAGAGTTTAAGAAATAATGTCAATAAGGTTTTTAGTATAAACATATAACATATAAGGAAAGGCGCCCAAAATTGTACCAATAAAAATAAGAAATAAATGATAGAATAGAAGAAATTGTACTAGAATAAGAATTAAGATAAAATAAGTTCGTAGGCACAACTAGTGTTGTCAAGAAAATGTAAACTATAGATTTAAGATTAGGCACAAGGCATGTCGGAAATGTTGTAAAAGACACCTTGTTAAGAAACTGTAAAGAAAATAATAATATAGAGTAGACAAATAGGGACAGTTAGAACTGTCAAGAAAATGTAATCGCTGAAGGAATAGATAGGCACAAGGAAAGTCCGAAATGTTTTGAAGAGACTCCTTGTACAAAAAATGGAAAAGCAAGTCGATAGGACCATAGAGATAGGCACAAGCAGGTCTGGAATGTTGGATGAGACCGCCTGTACAGAAAATGTAGAATTGAGAATGAGGTAGAAATAGTAGAGTAGGACCATACCAGGGTCACGTCAGTAATAATTTAAATGTAGTAATTGTTTAAGTAGTATATAAGTTCTGTGAAATATGATAATGTCACAGAGACAAGGAATAAAAAAAAAAAAAAAAAAAAAAAAAAAAAAAAAAAAAAAAAAAAAAAAAAAAAAAAAAAAAAAAAAACCAACCTAACCTAACCTAACCTAACCTAACCTAACCTAACCTAACCTAACCTAACCTAACCTAACCTAACCTAACCTAACCTAACCTAACCTAACCTAACCTAACCTAACCTAACCTAACCTAACCTAACCTAACCTAACCTAACCTAACCTAACCTAACCTAACCTAACCTAACCTAACCTAACCTAACCTAACCTAACCTAACCTAACCTAACCTAACCTAACCTAACCTAACCTAACCTAACCTAACCTAACCTAACCTAACCTAACCTAACCTAACCTAACCTAACCTAACCTAACCTAACCTAACCTAACCTAACCTAACCTAACCTAACCTAACCTAACCTAACCTAACCTAACCTAACCTAACCTAACCTAACCTAACCTAACCTAACCTAACCTAACCTAACCTAACCTAACCTAACCTAACCTAACCTAACCTAACCTAACCTAACCTAACCTAACCTAACCTAACCTAACCTAACCTAACCTAACCTAACCTAACCTAACCTAACCTAACCTAACCTAACCTAACCTAACCTAACCTAACCTAACCTAACCTAACCTAACCTAACCTAACCTAACCTAACCTAACCTAACCTAACCTAACCTAACCTAACCTAACCTAACCTAACCTAACCTAACCTAACCTAACCTAACCTAACCTAACCTAACCTAACCTAACCTAACCTAACCTAACCTAACCTAACCTAACCTAACCTAACCTAACCTAACCTAACCTAACCTAACCTAACCTAACCTAACCTAACCTAACCTAACCTAACCTAACCTAACCTAACCTAACCTAACCTAACCTAACCTAACCTAACCTAACCTAACCTAACCTAACCTAACCTAACCTAACCTAACCTAACCTAACCTAACCTAACCTAACCTAACCTAACCTAACCTAACCTAACCTAACCTAACCTAACCTAACCTAACCTAACCTAACCTAACCTAACCTAACCTAACCTAACCTAACCTAACCTAACCTAACCTAACCTAACCTAACCTAACCTAACCTAACCTAACCTAACCTAACCTAACCTAACCTAACCTAACCTAACCTAACCTAACCTAACCTAACCTAACCTAACCTAACCTAACCTAACCTAACCTAACCTAACCTAACCTAACCTAACCTAACCTAACCTAACCTAACCTAACCTAACCTAACCTAACCTAACCTAACCTAACCTAACCTAACCTAACCTAACCTAACCTAACCTAACCTAACCTAACCTAACCTAACCTAACCTAACCTAACCTAACCTAACCTAACCTAACCTAACCTAACCTAACCTAACCTAACCTAACCTAACCTAACCTAACCTAACCTAACCTAACCTAACCTAACCTAACCTAACCTAACCTAACCTAACCTAACCTAACCTAACCTAACCTAACCTAACCTAACCTAACCTAACCTAACCTAACCTAACCTAACCTAACCGGAGAGCAGATGAGCGGAGAGATCCAAGAGATGGGGATGCACATACTTAACAGCGGCGACATACCAACGTTCGACACCATACGTGGCGGAAAAAGGTACAGCAGCCACGTCGACGTGACGGCATGCTCAGAGGAGATTCTAGACCTGGTGGAAGAATGGAGAGTGGTAGAGAGCCTTACGAGCTCGGACCACAACGGCATAATCTTTGGCTTAAAATTACAAAAATCAAAAGGAATAAACATTGAGAGGACAACACGCATATATAATACTAAGAAAGCGAATTGGGAGCAATTTCATGAGAAATTGCTCCAGATTATGCTAGAAAACCGGTTAACAGAAAGCGAAATAGAAAAAATTAGTAATACAATAGAATTAGAGCAAACCATAGCCAAATATAACGAAGCAATCACACTAACATGTAAACAAACAATACCAAATAAGAAGAAAAACGAAACACTCACAGTGCCGTGGTGGTCCGAGCAGCTCGCAGCCATGAAGAAGGAAGTCGCCACCAGAAGAAGGAGGATCCGAAACGCAGCGCCGCGCCGAAGACAGAGGGTAGTCAGCCTGTACCTGGAACAAAAAGAAAAATATGAGCATGCTGTTAAGAATGCGATAACGGATAGTTGGAAGGACTTCTGTGGGAAACAGGACAAGGAAGGAATGTGGGAAGGGATTTATAGGGTAATTGGAAGGACAACGCGAAGGGAAGAGGACTTACCCCTGAAAAAAGACGGTATAGAGCTCGATGCGGAGGGATCTGCAAAGTACCTGGCCGAAGTGTTCTATCCAAGAGACACAGAAGAAAGCGACACTCAACATCACGTGCAAATAAGAGCCCTAGCAGAAACGGTAAACGACGGAGGTCATGATGATCATGACCCGCCTTTTACCCCTAATGAACTAGAGGTCGCGGCCGGGTCCTTTAACCCCAAAAAGGCCCCTGGAGCGGATGGGTTTACGGCAGATATTTGCTCCCACGCTATCGCGACAGATCAGGGATACTTTTTGGCGCTAATTAATAAATGCCTAGCTCACCACTATTTCCCAAGAACCTGGAAGGAGGCGACAGTGGTTGTGCTGAGAAAACCAGGCAAAGAAAACTACTCAACACCCAAATCGTACAGACCCATAGGCCTCTTGCCCGTGCTCGGAAAAATATACGAAAAGATGCTGATGGGCCGCCTCAAGTTTCACATATTACCCAGAATCAGTACCCACCAGTTTGGGTTCATGCCACAAAGAAGCACTGAAGACGCCCTCGTAAAGCTAACTAATCACATTCGAGATAAACTCAAGGAGAAAAACCTGGTTACAATAGTCTCCCTAGACATAGAGGGCGCTTTCGATAGTGCGTGGTGGCCAGCTATTAGGACAAGACTGGCGGATGAAAAGTGTCCTGTGAACTTGAGGCGGGTCATCGATAGCTACTTGAACGAGAGGGCAGTTGAGGTGAGATATGCGGGGGCAAGTCACAAAAGGAGCACGGAGAAGGGTTGCGTCCAGGGATCGATAGGGGGTCCAATTCTCTGGAATTTATTGCTGGACCCATTGCTGCACCAGCTCGAGCAGCTGGGATATTATTGTCAGGCTTTTGCGGATGACGTGGTGTTGGTCTTTAGCGGTACGGAGGCCCGGGAAATTGAAGGTCAAGCCAATGCCGCCCTCGAACATGTTCGAGCGTGGGGTGTCAACCACAAACTAAAGTTCGCGCCACACAAGACTTGCGCAATGTTAGTCACAAAACGTCTGAAATATGACACACCACGCTTGAGCATGGGAGGGGTCGACATTGGAATGACCAATGAAATCAAGATCCTCGGGCTAACTATCGATAACAGGCTAACCTTCAACTCCCACGTCACAAACATTTGTAAGAGGGCTATAGGCATCTACAAGCGGCTGGTTAGAGCGGCTCGGGTCAGCTGGGGGTTAAACCCCGAGATAATCCGGACGATTTATGTGGCGGCTGTAGAGCCTATAGTCCTATACGCATCAGCCGCATGGGCACCGGCAGCGAAAAAATTAGGAGTGCAAAAGCAGTTGGGTGTCGTACAAAGGGGCTTTGCACAAAAAATGTGCAAATCATACCGCACCGTTTCCCTGAACGCGGCACTTTTGCTGGCAGGCACGCTCCCTCTAGACCTAAGAGTACGCGAGGCTGCTTCACTATACGAAGCCAAGAAGGGAGTGCCTAGGATGGAGTTAGGCGATAGGGAAGTGGAGCGAATGGCTTCCAAAATGGACACCCCACACCCCGCAAGGCAGGCAGCGCTGAAATTCGGCAGCCTGGTAGACGAAGACCAGTACAACCACCACAGCAATCTTGCCGTGAGAATCTTTACAGATGGTAGTAAGATCGGGGGCAAAGTTGGAGCGGCAATGTCGGTGTGGAATAGTACGGAAGAGACAAAGGCCCACAAATTTGCCCTCTCACCATACTGTACCGTCTACCAGGCGGAATTGCTGGCCTTATGTAAGGCAGTGGAGGTCGCATCGAAGAGCGAGGAAACTAATTTTGGCATATTTAGCGACTCAAGGGCCGCTCTCGAGACCGTTATTAACATCAGCGCCCCCCATCCTTTGGCAGTTGAGACGCGACAGCATATCGCCAACTGCGTGAGCCAAAATAAGGAGGTATCCCTGTTTTGGATAAAGGCACATGCGGGATTAGCCGGTAACGAGAGAGCCGACCAACTGGCTAAGGACGCGGCCTTGAGGTCCAAAAGGAGGCCCGAATACGACAAGTGCCCTGTCTCATTCGTAAAACGAATGATCCGTGAGGAGACGCTTCGCGAATGGGACAAAAGGTACAGGTCGGGAGAGGTGGCTTCCGTGACTAAAATGTTCTTCCCGGACGCGATAGAGGCTCACAGGGTTCTGCGAAGAGTAAAGTTGGACGGAATCTTGACTCAGCTATTTACAGGGCATGGTGGATTCTCCTCATACTTGAATCGATTCAAGTGTAAGGAGAGTCCATCATGCATATGCGACCCGGAAGCAGACGAATCTGTGGAGCATATTATTCTGCATTGCCCTGTATTCTCCAAATGTCGATTCGACCTGGAACAGCAACTTGACATTACATTTAGCATACAAAATTTGCCCGAGATAGTAAAGAGCAGAGATAGAGAAACATTCTTCAATTACTGTAGAAAAATTGTACGTAAAGTAAATAATAGGAATAAGTTAGGATAAGAAAAGTATGTTCACAATATATAATGAATATATAGATGTGAACATACGCAATAAATGTTAAAATAGTAAATTATAATGTATGGAAAAGAAAAATGTTAATATGTAAGAAGTATAGAAAATAAGACGTGCAAATAGAAATAAGAAGCTATGTTAAAAGAAAATAAAGAGGAAATCCCATACCCATTTTCCCTAAGTAAGCTCTAAGTAAATATTGTTAATAGTAAAGTATAATGTACTGTTAAAATGACTGTTATGTTTAAATTGTGGTATCATGTATGAAAAAGAAAAATTGTTAATATATAAGTATAGAAAACTGGACGAATTTTAAAAATGTGCAAATAGAAATAAGATGTAATGTTAAAAGAAAAATAAAAAGGAAATCCCATACCCATTTTCCCTGATAAAGTGATAAGTAATTATTGTTAAAATGGTAAAATATCAAGTACGGTTAAAATGAAAAGTGTGATGTTCAAATAGAAGTATCATATATAAAAGAAAGAAAAAAATGTTAATATATAGGAGAAGTATATGAAATAAGATTAAGTATAATAATGTAGCAATAGAAATAAGAAGTTATATGGAAAGAAAATAAAGATGAAATCCCATACCCATCTTCCCTGATAGTGTACTGAGTAAATAAGTAGAATAAGAAAGAAACAGAAAAGAATAGATAGATAGACTAGAAATAAAAAGAAAAGATAGATGGTCAGTCCCCGACCTTAAGTGCGAAAGATGATGAATGACAGAAAGAAATAGTATGAAGCATACAAGTACGAGAGGCATAAAAGCGAGAACTAGTATGAACGAGTAGAAAAATAGACTGTAAATATAGGCTCCAACTACGTTGGAGGTAGACTGTATAAAAAAAAAAAAAAAAAAAAAAAAAAAAAAAAAAAAAAAAAAAAAAAAAAAAAAAAAAAAAAAACCTAACCTAACCTAACCTAACCTAACCTAACCTAACCTAACCTAACCTAACCTAACCTAACCTAACCTAACCTAACCTAACCTAACCTAACCTAACCTAACCTAACCTAACCTAACCTAACCTAACCTAACCTAACCTAACCTAACCTAACCTAACCTAACCTAACCTAACCTAACCGGAGAGCAGATGAGCGGAGAGATCCAAGAGATGGGGATGCACATACTTAACAGCGGCGACATACCAACGTTCGACACCATACGTGGCGGAAAAAGGTACAGCAGCCACGTCGACGTGACGGCATGCTCAGAGGAGATTCTAGACCTGGTGGAAGAATGGAGAGTGGTAGAGAGCCTTACGAGCTCGGACCACAACGGCATAATCTTTGGCTTAAAATTACAAAAATCAAAAGGAATAAACATTGAGAGGACAACACGCATATATAATACTAAGAAAGCGAATTGGGAGCAATTTCATGAGAAATTGCTCCAGATTATGCTAGAAAACCGGTTAACAGAAAGCGAAATAGAAAAAATTAGTAATACAATAGAATTAGAGCAAACCATAGCCAAATATAACGAAGCAATCACACTAACATGTAAACAAACAATACCAAATAAGAAGAAAAACGAAACACTCACAGTGCCGTGGTGGTCCGAGCAGCTCGCAGCCATGAAGAAGGAAGTCGCCACCAGAAGAAGGAGGATCCGAAACGCAGCGCCGCGCCGAAGACAGAGGGTAGTCAGCCTGTACCTGGAACAAAAAGAAAAATATGAGCATGCTGTTAAGAATGCGATAACGGATAGTTGGAAGGACTTCTGTGGGAAACAGGACAAGGAAGGAATGTGGGAAGGGATTTATAGGGTAATTGGAAGGACAACGCGAAGGGAAGAGGACTTACCCCTGAAAAAAGACGGTATAGAGCTCGATGCGGAGGGATCTGCAAAGTACCTGGCCGAAGTGTTCTATCCAAGAGACACAGAAGAAAGCGACACTCAACATCACGTGCAAATAAGAGCCCTAGCAGAAACGGTAAACGACGGAGGTCATGATGATCATGACCCGCCTTTTACCCCTAATGAACTAGAGGTCGCGGCCGGGTCCTTTAACCCCAAAAAGGCCCCTGGAGCGGATGGGTTTACGGCAGATATTTGCTCCCACGCTATCGCGACAGATCAGGGATACTTTTTGGCGCTAATTAATAAATGCCTAGCTCACCACTATTTCCCAAGAACCTGGAAGGAGGCGACAGTGGTTGTGCTGAGAAAACCAGGCAAAGAAAACTACTCAACACCCAAATCGTACAGACCCATAGGCCTCTTGCCCGTGCTCGGAAAAATATACGAAAAGATGCTGATGGGCCGCCTCAAGTTTCACATATTACCCAGAATCAGTACCCACCAGTTTGGGTTCATGCCACAAAGAAGCACTGAAGACGCCCTCGTAAAGCTAACTAATCACATTCGAGATAAACTCAAGGAGAAAAACCTGGTTACAATAGTCTCCCTAGACATAGAGGGCGCTTTCGATAGTGCGTGGTGGCCAGCTATTAGGACAAGACTGGCGGATGAAAAGTGTCCTGTGAACTTGAGGCGGGTCATCGATAGCTACTTGAACGAGAGGGCAGTTGAGGTGAGATATGCGGGGGCAAGTCACAAAAGGAGCACGGAGAAGGGTTGCGTCCAGGGATCGATAGGGGGTCCAATTCTCTGGAATTTATTGCTGGACCCATTGCTGCACCAGCTCGAGCAGCTGGGATATTATTGTCAGGCTTTTGCGGATGACGTGGTGTTGGTCTTTAGCGGTACGGAGGCCCGGGAAATTGAAGGTCAAGCCAATGCCGCCCTCGAACATGTTCGAGCGTGGGGTGTCAACCACAAACTAAAGTTCGCGCCACACAAGACTTGCGCAATGTTAGTCACAAAACGTCTGAAATATGACACACCACGCTTGAGCATGGGAGGGGTCGACATTGGAATGACCAATGAAATCAAGATCCTCGGGCTAACTATCGATAACAGGCTAACCTTCAACTCCCACGTCACAAACATTTGTAAGAGGGCTATAGGCATCTACAAGCGGCTGGTTAGAGCGGCTCGGGTCAGCTGGGGGTTAAACCCCGAGATAATCCGGACGATTTATGTGGCGGCTGTAGAGCCTATAGTCCTATACGCATCAGCCGCATGGGCACCGGCAGCGAAAAAATTAGGAGTGCAAAAGCAGTTGGGTGTCGTACAAAGGGGCTTTGCACAAAAAATGTGCAAATCATACCGCACCGTTTCCCTGAACGCGGCACTTTTGCTGGCAGGCACGCTCCCTCTAGACCTAAGAGTACGCGAGGCTGCTTCACTATACGAAGCCAAGAAGGGAGTGCCTAGGATGGAGTTAGGCGATAGGGAAGTGGAGCGAATGGCATCCAAAATGGACACCCCACACCCCGCAAGGCAGGCAGCGCTGAAATTCGACAGCCTGGTAGACGAAGATCAGTACAACCACCACAGCAATCTTGCCGTGAGAATCTTCACAGATGGTAGTAAGATCGGGGGCAAAGTTGGAGCGGCAATGTCGGTGTGGAATAGTACGGAAGAGACAAAGGCCCACAAATTTGCCCTCTCACCATACTGTACCGTCTACCAGGCTGAATTGCTGGCCTTATGTAAGGCAGCGGAGGTCGCATCGAAGAGCGAGGAAACTAATTTCGGTATATTTAGCGACTCAAGGGCCGCTCTCGAGACCGTTATTAACATCAGCGCCCCCCATCCATTGGCAGTTGAGACGCGACAGCATATCGCCAACTGCGTGAGCCAAAATAAGGAGGTTTCCCTGTTTTGGATAAAGGCACATGCGGGATTAGCCGGTAACGAGAGAGCCGACCAACTGGCTAAGGACGCGGCCTTAAAGTCCAAAAGGAGGCCCGAATACGACAAGTGCCCTGTCTCATTCGTGAAGCGAACGATCCGTGAGGAGACGCTTCACGAGTGGGACAGAAGGTACAGGTCGGGAGAGGTGGCCTCCGTGACTAAAATGTTCTTTCCAGACGCGATAGAGGCTCACGGGATTCTGCGAAGAATAAAGCTGGACGGTATTTTGACTCAACTGCTTACAGGGCATGGTGGATTCTCCTCATACTTGAATCGCTTCAAGTGTAAGGAGAGTCCATCATGCATATGCGAACCGGAAGCAGAGGAATCTGTAGAGCATATTATCCTGCATTGCCCTGTGTACTCCAAATGTCGATTCGACCTGGAACAGCAACTCGATATTACATTTAGCATAAATAATTTGCCAGAGATAGTAAAGAGCAGAGATAGAGAAACATTCTTCAATTATTGTAGAAAAATTGTACGTATAGTAAATAATAGGAATAAGTTAGGATAAGAAAAGTATGTTCACAATATATAATGAATATATAGATGTCAACATACGCAATAAATGTTAAAATAGTAAAGTAGCATATTGTACGGAAAAGAAAAATGTTTATATATAAGAAGAATAGGCAATAAGATTAAGTATAATAAATGTGGCAATAGAAGTAAAAAGTTATGTTAAAAGAAAAATAAAAAGGAAATCCCATACCCATTTTCCCTGATTAAGTACTATGTAAATATTGTTAAAATAGTAAAGTATAATGTACGGTTAAAATGATTGTAATGTTAAATAGAAGTAAGTATCATGTATGGAAAAGAAAAATGTTAATATATAAGAGGTATAGGAAATAGTATTAAGTATATTAATGTGGCAATAGAAATAAGAAGTTATATTAAAAGAAAAACAAAGATGAAATCCCATACCCATTTTCCCTGAATAAATAAATTCCCTAACAGAGTACTGAGTAAATAAGTAGAATAAGAAAGAATCAGACTAGATAGAGAGTTTAGAAAGAAAAAGAAAAAGAAAAGATAGATGGTCAGTCCCCGACCTCAAGTGCGAAAGATGATGAATGACAGAAAGAAATAGTATGAAGCATATAAGTACGAGAGGCATAAAAGCGAGAACTGGTATGAACGAGTAGAAAAATTAACTGTAAATATAGGCTCCAACTACGTTGGAGGTAGTCCGTACAAAAAAAAAAAAAAAAAAAAAAAAAAAAAAAAAAAAAAAAAACCTAACCTAACCTAACCTAACCTAACCTAACCTTTTTTTTTTTTTTTTTTTTTGTTTGCGCTGGGAAAAAATGCATTACGCATACCCTCCCATTGGGGGAATGGGAGGGGTATGTGGGACTCCCCGGGCCAAAAGACCCGGTATACCCACTAAAACAACCCAGCGGCATTCCCGCATCGTCTGAGTGGAGGGGGACTGGGAGATCGGCGTAGCCTTTACGTCCAGTCCCTCTCCGACGTTCGCCCGCCTTCACGGCGGGCCCTACACGCCCTCCCCGTGAGGGGGGAGGGCCGGGAATGACCGGCGAGGGTGGTGTAGAGTGCAATGCGGGCGAAGGCGCCCCCGCGCCTGTCGCCCGCCTACACCACCATGAGGAGGGAGAAGACAGCGTCTTCTCCGACCTCTTCTCCGCCTTCGGAGCGGCGCAGCGAGAGGGTCGTCCTCTCACACGCGCTCCGCCGCCCCCTTTTGCGAGATGACGTCCTCGCAAAAGAGGGCGAATGCTGCCGCGGCGGCCACGTATCCCGGTCCCTTCTCTTAAGCGAGAGGGGAGGGGAGTCTGTGGAAGACCGCGACACTGTTGGGAGGATGCGATGTTCGACCTAATTAAGTCGACATCGCATCCCCTTCCTCCGCTGCCACCGCCGTTCCAGCCTCGCGAACGACGGTGCTAGCAGCAGGCACGACCGGCGCCTGTGCTTTGCCCCTCTTGGGGGGAGGATTGCACATCCTCCCCCTCGTCACGTGGCCTGCCGGGCAGCCACTGGCGGCACACACTGCGCAGTGTGGAGTGGCGGCCGTGCAGGAGGCGGCTTTGTGGCCCTCTTTGCCGCAGCGGTAACAGGTCAGAGACCTGTCGACCGCTGACGGGCAAAGGGCTCGGGTGTGTCCGATGCCGCAGCACCTGTAGCAGCGCAGAGGCTGGTCTACAAGTGCCCGGACCGCACCCGAGCTGAAGCCCACAAGAAGCCGTCCTTTATCAAGGACGGCTTTGGCAGCGGCGACTGGGCACTGGAGACGAATAGTGCCCATGCCACCGCGGCCGGGCCTGATGTCCCGGCCGTGCACCGCTGTGACATCGCAGCCCCCAATGGCTGCGACCGCCGCTACCACCTCCTCCTTGGTGACCGAATCGTCGAGGTCGGTCACCTCGATGGCCGCCGACTTGACCGGTCGGGCCACCTTTGCAGCGTCCGCGATGACCTCTTGGAGCTTGGCTGCAAAGAGGTCAGCGTTGGCGCTGCCCTCCGCCCCAGGAAACTCGAAAAGCCGAGCCCCGGTTTGGGTCCTCCGGCAAGAAACTTTGCCGATCCCCAGTTGGGTGGGATCGGCGTTGGCACGCGCCCGCATCAAAATAGACATGTATGTCTCCCCTCGCTCCGCGGCCTCCGCGGTGAGCGTCACTACGACGGCCGCGGTCTTTGGGGGAACCAGTTTCCTCCTGCTCTGCTCCTTGCCAGTCGCCTGCGGCTGGCTGGGCGGCGTGGTCGCGGGGACGGCAGGGACGGCCATTGCCGCCTTTCTGCCCCTGCCCCTGCCCCTCCTCTTTCCCTTCCCAGTCGCCTTCGACTGGCTGGGCTGCGTGGCGGTGACGGCAGGTACGGCCGTCGCCGTCTTCTTCCCTTTGCCCTTCCCCTTTCGGACCACTTCGGTCCAACCCTGCTGGTCGGACGGAGTAGCCGAAGGGAGAAGGGCGTCCTCCCCTTGCGAGGACGGACCCGGCTCGACTCGCCTCTCGTCCGCGGCAAGCGGTGGTCGGAGGCGCTTCTCCGGTAAGAGCCGGTCCTCAATGCCTGCTAAGCAGGCTCTAGTGAAGGCCCTCTCCTCCATAACCACCTTGCGGAAGACTTCCTCAAGGTTGGAGGCGGGGGCCTCTGCCGCAGGTGTCGGTTCGGCCTGAATTGGCCGAGCCGTGACATCGGCCAGCTTCTGATGAAGCTGGCTGACCTCCGACTGCAGGCGATCGACCCTCGCCTGCAGCTGCCGCGTTTCTTCGCTCGTCTTCCTCTTAACGAGCTCCTCTATGATGCCGCGCATGCTAGCAGCCCGGCACTTAAGGGCCTTCTGGAAGGTGCCCTTTAGATTGGTGGACTTGGAGGCGACCTCCGCGATCTCCTCTTCGTCCTCCTCCGCCATCCGTTGCAGCTCGGCCAAGGAGTGGTCCGCGTACAGAACGCGGGACGCGCCGTACCCGGACTTGGCCCGAGCAGCACGCGCCCGTTGCTCCTTCGCGACGACCCGCTCCTCTAGCTCCTGCTGGTGTAGCGCCCGCCGAGACAGGTCAAGCTGGCGTTGGGCGTCAGCGAGACCCACCACATGGGTGTCCGCGACTGTCGTTGGCCGTTTGGCCCTCGACTGCCTAGCCGAGCCCGAAGAGCCCTCGGACCCGAGGAAGGCCCGCTTCCGCGACCGGGAGTCGCCCGCATCCGAGACGCTTGTGACGGACTCGTCGTCAGAGTCCAAAAACTCAACCGCTTCTTCAGAGAAGATAGCCGCAGACGGCGCACGGCTAGCCTCTGACGCCGAAGCGTCGGAGTGGCCCTGAGAAGGGCCTTTTGGTTGGCCCTGAAAAGGGCCTTTGGGTTGGCCCTGAGAAGGGCCTTTTGGTTGGCCCTGAGAAGGGCCTTTTGGTTGGCCCTGAGAAGGGCCTTTTGGTTGGCCCTGAGAAGGGCCTTTTGGGAGGAAACGCCCGAAGGCGTCCCGCGAAGGTTTTGACATTCCGCAAGATCGTAGCTTAAAACCGCAAGAATAAAATGATAGCTACGAAGCACAGAGCACTTTGGCCGATCCCAGTCTGCCACTCCGTTACGGTGACAGAACTGGGTCGTTTCCAGGGGACGCGACGTGGACGCAAGCTCTGTGGGGGGTCCCCCAACCTAACCTAACCTAACCTAACCTAACCCAACCTAACCTAACCTAACCTTTTTTTTTTTTTTTTTTTTTTTTTTTTTTTTTTTTTTGTTTGCGCTGGGAAAAAATGCATTACGCATACCCTCCCATTGGGGGAATGGGAGGGGTATGTGGGACTCCCCGGGCCAAGACCCGGTATACCCACTAAAACAACCCAGCGGCATTCCCGCATCGTCTGAGTGGAGGGGGACTGGGAGATCGGCACAGCCTTTGCGTCCAGTCCCTCTCCGACGTTCGCCCGCCTACACGGCGGGCCCTACACGCCCTCCCCGTGAGGAGGGAGGGCCGGGAATGACCGGCGGAGGTGGTGTAGAGTGCAATGCGGGCGGAGGCGCCCCCGCGCCTGTCGCCCGCCTATCACCACCATGAGGAGGGAGAAGACGGCGTCTTCTCCGACCTCTTCTCCGCCTTCGGAGCGGCGCTGCGAGAGGGTCGTCCTCACGCGCGCGCTCCGCCGCCTCCTTTTGCGAGATGACGTCCTCGCAAAAGGAGGCGACCGCTGCCCAGGACCCCTCACTCTCCAGCATAGAGTTGACCACGCTGGGAAGTGAGAGGTCCTGTCCGATCTCCGCAGTCAGACTACGGCGCGGCTCGGACCAAGCCGGGCACACCTCGAGCGTGTGCTGTGCCGTGTCCTCCACCGCGCCGCAGTCGTGGCACGCCGGAGTCTCCTCCCTTCCGATCCGGTGCAGGTGCGTGCCGAAACAGCCGTGGCCTGACAGCACCTGCACCAGACGGAATGAGAGGAAACCGTGGGGCCGCTCGAGCCAGTCCCGCAGGACTGGGCCGAGCGCGTCCAGGGTTCGGCGGCCAAAAGTGGCGGAGGCGAGGTCCTGCGTCCAATGGACGATGATGGCGTCCCTCGCCTCCTGCCGCACGGCCTCCCGCTCTTCCGCGACGGGGCGCTCCCCGAGGGCTTTTCGCCGCGCCGTCCATTCGTACACTCTGGCGAGCACCCACGCCTCCAGCTCCCAAGGAGGGGTGCCAGCCAGAGCGCACGCCGCCGAAAAGCCCACCGAGCGGTAGGCCCTCGCCACCCGCAGTGCAATGGCCCTTTGGGGCCGGCGCATCGCCGTCGCATTCTCCCTCCTATGGAGGGAGTCTGCCCAGATGGGGGCCCCGTACAGGGCCATGCTTCTCAGGATGCCGGCATATAGGCGCCGGCATCGCGCACTGGGCCCTCCCAGGTTCGGGAGGAGCCAGGAGAGGCCGTCCGCAGCCCTCAGCAGGCGCGTCGACAGCCCACTGAAATGTGGGCCGAAGCGCCACCTGCTGTCCAGCACTAGACCCAGATATTTCAGCTGGGTCTGGACGCCTACCCTGGCGCCCTCCACGACAATGTGGGCGTCAGGAGGGCAGCGCTGCCGAGGCCCGTGAAAGAACACGGCCTCGGTCTTGTTCAACGCCACCCTCAATCCCAGGCTGCGTATCCTCCCCGCCACCAATGACCCGCCAGCCGATGCCAGACAGGCCGCCTCCCCGAAGTTCCTCCCCCGGGCAGTGAGGAGAGTGTCATCCGCGTAACAGATGACACTCGTGCCCTGGAGGAGGGCTCCCCGCAACAGCCAGTCGAAGCCGATGTTCCACAGGGGGGGTCCTAAGACTGACCCCTGCGGAACACCAGACTCCGCGCTGTATCTGCGCAACCTGGCCAGTTTGTCGACAAGGAGGACCTCTCGGTCCTCCAAGTAGCTGGCCAGGAGGCTCCGCAAGTATTGGGGCACTCCGTGATATCGGAGTGCCTCCAGTATGGTCGAGTGGGGGACGGAGTTGAAGGCGTTGGCTATGTCGAATGACACCGCCAGCACTCCGTCCCCTGCCTCGACCGCCCCCTTCACCTGGCCCTTGAGTAGGGCCAGCGCGTCGATGGTCGAACGCCCTTGTCGAAAACCGAACTGGGCGTCCGACAGGTCCGGCCCTACCCTCCGCAGATGGCCATTCAGCCGGGAGGCAATGATCCCCTCGAACAATTTACCGACCTCATCGAGCAGAACGATGGGCCGGTATGCCGAGGGGGAATCCGCCGGGCGTCCCTCTTTTCGGAGGAGGCATAGCCGCCCCTCCTTCCACAGTTTCGGGAACCTCCCAGCCGTAAGGCACGCGCTGAAGAGTTCCCGAAATCTGTCCTCCATTTGAGCGGCGGCTATGGCCACCACCCGTGCGGGGACGCCGTCCGGCCCAGGGGCCGTCTTCTTGGCGCGGAGGCTGAGAACCCCCGCGTAAAACTCATCCGCCGTCACCGGGGGTACCTCCTCCTCCGGCGGTGAAGCCACCTCCTGCGGGGGGTCCATCGTTGGTGGGGTGAAGTCGGTCCTGCGCGGTAACAGGGACCGGACCACCCCATCCAGCAACGCCGGCTCGAGGGTCTCCGTCAGTGGGGGACCATGGGGCCGCAGTTGGTTCCGCGCCGCCCTGTATGGTCTCCCATATGGATCCCTGTCGAGACCCTCCAGCATCTCGGCCCTCGCCGAGTCCTTGGCAGCGCCCATAGCCGACTTGAGGACCGTCTGAGCCTCTCTGTAAGAGGCGTAGAGGCGGTCCTCGTCCGCTTGGCAACGGACGCTGCGCCGTCGGCTCCGCGTGTAGGCCCTCCTAGCCGCCACACAGGAGGCCCGGAGCCCCGCCAGTTCCTCCGACCACCAATAGACGGCGCGACGGGGAGGCGGGCGACGGGACCGAGGCATGCTGGAGTTGCACACCTCGGTCAGGGATCTCTTGAGCCGGACCGCTGCGGCGTCAACGTCCGGGACGTCCTCGACAGGGGGGGGCGACAGCCAGTCCTGGAGGAAGGCCGCCTCCTTGGCTGCCTCCCGGTCCAGGCGAGTGAGAGCCCACCGTGGGAAGGGAGACCTGCTAGAGCGGGCCATCTCCCCCCGGGGGCCCTGGGTGGAGATGTCAAACCGCACATATCGGTGGTCCGACAAGGTCTCCACCGTCTCCACCCGCCAGTTCACGACGCGTGCGGCCAGCACGGGGGTGGCAAACGAGACGTCCACCACCGACCCTCCCTGCTGCCGCACACACGTGTGGACCGCCCCCCTGTTGAGGAGGGACACACCGCACGACGCCGCCCAGAACTCGACGGCGCGTCCCCGGACGTTGCAGGAGCCAGCCGGGTTGCCCCAGGCCACCGACTTGGCGTTCAGGTCGCCCAACACCACGACCTGGCGCGGCGCCGCCCTCCCTACGACTGCAGTGAGGACTTCGAGGAAATCCTCAAAGTCCGAGAGAGGGCGGTTTGGGGAGAAATAGACCCCTACCAGGGCCACACCTCCCCACGCGGTGGCCACGTATCCCGGTCCTCTCTCTAAAAGCGAGAGGGGAGGGGAGTCTGTGGAAGACCGCGTCACCATTGCCACCAGGCCGTCCCGATCGCCCAGCCAATTGCCAGGGACCGAGTAGGGCTCGGCGACCACCGCCAAGTCCACCAACCACTCAGCCATGGTCTGCATCAGCAGATCCTGGGCTGTTCTGCAGTGGTTGGTGTTCGCCTGGAGGATGCGATGATCGACCCTATCCATCAATCGACATCGCACCCTCCTCCTCCGCCGCCACCGACGTTCCTGCCTCGGGAACGACGGTGCTAGCAGCAGGCGCGATCGGCGCCTGCGCTTTGCCCCTCTTAGGGGGAGGATTGCACATCCTCCCCCTCGTCACGTGGCTTGCCGGGCAGCCACTGGCGGCGCACACTGCGCAGTGCGGCGTGGCAGCCGTGCAGGAGGCGGCTTTGTGGCCCTCCTTGCCACAGCGGTAGCAGGTCAGAGATCTGTCGACCGCTGAAGGGCACAGGGCTCGGGTGTGCCCTATGCCGCAGCACCTGAAGCAGCGCAGGGGCTGGTCTTCAAGTGCTCGGACTGCACCCGAGCTGAACCCGACCAAGAGCCGTCCCTTTCCAAGGACGACTTTGGCGGCGGCGACCGGGCACTCGAGACGGATAGTTCCCATGCCGCCGCGGCCGGGCCTGATGTCCCGGCCCTGCACCGCTGTGACGCTGCAGCCCCCAATTGCTGCGACCGCCGCCACCACCTCCTCCTTGGTGACCGAGTCGTCAAGATCGGTCACCTCGATGGTCGCCGACTTGACAGGTCGGGCCACCTTGGCCGCGTCCGCAATGACCTCCTGCAGCTTGGCTGCAAAGAGGTCAGCGTTTGCGTTTCCCTCGGCGCCAGGGAACTCGAAAATTCGAGCCCCGGCTTGGGTCCTGCGGCAGGAGACTTTGGCGATCCCGAGTTGGGTGGGATCGGCGTTAGCACGCGCCCGCACCAATATTGACGCGTACGTCTCCCCTCTTTCCGCGGCCTCCGCGGTGAGCGTCACGACGACGGCCGCGGACTTCGGGGGAACCAATTTCCCCTTTCTCTTCCCTGTGCCGGTCGCCTGCGACTGGCTGGGAGGCGTGGAGACGGGGGCGACAGGGACGGCCGTTGCCGCCTTTCTGCCCCTGCCCCTCCTCCTTCCCTTCCCGGTCGTCTGCGACTGGCTGGGAGTCGTGGTGGCCGTGGTGGCTGCGACAGCAGGGGCGGCTGTCGCCGTCTTCTTTCCTCTGCCCTTCCCCTTCCCGACCACTTCGGTCCAACCCTGCTGGTTGGACGGAGTAGTGGAAGGGAGAAGGGCGTCCTCCCCTTGCGAGGACGGCCCCGGCTCGCTTTGCCTCTTGTCCGCGGCAAGCGGCGGTCGGAGGCGTTGCTCCGGCAAGAGCCGGTCCTCTATTCCTGCTAAGCAGGCTCGCGTGAAGGCCCTCTCCTCCATAACCACCTTGCGGATGACATCCTCAAGGTTGGAGGCGGGGGCCTCTGCCGCTGGTCTTGGTTCGGTCTGATGTGGCCGAGCCGTGGCTTCAGCTAGCTTCGTATGAAGCTGGCTGACCTCCAACTGCAGCCGATTGACTGTCGCCTGCAGTTGCCGCGTTTCGTCAGTCGCCTTGCGCTGGACCAGCTCCATAACGATACCGCGCATGCTCGCGGCCCGACACTTAAGGGCCTTTTGGAAGGTCCCTTTTAAATTTGAGGACTTGGAGGCGACCTCAACGATCTCCTCCTCGTCCTCCTCCGCCAACTGCTGCAGCTCGGCCAAGGAGTGGTCCGCGTACAGAACGCGGGACGCACCGTACCCGGACTTGGCCCGAGCAGCACGCGCCCGTTGCTCCTTCGCAACGACCCGCTCCTCCAGCTCCTGCTGGTGCAGCTCCCGCCGAGCCAGGTCGAGCTGACGTTGGGCGTCCGCAAGACCCACCTCGTGGGTGTCTGCAGCTATTGACGGCCTTTTGGCTTTCGACCGCCTGGACGAGCCCGAAGAGCCCTCTGACCCATCCTTACGGAAGGCCCGCTTCCGCGACCGGGAGTCGCCCGCATCCGAGACACTCGTGACGGACTGGTCGTCAGAGTCCAAAAACTCGACTGCACCTTCAGAGAAGCTAGCCGCAGACGGCGCGCGGCTAGCCTCTGACGCCGAAGCGTCAGAGTGGCCCTGAAAAGGGCCTTTTGGTTGGCCCTGAGAAGGGCCTTTTGGTTGGCCCTGAGAAGGGCTTTTGGGTTGGCCCTGAGAAGTGCCTTTGGGTTGGCCCTGAGAAGGGCCTTTTGTTTGGCCCTGAGAAGGGCCTTTGGGTTTTAAAAAGCGCCCGAAGGCGTCCCGCGGGGGTGTAGGCATAGCCACCGCAGGATCGTAGTTAAAAAGGCAAGATGAATATGTGAACTACGAAAGCACAGAGCACTTTGGCCGAACCCCAGTCTGCCACTCCGTTACGGTGACAGAACTGGGTCGTTTCCAGGGGACGCGACGTGGACGCAAGCTCTGTGGGGGGTCCCCCAACCTAACCTAACCTAACCTAACCTAACCTAACCTAACCTAACCTAACCTAACCTAACCTAACCTAACCTAACCTAACCTAACCTAACCTAACCTAACCTAACCTAACCTAACCTAACCTAACCTAACCGAGAACATTCAAAACGAAAATCGTAATTTCTTGGGCGTCTGGACTGCGTTTTTGAAGCGGTTTTCTGTTCCAGAAAACTTTAATAGGCGTCCCCTAACTTATTGACACAATATTTTTGACATATCTGCAAGGGTGGTTTTAATTTTGGCACCAACCCCTTTTTTACTAAATTCAACATACTAACCTGGTTCTAACTACGGAACCCTTCATTCGATTTTCATTCTGTTTGCGGAATCGTGTTTTCGCCATACTTACCTCGGGTTCCCGGCGCTGTGCGCGAACTGACACCCTTCCCGGTCGCTGAAAACACGTTTTTTGCCCGAAAAAAGTGGTTTTTTGACCACCCTCAAAAATTTTCTTCATCCCTTATTCCTGAAAACGTCCCAGTTACCTGGCCCGCGCCGAGACGCTTCTCCTGACACCTCGCACGCGCGTCTAGCTCCAGGGAATCTGTAAGAAATTCAAAAAATTTTGCCCACCCACCCGCCCTGTTCTATATAGGGAAGACGGAAGGAAGTTTTTGGCGAAATATTTTTAATTTGTTTTTGCTCGCCCGGACACTATTTTTGTTATTTTTCGGACAATAAACTGATTTTATCTTTTGTAAAAGTACGACTTTGACTATTTATTTAGTCACAAATTTTTGTTTTCTTTTTAATTTAAAAAAATATATCTATTTACTGATCCCCCCTATACAGGGATCAGTTCTAAGTGTCCTTTGACAAATTTTGGACAAATATGTTTGGTATCAGGACACCGGTCGCAAAGAAAGCCAAGGCTGGGGAGGAGAGTCTGGATATGGGGAAGCCTCACTTTGAACATGCGGGTCCATCAGTGAGGCGTAGTATTGGGGAGTGGGAGGCTGATAGAACTAAGGCAGCACAGCCTCTCAAGACGCCAACCCCTCCGAAAAAGACCTCATTGACATCTCCCCCCAAACTGAAGTCCAAAGCTACGCTCTCGCAGGAGGCGAAGTCTATTGGACAACAGCAGACCGGGGACAGCTCGCCGCCCAACTCACAGCCTACTCGGTACCTCAATAGAACCTCGGAGGCGAAAGCCTGCCTTTCTAAAGCCAAAATTCAGCTGGTGAGCTCTCGAAACCTGAAGAAGGAGATCAAGGACGAGATCACAAAAGCGGTGGAGAGGCTCTACCAGCTAGTCAAAGAGGCAGAGGCCGAGAGAGGAACCGGTGCCGAGTCAGGAGAGGATAAATTGGAGCATCAAAGGGATTCGACGCCGAGCGCAGATGTTCCGACAGAGCTCGTGAAGCAGCTCATGGAGAACCTCCAGCAGCATAATAAAGCACTGGATGAATGCCAACAGCAGACGCGAGCTTTGTCGGAACAGCTGAAGCATGTCCCTTCTTACGTCCCAGGCCATGGGCCGACCTTTGCGGAAGTCGCTTCCTCAAAGCAGCATATCCAAAGACCTCTTCACTCGGTGGTTGTATCATCGGTTAATGACCAGGACACAGGTGAAGAGGTCGTTGAGAAGCTGAGGACGGCAGTCGACGCCAAAAACGAGGGAACGCAGGTCGAACGGCTGCGAAAGGCCAGGGACCAAAAGGTTGTGGTTGGATTCAGGACCCGGGAGGAGATGACGAAGGTGACTGAGCGCATAAAGAAGGCAGGAAACCTGGTAGTGGAGGAGGTTAAGAATAAGGACCCTCTCGTCATCATTAAGGATGTCCTCTCCTGCCACTCAGACGCGGAGGTCATCGCAGCTTTAAAGCGCCAAAACCACCACCTGATTGGGGACATGCCTGTGGAGGATGTGAGGATCTCAGTCAAATACCGTCGTAGGACGAGGAACACCCACTTGTGCCACATCATCCTACAGGTGTCCCCAACGCTATGGCAGAGACTGACGACGGCGGGTCGAGTGCACATAGACCTGCAGAGAGTGCGTGTACTGGACCAGTCACCACTGGTGCAGTGCACTCGCTGTCTGCGATACGGACATGGCCGTAGATTGTGTACGGAACCCGCCGACCTCTGCACTCACTGCGGAGACCCCCACTTACGTGTGGACTGCCCCTCCCTGCTGACGGCGGATACACCGAAGTGCCGCAATTGTGTCTTGGCAAAGTTGGCCCGAACAGACCACAACGCCTTTGACAGCGAGTGCCCGATCCGAGTCAAGTGGGACGCATTGGCGCGCCTGTCGGTGGCATATTGCTGAGGTGGTCCCGGCGGCACTCGGAAACGACCCCACCGTCCGCTCAAATTACGGAGTATTCCAAGCGAATCTGCAGAGGAAGAATCTAGCAACCCAAGAGCTCATGATAGCGGCTAGCGAGCGCAGGGTTGCATTCGCATTGCTCCAGGAGCCCTATGTGGGCGGGATCGGCAAGATGAGAGACTACCATGGAGCGAGAATTTACCAGTGCGCGGAAAACGGAAATGGAACCGTGAAGGCGGCAATAGTGGTCTTCGACAACGACCTAGACGTGACACAGTGTCCGAAACTCACCACCAACAACATCACGGTGGTGAGGATCCGAACCCGCGCCTGGGAAATTGCAGTAGTCTCCTTCTACTTTGAACCGGACCAGCCCATAGAGCCATACCTGGAGCACCTCAAGCGGATTCGCGAGGAACTGAACCAACTAGAAATAGTCATTGGTGGCGATGCGAACGCGAAGAGCACCTGGTGGGGCAGTTCGATCGTCGACAGCAGGGGCGAAGAAGTCTCGGGAACTCTCGAGGAGTTGGGCTTGCAGGTACTCAACGTCGGCAACACACCAACCTTTGACACCATCAGAGGAGGCAAGTCTTATACCAGTTTTGTTGACATTACAGCCTGCTCAACAGAAACGCTGGTACTGGTGGAGGACTGGAAGGTTGAAGAAGGCCTCACGAGTTCGGACCATAACGGTATTGTTTTTAAAATTAATCTACAAAAGTCAAAAGGCACGAATATAAAAAGAACAACCAGAATTTACAACACAAAAAAAGCAAATTGGAGCCAATTTCATGAGAAATTGGCCCAATTGCAAGCAGTTAGTCATTTAAATATATTAGAAATAGAAAAAATTTACAATAAAACAGATTTGGAAAGTAACATTAACACATACATAGATTCAATAGTAAAAACGTGCGAATATACATTACCTAAAATTAAAAACAATAAAACACTCACCTTACCGTGGTGGTCCACCGAACTCGCTGAGTTGAAGTCAGACGTCAACACCAGGAGACGCCGCATACGATGTGCTGCATTGGTTCGGAGGCAAAAAGTCGTCGAGGAGTACCTGCAAGCAAAAGAAAAATATGAGTCCCTAGCAAAAAAGGCGCAGACTGAGAGCTGGAAGTCATTTTGTGAGAAACAGGATAGGGAAGGAGTGTGGGAGGGAATATATAGGATCATTGGGCGAACCGCCAAAAGGCAAGAAGATCTGCCTCTGGTAAGGGACGGAGTATCGCTCGATCCGCAAGAGTCGGCTCTGCTGCTGGCTGAGACATTCTACCCCGAAGACCTAGAAGAGGGAGATGATGACGACCACCGTCGGACGCGAGAAGAGGCCCGTCGTGTAAACGAGTGGGTCCATGATGAACACCATGACCCACCGTTTACGCTTTTGGAGCTGAGATCCGCGGTGGAAAGCTTCAACCCGAAGAAGGCACCCGGGGCGGATGGTCTCACAGCCGATATCTGTGCGCGGGCCATTTTCCGAGATCCGGGGATGTTCCTGGCACTGGCCAACAAGTGTCTTGAGCAGGGTCACTTCCCCGGAGCTTGGAAAGTGGCCACAGTGGTGATACTCCAGAAGCCTGGAAAGGACACCTACACGACCCCGAAGTCGTACAGGCCGATTGGCCTTCTACCTGTCCTGGGCAAAATCCTAGAAAAAATGATGGTAGCTCGTCTGAAGTGGCATCTGATCCCGCGGTTGAGTACTCGCCAGTTTGGATTCATGCCCCAGAAAAGCACCGAAGACTCCCTCTACACCCTGATACAACATATCAATGACAAGCTGAGTCAAAAGAAGCTGATCACTGTTGTCTCACTGGACATAGAGGGAGCCTTCGACAGCGCATGGTGGCCGGCCATCAGAACCAGACTGGCTGAGGAAAAGTGCCCGGTGAACATCAGACGGATGCTGGACAGCTACCTCAGTGAGAGAAGCGTCCGGGTCAGGTATGCTGGGGCAGAATGTCAGCGACAGACGACCAAGGGGTGTGTCCAGGGGTCCATTGGAGGCCCGATCCTATGGAATCTGGTGCTGGATCCCCTCTTGAAAGGACTCGAAGAGCGGGGCGTTCACTGCCAGGCGTTTGCCGACGACGTGGTGCTCATCTTCGACGGGGATACAGCACTGGAGGTCCAGAGACAGGCCAATGCCGCCCTCGAGTATGTTCGGAGGTGGGGCACTAGGAACAAATTGAAGTTTGCTCCACACAAGACCTGTGCGATGCTTGTAACGAGGAAGCTTAAGCACGATGTCCCACTCCTGAGCATGGGCGGGGTCGACATTGGCATGTCCGAGGCGATAAAAATACTGGGGCTCACCATAGACCACAAGCTCACATTCAACACCCACGCTGCAAACGTTTGCAAAAAGGCTGTCAACTTTTACAAACAGTTGTCTAGAGCAGCCAAAGTGAGCTGGGGTCTGCACCCAGAGGTGATACGCACCATCTACACCGCGGCGGTCGAGCCGGTAATATTGTACGCAGCCAGCGCCTGGGCGCCAGCAGCAAGGAAGGTTGGAGTTCAAAAACTCCTTAATTCAGTCCAGCGGGGGTTCGCTCAAAAGCTCTGCAAATCGTATCGCACCGTTTCGCTTAACTCTGCGCTCGTGCTGGCTGGGATGCTCCCACTTGACCTCCGAATTCAGGAAGCAGCCGCACTGTACGAGGCCAAGAGGGGGGTGCCCCGGCCATCGCTGGCGGGACGGGAGGTGGAGCGGGTGGTGCCATTTGCAGAGACTCCGCACCCGGCGAAACATACGGCCATGGGGTTCGTCAGCTTGGTAGACCAGTCACATGTGGAGACCCACAACAGCCAGGAAATACGGTTCTTCACTGACGGCAGCAAGATCGAGGGCAAGGTCGGAGCAGCACTGTCCCTTTGGGACAGGGAAGCCGAGATCAAGTCAGTCAAACTTAGCCTGCCTACGTGCTGTACTGTCTACCAAGCAGAACTCCTGGCCATATGCGTAGCAACACGCCAAATACTGCGTCGCAAGGAGGGAACCTTCGGTATCTATAGTGACTCAAAGGCCGCACTGCAGACAGTCACAAACCAGGGTTCCCTCCATGCACTGGCAGTGGAGGCAAGGGCGAACCTCAACGTGGCTTTATCCCAGAGCAAAGATGTCTCTTTGTTCTGGATAAAGGCACACGCTGGATTGGAAGGGAACGAACGCGCAGACAACCTCGCGAAAGAAGCTGCACTGCGCAGTAAGAAAAGACCGGATTATGACCGCTGCCCGGTATCATTCGTCAAGCGGCAGATCCGTATGGGGTCGCTTGACGAATGGAACCGGAGGTATAAGGAGGGCGCAACTGCCTCAGTCACAAAAATATTCCTCCCAGATGCCATCGACGCTTTTAAGATTGTCACCAAATTGAGGCCAACCGGAACAGTGACCCAAATTATGACGGGGCACGGTGGGTTCTCCGAATACTTGCACCGCTTCAAGTGTAAGGAGAGCCCATCGTGCATCTGTGAGCCGGGCGTGCCGGAGTCTGTGCCGCACATTATTCTACAATGTCCTGTTTTCGAAAGAGAAAGAAGAGAACTCGAACAAGAGCTAGAAACTATAGTGAATATATATAACATCAGCGATCTAATAAAAAATAGTAAGTCTAGAGAAAAAATTTTAAACTTTTGTATAAAAATTTCAAATAGAGTTATAAAAAGAAATAAAGTACCATAAACTATGCTTTCCTTATATAGAGTCATATAACGCGATAAGCATAGAAAAGAAAGGTCTCAATCTGTTATATCTTCTAAAAAGTTTTTAAAAATTTGTATATATAATTAATTAATTTGGTTCATGTCACAGTAAAAAATTCAAAAAGCAATTAAAACATAAAATATAAAACAAAGTCTCTGACTACGTCAGGGGAACACTTAGAAAGGCAGGAGTGGGTTTTAGCCGGTAAGAGTCCGGCACTGCCCCAACCGTCTTGCATTGTAAGGCAGTTGGGGCGTCCATGAGGATTTCCCACTCCTGCCAAAACAAAAAAAAAAAAAAAAAAAAAAAAAACCTAACCTAACCTAACCTAACCTAACCTAACCTTTTTTTTTTTTTTTTTTTTTTGTTTGCGCTGGGAAAAAATGCATTACGCATACCCTCCCATTGGGGGAATGGGAGGGGTATGTGGGACTCCCCGGGCCAAGGCCCGGTATACCCACTAAAACAACCCAGCGGCATTCCCGCATCGTCTGAGTGGAGGGGGACTGGGAGATCGGCACAGCCTTTGCGTCCAGTCCCTCTCCGACGTTCGCCCGCCTACACGGCGGGCCCTTCACGCCCTCCCCGTGAGGGAGGAGGGCCGGGAATGACCGGCGGAGGTGGTGTAGAGTGCAATGCGGGCGGAGGCGCCCCCGCGCCTATCGCCCGCCTATCACCACCATGAGGAGGGAGAAGACGGCGTCTTCTCCGACCTGTTCTCCGCCTTCGGAGCGGCGCTGCGAGAGGGTCATCCTCACGCGCGCGCTCCGCCGCCTCCTTTTGCGAGATGACGTCCTCGCAAAAGGAGGCGACCGCTGCCCAGGACCCCTCACTCTCCAGCATAGAGTTGACCACGCCGGGAAGTGAGAGGTCCTGTCCGATCTCCGCAGTCAGACTACGGCGCGGCTCAGACCAAGCCGGGCACACTTCGAGCGTGTGCTGTGCCGTGTCCTCCGCCGCGCCGCAGTCGTGGCACGCCGGAGTCTCCTCCCTCCCGATCCGGTGCAGGTGCGTGCCGAAACAGCCGTGGCCTGACAGCACCTGCACCAGACGGAATGAGAGGAAACCGTGGGGCCGCTCGAGCCAGTCCCGCAGGACTGGGCCGAGCGCGTCCAGGGTTCGGCGGCCAAAAGTGGCGGAGGCGAGGTCCTGCGTCCAATGGACGATGATGGCGTCCCTCGCCTCCCGCCGCACGGCCTCCCGCTCTTCCGCGACGGGGCGTTCCCCGAGAGCTTTTCGCCGCGCCGTCCATTCGTACACTCTGGCGAGCACCCACGCCTCCAGCTCCCAAGGAGGGGTGCCGGCCAGAGCGCACGCCGCCGAAAAGCCCACCGAGCGGTAGGCCCTCGCCACCCGCAGTGCAATGGCCCTTTGGGGCCGGCGCATCGCCGTCGCATTTTCCCTCCTATGGAGGGAGTCTGCCCAGATGGGGGCCCCGTAAAGGGCCATGCTCCGCAAGATGCCGGCATATAGGCGCCGGCAACGCGCACTGGGCCCTCCCAGGTTCGGGAGGAGCCAGGAGAGGGCGTCCGCAGCCCTCAACAGGCGCGTCGACAGCCCGCTGAAATGCGGGCCGAAGCGCCACCTGCTGTCCAGCACTAGACCCAGATATTTGATCTGGGTCTGGACGCCTACCCTGGCGCCCTCTACGATAATGTGGGCGTCAGGAGGGCAGCGCTGCCGAGGCCCGTGAAAGAACACGGCCTCGGTCTTGTTCAGCGCCACCTTCAACCCCAGGCGGCGGATCCTCCCCGCCACTAATGACCCGCCGGCCGATGCCAGACAGGCCGCCTCCCCGAAGTTCCTCCCCCGGGCAGTGAGGAGAGTGTCATCCGCGTAACAGATGACACTCGTGCCCTGGAGGAGGGCTCCCCGCAGCAGCCAGTCAAAGCCGATGTTCCAAAGGGGGGGTCCTAAGACTGACCCCTGCGGAACACCAGACTCCGCGCCATATCGCCGCAACCTGGCCAGTTTGTCGACAAGGAGGACCTCTCGGTCCTCCAAGTAGCTGGCCAGGAGGCTCCGCAAGTATTGGGGCACTCCGTGATATCGGAGTGCCTCCAGTATGGTCGAGTGGGGCACGGAGTTGAAGGCGTTGGCTATGTCGAATGACACCGCCAGCACTCCGTCTCCTGCCTCGACCGCCCCCTTCACCTGGCCCTTGAGTAGGGCCAGCGCATCGATGGTCGAACGCCCCTGTCGAAAACCGAACTGGGCGTCCGACAGGTCCGGCCCTACCCTCCGCAGGTGGCCATTCAGCCGGGAGGCAATGATCCCCTCGAACAATTTACCGACCTCATCGAGCAGAACGATGGGCCGGTATGCCGAGGGGGAATCCGCCGGGCGTCCCTCTTTTCGGAGGAGGCATAGCCGCCCCTCCTTCCACAGTTTCGGAAACCTCCCAGCCGTAAGGCACGCGCTGAATAGTTCCCGAAATCTGTCCTCCATTTGAGCGGCGGCTATGGCCACCACCCGTGCGGGGACGCCGTCCGGCCCAGGGGCCGTCTTCTTAGCGCGGAGGCTGAGAACCCCCGCGTAGAACTCATCCGCCGTCACCGGGGGTACCTCTTCCTCCGGCGATAAAGCCGCCTCCTGCGGGGGGTCCATCGTTGGTGGGGTGAAGTCGGTCCTGCGCGGAAACAGGGACCGGACCACCCCATCCAGCAACGCCGGCTCAAGGGTCTCCGTCAGTGGGGGAACCTAACCTAACCTAACCTAACCTAACCTAACCTAACCTAACCTAACCTAACCTAACCTAACCTAACCTAACCTAACCTAACCTAACCTAACCTAACCTAACCGAGAGTCCGCGGCTTCCCCCCGCGACGTACACACGCTTCCAAGGTGGCTCCACGCTCGAAATTGCGAAAAAATTGTGGAGAAAATTCACAAAAGTGGTATTTTTCAACGTAATCCTACAGTGCAATATACCAAAATTTGCGGAAAAGTGCGGGCTACCCGATGGTGCAAAGTGTTTTTCTTAAAGTGCAACAAAAAGTGCAAATAGACACGAAAAAGTGCAAAAGTGAAAAATTTTAAATTTTCAAAATTGAACGCTGCGAAAACGAAAGCGGCGACACATATATTTTATGGTGTCGAACGACGCGTCTTATTGACGCCTACAACTTGGAGCTGCTTCCCGATTTTTCCGGGCCACGCCCTTCGAAGAAATCGGGAAAAACCACTCACCACGTGGCCACGTGCTACCAGTTCCGATTGAGTTCAGAGAAGATCAACGAGCGGCTTCGAGGCAGGGCGTTGAATCCAACAAGACGCCGCTTCGATCATCAAAAAAGGTGGGGTAGTTTCGGAGATATCAAGTTTTTAAATTTCACAAAATTTTAAAAAAAATCTGTATTTTAATATTAGTCGCGTTGACCCCCCTTTTTTAGTTTGACAATTGAAGGGTCTTCGTAGTTTCTAACTGGTTGCAAAATTTCAGTTTTTTATCTTTTATAGCTTTAGACTTATGATTTTTTGAAAATAAGGGGTGGACACGAGGGTTGCCGAAAAAGGGCTTGACATCTCCGAAACCACTACCAAAAAATTAGATATAGCTTGATTTAGAATAAAATTTAAGTTTTAATTGGTTTTAATCTATAGTTTTTGTATGGTTGTCGTTTTTCTAAAATTTAGGGGGTTTTTTGACTTTTATAAATCGGGGGTTGGTTTTTCAAGGGTAACATTAACAAATCTGGAGTGGACTCTTCAAGCCCTATCCAGAGAGCCCAAACTCGACTGGTTTTGGTCAACAGGTGGCAAGTTTAGACAAACAGCCGCCATTTTGGGCGCCATCTTGAAAAACTTTCGCCTAACATAACTCCGGACTCTATAGACTTAGGAAGCTGCGGTTTCCACAGCTGTGCTGGGGAGGGCAATACCTGTTCTGTCCGCCCATTTTTGAGCGTTTTGGCGCTGTTGGTTTTCGGGATCCTGGGAACCGTTTAGCGCGCTCGGGCGCGTGAAGCCAGGCCGAATAAGCCCAAACACGGACGTTCTGCGGCCATTAGGAAGGAAGATAGCTCGAGTTTGAGGTTGACTTTGACAGTTCTCGGACTGTCAAACGAAATTTCAATCTCGGATAACTACCGAACCGGGGGTCGTAGAACGCTCGGGTTTGTTTCAGGGACATTGGTTTGCCCTTCCCTACCTGACCGATGCGTTTTCAGGACTTTTCAGGACCTAGGGTTGCTTCAGCCTGAAAACGGCACAAGTGGGTGGATTGCGTCGTGCCCGTTCGGGGGAACCCAAGCACGGTCGTGTTCGGACAGACGGTTCCGGAGATAACCACAGATAACGGAATTCTGGGCGCCATCTTGTATTGGCAACCTGAACTTCGGGCAGCTGTATCTCGGGAACCCTTTGGCCTAGAGTAGTCGAGTTTGGGTTCATCTGAAGGGGCTCGGGGAGACCTTACCTCTGGACTGTAGAGACCGACTCTATGTAGAGTCGTAAAAAATTTTTTATTAACTGTTTTGGAGGAAGACAGTCTTGAGGGCTCCTGGAAACCCTGCAAGGTTCTAGACGTTTGTAGTCAGTAAGTAACCGACAGAGCAAGGCTTATTAACGTATCCCTAGTGGATAGAATAGGACCACAGTAGAGTAGTGACTCTACATAATATATTGCATAACTATTTAACTAATATTAGGAACTTCTCTATCTCTCTTCTTTACATCTATCTCTTAATTAGTTAATTTTGACAATTTTATTTACATTTTTTTTCACAAGTTTGTCGATAATTGACAAATAAACTACGTTGACTATACCAACGGTACGACATGTTCCACACACCGAAAAAACAAATACTGCAAAAGGGCAGTTCGCAAATCATGGACGTGCAGGCCTCGAAGGCGGAGGAGACGACGATGGCTGGACCAATAGAATCGAAGCCTCGGAATGTCCGAAGGTCTATTGAAATAATAGAACAAGGGACGACAGCTGCAAAGACAACAAAGACGACCCCAGTGGGTGACAAACCGTCGACAAATCGGACGACGCAGCCTACTCAGTCCGAAAGCAGCATACCACCAGAAACAAAACATTCCCCTCAGAGAACACCACCTCATACAGCACTGCAGGTAATAAAGACGACTACGGTAACAAAAAGGAAGAATCAGCCCTTGCCTACACCAAGCCCGATAAAAACTAGTAGCGCAGCAAAAGTAAGTTATCCAGACAGATTAGCAGAAGCTACTGCAATACACAAAAAGGGCCTGGAAAACCTCAACCGATTCCTAAACTTGAGGAAAGACGTTAAGTTGGAAGTAAAGAAGGCTCTAGATAGGTTGTACGAGATGACCAAAATGGTCCCTGCTGTAAGAAGGTTAGATGGAGAATACGAGAGGGAAAAGGAAAAGACAAGTGGAACAACAACGGATACCCCAACGCAAACAGATATAATGAAGGATTCTTTTCAGGAGCAAGGAAAAAATAATAGGGAAAGGAAAAGGGACGATGACCAAATTATAAGGAAAATTGAAGAAAACAATAGACTGATAGCCGAAAATGGAAGGAAAATGGAAGAACTAAAGACGATGATAAAAGGGCAAAAGGACATCATAGAGAAGGCAACTTACGCGAGTGTAGCGGCAGAAGGACTAAGGGCCAGACTAGTTCCAGAACGGACAGCATTGCACTCCGTAGTTGTAACATCTAAGAACGAAGAAGATACAGGGGAGGAAGTTCTAGAGAAGATAAGGAAAGCAGTGGACGCAAAAGAAGGATGGATAGAAGTGGAAAAGGTCAGAAAGGCAAAAGATGGAAAAGTCATTATGGGTTGTAAGACCCAAGAAGACAGGAGGAAGGTAAAAGAGAGACTGGAAGCAACAGGGGACCACCTCGTTGTGGAGGAAATGAAGAATAGGGACCCGCTCCTGATCCTTAAGGACGTACTGCTAGTACATACTGACGAAGAAGTGCTCAAAGCCCTTAAGAATCAGAACCGGAACGTCTTTCAGGGCCTCGACAACGAGTTGGACCGGGTAAAAATAAAGTATAGGAAGAAAGCAAGAAATCCGCTCACTGGACACATTGTGGTAACTGTGCCACCCGCTGTATGGAGAAGAGCGACAGAAAATGGCAGACTGAAAATAGACCTCCGATATGCACTAGTCCAAGACCAGTCTCCTCTGGTACAATGTTCCAGGTGCTTGGGATATGGGCATGGCCGGAGGTTCTGCAAGGAGACGCAAGACCTCTGTAGCCACTGTGGTGGACCGCACTTCAACACAGAGTGTCCAGAAAAGATAATCGGAGAGGCACCTGAGTGCGTAAACTGCAAGAGAGCTGGCATAGAAAACCGGAAACATAATGTTTTCAGCCAAGTATGTCCAGTGAGGAGAAGATGGGATGCAGTAGCTAGAGCGTCCATAGCGTACTGCTAAGGTTGCCCCGGAGAGCATTCGGAAGTACCTAATTATCCAGGCCAATCTCCAGAGAAGCCAGCTGGCCACCAACGAGGTGCTCTTGGAAGCCCAAAAACGGAAAGCATCAGTAGTTCTGATGCAAGAACCTTATGTAGGTAGAGAAGGTAGAGTTAAAAACTACAAAGGAGTAAGAATCTACCAAAATTCGAGCATACAGGAAGGGCCCATAAAGGCAGCGATCGCCATACTAGATACAAATCTCGATGTAATACCATGTACAGACCAGACCAGCAACAACATTACAACGGTCAAAATAAAAACTAGGGCCTGGACAATTACCACCGTGTCGTATTACTTCGAACCAGATCAACCATTAGAACAATACCTAGAACACCTAAAGGTAATAAATGCGAAGGCAAATAAGAAATTAATAATAGGAGGCGACGCAAACGCCAAGAGTACCTGGTGGGGAAGTGGGGCTGAGGATCACAGAGGAGAGCAGATGAGCGGAGAGATCCAAGAGATGGGGATGCACATACTTAACAGCGGCGACATACCAACGTTCGACACCATACGTGGCGGAAAAAGGTACAGCAGCCACGTCGACGTGACGGCATGCTCAGAGGAGATTCTAGACCTGGTGGAAGAATGGAGAGTGGTAGAGAGCCTTACGAGCTCGGACCACAACGGCATAATCTTTGGCTTAAAATTACAAAAATCAAAAGGAATAAACATTGAGAGGACAACACGCATATATAATACCAAGAAAGCGAATTGGGAGCAATTTCATGAGAAATTGCTCCAGATTATGCTAGAAAACCGGTTAACAGAAAGCGAAATAGAAAAAATTAGTAATACAATAGAATTAGAGCAAACCATAGCCAAATATAACGAAGCAATCACACTAACATGTAAACAAACAATACCAAATAAGAAGAAAAACGAAACACTCACAGTGCCGTGGTGGTCCGAGCAGCTCGCAGCCATGAAGAAGGAAGTCGCCACCAGAAGAAGGAGGATCCGAAACGCAGCGCCGCGCAGAAGACAGAGGGTAGTCAGCCTGTACCTGGAACAAAAAGAAAAATATGAGCATGCTGTTAAGAATGCGATAACGGATAGTTGGAAGGACTTCTGTGGGAAACAGGACAAGGAAGGAATGTGGGAAGGGATTTATAGGGTAATTGGAAGGACAACGCGAAGGGAAGAGGACTTACCCCTGAAAAAAGACGGTATAGAGCTCGATGCGGAGGGATCTGCAAAGTACCTGGCCGAAGTGTTCTATCCAAGAGACACAGAAGAAAGCGACACTCAACGTCACCTGCAAATAAGAGCCCTAGCAGAAACGGTAAACGACGGAGGTCATGATGATCATGACCCGCCTTTTACCCCTAATGAACTAGAGGTCGCGGCCGGGTCCTTTAACCCCAAAAAGGCCCCTGGAGCGGATGGGTTTACGGCAGATATTTGCTCCCACGCTATCGCGACAGATCAGGGATACTTTTTGGCGCTAATTAATAAATGCCTAGCTCACCACTATTTCCCAAGAACCTGGAAGGAGGCGACAGTGGTTGTGCTGAGAAAACCAGGCAAAGAAAACTACTCAACACCCAAATCGTACAGACCCATAGGCCTCTTGCCCGTGCTCGGAAAAATATACGAAAAGATGCTGATGGGCCGCCTCAAGTTTCACATATTACCCAGAATCAGTACCCACCAGTTTGGGTTCATGCCACAAAGAAGCACTGAAGACGCCCTCGTAAAGCTAACTAATCACATTCGAGATAAACTCAAGGAGAAAAACCTGGTTACAATAGTCTCCCTAGACATCGAGGGCGCTTTCGATAGTGCGTGGTGGCCAGCTATTAGGACAAGACTGGCGGATGAAAAGTGTCCTGTGAACTTGAGGCGGGTCATCGATAGCTACTTGAACGAGAGGGCAGTTGAGGTGAGATATGCGGGGGCAAGTCACAAAAGGAGCACGGAGAAGGGTTGCGTCCAGGGATCGATAGGGGGTCCAATTCTCTGGAATTTATTGCTGGACCCATTGCTGCACCAGCTCGAGCAGCTGGGATATTATTGTCAGGCTTTTGCGGATGACGTGGTGTTGGTCTTTAGCGGTACGGAGGCCCGGGAAATTGAAGGTCAAGCCAATGCCGCCCTCGAACATGTTCGAGCGTGGGGTGTCAACCACAAACTAAAGTTCGCGCCACACAAGACTTGCGCAATGTTAGTCACAAAACGTCTGAAATATGACACACCACGCTTGAGCATGGGAGGGGTCGACATTGGAATGACCAATGAAATCAAGATCCTCGGGCTAACTATCGATAACAGGCTAACCTTCAACTCCCACGTCACAAACATTTGTAAGAGGGCTATAGGCATCTACAAGCGGCTGGTTAGAGCGGCTCGGGTCAGCTGGGGGTTAAACCCCGAGATAATCCGGACGATTTATGTGGCGGCTGTGGAGCCTATAGTCCTATACGCATCAGCCGCATGGGCACCGGCAGCGAAAAAATTAGGAGTGCAAAAGCAGTTGGGTGTCGTACAAAGGGGCTTTGCACAAAAAATGTGCAAATCATACCGCACCGTTTCCCTGTGCGCGGCACTTTTGCTGGCAGGCACGCTCCCTCTAGACCTAAGAGTACACGAGGCTGCTTCACTATACGAAGCCAAGAAGGGAGTGCCTAGGATGGAGTTAGGCGATAGGGAAGTGGAGCGAATGGCTTCCAAAATGGACACCCCACACCCCGCAAGGCAGGCAGCGCTGAAATTCGGCAGCCTGGTAGACGAAAATCAGTACAACCACCACAGCAATCTTGCCGTGAGAATCTTTACAGATGGTAGTAAGATCGGGGGCAAAGTTGGAGCGGCAATGTCGGTGTGGAATAGTACGGAAGAGACAAAGGCCCACAAATTTGCCCTCTCACCATACTGTACCGTCTACCAGGCGGAATTGCTGGCCTTATGTAAGGCAGCGGAGGTCGCATCGAAGAGCGAGGAAACTAATTTTGGTATATTTAGCGACTCAAGGGCCGCTCTCGAGACCGTTATTAACATCAGCGCCCCCCATCCATTGGCAGTTGAGACGCGACAGCATATCGCCAACTGCGTGAGCCAAAATAAGGAGGTTTCCCTGTTTTGGATAAAGGCACATGCGGGATTAGCCGGTAACGAGAGAGCCGACCAACTGGCTAAGGACGCGGCCTTGAGGTCCAAAAGGAGGCCCGAATACGACAAGTGCCCTGTCTCATTCGTGAAGCGAACGATCCGTGAGGAGACGCTTCACGAGTGGGACAGAAGGTACAGGTCGGGAGAGGTGGCCTCCGTGACTAAAATGTTCTTTCCAGACGCGATAGAGGCTCACGGGATTCTGCGAAGAATAAAGCTGGACGGTATTTTGACTCAACTGCTTACAGGGCATGGTGGATTCTCCTCATACTTGAATCGCTTCAAGTGTAAGGAGACTCCATCATGCATATGCGAACCGGAAGCAGAGGAATCTGTAGAGCATATTATCCTGCATTGCCCTGTGTACTCCAAATGTCGATTCGACCTGGAACAGCAACTCGATATCACATTTAGCATAAATAATTTGCCAGAGATAGTAAAGAGCAGAGATAGAGAAACATTCTTCAATTATTGTAGAAAAATTGTACGTATAGTAAATAATAGGAATAAGTTAGGATAAGAAAAGTATGTTCACAATATATAATGAATATATAGATGTCAACATACGCAATAAATGTTAAAATAGTAAAGTAGCATATTGCACGGAAAAGAAAAATGTTTATATATAAGAAGAATAGGCAATAAGATTAAGTATAATAAATGTGGCAATAGAAGTAAAAAGTTATGTTAAAAGAAAAATAAAAAGGAAATCCCATACCCATTTTCCCTGATTAAGTACTATGTAAATATTGTTAAAAAAGTAAGTATAATGTACTGTTAAAATGACTGTTATGTTTAAATTGTAGTATCATGTATGAAAGAGAAAAATTGTTAATATATAAGAAGTATAGAAAATATGACGCATTTTAAAAATGTGCAAATAGAAATAAGATGTTATGTTAAAAGAAAAATAAAAAGGAAATCCCATACTCATTTTCCCTGATAAAGTGATAAGTAAGTATTGTTAAAATGGTGAAATATCAAGTACTGTTAAAATGAAAAGTGTGATGTTCAAATAGAAGTATCATATATGGAAAGAAAAATGTTAATATATAAGAGAAGTATATGAAATAAGATTAAGTATAATAATGTAGCAATAGAAATAAGAAGTTATATGAAAAGAAAATAAAGATGAAATCCCATACCCATCTTCCCTGATAGTGTACTGAGTAAATAAGTAGAATAAGAAAGAAACAGAATAGATAGATAGATTAGAAAGAAAAAGAAAAGATAGATGGTCAGACCCCGACCTTAAGTGCGAAAGATGATGAATGACAGAAAGAAATAGTATGTAGCATACAAGTACGAGAGGCATAAAAGTGAGAACTAGTATGAACGAGTAGAAAAATTGTCTGTTAATATAGGCTCCAACTACGTTGGAGGTAGACCGTATGTATAAAAAAAAAAAAAAAAAAAAAAAAAAAAAAAAAAAAAAAAAAAAAAAACCTAACCTAACCTAACCTAACCTAACCTAACCTAACCTAACCTAACCTAACCTAACCTTTTTTTTTTTTTTTTTTTTTTGTTTGCGCTGGGAAAAAATGCATTACGCATACCCTCCTATTGGGGGAATGGAAGGGGTATGTGGGACTCCCCGGGCTGAGCCGGTATACCCACTAAAACAACCCAGCGGCATTCCCGCAACGTTTGAGTGGAGGGGGACTGGGAGATCGGCATAGCCTTTGCGTCCAGTCCCTCTCCGACGTCCGCCCGCCTGCACGGCGGGCCCTTCACGCCCTCCCCGTGAGGGGAGGACCGGGAACGACCGGCGGAGGTGGTGTAGAGTGCAATGCGGGTGGAGGCGCCCCCACGCCTGTCACCCGCCTACACCACCATGAGGAGAAGACGACGTCTTCGCCGACCTCTTCGGCACTTAAGGGCCTTCTGGAAGGTACCCTTAATGTATGAGGACTTAAAGGCGACCTCCGCGATCTCCTCCTTTTCCTCCTCCGCAATCTGCTGCAGCTCGGCCAGAGAGTGGTCCGCGTACAGCATGCGGAACGCACCGTAGCCGAGCTGCACGCACCCGCTGCTCCTTCGCATGAGCTTTTGGGTTGGCCCTGAGAAGGGCCTTTGGGTTGGCCCTGAGAAGGACCTTTGGGTTGGCCCTGAGAAGGGCCTTTGGGTTGGGCCCTGAGAAGGGCCTTTGGGTTGGCCCTGAGAAGGGCCTTTGGATTGGCCCTGAGAAGGGCCTTTGGGTTGGCCCTGAGAAGGGCCTTTTGGTTCCAAAAACGCCCAAAGGCGTCCCGCGGGGTTGTTGGCACAGCCACCGCAAGGGAACCAATCAACCCTCATAGGGAAATGGCCACAGTGGCCCTCTGTCGGGACACCGTGGCTATCTCCCCACCCCCACCCAGAAGGCAGGGCCACCGCTTCGCGTGAAATCCAGACCAAAGGGGGCGTGTTGCCTCACGGACACATTACCGCCAGTGCCGATCGGCTCAACCCCCTAGGACTCCTTCATCCTCGCTTAGAGGCGACCTCCGCGATCTCCTCCGCCATCCGCTGCAGCTCGGCCAGAGAGTGGTCCGCGTACAGCACGCGGGACGCACCGTAGCCGAGCTGCACGCGCCCGCTGCTCCTTCACATGAGCTTTTGGGTTGGCCCTGAGAAGGGCCTTTGGGTTGGCCCTGGGAAGGGCCTTTGGGATGGCCCTGAGAAGGGCCTTTGGGTTGGCCCTGAGAAGGGCCTTTGGGTTGGCCCTGAGAAGGGCCTTTGGGTTGGCCCTGAGAAGGGCCTTTGGGTTGGCCCTGAAAAGGGCCTTTGGGTTCCAAAAACGCCCGAAGGCGTCCCGCGGGGGTGTTGGCATAGCCACCGCAAGAGAACCAATCAACCCTCACAGGGAAATGGCCACAGTGGCCCGGCCTCTGTCGGGACACTGGCCACTCCCCTACCCCCGGCCAGAAGGCAGGGCCACCGTTTCGCGTGAATTCCAGACCAAAGGGGGCGTGTTGCCTCACGGACACATTACCGCCAGTGCCGATCGGCTCAACCCCCCAGGACACCTTCATCCTCGCTTACGGCGCTCGACCGAGCAGGTCCCAGCGCAGGTGACCGGCTTCCCCTTCTCCGCCCGGTGGTTTCAGTTACGTCTATTTCATAAGGAATTAGACCAATAACGGGGTGGCAACCACGAGAAGGAATAACCACCGGACTTGCCTTGAGGATCTACACGACCGTTGCGCTCCCCCTCAAGACCTCGCCACCTTCCCGCCTCTGAAGGAGACGGCAAGGTAGGCCTGTATCTATACTACCAAGCAAAGCAAAGCTAAGCATGTCGTTGTGCAACCGCAAAAGCATACATACAGACCCTCCCCAACCTAACCTAACCTTTTTTTTTTTTTTTTTTTTTTTTGTTTGCGCTGGGAAAAAATGCGTTACGCATACCCTCCCATTGGGGGAATGGGAGGGGTATGTGGGACTCCCCGGGCCAAGACCCGGTATACCCACTAAAACAACCCAGCGGCATTCCCGCATCGTCAGAGTGGAGGGGGACTGGGAGATCGGCATAGCCTTTACGTCCAGTCCCTCTCCGACGTACGCCCGCCTGCACGGCGGGCCCTTCACGCCCTTCCCGTTAGGGGAGGGCCGGGAATGACCGGCGAGGGTGGTGTAGAGTGCAGTGCGGGCGGAGGCGCCCCCGCGCCTGTCGCCCGCCTACACCACCATGAGGAGGGAGAAGACGGCTTCTTCTCCGACCTCTTCTCCGCCTTCGGAGCGGCGCAGCGAGAGGGTCCTCCTCCCGCGCGCGCTCTGTCGCCCCCTTTTGCGAGATGACGTCCTCGCAAAAGGAGGCGAATGCTGCCGCGGCGGCCACGTATCCCGGTCCCCTCTCTAAAGCGAGAGGGGAGGGGAGTCCGTGGAAGACCGCGACACTATTGGGAGGATGCGATGTTCGACCTAATTAAGTCGACATCGCATCCCCCTCCTCCGCTGCCACCGCCGTTCCAGCCTCGCGAACGACGGTGCTAGCAGCAGGCACGACCGGCGCCTGTGCTTTACCCCTCTTTTGGGGAGGATTGCACATCCTCCCCCTCATCACGTGGCCTGCCGGGCAGCCACTGGCGGCACAGACTGCGCAGTGCGGCGTGGCGGCCGTGCAGGAGGTGGCTTTGTGGCCCTCTTTGCCGCAGCGGTAACAGGTCAGAGACCTGTCGACCGCCGACGGGCAAAGGGCTCGGGTGTGTCCGATGCCGCAGCACCTGTAGCAGCGCAGAGGCTGGTCTACAAGTGCCCGGACCGCACCCGAGCTGAAGCCCACAAGAAGCCGTCCTTTGTCAAGGACGGCTTTGGCAGCGGCGACTGGGCACTGGAGACGAATAGTGCCCATGCCACCGCGGCCGGGCCTGATGTCCCGGCCCTGCACCGCTGTGACGTCGCAGCCCCCAATGGCTGCGACCGCCGCCACCACCTCCTCCTTGGTGACCGAATCGTCGAGGTCGGTCACCTCGATGGCCGCCGACTTGACAGGTCGGGCCACCTTTGCAGCGTCCGCGATGACCTCTTGCAGCTTGGCTGCAAAGAGGTCAGCGTTGGCACTGCCCTCCGCCCCAGGAAACTCAAAAAGGCGAGCCCCGGCTTGGGTCCTCCGGCAAGAAACTTTGCCGATCCCCAATTGGGTGGGATCAGCATTCGCACGCGCCCGCATCAATATGGACATATATGTCTCCCCTCGCTCCGCGGCCTCTTTAGTGAGCGTCACTACGACGGCCGCGGTTTTTGGGGGAACAAGTTTCCCCTTCCTCTGAAACCTGCCGGTCGCTTGCGACTGGCTGGGCGGCGTGGTGGCGGGGACGGCAGGCACGGCCGTTGCCGCCTTTTTTCCCCTGCCCCTCCTCTTTCCCTTCCCAGTCGCCTGCGACTGGCTGGGCTGCGTGGTGGCGGTGACGGCAGGGACTGCAGTCGCCGTCTTCTTCCCCTTGCCCTTCCCCTTCCGGACCACTTCGGTCCAACCCGGCTGGTCGGACGGAGTAGCCGAAGGGAGAAGGGCGTCCTCCCCTTGCGAGGACGGACCCGGCTCGCCTTGCCTCTCGTCCGCGGCGAGCGGCGGTCGGAGGCGCTTCTCCGGCAAGAGCCGGTCCTCAATGCCTGCAAGACAGGCTCTTGTGAAGGCCCGCTCCTCCATAACCACCTTGCGGAAGACGTCCTCAAGGTTGGTGGAGGTAGGGGCCTCCGCCGCAGGTGTCGGTTCGGCCTGAATTGGCCGAGCCGTAACATCTGCCAGCTTCTGATGAAGCTGGCTGACCTCCGGCTGCAGACGATCGACCCTCGCCTGCAGCTGCCGCGTTTCCTCGCTCGTCTTCCGCTTGACGAGCTCCTCTATGATGCCGCGCATGCTGGCGGCCCGGCACTTAAGGGCCTTTTGAAAGGTGCCCTTAAGGTTGGAGGACTTAGAGGCGACCTCCGCGATCTCCTCCTCGTCCTCCTCCGCCATCTGCTGTAGCTCAGCCAGGGAGAAGTCCGCGTACAGCACGCGGGACGCGCCGTACCCGGACTTGGCCCGAGCTGCACGCGCTCGCTGCTCCTTCGCAGCCACCCGCTCCTCCAGCTCTTGCTGGTGCAGCGCCCGCCGCGACAGGTCAAGCTGGCGTTGGGCGTCAGCGAGACCCACTTCGTGGGTGTCCGCGGCTATCGTCGGCCTTTTGGCCTTCGACTGCCTGGCCGAGCTCGAGGAGCCCTCTGACCCATCCTTATGGAAGGCCCGCTTCCGCGACTGGAAGTCGCCCGCGTCCGAGACGCTTAAGACGGACTCGTCGTCAGAGTCCAAAAACTCTACCGCACCTTCAGAGAAGCTAGCCGCAGACGGCGCGCGGCTAGCCTCTGACGCCGAAGCGTCGAAGTGGCCCTGAGAAGGGCAACCTAACCTTTTTTTTTTTTTTTTTTTTTTTTTTTGTTTGCGCTGGGAAAAAATGCATTACGCATACCCTCCCATCGGGGGAATGGGAGGGGTATGTGGGACTCCCCGGGCCTAGACCCGGTATACCCACTAAAACAACCCAGCGGCATTCCCGCATCGTCTGAGTGGAGGGGGACTGGGAGATCGGCGTAGCCTTTACGTCCAGTCCCTCTCCGACGTTCGCCCGCCTACACGGCGGGCCCTTCATGCCCTCCCCGTGAACGGGGAGGGCCGGGAATGACCGGCGAGGGTGGTGTAGAGTGCAGTGCGGGCGGAGGCGCCCCCGCGCCTGTCGCCCGCCTATCACCACCATGAGGAGGGAGAAGACGGCGTCTTCTCCGACCTCTTCTCCGCCTTCGGAGCGGCGCTGCGAGAGGGTCGTCCTCACGCGCGCGCTCCGCCGCCTCCTTTTGCGAGATGACGTCCTCGCAAAAGGAAGCGACCGCTGCCCAGGACCCCTCACTCTCCAGCATAGAGTTGACCACGCTGGGAAGTGAGAGGTCCTGTCCGATCTCCGCAGTCAGACTACGGCGCGGCTCAGACCAAGCCGGGCACACTTCGAGCGTGTGCTGTGCCGTGTCCTCCGCCGCGCCGCAGTCGTGGCACGCCGGAGTCTCCTCCCTCCCGATCCGGTGCAGGTGCGTGCCGAAACAGCCGTGGCCTGACAGCACCTGCACCAGACGGAATGAGAGGAAACCGTGGGGCCGCTCGAGCCAGTCCCGCAGGACTGGGCCGAGCGCGTCCAGGGTTCGGCGGCCAAAAGTGGCGGAGGCGAGGTCCTGCGTCCAATGGACGATGATGGCGTCCCTCGCCTCCCGCCGCACGGCCTCCCGCTCTTCCGCGACGGGGCGCTCCCCGAGAGCTTTTCGCCGCGCCGTCCATTCGTACACTCTGGCGAGCACCCACGCCTCCAGCTCCCAAGGAGGGGTGCCAGCCAGAGCGCACGCCGCCGAAAAGCCCACCGAGCGGTAGGCCCTCGCCACCCGCAGTGCAATGGCCCTTTGGGGCCGGCGCATCGCCGTCGCGTTCTCCCTCCTATGGAGGGAGTCTGCCCAGATGGGGGCCCCGTACAGGGCCATGCTTCTCAGGATGCCGGCATATAGGCGCCGGCATCGCGCACTGGGCCCTCCCAGGTTCGGGAGGAGCCAGGAGAGGGCGTCCGCAGCCCTCAGCAGGCGCGTCGACAGCCCACTGAAATGCGGGCCGAAGCGCCACCTGCTGTCCAGCACTAGACCCAGATATTTCAGCTGGGTCTGGACGCCTACCCTGGCGCCCTCCACGACAATGTGGGCGTCAGGAGGGCAGCGCTGCCGAGGCCCGTGAAAGAACACGGCCTCGGTCTTGTTCAGCGCCACCCTCAATCCCAGGCTGCGTATCCTCCCCGCCACCAATGACCCGCCAGCCGATGCCAGACAGGCCGCCTCCCCGAAGTTCCTCCCCCGGGCAGTGAGGAGAGTGTCATCCGCGTAGCAGATGACACTCGTGCCCTGGAGGAGGGCTCCCCGCAACAGCCAGTCGAAGCCGATGTTCCACAGGGGGGGTCCTAAGACTGACCCCTGCGGAACACCAGACTCCGCGCTGTATCTGCGCAACCTGGCCAGTTTGTCGACAAGGAGGACCTCTCGGTCCTCCAAGTAGCTGGCCAGGAGGCTCCGCAAGTATTGGGGCACTCCGTGATATCGGAGTGCCTCCAGTATGGTCGAGTGGGGGACGGAGTTGAAGGCGTTGGCTATGTCGAATGACACCGCCAGCACTCCGTCCCCTGCCTCGACCGCCCCCTTCACCTGGCCCTTGAGTAGGGCCAGCGCGTCGATGGTCGAACGCCCTTGTCGAAAACCGAACTGGGCGTCCGACAGGTCCGGCCCTACCCTCCGCAGATGGCCATTCAGCCGGGAGGCAATGATCCCCTCGAACAATTTACCGACCTCATCGAGCAGAACGATGGGCCGGTATGCCGAGGGGGAATCCGCCGGGCGTCCCTCTTTTCGGAGGAGGCATAGCCGCCCCTCCTTCCACAGTTTCGGGAACCTCCCAGCCGTAAGGCACGCGCTGAAGAGTTCCCGAAATCTGTCCTCCATTTGAGCGGCGGCTATGGCCACCACCCGTGCGGGGACGCCGTCCGGCCCAGGGGCCGTCTTCTTAGCGCGGAGGCTGAGAACCCCCGCGTAAAACTCATCCGCCGTCACCGGGGGTACCTCCTCCTCCGGCGGTGAAGCCGCCTCCTGCGGGGGGTCCATCGTTGGTGGGGTGAAGTCGGTCCTGCGCGGAAACAGGGACCGGACCACCCCATCCAGCAACGCCGGCTCGAGGGTCTCCGTCAGTGGGGGACCATGGGGCCGCAGTTGGTTCCGCGCCGCCCTGTATGGTCTCCCATATGGATCCCTGTCGAGACCCTCCAGCATCTCGGCCCTCGCCGAGTCCTTGGCAGCGCCCATAGCCGACTTGAGAACCATCTGAGCCTCTCTGTAAGAGGCGTAAAGGCGGTCCTCGTCTGCTTGGCTACGGACGCTGCGCCGTCGGCTCCGCGTGTAGGCCCTCCTAGCCGCCACGCAGGTGGCCCGGAGCCCCGCCAGTTCCTACGACCACCAATAGACGGCGCGACGGGAAGGCGGGCGACGGGACCGAGGCATGCTGGAGTTGCACACCTCGGTCAGGGATCTCTTGAGCCGGACCGCTGCGGCGTCAACGTCCGGGACGTCCTCGACAGGGGGGGGCGACAGCCAGTCCTGGAGGAAGGCCGCCTCCTTGGCTGCCTCCCGGTCCAGGCGAGTGAGAGCCCACCGTGGGAAGGGAGACCTGCTAGAGCGGGTCATCTCCCCCCGGGGGCCCTGGGTGGAGATGTCGAACCGCACATATCGGTGGTCCGACAAGGTCTCCACCGTCTCCACCCGCCAGTTCACGATGCGTGCGGCCAGCACGGGGGTGGCAAACGAGACGTCCACCACCGACCCTCCCTGCTGCCGCACACACGTGTGGACCGCCCCCCTGTTGAGGAGGGACACACCGCACGACGCCGCCCAGAACTCGACGGCGCGTCCCCGGACGTTGCAGGAGCCAGCCGGGTTGCCCCAGGCCACCGACTTGGCGTTCAGGTCGCCCAACACCACGACCTGGCGCGGCGCCGCCCTCCCTACGACTGCAGTGAGGACTTCGAGGAAATCCTCAAAGTCCGAGAGAGGGCGGTTTGGGGAGAAATAGACCCCTACCAGGGCCACACCTCCCCACGCGGTGGCCACGTATCCCGATCCTCTCTCTAAAAGCGAGAGGGGAGGGGAGTCTGTGGCAGACCGCGTCACCATTGCCACCAGGCCGTCCCGATCGCCCAGCCAATTGCCAGGGACCGAGTAGGGCTCGGCGACCACCGCCAAGTCCACCAACCACTCAGCCATGGTCTGCATCAGCAGATCCTGGGCTGTTCGGCAGTGGTTGGTGTTCGCCTGGAGGATGCGATGATCGACCCTATCCATCAATCGACATCGCACCCTCCTCCTCCGCCGCCACCGCCGTTCCTGCCTCGGGAGCGACGGTGCTAGCAGCAGGCCCGACCGGCGCCTGCACTTTGCCCCTCTTAGGGGGAGGATTGCACATCCTCCCCCTCGTCACGTGGCCTGCAGGGCAGCCACTGGCGGCGCACACTGCGCAGTGCGGCGTGGCCGCCGTGCAGGAGGCAGCTTTGTGGCCCTCCTTGCCACAGCGGTAGCAGGTCAGAGATCTGTCGACCGTTGAAGGGCACAGGGCTCGGGTGTGCCCTATGCCGCAGCACCTGAAGCAGCGCAGGGGCTGGTCCTCAAGTGCTCGGACTGCACCCGAGCTGAACCCGACCAAGAGCCGTCCCTTTCCAAGGACGACTTTGGCGGCGGCGACCGGGCACTCGAGACGGATAGTTCCCATGCCGCCGCGGCCGGGCCTGATGTCCCGGCCCTGCACCGCTGCGACGCTGCAGCCCCCAATAGCTGCGACCGCCGCCACCACCTCCTCCTTGGTGACCGAGTCGTCAAGATCGGTCACCTCGATGGCCGCCGACTTGACAGGTCGGGCCACCTTGGCCGCGTCCGCAATGACCTCCTGCAGCTTGGCTGCAAAGAGGTCAGCGTTTGCGTTTCCCTCCGCGCCAGGGAACTCGAAAATTCGAGCCCCGGCTTGGGTCCTGCGGCAGGAGACTTTGCCGATCCCCAGTTGGGTGGGATCGGCGTTAGCACGCGCCCGCACCAATATGGACGCGTACGTCTCCCCTCGTTCCGCGGCCTCCGCGGTGAGCGTCACGACGACGGCCGCGGACTTTGAGGGAACCAATTTTCCCCTTCTCTTCCCTGTGCCGGTCGCCTGCGACTGGCTGGGAGGCGTGGTGACGGGGGCGACAGGGACGGCCGTTGCCGCCTTCCTGCCCCTGCCCCACTTCCTTCCCTTCCCAGTCGTCTGCGACTGGCTGGGAGTCGTGGTGGCCGTGGTGCCTGCGACGGCAGGGGCGGCTGTCGCCGTCTTCTTTCCTTTCCCCTTCCCCTTCCCGACCACTTCGGTCCAACCCTGCTGGTTGGACGGAGTAGTGGAAGGGAGAAGGGCGTCCTCCCCTTGCGAGGACGGCCCCGGCTCGCTTTGCCTCCTGTCCGCGGCAAGCGGCGGTCGGAGGCGTTGCTCCGGCAAGAGCCGGTCCTCTATTCCTGCTAAGCAGGCTCGCGTGAAGGCCCTCTCCTCCATAACCACCTTGCGGATGACATCCTCAAGGTTGGAGGCGGGGGCCTCTGCCGCAGGTCTTGGTTCGGTCTGATGTGGCCGAGCCGTGGCTTCAGCTAGCTTCGTATGAAGCTGGCTGACCTCCAACTGCAGTCGATTGACTGTCGCCTGCAGTTGCCGCGTTTCGTCAGTCGCCTTGCGCTGGACCAGCTCCATAACGATACCGCGCATGCTCGCGGCCCGGCACTTAAGGGCCTTTTGGAAGGTCCCTTTTAAATTTGAGGACTTGGAGGTGACCTCAACGATCTCCTCCTCGTCTTCCTCCGCCATCTGCTGCAGCTCGGCCAAGGAGTGGTCCGCGTACAGAACGCGGGACGCAACGTACCCGGACTTGGCCCGAGCAGCACGCGCCCGTTGCTCCTTCGCGACGACCCGCTCCTCCAGCTCCTGCTGGTGCAGCTCCCGCCGAGCCAGGTCGAGCTGACGTTGGGCGTCCGCAAGACCCACTTCGTGGGTGTCTGCAGCTATTGTTGGCCTTTTGGCTTTCGTCCGCCTGGATGAGCCCGAAGAGCCCTCTGACCCATCCTTACGGAAGGCCCGCTTCCGCGACCGGGAGTCGCCCGCATCCGAGACACTCGTGACGGACTGGTCGTCAGAGTCCAAAAACTCGACCGCACCTTCAGAGAAGCTAGCCGCAGACGGCGCGCGGCTAGCCTCTGACGCTGAAGCGTCGGAGTGGCCCTGAAAAGGGCCTTTTGGTTGGCCCTGAGAAGGGCCTTTGGGTTGGCCCTGAGAAGGGCCTTTGGGTTGGCCCTGAGAAGGGCCTTTTGGTTGGCCCTGAGAAGGGCCTTTGGGTTTTAAAAAGCGCCCGAAGGCGTCCCGCGGGGGTGTAGGCATAGCCACCGCAGGATCGTAGTTAAAAAGGCAAGATGAATATGTGAACTACGAAAGCACAGAGCACTTTGGCCGAACCCCAGTCTGCCACTCCGTTACGGTGACAGAACTGGGTCGTTTCCAGGGGACGCGACGTGGACGCAAGCTCTGTGGGGGGTCCCCCCCGCGAACCTAACCTAACCTAACCTAACCTAACCTTTATTTAAGGTAAGTTGAAGGAATAGGTGACACATCTTGATGATTGAGCACATATTGGTGAGTTTTATATTAATGTTTGTGAGTGTGTAGTTATGGTATGTAATATATATTATGTATGTATAGGAGCGAGTGTGTGTGTTGTACAAATGAAGATGCATGAGAGTGTAGGTGAGTGTAACAGCGTAAGTTAAGTTATGGCTTATAGTGATATAAGAAAACATTAGGTTTTTGAGACAACTTACAGAAAGTAGATAAAATAACAGGTTTGAAGTACGAACTAACAAGAGTATTGACATCAAATTCAGTAAACCAGGTGAACACGAATTACAACATGTAGTTAGTCATGCTTTCAACAAGAGTTGATGAATCTGTTCCTCAGAAGAAATGACTATAGATTTCGCATTTTCATCCTTTTTTATATACACCTTCCCATATGAAGTCCAACAAAACTTGAAGGCCCCTGATTTAATCAGGTCTCGGGCAAGGAAATATAGTCGCGATCCTTTAGGAGTTAAATGCTCCGACAGAAAGATAAGAGTGTCTTCTTTGGTTTTGAATCCAAGGTGTTTACAGCACAATTTAGTTTGGTTTTTTAAGTTATACGCTTTACTCATCCTCAGAATCTCAGACCTCAATATTGTGGAGGCTGTTTCCACAATAATTGGGCTATTTTGTTGTTCAGGGTTCTTCCCACGCACTCTGTAAACGTCCTTTATGTCATATTTATTTATATTGCAACTTAAGTTTCGGGAAAGGCACATTATCATTTCTAGGAGATCCTCTTTGGTTTCATTACTTTTCCTTGGAACATTTTTAACAACAAAATTTGCCTTCCGTCCTCCACTTTGCAAATCCTCAATTTTGTTCTCCAAAGTAATGATGAGCTTCTTGTCTTCTATGGCTTTGTTTTCCATTTTGTTGATTTTCCTCGTGAGATCCTCATTTTGCGCGGTAAGGTAGGCAATCGAGCTTTGTATGTTATTATTAGACTGCTGAATTTCTTTTAGGGTATAGTTAATATTCTGTATCTCATTACCATGCTTTTCTGAGAAAAAAGACATCATTTTCCTCATTTCCTCTTTGAAATCATTCAGCTGTTGACTGAGTGAGTCTTCCATATCCTCTCTGCATCTCTTCCCTGCACGTTGAGAGAAGTTTGGCGGTGTTGAGAAACCTTTCCCCACTAAGGTGACATCCGTTTCCGACAGAGATTTATCCATACTATTTTCCATACTTAAATTGTCCAAAAAGCAAGTAGGTAAAGGATAAAACTAAAGTTTTGTTGATGTTTTATATCTGACGACTCAAGCTGCGCGAACGTTGGGGGTGGGATTTCACTAAATTTCTTCACCTTAGTTCTGTAGGTGATAATTGGTTGACACTTTGGTGGTCGTGACCTCAATTAACAAATTAGATCCAGTTCCACAGGCGCATTAACGATGGGGAGTAGCCAGTGTGAGACACCTGCTTAACAGTAGTTGACTTGTAGGTGATAATTGGTTCACAGTTCAGTGGGCCTGACCCTCATTAACTAACTAGATCCAGTACCATAAAACGCATTAGCGATGGGGAGTGGCCAGTGTGAGATACCTGATTCAAAGTAATTGACTTGTAGGTGATAATTGGTTCAGTTTAGTGGGCCTGACCCTCATTAACTAATTAGATCCAGTACCACAAAAACGCATTAGCGATGGGGTGTGGCCAATGCGAGACATCTGATAGAAGGTGTTGCGCACGCGCAGTAATTAGTATTTACTAGCTTCTACCAGCGGCTTCGCCCGCGTGAAAATCGGAAATAGGAAGGTTTCCTGATTTGTATCGTACATTTTTTACTCAGGAAACACCTACCCTACCCTACACTACACTAGCCTACCCTACCCTACCATACACTACACTACCCTACCCCACACCTAACCTACACCTACCCTATACCTACCCTACACTACCCTACCCCACACCTACCCTACACCTACCCTATACCTACCCTACACCTACCCTACACCTACCCTAACACTTACCCTACACCTACCCTACACATACCCTGCACCTACCCTACACCTACCCTACATTTTCCCTACACCTACCTACCGTACACCTACCCTATACCTACCCTATACCTACCCTGCACCTACCCTAACCAGCCCAAAAGTACTATGACATGTTTCTTGTCTCCTGGTACTTGATGTTTCTGGTTTCCTGGTACTTGTGAATCTGAAGTACTAAGGCAGCAGCGGCTCTGAGTTTCCACTTCCTCCTCAGTCTCCATTAATCCATGCCACTTACCGGGATAAAAAGTAGCCTATTTTTTATTCCAGGGTATGAACTACATAGGTGCCAAATTTCATCCAAATCCCTTCAGCCGTTTTTGCCTGATTGTTACACAAACATACAAACATACAAACATACAAATATACAAACACTAGCTTCTACCAGCTGCGGCTTCGCCCGCGTGCATATCGGAAATAGCAAGGTTTCCCGATTTGTATTGTAAATTTTTTACTCAGGAAACACCCGCCCTACACCTACCGTACACCTACCGTACACCTACCGTACACCTACCGTACACCTACCGTACACCTACCGTACACCTACCGTACACCTACCGTACACCTACCGTACACCTACCGTACACCTACCGTACACCTACCGTACACCTACCGTACACCTACCGTACACCTACCGTACACCTACCGTACACCTACCGTACACCTACCGTACACCTACCGTACACCTACCGTACACCTACCGTACACCTACCGTACACCTACCGTACACCTACCGTACACCTACCGTACACCTACCGTACACCTACCGTACACCTACCGTACACCTACCGTACACCTACCGTACACCTACCGTACACCTACCGTACACCTACCGTACACCTACCGTACACCTACCGTACACCTACCGTACACCTACCGTACACCTACCGTACACCTACCGTACACCTACCGTACACCTACCGTACACCTACCGTACACCTACCGTACACCTACCCTACACCTACCCTACACCTACCCTACACCTACCCTACACCTACCGTACACCTACCGTACACCTACCGTACACCTATCCTACACCTACCCTACACCTACCGTACACCTACCGTACACCTACTGTACACCTACCCTACACCTACCTTACACCTACCCTACACCTTCCCTACACATACCTTACACCTACATAATTATACCAGCCCAAAAATACTATGACATGTTTCTGGTCTCCTGGTACTTGATGTTTCTGGTCTCCTGGTACTTGTGAATTTGAAGTACTAAGGCAGCAGCGGCTCTGAGTTTCCACTTCCTCCTCAGTCTCCATTAATCCATACCACTTACCGGGATAAAAAGTAACCTATTTTTTATTCCAGGTTATGAACTACATGTGTGCCAAATTTCATCCAAATCCCTTCAGCCGTTTTTGCCTGATTGTTACACAAACATACAAACATACAAACATACAAACATTCACCTTTATAATATTAGTAGGATACAAACATACAAACTTTCACCTTTATAATATTAGTAGGATTGGCTGCTTACGTTCCTTGGGGAGGAGTCTTTTCCACTTATTGATGGCAACTGGTACCAGGAGCGCACGCCGCATGAGACAACAGAGTATCCTTCTTTGTCTTGCAGTGTGGTCGTCACGTCGTCACTACTGGCGTTCAAAAGAGCTCCTCGCTGGTTATGCACTCCTATTTTGTTTTTACTTTATTTTAATTTACTTTTGCAATTTGAATTTAAGAAATAAAAATGTTCACAAGTGACAATGCGTCTGAACTAGGAGATCCTGTGTTTCAGGCGAGATGAGGTAAACATTACGAAAAATAACCACGGTAAAAAATAAAAATAAAATAGTCATTATAAATGGTGTAAATGGTAAAAAAATAAAAAATAAATTCTAAACATACTTCTAAAATCTTAGTATAGTAACTTAGACATTTAATTTAATCTATATGTCGTAGAATGATGGCGCTACTGTGGGACTACGGACAGCGCCATCTAACAAATTGTTTCGAAACCTTATGATCACGTGATCGGAAACGCAAGCGCGCCTACCGCTTGGACACGATCGTCGGTAGAGGGGACAGCGAGTACAGGTCGGGCTAGAGGTGGTCGCTCTAGCGCTAAGGCAGTCTCGGCTGAATGCCCAACCACGCACGTTGTCTGTTTCCTGTCTAAACTGTTGGTCTGAATAAAGTTATTTTAATTTAAATTATCGTTCGTTCGAGTACCTGCAACAGTGTCACATCACTCACATCCAAAACTATATTGGATTGTGAAGAAGACCCGGAGCTTCGCGTCTCGGCCACCCATGACGCGACATATACATATAATAAAACTGTAGAAGACGTCAATTCTGTACATTGGATGAAAATAAAAAAAAATATTCCAGGGGTGCTTCATATAAACAGTAGAAGCCAAAAATATGTTTTATTTTTTTTTGTATGTCTGTCTGTTGTTAATCTTTCACGCAAAAACCACTGGACGGATTTTGATGAAGCTTTTTTTGTTGTGTAGCTATTAGTCCTCGCCAAAATATAGGCTATAATTTATTTTGAAGTTCTGAATACCTGACGTGGAACCTTAGCAGCCCGGCTAATCTATAAGACATATTAATATACCGCTTTAGGAATAGTTGGTCAACATGATGAGTACTGTCTGTCGACATAAAAAAAATGAAGGTCCAGAGCAACTGATGTGGAACCCTTTCGGGGAGCTAAGCTATCGGCTATTTTAATCAATTATCAACAGATCTCATAGTCCGTTGGTTTAAAGCCTGCCTCTCGAAAGACTTGGTGTGGGTTCAAATCCCTCAAAAGTTGTAATTATTTTTGAATTATAAATACTTATCTTGAAAAAACATCTATTCTACTTGCTAAGATTCTAAATGGATGACGCACTTTCTGCCGTAACCGAAATAGATAATATTGAAATTGCACGCACAGTCGAATGCGGGATCGCAGAGCTTGGCAGACACATACATATTAAGAAAAATGACCTAACCATTATTTCACAAAATATAAGGAGCATTTATCGTAATTTTGACGATTTTATGCTGAACTTATCAACTGTTCCTGAAACAGATATTATCATACTAACGGAATGTAGATTAAGCGCTAACAAACCCATTCCGCAACTGAATAATTATGATTCCTTCTTTACTAAACGGCAGCTAAATCAAAATGATGGGGTAGTGGTGTATGTAAAACAATCATTAAAACCTAAAGTTACTGAAATTTTGTTATCACAAGCGTCCTGTCTCCAACTGGACGTTCTCAAAAACACAGTTCTTTGTATTTACCGCTCCCCTTCTAACACGAACACTGATAACTTCCTAGAGTCCCTTAGTACCCACCTAGACCAATTAAACTCTAACAAAAACATAATCCTAACGGGAGATTTAAATATAAATATTAAACCTAAAGAAACGGAATCGTCACATGACCATAAAAACAGGAATAGTTATCTTAATATGTTGTCATTGCATGGAATTCTACCTGGACATACGCTACCAACTAGAGAAAATAACTGCTTAGATCATTTCATGTTAAAAATTAATAGTAAAAAGGTATCGGCTTTTATTGCGATACTTCATACCTCTGTCACTGACCACTTTACTACATTTTTGTCCCTATCTAAATTAAAAAATACACAAATATCAAAAAAAACTACTACTTTTATCGACTTTGAAGCAGCTCTGAAATACCTACAGGAAAAAAATCTGGCGGAACTATTATTATGTAACGACCCCAATCTCCTGATTAACCTTCCCATAAGTAAACTTACAGATACCTTAAATTATAGTACCACAATCCGCCTTTTATCTAATAGTAAACAGATTATTAAACCGTGGATTACAAAAGGCTTACTGCGCTGCATAAGAAATCGTAATAAATTACAAAAACTTCATAAATCCGACCCATATAATGATATTATAAAGATAACCTACACTAGATATAGGAATTATTGTAACAATTTATTAAAAAAACTAAAACGTAAATATGAAAGGGAACTATTAGCAAACTCTGTTACAAATAATAAGACACTTTGGAAAAATATAAAAAACCTCACTTATTCTAACAAGTCAAACAATAACAACCCTGAACTACTAAATATCAAGTCATCTCCTATTGAATCGGTAAATTTCATAAACGAACATTTCGCTAACGTCGGTAAACAGCTGGCTCAGAAAATTACACCTAACAATAATCACCCTATAGCTTATCATACTAAGCCAACCTCACAATGTAACACGTTTGTCCTCCTGGATACTGACCCCAACGAAGTTGATCGAATACTGATGGGCCTTAAGTCGGATAGCGCCCCCGGATGGGACAATGTTTCGACTAAACTTTTAAAACACGTACGGCAGGAAGTTGTTCCTATAATATCTCATCTTGCAAACCTCTGCTTCCAAACCGGTACATTCCCAAACCTACTGAAACATTCAATTATTACTCCAATTTATAAAGGGGGCGACAGGGACGACGTAAATAATTATAGGCCTATATCTGTTCTGCCATCCATTTCAAAAATACTTGAAAAATTAATTAACCACAGATTAATCAATTACCTTACAAAATTTAATTTACTATCACACTCCCAGTTTGGTTTTAGACAAGGTTTATCCACCGAGGATGCAGTCACAGCTCTGAGCTCTTTAGTAACTGATCAACTTGACTCTGGTTATAAATGCCTGACTGTTTTCCTGGACCTAAAAAAGGCTTTTGACACCGTCTCTGTTTCTGTCCTTGTCAGTAAACTCGAAAAAGCTGGAATAAGAGATACTCCACTGAAATTGCTCCAAGATTATCTCACTTCTAGGAAGCAGAGAGTTAAGGTGGGGGAACGGATCAGTGGAGATGCTGACGTCACTTACGGCGTTCCCCAGGGCAGCGTACTCGGTCCGACGCTGTTCCTCGTATATATAAACGATCTTTGTAACATCCATATTAATAACGCAAACATTTTCTCGTATGCCGATGATACTGCTGTCGTTTTCTCTGGGAACTCCTGGCAAGACGTTAAACTCAAAGCTGAGATGGGAATGGCTCAAGTAGCCAACTGGCTAAATAATAATCTTCTCACTTTAAATACATCCAAAACTAATTACATATGTTTTAGCATTAACAAAAGTGGTCAACCAAGTGACGATCTCCATCTAAAAATACATACATGTGGAGATCCCAAAAACTGTGATTGTTCAAGCATTAACAAAGTTACACAGACCAAATATCTTGGCGTGATTGTTGATCAACGGCTATCCTGGTATCCACATCTTGAACAAGTCACAAATAGGATTAGGAGATTGAGTTGGATCTTTAGGACACTTCGGTATATTGTACCAAAAGATTTCACTAGTAATCGAGACCCCCCCAGAAATGTACTTAACGAGATCTATATGGCTCTGGTTCAGTCTGTTTTGCTATACTGTATTCCTGTTTGGGGAGGAGCGGTGAAAACCAATTTTATAGATGTAGAGCGAGCCCAAAGAGCACTAATAAAAATCATGTACTTTAAAAACAAAAGATATCCCACTGAGATCTTATACAAAGATACTGATCTTCTTTCAGTAAGAAAGCTGTACATAATACAAACAGTCTTAAAAAAACATAAAACTCTTCTCTACGATCCAGTTTTGCTGCAGAGAAGAAGGGCTGACATTGTTGCACAAATCCCACAGACTAAAACTATATTTGCCACCAGGCAATTCAATAAACGGTCAGCTAAACTGTACAACAAAATAAACAAAAAAATTGACTTATACAATAAAACAAGTACTGAATGTAAGAAAACACTAACTAACTGGATTAAGACACTTTCTTATGATGATACAGAGGCACTTCTAGAGCACATACGCTAACACTTGCACAAATACTCACACTTTCACACTCACCTTCACACACTCACTTACACACGCAGACACTCACCATCACACACCCTCACTTATACTCTCACACCTCACACTCAACCCTCACACACACTACCTCCCTCAGTTTACTACGCACACGTATTCACACTTGAGAAACACTCAACATCTTCTTTATTATTATTTTTTGTTATTTTTAACTATCTACTGGTAATTCTAGTGTTAATTATTATTGCTATATTATGGAAGAGCGGAGTCTCCTAACACAGGCATTATTTGCTTATAAGGAGGCTCCAAACACAAAACCCTTATGTTAACTAAAGCATTAATAAATTATTATTATTATTATTATTCTCTTTATTCATCTTACAAACATACATTTTATATTTTTAAATATTTCAATAACAAAAAAAACAATAAAAAAACATTTAAAAATATAAAAATAGTAGTCCGCCGGTGTCGGGAGCTGGGTCCAAGCTACCGGTGGTTAGGGCTCCAGAGAAAGGAACCTCCTCACAATACGAGCCGTATCGAGGAGTACTGCCTTCTGTATCAGGCCCTTTACCCAACTGCGTAACGCCAGCTTCGACAGGTGGTCGTCGAAGCTTCTGGCTATCAAGCCATTGGCCGTAACGACTATCGGCACAATGACAGCCGAGTCCACATTCCACATGTCGACAACCTCGTGTGCTTTTTTTTTTTTTTTTTTTACGGGGGGAAATCCTCATGGATGTCCTCAGCCCTGGGGCGGGCGGAGGGGTCTGTCAGACTCTTACTGACTAAAACCACCCCGGTGTTCCAACTTCCACCTACGCCGGGGATCGCGGGAACATATGCGACTTCCGTAATCCCCGGCTGGTGCCGGCCCGCCTCTGCGGGCCACATCTCGTAAGCGGGGGGAGTGAGGTGTTTAACTCCCCCCGCGACGTCAGAGGGGCGCACGGGAACACCACGCGCCGCCACCTCGGGTCCGGATGAATGGGGGGCAACGGACATCCCCAAGTCCGCCGCCCCTGGACCCAGTTAGGGGGGCAGAAGGAGGACAGCGTATGCCCTCCTCCGACGCCCGGTGCGCCTGCTGCGGGCCGGGTGAGCACTCGACATCTCCCTCTCCATTTCCGCAGCCTCCTTCTGCGCGATGACAGTTTCGCAGAAGGAGACCACCGCGTCCCAGGACTCCTCACCGCCGACCATAGAACGGACCACAGCCGGCAGCGAGAGGTCACTGCCTACCACAGAGACGAGGGCACGGCGCGGCTCCTCCCAGGCCATTCCGCCACCAGGACCTCGCGCAGCTGCGACCGACGCAGCTCAAAATGTCGCTGCGTCAGTCGCTCCCTGCGCGCCCGCGCGTCCTCGCGCCACCGATGCATTGACGCGAGGACTTTTGCCTCCAGGTCCCAGGGCGGAGATCCGGCCAGTGCGCAAGCCGCCTCGTAGGAGATCGTGCGATAACCCCTGATGACTCTGACGGCCATCACCCTCTGCGGCTTCCGCAGAACAGAGATGGTGCCGGCCGTCAGGTCAGCCGCCCAGATCGGGGCCCCATACAGGGCCATCGATCGCACGATCCCCACGTACAACCGCCTGCAGACGGTGCTCGGGTCCCCCAGATTGGGAAGCAGCGTTGACAGCGCCCCAGCCGCGCCCAACAACTTGGGCGCCAGCCGTCGGAAGTGGGGTCCGAAATCCCACCGGCTGTCGAGCACCAATCCCAGGTATTTCATGGTGGACTCGACAGCGATACGGGCCCCATCGACCACGATGTGTGATCCCGCCGGCGGCGCCCGCCGGGGGCCATGAAAAACTATGGCCTCCGACTTATTGAGGGCCACCTCCAGGCCAAGGCGCCGTATGCGGCTCACCACCTGTGAGACCGCGGCCGTCGCCAGCAACGCTGCCTCCCTGTACGAGCTCCCCCGGGCAGTGACCAGCGTGTCGTCAGCGTAACACGTCAGGTCCACTCCCGGCTGGAGCTCGCCTCTCAGCACCCAGTCGTACCCGATGTTCCACAGGGGCGGGCCCAAGACCGAACCCTGCGGAACACCGCACGACATGGGGTGCTGGTGTATGCCGTCACGTCCCAGATAGGTGACACACCTCTCCGCCAAATAAGCCCCAATGACGCGGCGGAGGTAGGGAGGCACTCGATGATAGCGTAGTGCCTCCCGAATACAACTCCAGGGCAGAGTGTTGAAGGCGTTGGAAATGTCCAAGGACACCGCCAACATCACCCCACCCCGGGACACCGCTTCCTCCGCCAGGACTCTCACACGCGATATCGCCGTGATAGTGGAGCGCCCGTGCCGGAACCCGAACTGGCATTCGGCTAGGTCCGGCCCCTCTCCGCACAAGTGGCTGACGAGGCGGGCTGCGATTATCCGCTCGAACAGCTTTCCCACCTCGTCCAGCAGCACTATGGGCCGGTACGCGGACGGCGAGTCCGCAGGGCGCCCCACCTTCCTGAGCAGAACCAGACGTCCAGATTTCCACTGAACGGGAAACTGGCCCTGCTCCAGGCACGCTGTGTAGAGTCCTCTCAGTTGGGGCTCTAGCTCCTTCAGAGCGAGGGCTAACACGCAACCGTGAATCCCATCGGGCCCCGGGGCAGTGTTCTTCGCCCGGAGCCGCATCACGGCCGCCCTCAACTCTGCTTGTGTCACCTCTGGGACGCTGGCGTTCTCTTCAGGCTCTGCGGCTGTGGGCAAAGCCATCGGCGGCGGAGTACGCTCCGCTCGTGCCGGGAAGAGGGCTGCGACTACGTCCTCCAGCAGCTCTGGTTGGAGACTCTCCGTAAGCGGGGGCGCCCATGGTCCGAGTTTCCCTCGGACCGAGCGATAGGGACGCCCCCACGGATCCCCGTTGAGAGTCGCCAACATCTCCTCCCTGGATCGCGTCTTCGCCTCGCCGATGGCCAGCCACAGAGCCTCCTTAGCCGCGCGGTACACCTCATACAGCGCGGCTTCTTCGTCAGGGACCCGACGACGTCTTCTCCGGTATCGGGTGTACTGGCGCCGCACTCGCACGCAAGAGACGCGCAACTGTGCGATCTCGGCGGACCACCAGTACACCTGGCGCCTTCTGGGTTGAGTGTGGACCCGGGGCATGGACGCGTCGCAGATTTGCGTCATCGCCCCGTGGAACCACTGCGCCTCCTCTTCGACGTCGACGGGTCCGGTCGTCGCCGACTCCCGAATCCAGGCCTGCAATATGGCGGCCTCCTCAAGTAGCTCCCTGTCGAGGCGCTTGCGCGCCCAGCGCGGACCGTCCGTTCGCGGGGCCGATGGGCTGCGGCCGCCCGCGGTCTGGGAGGAGACGTCGAAACGGATGTATCGGTGATCCGATAACGTCTCCACCTCCACGGCGACACGCCAGTCGCGGACACGGCTCGCGACAGCGGGGCTAGCGAACGAGACGTCCACTATAGAGCCGCCCCGCTGCCGCACGCACGTGTAGACCGAGCCCCGATTCAGAACGGTCAAGCCGGTCGTGACCGCCCACTCCTCCAACGCCTCGCCCTTGGCATCGGTGACTGGAGATCCCCACGCCGCAGACTTGGCGTTGAGATCCCCGAGTAACAGCACCGGGCGAGGGTGGTACCGGTTCACGACGGCACCCAACTCGACAAGGAAGCTCTCGAAGTCAGCGAGGCTCTTGTTGGGGGAGAAATACGCCCCAACAGTGACAATGCCGTCCGCGAGGGCGGCCACCCAGCCGTGACCTCGGGACGGGTCGGTAAGAGCCCCGCCAATGATGGCCACCAAGCCGTCCAGGTCACCCACCCAATTATCTCGGGGGGGGACGTAGTACGGCTCGGCGACCACAGCCACATGAATCGACCACTCTGCCATGCTCTGGAGTACGAGGTCCTGAGCCCTGGCAGAGTGGTTGAGATTGCCCTGGAGGAAATGGAATTGTGGCATTATCCACAATCCATTCCCTCGGCACCATTCCTAGGCCGGGAGTCGGCCGAAGAGCAACCAGGCTGAGGGAGGTGTAAAGAGCCCCCGGCAGCCCGGTTCTTTTTCTTCCCCTTCTTGGGGGCGGGTGCGCCACAGGCCTTTCCACCCACATTGTGCCCCGCGGGCCTCCCTGCATCCGTACAGAGACTGCAGTTCGGCGTCGCGGAGCACTGAGCCGCCTTGTGGCCGGGCTTACCACAGCGATAACATTGCTCGCTGCGGTCTATTGCGGCGGTGCACCGTGCCCGGACGTGCCCAACGTCAAGGCATCGGTAGCACCGCATAGCCCTGGGTTGCAGCAGCTTCACCCGTGCTGCAACCCACCCCACCAAAAGCCGCCCGCTGTCGGCGATCTTCTTCGCCGTCGCCACCGGGCACTTCACCCAAATGGTGCCGAGCCCGGCAGTGTCGGCGCGAATCTCGCCCACCCGCACGTAACCCGACGGACATCCACTGCTTCGGGCGACGGCCGCCACGACCTCCTCCGGGGTCGTCGAGTCGTCCAGGCCATCGACGCGCAGTTCAGCGGTCTTCACGGGTCTGGAAACTCGAACGTCCTCTTCGTGGAGGACCTCTCTCAATTTGGCGGCCAGGATGTCCGCCTTCTCGCTGCCCGAGGGTCCGGAAACCTCGAACAGCCGCGCTCCCGTAACCGCCGACCTCATTTTGAAGCCGGTCGGTGTGCCGAGGTCGGGGAACGCGACCTTCGCCTTCGCCTGCGTGAGGACCTCCTTGTAGGAAAGGCCCCTCTCGATGGCTCCGGGCTGCAGTGTGAGTACCACAGTCGCGGAGCGTAGGGCCCTGCTCTTTCGAGACCTCCGCTTTTTTTTATGCGCGGGCTTAGGCTGAGCGGGTGCCGGCGGCGCCGCCTTCTTTTTGCGGCTCTTTTTGACGACCGTCGTCCAAGCCTCTGTGGTGGGGTCGGACGCGGTCGCTGGGGTCGCATTTGAGCTGGGAGGGGGTGCTGACGCACCCTCCGCGGGCTTCTTGGGCCCCTCCGCGGGCTTTTTACCCCCCTTTCCAGCTTTGGCCGCCTCGGTCGACGGCCCTGGCCTTGCGGCTTCCTCCATCCTCCGTTTGTCCGCCGCTAGCGGTGGCCGGAGGTTCTGGGCCGGGAGTAGCCTTGACTCTAAGGCCTCCAGGCGGGCATTCATCATGCCCCCACACTGCTGCATGCAGATGCGGACGATCTTCTCGATGTCCGTATCTCGCGCAGTTGCAGGGGCAGGGGCCGACGGCGGGGCCGCAACCACCGGGGAGCCGGGAGCTACCCTTTGTGCGGCAACCTCCCGTTTGAGGTCCTCCAGCTCAGCTCGGAGACGGCTGTTCTCCTCCCACAGCTTCGCCGTCTCCTCCGAGGTTGTTCGGTCAAGGAGGACCTCAACCGCCTCCTTGATGCCCTCAGCCGCCTCTTTAAGGGCGCGCGTGAACGTGCCCTTTAAGCTGCCCGATTTTGTGGCAACTTTCAGGACAACGTCCACGCCGTCCAGAACCTGGCGACTGAGTGCCGCCGCCGTTAAGCCCTCCCCAGAAGACGCCTGAGCGGCCCGCCGCTCTCGAGCCTGTCGAGCCATCTCGCCGACCTCATCAGCCGCGGCCGCTTTCCGCTGCGCCCGCTTTGCAGCGTTAACCTCCGCTTTGTTGCTATCTAGCAATAGCGGGGATGCAGCGGAATCTCCGCTCAGGTCAGCGAGCGTGGTCTCGTCGCTCTCTACTTCTTCGAACCGATCCAGGCGGACCGCTGGAATTGGCGTAGCGGGCCGCAAGAATCGACCCCTTTGGTCGCGCTGCGGCAGCCGAGCAGATGTTGCACCCACCACTGCGCGACCACCTCTTTTTGATGTCGGCACCTTTGCGGCCGACAGATCCTCTTCGCTTGAGGAGGGATTTAAAGCCTCCCCGCGCGAACGCTTCCCCCAAAATTTTGAGGGGGCGTGTGAGCCTCCTCGGCTCTTTCTGCCGCTTCCGGCAGGCGGCTCTTCAATCTCCGCCAAAACTGGCCCATCATCGTTTTTTTTTTTGTGTTGTTGTGTTGTATCCATATGATTCCCACGAGTAGATATAGGTTTCAAATGTCCACCGAGCAGAGCCTAGATACTCGGTAAGCCTACATACTGCAGGGGGTCGGCAGGTACCCTACAGGGGAAGCGCTAACGACTGGTAACCCCACCAGCCATTCATCCTATCGCCGCGCTTCAGAACTTAGGATTGGGGGTTTTTTATCTTAGAGGTGTCCTTCCTCTGGGCCAGGCGGTAAAGCCAAGCCCCCGACGGCGGCATTAGACATGCCTCCGTCCGCTGTCCGGCCAACCCGACTCAGCGGACCCGCCGAAAGCTCTCTCCTCAGGATTGCTCCGTGAGGAGAGAGCAGCTGCCACGTTGGTGCGCCTGCACCGCAGCGGCATTGGTCGCATCCTTTGCCAATCGACGACTGTCGATCGGACAGGAGCGACCCCATCTCGCAGAAATTCGCCACAGACAATAGCCCCTCCGACATGGAGAGACTATTGCCCGTACCCAGGGTGCACCGGCCCGTCAACTGCTCTTTCCCCCGAACGGATTCGTAAGGAACCAGCAGCCGTTAGGCACACGAGGAGGTTTTCTGCATGCACCCCAACCTCGTGTGCTAAGCCAAGATACTTGATTTGTTTCTCTTTCTCAGCTTTCACGAGGTTCTCGTCATGTGGAATGGTAACATCGATTATCATTGTGCGGCGCGCTAATCGGTCTATCACCACTATATCGGGCTTGTTAGCTATGATAGTCCTATCAGTGATGATAGACCGATCCCAGTACAACGTGACATGGTCATTTTCGAGAACTGGGTCGGGCACATACTTGTAATACGGTACCTCAGAATCCACAAGTTTTTATTTCAAAGCAAGTTGCTGGTGAATAATCCTAGCCACTTGGTTATGCCTGTGCAAGTACTCGCCGTTAGCCAGACGAGAACAACCAGAGATAATATGTCTGATGGACTCACCCGGACGGTGACATGCCCGACACACGTCAACCGTCCCGTCCTTCATAATATGCCTCCGGTAGTTGTTCGTCAAGATAACTTCGTCCATAATTGCACAAACAAAACCTTCAGTTTCTCCGAAGAGATCACCGAAACGTAGCCAGGCCACGGACGCCGGGAAATCTACGTCGGACCCATAAAGAGCCCGATAGAAGCGCCCGTGAAGCTCCTTGCCTTTCCATACCTCCTTGCGGTCATCTGTAGTAAGTATCACAGGTTTGCGCCAGTTCTCTTTAGCCATGGACAACGGGGTGAGTCCCTTGTCCACTGCGACGACATCTCGGTGCATACCCACATCGGCTTTGAGAAAATATTCTCTGAGACTGCAAATCTCGCGGTTGTGGAGAGTCTTTGCATTTAAAAAGCCTCGACCTCCACACTTCCGCGGGATGTACAGTCTCATCACCGATGATCGTGGGTGATGCATCCGATTTGCAGTCAGCAGTGTACGGACCCTTCTATCCAGGGCGTCGAGTTCGGTTTGAGTCCATTTGAGTATGCCGAAAGAGTACATTAATACCGGCATGACCCAACCGTTGAAGGCGCGCACCTTATTTCCGCCCGATAAAAGGCTATTTAAAACCATTTTCAGGCGGCCAAAGAAGCGCTCCTTCAGCGATTGCTTCATGTCAGTACCGTTAATGCCCAACGCTTCCGACATACCCAAATACTTGTAGGTTTCGGTTGAGCTAAGGGATCTAACCTTCCCGTTCAGTGGAAATCTGGACGTCTGGTCCTGCTCAGGAAGGTGGGGCGCCCTGCGGACTCGCCGTCCGCGTACCGGCCCATAGTGCTGCTGGACGAGGTGGGAAAGCTGTTCGAGCGTATAATCGCAGCTTGCCTCGTCAGCCACTTGTGCGGAGAGGGGCCGGACCTGGCCGAATGCCAGTTCGGGTTTCGGCACGGGCGCTCCACTATCACGGCGATATCGCGTGTGAGAGTCCTGGCGGAGGAAGCGGTGTCCCGGGGCGGGGTGATGTTGGCGGTGTCCTTGGACATCTCCAACGCCTTCAACACCCTGCCCTGGAGTTGTATTCGGGAGGCACTACGCTATCATCGAGTGCCTCCCTACCTCCGCCGCGTCATTGGGGCTTATTTGGCGGAGAGGTGTGTCACCTATCTGGGACGTGATGGCATACACCAGCACCCCATGTCGTCCGGTGTTCCGCAGGGTTCGGTCTTGGGCCCGCCCCTGTGGAACATCGGGTACGACTGGGTGCTGAGAGGCGAGCTCCAGCCGGGAGTGGACCTGACGTGTTACGCTGACGACACGCTGGTCACTGCCCGGGGGAGCTCGTACAGGGAGGCAGCGTTGCTGGCGACGGCCGCGGTTTCACAGGTGGTGAGCCGCATACGGCGCCTTGGCCTGGAGGTGGCCCTCAATAAGTCGGAGGCCATAGTTTTTCATGGCCCCCGGCGGGCGCCGCCGGCGGGATCACACATCGTGGTCGGTGGGGCCCGTATCGCTGTCGAGTCAACCATGAAGTACCTGGGATTGGTGCTCGACAGCCGGTGGGATTTCGGACCCCACTTCCGACGGCTGGCGCCCAAGTTGTTGGGCGCGGCTGGGGCGCTGTCAACGCTGCTTCCCAATCTGGGGGACCCGAGCACCGTCTGTAGGCGGTTGTACGTGGGGATCGTGCGATCGATGGCCCTGTATGGGGCCCCGATCTGGGCGGCTGACCTGACGGCCGGCACCATCTCTGTTCTGCGGAAGCCGCAGAGGGTGATGGCCGTCAGAGTCATCAGGGGTTATCGCACGATCTCCTACGAGGCGGCTTGCGCACTGGCCGGATCTCCGCCCTGGGACCTGGAGGCAAAAGTCCTCGCGTCAATGCATCGGTGGCGCGAGGACGCGCGGGCGCGCGGGGAGCGACTGACGCAGCGACATTTTGAGCTGCGTCGGTCGCAGCTGCGCGAGGTCCTGGTGGCGGAATGGCGGAACAGGCTTTCACGCCCTACCGCCGGCCTCGTCACTATCGAGGCCATCCGGCCAGTGCTCGACCTGTGGCTCGGGAGAAGGCACGGCTCCCTGTCGTTTCGTGCGACACAGGTCCTCACGGGGCATGGCTGCTTTGGGAGGTTCCTGTGTCGCATAGGCAGGGAGCCGGACGCTCGGTGTCACCACTGCGTCGACTGTCGGGAGGACACGGCGCGGCATACGCTGGCAGAGTGTGCCGCTTGGGAGGAGCCACGCCGTGCCCTCGTCTCTGTGGTAGGCAGTGACCTCTCGCTTCCGGCTGTAGTCCGTTCTATGGTCGGCGGTGAGGTGTCCTGGGACGCGGTGGTCTCCTTCTGCGAAACTGTCATCGCGCAGAAGGAGGCTGCGGAAAGGGAGAGGGAGATGTCGAGTGCTCTCCCGGCCCGCAGCAGGCGCACCGGGCGTCGGAGGAGGGCGTACGCTGCCCTCCTTCGGCCCCCCTAATTGGGTCCAGGGGCGGCGGACTTGGGGATGTCCGTTGCCCCCCATTCATCCGGACCCGAGGTGGCGGCGCGTGGTGTTCCCGTGCGCCCCTCTGACGTCGCGGGGGGAGTTAAACACCTCACTCCCCCCGCATACGAGATGTGGCCCGCAGAGGCGGGCCGGCACCAGCCGGGGATTACGGAAGTCGCTATGTTCCCGCGATCCCCGGCGTAGGTGGAAGATGGAACACCGGGGTGGTTTTAGTCAGTAAGAGTCTGACAGACCCCGTGAAAAAAAAAAAAAAAAAAAAGGGATCTAACCTGTATGGAATCCGAGAGTTGAATTCCCTCAGATTCCATAATCTCCCCTTTCTTTACATGCATGACTGCACATTTGTCCACACCAAATTCCATCCTGATGGCACTACTAAAGGTTTCAGTTACCTTCAGTAGCTCCATCAGTCGCAAATTGTTGGGGGCAAAGAGTTTCAGATCATCCATGTAAAGGAGGTGAGATATGGTTTGACCACCTCTTCTCAACCGATAGCCTAGGCCTGAATCCTCCAGCAGTGTGCTTAGAGGATTCAGAGCTAAGCAAAACCAAAGTGGACTCAAACTGTCGCCCTGGAATATTCCCCGTTTAATCCATACAGGCTCATCATTCCCTTGAATCGGTCGACATCCTGGATAGCGAAGGACCGTTTTCCATTGCCTCATACATGACTCAAGGAAGGCGCGTAGAGTTGCATCTATTTTGTACAACTCCAGCACCCTCATGAGCCATGTATGTGGCACAGAGTCATAGGCCTTCTTGTAATCTATCCAACATGTCGAAAGATTCTTGCGGGATCGACGAACCTGGCTGTTGGCTTATGGCCATGTCTATGAGGAGTAGCTCCTTAGTGCCGCGGGACCCCTTCCTACATCCATTCTGAGAGGCGGACATAATTGCATTAGTCTCAATGTGATCATTAATTTTCACTCTCAGAATGGATGTAAGAAGTTTATAGACCGTCGACAAACAAGTAATCGGTCTATAATTCTTGGGTTCCGCGGGACTACCTGTCTTATGGAGCAGGTGGGTAACGCCAGTTGTTAAAAACTGTGGTAGCGACCCAGACTCCAAGGATGACTGGAATTGAGACGCCAGGAGCGCGTGTGAGCTGCTATACCACTTAAGCCAGAAGTTGTGCAGTCCGTCCGGGCCTGGAGATTTCCAGTTCGGTAATGGACGGACTGCTGTGGCTACATCTGTTGGTGTGATGGCAATAGCTTCCATTTGTGGTATAGCTTCACACACGCGCTCGACATCGCGCATCCAGTCACCCTCGGCATGACAGACGGGCACCGACCAAATGTTTCGCCAGAATGTACTCGTGGCGATATCATCCGGGCGGCACACGTCTGTCACACTTTGTTCAGGTCGTTCCCAAGCTCTGTATACCCACCTTTCATCGCTCTGGAACATGCGATTCTGCGAGTATCGATCAACCCGCCTCTTATACCGCCGAATACAGTTCGCCCATGCACAAACTTTCTGCTTCAGGAAGTCGATGCGCTCTGTAATACGGGACATGTACTCCTCAGGGCTGATTTCAGTCCCCGAAAATGCCCGCCTTACAAAGCGCATCACGCGTGGTCGTGAATTGCCCTCCCTGAAGCAGTATAGTTTGCCGATGAGTACCCTGGCTTCATCAATACGCCGCTCGATCCTGCATTGCCAAGCTGGTGCAGCAGACTTTGGTCGCATAGCTACGTCACTATTTGTAAACTTTACGTTTGCTATACGACATGCCGCAACAGCCCCACAATACAGGATTGAGTGCGTATCAACGAGGTTCTCGCTGCTTTCAAAAATATTCTCAAGCAGCGAGTCCAAGGCACACACCAGCGCCCTATTCTTTTTGTGCATAGGCAACCGTGGAATTCGAGGCCTAAGTTCGGTCGGAGTTGATCTGTACTCGCGAAGCGCATCCTCCAGCGCGCTCCTCAGTCGGTCGTTGCACTGGCTACTTACCGTGACAAGCCTATCATCTACCTCATCACAAACATTAATGGGCCGCGGTGTAATCGCGCCACTAGCTGGCGCCTGTACCACGGACTGTGTCGGGGTCGAGATGATAAGGTTGTTCAGTACCTCTGAGCGCAGCCTATCAAGTGCGGCATCGTCCAACTTGTGATTACGTTGGATGACCCGCACCTGATCCGACAATCGTTGGGCCGAGACGTTCACAGTTGGCTCCAGGTCCTGAAACAGAGACAGCATCCTGACACGGTACGCAGTGAGGTTAGTTCCCCCCTCTGTAGACCCGTAGTATGCGCGCATGACGTTCTCGTTCATGGACTGAGTCCATTTCATGCGCTGCACACAACCACCGGTAGCGGGGACCCGGCTCGGGGCCGGTTGGCCCCTAGGTCCCAAGCTCCTCGGTGGCCGGCCTCTCTCCTGCCGACGTACAGGTGTTGGCGACGTCGGCGGGGAGAAATACTCGTCGCTGGAGCTCGACGCGACTGCAGCCGCCGGTGACACTGGTGATCTGATGTCCGGCGGCGGCGAGGCGGAGCTGAGCGACGAGTCCGGGGGTGGTGGGCGTGCGCGTCGTGAAGCTGCTCTCGTTATCATTGCATTATTTCATTCATCGGATTTTATTTTTGTCATAAATCATGAGTGACATCTGTCACCTGTCCGGGGTGCATAAGCATTTTCAATTTTCTTTGTTTTTTCCGCCGTATAGTTATTTGAGTTTGTACTTTAAATATTATTGTTTGATAATGGAGTTAAATGGAGCCTATGGGAAACTGAAATGGATATCACAAACGTGTTTTTATAAAATGGTTATATTGCGTGAATGAAAAACCTTGCATGACATTGAGGGTTGCCAGCTATTTTTATTATTATTATTATTAACTTGACATAAATTTAAGCAAAAATGTATTTACTGTTTACCACATAACTTGAATAAATATTTATTATTATTATTATTTATTATTTATACGAGAATATTTGTCGAACCGCACCTTTCGGTATCGTATCGAAGGTGCGCTTTCCTCCCCCCACCCTATACGAGCCGGCGTCCCTCAAGGCGGCCTGCTCTCCCCTTTATTTTTCACGCTGTTCACTAGCGACATCCCAAAGAATAATAAGACGCAGCTAGCTCTTTTTGCCGATGATACGGCCATCTATTGCTCCGGCAATAGTGAAAACGCAATTAAGCCAAAAATCTTCAAAAGGCGGCCAGCGACCTAGGCGCTTGGTTCCGTCTCTGGGGATTTGAGGTTAATCCCGAAAAAAGCCAGGCGGTTTTGTTCTACAACCCGCGGGCGAAATTCATTCCCAATCCACCGAGTCCGATCACCAAGTCTGGTAAGCAGATCCCTTGGGAAAAGCGAGCCAAATATGGGGTGGTAGGTGTGATATTAGACCATAGACTCAGCTTTGCTGAGCACATAAGTGCGGTACGTTCGCGTGCTGCATTTGCTCTGGGTAGACTCCACTCCATGCTGAATGCACGCAGCAAGCTATCCCTTAAATGTAAACTGCGCATCTACACTAAGTGCATACGACCGATAATGACTTATGCGTGTGCTGTATTCGCACACACTAAGCCAAAGCAAATCCACAGGATGCAAGTAATCCAAAACAGATTTCTCCGAAAAGCCACGGGCGCCCCGTGGTATGTACGGAACGAACGACTTCATGTCGACCTTAAAATCCCGACCTTAAAACAGTTTATGAAGCGCCTTACAAAGCGTTTCTTCGAATCCGCTGAAAATCATCAAAACCCTATGATTTCAAAGGCAACCCAGTACACTCCCCTCGCATTAGTAAGATTCGCCGTCCTCGGCATACACTCGTCGAATCCGACGACGAGATCACAAAGATTCAGGAAAGCTGTAGGGAAACCAGCACCCTTAGAATAAACAGATACAGACCGCGTTCCGTATACCGACCTCGCCGCCGAGGTCCGTCGCGACGACCCATTCAAAACCCTCCCCGACTTTTGCCAACGAGCCAGCCCGCGCCGCTGAGCCTTTAGCTTTAATAACCCCTAATTAATGAAACGACCCAGCCTGATTGTCCCTTGCTGTCCCTAACTGACGCCGCTAAGCCGAGGTCGTATTCCACAGGGAATGCCCTTAGCGAGCGGTCAGTAGTTTTTAGCTTGTAGCTAGTTTTGTTGCCTTGGCTGGGGGCCTTAAATTCATTTGAGGCCACCACATTTTAGTCCGGTTAAGCAGTTGATATCCCAAGTGTGTTAACTTGTTAGTGGTCATACCTAAAAAGAATTAAAAAAAAAAAAAAAAAAAGTACTCGGTACATTCGCTCCGGAACAGTCACACCGAACAGACCTAAGTTATGTACCTTATCTTGTTGGTTAACTTTTATGTGTATTTTTAGTAAATATTTTCTAATAATGTAATGTATTTTTGTTGTATGATTTATGTGTATATACTTCAACTTTGATGTACAATACAAGTATAATATTTCTGTCTATAAAGTAAATAGCTAGACCAAACTGCTTTTTAAAAATTTGTGTATTTCCCTTACAAATAAATAGTTATTAAATAGCTAATTCAAATATCTGAATTTTAAATAAATAAATTCTTTGCCCCTTACTCAGTCTATTATTTTTATTTCTTCCAAATACATTTTTCTCACACCCGCTAACACCTCTATCTTCAGAGCCGAGTAACCTCCAAGCATTGACACCGGGGCATTTCCTCATCGGGCGTCCGCTCACAGCTCCGGCATGCGACGACATCATCAGCGCAGCTACCAATCGTTTACCTCGTTATGACCGCATCGAGCAAATGCGTTGTGACTGTCTGTCACTTATTCCTATTTAATATCAAAATTATATTTATTTCCAATCCTGCATATCGTAGCGGGCTATTTAGAAATACATTGAGTTTGAACTTTATGGCTTGACAGCCGGACGCGTACCGTAATTAACAACAAAATATTCTATTCATTGCAAAATAGTAAAACGATACTGATCCTTTTAAAAACCCATTCCTTTCATAAACTCGGGACACAACCGAACACATGTGCCAGCTGAAAGCAATATTTTACAAAATACTAAGAATTAGCTAAGTTGGCCCGACGGACGGCAATAAAAAAGGGACAAACCCTTAGAACAAAAGTGTGCAATAGCTGCAATCAACTGATTGCAGCTGCGGAAGGGATCGCGTGGTATTTTTTGTGGAGATGTTAGGAGAGAGCTGACAGGACAAAAAAAAGGTGTGGGAACGACAAGTAGGTACAGGCAGTTTTGGTCGGCGGAAGAGGTTGGCGAGGCAGAGGTTTTAGGATCACGAGGGCGTGCGGACGCTTATAGTCGAGGCTAGGGATATTTAAGTTAGGAGACCAAAGTGTGTAGTTCCGTTGTAACTCGTAGCAAGTATTATCTGTTAAGTTAGATATAATTTAGACTATTTAGTACTTAATGTGTGTGTAAGTGTTGGTGTGACTGGGTGAGTTTTAACTATAAGTATTTCTAGGTGGCTGGTAGTTGTGCCGGAGAGGATAATTTAATAATCATTTATTCCAGCTAGGCGCAACTTTATATCCATATCATAATCCATACCTTGACAGTTATTTGTCAGTAATGTTTGGTTTAGGGAAACGGCGAAGGCCCCTTTACACTTAACATTCCCTCATACCTACTTATTTGTACACTGCACACCAACACACCCAACTATTGGCCATTATTGACTTTTAACTGACGCACCACATTCATGGGGGGCAGAACCGTTCATATTCACAGCTTATTTAAAACAGGCTTCATGGCCGACCCGCATTCGGGTTATAGGTCAACCAAGCGTTGCTGATGATTACTGTTTCCTATAAGGTCTAGCTCAGAGTGCATTGCGTGGGGCTTGTTGGACGACCATTTCCAGGGGTAGGAATCCTGACCTAGGATTCACTGGGCACCCAAAAGGGATCGTCCTAAGGACGCTAGGGACCGTGTCTCGTTAAAACCAACCCCGGCCTATGGTATGGCCTATTACTGAATCGTCACTATTTAGCGAGACACGAGATTTGGATGGTAGCCGCTCAGAGCCGCACCGCATATCCAAGAAAGGGGCGAATTTAAGGAAATGTGAAGTGTTTGAATCACTTCGCCGTGCAACAATACCTATCTCAATTAACTCTGCTACAGACTTGGTCTACGGAGCGCTTGCGCTAGTTTTGTGTTAAAACGCGACGCGATTTGAGTTACATAAAAATAGACTTGTCTTTCTCAATGACAGCTGAACTTCGCAGTACTCTGTCTTAGGATTGTGTAAGACAATTATTTAGAGTCCCGGGAACGTGTTCTGTTAGTTTCGTTACAGTATTCAAATAGTGATATTGTGCGATTAGGTCTAACAGTACACGTACGACAAGGCCACCGTTCCGTGTCACGAAATGAGTTCTAGTTCGTTTATTCGGTCTGATGTTCTATTGTGAAAATATAAATTAACGTAGAAGTAGATCATAAATTTATTAAACGCAAGCGTAACGTTTCCTTTACCACCTCACCATAATATAATATACTTTGCAGTCCTCTCGTCTCATTAACTTCATACCTATTTTATTATACTTGTTTGCTTACTTATGTATTACTAATCATGAATTCCCTACATTAACTTCACCTTGTATCCCCTCCTTGTCCCTAGCCTCTAAGGTCGGACAAGGCAGTAGTTTTGGGAATTCATTTCGTATAATCGGTGGGAGGGTGCCCCGTTTGGAGACGGGCCCTACAGAGTCGGGCGGTGGAGGAGCCCGACTCCTTCCCCACAGGGGAAGCCGACACTAGAACCAGATGTAGTTTAATTTAGGAAAAACGAAAATTTTATTAGCCTAGGGTAATTTAGGAACAGTCTCAGCGTCAACATTTTTGGCAGCGTTGGGCGAAGGAGTATGTCAGCGAGCTCCAGACAAGAACAAAATGGAAGTCCAACAAGAGTGAAGTCACTGTCAACCAACTAGTCCTCATAAAAGAAGACAACGTGCCACCATTAAAATGGCGCCTCGGACGAGTCATCCGAGCCTACACTGGAAGAGATGGAGTTTCACGTGTTGCCACCATCCGAACAGCCACCGGAGTCGTTCAGCGTTCTTTCTCAAAGATATATCCTCTGCCTGTTGAAATACCTGGTTAAACATAAGAAGCCACCTAAAAGTCCTGAAACCACGGACTTCCAGAGGGGGGAGGATGTTGGCGCCGCGGCTCGCCAATGAGACGCTGTCAATGTCATCACATCAAGTGTCATCCAGCCGTCAAAAGAATCGCGCGCGCCGCTGATTGGTACCGTTAACGTGTCATCATTTTTTTATTAACAAGAAATTTTACTCATTGTAAAAGTCTCATTAAAATCTCAAAACAACAACGGAGTACGTTATTATCTCCCCAACAGATTGTAATAAATTGTCATTCTTCAAAATCATTCTTCCGCGGAGAATCTTAACACCGCAATTCTTAAAATGAGATCAAATGCACAACGCACATCACATCTATGGAAAATGGAGTTGAACTGTCAAAATATTAGTTTGGATTTCTTTTTTTAAATGTAAATAATTACTTTTTTAAGACATTATAAGTTCCACTAAAAACAAAAATAAAGTGTTTTGATGTAATTTATTAATCATTGTTTGTTGTGGTGACACTTGGGGGAGGCCTATGTCCAGTCGGAATTCTGTTTGGAGAGGGCGCTAGTGGCGCACAGTTAACATCGACTCCGTATTTGAAAAATGTAATTAAATAGTAAATGTGCATAAATTGATGAATTTTTAATATAATTGTGTCCAGAAAGTGCCTATTGACGATAAACAGTGTTATCTTCGAAAAACTCAATTGTAAAGTGACAATATAAACAACATACGTGCAGTGTTTACAAAACAAATAAATCAGTGACACAGGCGTAAGAAAAGGATTTAAACCGACTTGAAGACGTAATAACACCAAAGACTACAGGTACAATAACTTAGTTCTATTGAAAAACTCATTAATTATATGAAGTGCAAATTCAGATCGTTAATTTTCAACATTTTGAATCGGTAGTCTCATAGACGCATCAACACTGAGTATAGTGACATCTAGTTTCAAAACAAGTAATACGCTGTAATAGACATGTAGTGATAAATATCAGTACTACATAAACAACTATGGACGAAATCAATAATGTGACAGTCAGACGCGCACGAGCGCTGAGTGCGCTCGTGCGCGTCTTCTTGTCTTCGCGTCTAGTTCCGACAACTTGGATGAAACTTTTGTCAATCGCACACTAGATGGCACTGTATGTAGTATGCTTGACATATCAGATGATGATGACATTGATTTAATTACTCAGTTAAAGAAAAATATTGATGAACTCACCATTAAACTCAGTAGCGCAAATGGAGAAATTGACTCATTAAGCTTAGAAATTGGAAAGCTTAAAAAGGAGAATGAAAATCTTACTTGGAAAAACTTACTGTACAAACAAATAGTTGCTAGCCCATCAAAATCTACCATCACCCTAAAAAAACAAGGTATTAAATGCTCAAAACAAATGGGATGTATAAATAAACAAACACAGACTGATTCTTATATAGTAGCCAAAAACACGGTCTCAATAAAGTCACAAACATCTACTCAAGAACCAAGATCCGAGCAAAATACAACAACAACCAGTAAGGTATGTATTCTTAGCAATAATAAGGAAAACAAGATTCTTTCTATCTCAAATACCACTCTGCAACTCAAGTCAGAGATATGTCACTATTTAATGCCACACTGTACGATGGACCAAATGATGCTCAATATAGAAACCAAAGTGAAGGCATTCACTAAGAACGACTTCTGTATTATATTTATAGGAGAAGAAGACATCAACTCAAATGACTATCCTAATTTGATATATAGTATACGAGCATCTATAAATAAAATTCAACATACAAATATTATTATTTGCGCACCGACATATAAATGTGGCAATTACACTAATATATTTAATAGGAAGATTGAATATTTCAATAGTCTACTATGTCATGATATATTCACCCACGAACACGCTTACTTTCTCGACTCAAACATGAACCTGACCTATGACTATAAAATGTTCTATAGACGTAGCGGAAAGCTCAATAATACTGGCATGCGAACAATTTTTCAAGATTTAAATGACATTTTGCTCGATATCAAACGTTTTTACACTGACTCAATAGATTCAAACAATATGACACAAGAAAATAACTTGACTCAACAAATTGATGACCAAGAAGAAACCAAAACGGCAGGAAACCAGGAGAATATAACAGATTTTTTTCGTGACTAATAATGTTTGTGTTATGCATCAGAATATTGCCGGGTTATTAAACAAATCCGATAATCTCACAATATGCTTAGATGAGCTGTTATCAGAAAAGGGTGTAAGTGTAGATATATTGTGTGTAACTGAACACTTCATCATGACAGGATACGAGTTTTATTTAACTATACCAAACTATCAACTAGCGGCTTCGTACTGCAGGAAAGACAGCAAGAGAGGTGGAGCATGCACCTTGGTAAAGAATGGACATAACTTTATTGAATTAAAGAAGATATCCAACATATCAGAGCCCGGAGTATTTGAATGTTGCGCGATAGAGTTACCTAATTATAACATTGTCCTGGCTTGTGTGTACAGGGTTCCCAAGATAACAAACTTCTACATATGTATGGACAAATTACAATCCCTCCTAGCAGGAGTTAACTAAGAAATCCCATCATAATATTATCATTGCAGGGGATTTTAATATCGACATGTTAAAAAAGAATGTTCATACGATTGATTTTGAATGCCTATTAGTGAACTATAATTTAAAATTAGCTTTGAATCAGCCTACACGCCTTAAGAGTAAAACCTGTATTGATAATATTGCGCATAACTTTCGCCAATCGTGTAAGGTCGAAGTCCCAGAACTAGCCTTATCGGACCATACAGCACAAATAATGACGTTTCCAGTACAAAAAAAAATGTAAGATTAAATATTGGCAAGTTCTAAGACGTGACTATTGCAATGAAAATATTACAAAATTTAAAAATTGCTTAGATAACTTATCATTTTCTGACATTTACAAAACTAATGATCCTAATGTAGCGTACAAATCCTTTTTTGACATATTTTCATTATTCTATAAATTGTGCTTTCCCGAAAATAATGTTCGAATTAGCACGATAAGAAAACCAAAATGGGCTTCACGTGGTGTAAAACTTTGTAGTAAAAAGAAAAGACAACTTTTATGGCAATACAGACTTAAACCAAATGAGACTAATAAGAGAAAACTAACTTGTTATTCAAAAGTATTTAAAAAAATTGTAAGACTTACTCAAAAGGCACAAAACAATTATGCTATAAATACGTCAGATAACAAATAAAAAACTACTTGGAAAATTATAAATAACTCTAAATTCAACATTCCGAAAAATTGTATTGACAAAATTTGTGTACAAAATGACGTCATCACTGACCCAAAGGCTATTGCAGATGCTTTTAACAATTATTTTATTGACAAAATCAACCCTATAGCAGGGTCTGGGAATAATGCGGCATCCCTGATACCAAAAAGAAAATATTCCTTTTTTCTCGCACCATGTCTGCCAATCGATGTGTTCAAAATTATAAATCAATTGAAAAATACAAATAGTGTGGGAAATGATGGCCTATCAACTAAAGTTTTAAAATCTGTAGCGGGAGAAATATCACCGCATCTTAGCTATATAATTAATCTGTGCAACGAGACAGGTGTTTTTCCCGATGCACTGAAAATATCAATAATTAAGCCACTATTCAAAAAAGAAAATAGAGAGCTTATGCAATTTTATATGCCAATATCCCTCATAAGTGTAATTTCCAAAGTATTTGAAAAGTATCTATGTATTAGGTAAATAAACATTAAATTCGCGATTAATTCGCGACACACCGGTGTGTCGCCGGGGCCAGAGCGGCTAAATTGAATTATTGATTATAAATGTTAATAAAGGGACAATTTTAAAATTAATTGATGCTGTCTAGCGTCCTACATCCAATATTTGTACGCCATTCAGGCAAAACATGACTGTCTGCTATATTATTGACTAGCACTTCGCCCGCGACTTCGTCCGCGCGGATTTAGTAGGTACTCCACAAACTTCAACGCCCCCTATACCCATATAAAGGTTAGTTTTGGATAATTAAGCACAACGATTTTCATTAATTTACATTAATTACTTAGCCATTTCTACTTATTCCATGGTCTCAGGTTCAGCGCAACTGTTCACCCCGTTCACCCCGTCAGGAGTTGATTATGCAAAAATTGTTAGGTACATCTGTTTCAATAATCCCATTTTTAGTTTGTTCATAGCATCCCGACGTAAATTAAAGCAAGCAATGATGTCCTCCCCTAAAAACTTAATCACCCCTGCTTCACCCCTTATTATGTAGGTATGTAGTTTATTTGCGAAAAATCCAAACATTTGTTATTCTTATATTTTAACGAAATCATTTTCAACTTCATCGGACCAAGCATTGTTATGATTCTTCCCAGTTCGCTCAAGCCGCGACATTTTTCTTACTCCGAGCGTGTTTATTACCGTCGTAACTTTTGAACGAAAGGTTCGATTTGAATAATTTAAAGTGTAATTTACACGGACATAATCAACCTTAATTATCAAACCATTTAAATGGATAAGGATTGATATCATGATACCGAAATCACCATTTTTTCAAATCACCAAGGATTTGCTTGAATAATTTGAACAAAAAGCGGTCATGGTGACTTAACCATAATAGTTAGACATATGCTTTTTTGACTTTTTTGTAGACATTGATGACCTCTATAAAACTGTAGTACATCACTTTGCTCTATTGTCAAAAGATTCCGCAGCGTACGCGATATAAGGATTTTTTCTCACACCTTGGGTTACATTATCGAAGTTTTCATACGGATCCCTAACTTTTTTGAAAATATTCTATAGCCTATGTCCATCATCGATAATGTACAATTCGACTGGTGAAAGAATTTTTCAAATCGGTTCAGTAGTTTCGGAGCCTATTCATTTCAAACAAACAAACAAACAAACAAACAAACAAATCTTTCCTCTTTATAATATTAGTGTAGATGTAACATCTTGCATATGGCATGCAAGATGTTACATCAATAATATAGCAGACAGTGTGTATACTCATGTTTTGAACAAATAAAATTATCTTTATCAGTAGTGAACGTCTTTCGGCTAATATGATGATGATGACACAAACACAACTAACTTACTACTTAGACTTTCTTACTCTACTATGTTACTACTATTTATTTATTTACTTTCTTTAGCTTACAGACCAATTATATAACAAACTTAAATCAGAATAATAATATCATGCTTCCGTAGGGTCATTTGCTAATTACAAAGCATTCACATGTATATATCAAAGTATATTTTATAGTATTCTAACCTAAACAGAACTGCCTGTGATGGGAGACAAATATATTATACCAAAAAAAGATAAATTAACCAGACTAAAACAGGATTCCACGCCGACGAAGTCGCGGGTAGCAGCTAGTTCAAAAATAAAGGTTTTTTTTTTTTTTGAGTTAAATTAAATCTACAGTACTTTCCCTTCAGGTGGCATTACTAAATTCCACCTTGTATATTTTCCGACATACTCGCGAACGAAGTTGCGGGCAACAGCTAGTGAAGAAATAAAAACCTAAACCGACTTTTAACTGGAATTTATTTAATTAATCACTAAAAAGGGAGATATCTATAACCCAAATATTTGTTTGAGGTCGGTGCCAGCCTACTACGGTAGGCGGGGTGTACCAATTACGATATATGACTACCAAGTGATAACTTTTATTCCAAACTAGCTGTCCCCTGCGGCTTCGTTCCCGTCAACTAACTACCTATCTACCTACCCTACCTACCCATTTTTTAACCCTTCCCAGTATTCAGGCTAATCAAATACCCCCTAAATCTTTGGTCGTTGTGTCGGCGAAACTTTCGCCGTTGAAATGCTCAAGGAATAGTAATAACTACAATAGTAAGACGAAACCAATTTTAAATTAAATAAAACTGCGTATTTTATAAACAATCGTTTTATTTCGTCTCTATCAAAAGAAATTCGACTTATTTTCGATCGTGTCGTTTCGTCGTATAAACTATAATATGTATGTATATTATTTACAACATCGTAAAATTACGTTTTGCGAGGACCCAGGACGCCGGGAAAATACAAACGGACATTTATGGTGTCTCTGGGTCACCGTAACAAATAAATTATAAAAAAGACGTGCGCATGACGCAGCAGCGCCTTGCGCGGCGGCGTGTAGCACGCGGCGTGGGCACGTCGGCGAGGGCACGTCGGCGTGCAGCGCTTCGGCGGCGCGTCGGGCGCGGCAGTGACTAGCGCGGCGGCGGCGGACGCGGCTTGGCCGTCGCGTACGCGATTTCTGAAAGACGCACGTCAATGGGAGCTCGCTCATCGTAGAGCGTTGGCGCCTGGAGGATGATGCCGGCCGAGCCTACTACCACGGCCAGCGTGAAGATCCACAGGAACAATCGGTCCAGCACCATCGCGACATACTTCCAGTCCTCTTTCACCTGGGGAACAGAACCCGTTAAGATTTACCAGTTAGATTTTTTCGAAATGTCTATTGTGAGCGCCCCGGCAGAGCTGAACCTACCCTAGTGGACTCTTCTTCTTTGCGCGTCTGTTCAGCAATATAGTTGATGCCATCGATGGCCTTATTCAACTCTGGGCAGCGATGCCAGCGACGTAGCGCGTCGCAGAGCGCAGGCGCGTCGTGCAGGCGGCACGAGCGGCACGCGCTGCACGCGGGCCCGCCCGGCGCGCCCGGCCCCACGCCGCCCAGCGGCGAGCCCTCCTCCCACGGCGCGCTCTCGCTCACCGCCGTCACCAGCCCTGCACTGCAAGCCGACACGTGATCAGCTGCGCCGCACGTGGAGCACACACTCGTGCATGTGTTGTGCGGTACTCACAAGCGGCTGCGGTGCGGATCGACGCGGTAGTGCGGGCGCCGCATGACCAGCAGGCGCGGTAGCACGTGGATGAATACGCGCCGCACCCACGGCGCCATCGTATGCGTCTGCGGCGACCGGAAGTGCACGTTCAACACCACCACCGTCACGCATATACTGCACCACATTACAAATATTATTATACTGGCTTTTTACGTCTGTTATTGTCCAAACGGTAAAGAAGTGGCACTAGGGCTCGAGGAGACGCGGACAGCGGAGGATGTACCTGAACGTGTCGAGGATCATGGTGAAGAGCACGAACTTGCCGAGCAGCGGCACCACGAGCGAGGTGGGTGGGATGATCTCCGCCAGCAGCAGGAAGAACACGGTGAGCGACAGCAGGATGGAGATGGACAGCGACACCTTCTCGCCACTGTCCGACGGCAGGTAGAACACCAGCACCGTGAGGAACGAGATGCCCATGCACGGGATGATCAGGTTCACGGTGTAGAACAGCGTCTTCCGCCGCATCGTGATGTTGAACGTGATGTCCAGGTACGGCTCGTCGCAACACGTGTAGAACTTTTCGTTCCTGACAAACAGCATTGTTATTTACAAATATGAGTGAAAAAGTATTATTTGCAAAAGAAAACTATTTTAATTAAATAAATAAATATTTACTAAATAAAAAAATAGAAAAAAGTGCGATTTATAAATTGCATCCGACACTCCCTCAGAGATATATAATTTAAAGAAATTAATAAGAATATAATGACTGCGTCCACTCAATATTTTTATGAGAATCTCTTGAATGCACATAAACATATTAATCTGTTTAAAAAATACAGTGATATCCATAACATAAATATTAGGAATAGCACTTCGCCCGCGACTTCATCCGCGCGGATTTTGTAGGTACTCCATAAACTTCAACGCCCTCTCTACCCCCTTTTAAAGGTTATTTTGTTCATATCATTCCGACGTAAATTGAAGCAAGCAATAATGTTCTCCCCTAAAAACTTTATCACCGCTACTTCACACCTTACAATGTATGTAGTTTCTTTTCGAAAAAACCAAACATCTGTGTTTCCTATTTTCATCGGATCAAGCATATGATAGAAGATTCTCCCAATCTCCCCAGTTCGCTCAAGCCGAGCCGCGACAGTTTTCTTACTTAGAGGCTCCATGGTCCTCACCTTTACAGGATTACAAAATAAAAAATGCTTCTTCTTTATATAAAACTTATATAAAACCCGCCCCGGCTTCGCACGGGTGCAAATGTGCAATGCTGATACTAAATATACGGTAGGTATGTACTACAGAATGTCCTTATAAACAACGTTTACAGCTTTTTTGACATTAGACAATACAACGCGCCGCCGCGGCGCCGGCCAGGCCGGTACCGCCGCACCGCTGTGTCCCTGCATTTTAAATCAGTAACATCTTTGGAAATATTCCTTTAAATTAAATGCTGGAAAGGGTCATATTGATCTATATTAAATGGACAATGTTTTTAAGGTACTTAATTGGATAAGGATTAATGCTGTATTGCTTAAAATCACTTCGTAAATAAGCCATTTTTTCCCGTAAAATGAAAAGGATAAAAAATGGTTATTGTGGGTTATCCTTAAAAGATAGACATATACCATCGCGGACTTTTTCGTTGACCTTTTTAAGGTGTGCAATATTGTATTACATTATTTTGATTTATCTCGTGGGGTTCAGCCAGCGTTTGCAATGTAAGCGCAAAAAAAATGTGTTTATTTACGACATTATATTAGAAACCTCTAAATTTATCAGTGTTTCTCTACAATATTATTCATGTAAATTAAAAGTTAATCCAAGATTTAAGGTGAGACACTGATTGTGTTATTTTGTTGAACAGTAATTATTGTTAAATTCAAACTTAAAATGGTGATTTATTTCAATTGGTCGAAAATATACGGTGATTTATAAAATATGAGCGGGTAACCCCGAATAGGGTAGCAAGTTTGCGTCTACGCCGTGACAGCTGGCATTCTTTTGACACACAGCGTACGAACTGCACACGTGCTAACCTATTGGCTCGTAATCTAATTTCATCTTGTGTTTTACCGTATATTGCGTTTACAAATGTAATCGAATAAAACGAGTGACTGATGAATCACAAACGTGCTATTATTTCAACGTTTCTTCTATAACAAGCCCATGATGGATGACTATCACAAAGACCGCTCCGCTGCCCATTCTGATACTCCGTTGTCAGGCGTGGGATGTAACTCACATGGCCCACAAGGAAATTCGTGACAACACTAGTGAAATGCGAGGCGTTACGTTTTGAAATGCAAAACACATGGTGACAGTGATAGTGAAAATTGCGGTTTGTTTTTGAAACGCGTACGCCAATCCAGACGTTAAAAATTCAATGTGTGCCGTGAAGTGCCCTGAAATTCGATCCGATAAACCCAAGTTTGACGCCCGATCATAGTGCGGTATCACGATGGTATGTTGCGTCGAGGATGCAGTATTGTGCAGTGCAGCTTATTTTTGACCATTAGTAAGGCGCTGAAAAGCTTCGTGCCTTCATGCCTGTCGTAGATAACCTATCTGGGTTCAACGTAGGACAAATTCAAGGAAAATTACGAGGTCAAGATTTCTTTTTGTCGAGTTTTATGAGACTACCCTCATCAACCTAAACAATGGAAAGCCAGTCTGGAACGGAGGCAAGCATCTTCACAGCAACTGGCCAGGTCAAGGAGAAGTGTGTGGGGATATTCACGACAATCTGGTGAGCCATTTTCGTTTAGTTATTGCTGTGGAGCTGAGGTGCTAGTTGGTTAACATTTTTCTGTTTGTTTACGGGTGACCATCTTTATGATGTGGAGACTGACTCACAGTGTTGACTTGTCGTTTTATTGCTCTACGCCAAAGTGAGGCTGTTATTGTCGTGTTGACTATCGCTTTAGTGTAGTAGTAGTTTAAGTGCTATAGCTTTGGTGTTGACTGGTTAAGCGATGCTGTATATAATGCTGATGAAGCGATATTATTTTGCTATCGCTGTTTGAATAATAGACTTAAGTGTTTGGTGTTATTGTTGTTGGGACTATAGTGGCGTAAGTACCTCCATGGGACAATAAAGCGCTATAGTCTCAATACCGTACCCACCTAACGCTTTTTCTGAAAACTGTGATAATTGCAAAAGCCATGTTTTGTTTTATCATCACCTTCCATTGCCCGGGCTTTGCCCACTGCTGAGCCTGGGCCTCTTTTCTTGTGCCAATGTTTTGTTTAGTTTTCGATTTATTGACTTTGATAAGGTGGCTACTACATTCTACCACTACCTGAAAGCTCTATTTTCAGCCACAGCTTTGATAGGACTTGTACTCTCGTAGTGTTTCTCAGTTTTCAGATATCGTATCACGGTGGATGAAGTTAGCAGGAGGCTAGCGGTTCGCATGCTGCTATAACTGCTGTTCAGCTGCCACTTCTCAGCAGTTCTGAGCGTGACAGACCAAAGGTCAGCAACCAGTTTGCAGACTGCAGTAGCCGAGCATCTTGTTAACAACTGTGGGGTGTAAGAACGTTCAAAGCTGTCTGGAACTGGGTGAGTCGCTCCCATTTTATTTGTATTGTGAGTTTAAAAGCTTCCAAATTCTTCATATGTATTCAGTGGTTGGTTTGATAGTGCAAGGTTATTTTGACATACTTAATACAAAGCGAGTACAAAGACTAACTTACTTGCGTACGTGACGATACTACATTTTATAAATTAACATAATTTGCAGTATTTTAACTAGGCCAAAGTACAATGTGCATAATTTGCTGACCGTACAAATACTATGTCGCAATTTTTACTTTTGACATTCGTAAAGCAAATCTAATACACTTAGTTTTTTTCCCATTTAATACTAAATTATTAGCAGTGAACCAATTTTGGACCTGCTGTAGGGCTTTATTTACGTCGTCAAGATTTATAGAACGTTTATCTATCTTAAAAATTAAGGATGTATCATCAGCAAATAACACCATTTCTGGTTGATTTTTTAAAAGATGGAGTAGAAAGAGGAAAGGACCCAATATTGAGCCTTGTGTGTGTGTTGTTGTGCAAAGTACCCCCATTTTGACTTTTAAACCCCTTGAATTAACACCGTTTATTTGAACTTGTTGTTGTTTTTCATTTCAATAAGACTTCACTAAACTGAGTGCAAGTTTACCTAGACCGTAATGTTCTAGTTTTAGGAGCAAGGTTTCGTGATTTACACAGTCAAATGCCTTGGAGAGGTCACAAAAGATTCCTATGGCATCTTGCGCCTCTTCCCACGCAGTATATGATTTTAATAACGATTTTAATAACGTGACACCAGCGTCGTACAACGACCTTTGGTAAAACCATACTGCTCATTTTTATTTATTTTTGCAAATTACAATATTTTATTAATAATACTGTACAACTTGTAACAATTGTTTAGATAAATAAATTATTATTATTATTCTCTTTATTCATTTTATATACATATAATTTACATTTTTAAATATTTCTATAAAAATATAAAAAATATAAATTATTATTATTATTATTATACTGTTGATCGTGTAATATTTTATTGATGTTAAAATGAATGAGCATTTGATTGAGCATTACTTTTTCAAACACTTTGCTGAAAACCGGCAATACGGATACAGGTCTATAATTATTGGTGTCTGTGCTGTCGCCGGACTTAAAAAGTGGTATAACCTTACTGTATTTCATTATATCCGGAAAGACTCCTTGGTCCACACATAAATTAAATATTAAAGCCAAGTATGGTGCTATGGTCTCAATTATGGACGTGCACACTTTGATAGACATTCCGGTCAATTTGATTTTAATTTGCCGGAAAGCTTTTATAACTGTCTGAATAGGGTTGATATGTTGGAATTGGAATTCATCCGTACAACCTGGAACGTTTGCTCTTAATAAACTAAATGAGACCTCGGGTGAAGAATTTTAAGGCTCAGTAGTTTTTGATGGTATTTCGGAGAAAACATTTACAAATTCTTGAGCTACTTCTAAAGTAGAGCTTTTGGCACCATGCACAGTCTCCAGTAAAAAAACAGTGTTTCGTTCTTTATTATATTTATTTTATTTTCTGCCGATTTGATCTTGTTGCTAATATACAGGGCTTTAGCTACCTTGCAAGTATTTCTAAAAATTTTGAATAGGTATTTGTTTACATATTTATTGAAGGATTCCGTGTCAATGAAAGGCTTAAGGCCATATAACTCATATAGTCTTTCCCTACTTATCCTAATACCTTTAGTCGCCCAGTCACTAAATATAAACTTAGGGAAAGTGTATTTAGAATTCATTTCAAAAGTTGTGTTGAATTCCTTTAGTACTACTGAAAAGAAATTATCATAAAATTTATTCGCATCCTCAATATTATAGCCCAAAAGATTTAACTTATTTTGTAAGGAACCATTGAATCTAGCTAGTTTGCCTGTTGTTATTGGCCTATATTGTTTTTGAATTGTTTGCAAGGCTGCTTTAAACTTAAATAGCGGTCAACTGGTAGTTGACCGCTTTGATCCGATGGAAAAATTAACTATGGCTATATCTAAGTTAACACAATCGCAGAATACATTATCAATACAGGTTGAAGAAGTAGGTGTTATCAAAGTAGGTTCTGCAAAAACATTAGACAAGTTGAACGATTTAAAAAGGCTTAAAAATCTGCTGCTATTTGAATTAATTTCTAAAATATTAATATTTAAATCTCCACAAATAATCGCGGATTTATTACCTGCTGCAAGTTTCGCAAGAATATCTTCCATAGTTGACTCAAATAAAGTAAAGTTTTGAGGGTTTGGGGGTCTGTACACGCACACTATAACATGCTTATCCAGCTCAACACAGGGCAGTTCAATGCAATGTTCCACTGACAAGCTGACAATGACATTACGTTGCTTAAATTTAAGCACTATTTTACTAAGATTTTTGATTGGTTCTACGATCAGAAATAACTGCAATCAAAAGTAATTATGTGACCAAAGATCATCTGGAAAACATGAAATTAAATACAGGCAATTCGACGCCGGCGCCGTTACCAAGTTTGAATGTGAACACCAAAAGTGGAGGATATATGGAAAACAATAACTCGGAGTATTGAATGTATCTCAAAGAAGAAACGGTGCGCCGTCACCGTCACTGAGTCAACCGAGTCACAATTGTATGAGTCATGATTTCATGAACGTTCCAGTGCTACGCCACCTGCAGCTGCTAGCACTGCGAGTGAGAAGCATAATATGCCTGTCTTGCCCACCCCACAGTGCTCGACCGGTTTTGCGACCGCAGAGAAACAGCTATAATAATAATAATAATAACCACCGGTAGCTTGGACCTCGCTCCCGACACCGGCGGACTACTATTTTTTATATTTTTAAATGTTTTTTTTTATTGTTTTTATAGAAATATTTAAAAATGTAAAATATATGTGTATGCCAATAAATAAAGAGAATAATAATAATAATAATGGAGCCAACTGTGAACGTCTCGGCCCAACGATTGTCGGATCAGGTGCGGGTCATCCAACGTAATCACAAGTTGGACGATGCCGCACTTGATAGGCTGCGCTCAGAGGTACTGAACAACCCTATCATCTCGACCCCGACACAGTCCGTGGTACAGGCGCCAGCTAGTGGCGCAATTACACCGCGGCCCAATAATGTTTGTGATGAGGTAGATGATAGGGTTGTCACGGTAAGTAGCCAGTGCAACGACCGACTGAGGAGCGCGCTGGAGGATGCGCTTCGCGAGTACAGATCCACTCCGACCGAACTTAGGCCTCGAATTCCACGGTTGCCTATGCACAAAAAGAATAGGGCGCTGGTGTGTGCCTTGGACTCGCTGCTTGAGAATATTTTTGAAAGCAGCGAGAACCTCGTTGATACGCACTCAATCCTGTATTGCGGGGCTGTTGCGGCATGTCGTATAGCAAACGTAAAGTTTACAAATAGTGACGTAGCTATGCGACCAAAGTCTGCTGCACCAGCTTGGCAATGCAGGATCGAGCGGCGTATTGATGAAGCCAGTGTACTCATCGGCAAACTATACTGCTTCAGGGAGGGCAATTCACGACCACGCGTGATGCGCTTTGTGAGGCGGGCATTTTCGGGGACTGAAATCAGTCCTCAGGAGTACATGTCCCGTATTACAGAGCGCATCGACTTCCTGAAGCAGAAAGTTTGTGCATGGGCGAACCGTATTCGACGGTATAAGAGGCGGGTTGATCGATACTCGCAGAATCGTATGTTCCAGAGCGATGAAAGGTGGGTATACAGAGCGTGGGAGCGACCTGAACAAAATGTGACAGACGTGTGCCGCCCGGATGATCTCGCCACGAGTACATTCTGGCGAAACATCTGGTCGGTGCCCGTCTGTCATGCCGAGGGTGGTTGGATGCGCGATGTCGAGCGCGTGTGTGAAGCTATACCACAAATGGAAGCTATTGCCATTACACCAATAGATGTAGCCACAGCAGTCCGTCCATTACCGAACTGGAAATCTCCAGGCCCGGACGGACTGCACAACTTCTGGCTTAAGTGGTATAGCAGCTCATACGCGCTCCTGGCATCTCAATTCCAGTCATCCTTGGAGTCTGGGTCGCTACCACAGTTTCTAACAACTGGCGTTACCCACCTGCTCCATAAGACAGGTAGTCCCGCGGAACCCAAGAATTATAGACCGATTACTTGTTTGTCGACGGTCTATAAACTTCTTACATCCATTTTGAGAGTAAAAATTAATGATCACATTGAGTCTAATTCAATTATGTACGCCTCTCAGAATGGATGTAGGAAGGGGTCCCGCGGCACTAAGGAGCTACTCCTCATAGACATGGCCATAAGCCAACAGGTTCGTCGATCCCGCAAGGATCTGTCGACATGTTGGATAGATTACAAGAAGGCCTATGACTCTGTGCCACATACATGGCTCATGAAGGTGCTGGAGTTGTACAAAATAGATGCAACTCTACGCACCTTCCTTGAGTCATGTATGAGGCAATGGAAAACGGTCCTTCGCTATCCAGGATGTCGACCGATTCAAGGGAACGATGACCCTTTATGGATTAAACGGGGAATATTCCAGGGCGACAGTTTGAGTCCACTTTGGTTTTGCTTAGCTCTGAATCCTCTTAGCACACTGCTGGAGGATTCAGGCCTAGGCTATCGGTTGAGAAGAGGTGGTCAAACCATATCTCACCTCCTTTACATGGATGATCTGAAACTCTTTGCCCCCAACAATTTGCGACTGATGGAGCTACTGAAGGTAACTGAAAACTTCAGTAGTGCCATCAGGATGGAATTTGGTGTGGACAAATGTGCAGTCATGCATGTAAAGAAAGGGGAGATTATGGAATCTGAGGGAATTCAACTCTCGGATTCCATACAGGTTAGATCCCTTAGCTCAACCGAAACCTACAAGTATTTGGGTATGTCGGAAGCGTTGGGCATTAACGGTACTGACATGAAGCAATCGCTGAAGGAGTGCTTCTTTGGCCGCCTGAAAAAGGTTTTAAACAGCCTTTTGTCGGGCGGAAATAAGGTGCGTGCCTTCAACGGTTGGGTCATGCCGGTATTAATGTACTCTTTCGGCATACTCAAATGGACTCAAACCGAACTCGATGCCCTGGATAGAAGGGTCCGTACACTGCTGACTGCAAATCGGATGCATCACCCACGATCGTCGGTGATGAGACTGTACATCCCGCGGAAGTGTGGAGGTCGAGGCTTTTTAAATGCTAAGACTCTCCACAACCACGAGATGTGCAGTCTCAGAGAATATTTTCTCAAAGCCGATGTGGGTATGCACCGAGATGTGGTCGCAGTGGACAAGGGACTCACCCCGTTGCCCATGGCTAAAGAGAACTGGCGCAAACCTGTAATACTTACTACAGATGACCGCAAGGAGGTATGGAAAGGCAAGGAGCTTCACGGGCGCTTCTATCGGGCTCTTTATGGGTCCGACGTAGATTTCCCGGCGTCCGTGGCCTGGCTACGTTTCGGTGATCTCTTCGGAGAAACTGAAGGTTTTGTTTGTGCAATTATGGACGAAGTTATCTTGACGAACAACTACCGGAGGCATATTATGAAGGACGGGACGGTTGACGTGTGTCGGGCATGTCACCGTCCGGGTGAGTCCATCAGACATATTATCTCTGGTTGTTCTCGTCTGGCTAACGGCGAGTACTTGCACAGGCATAACCAAGTGGCTAGGATTATTCACCAGCAACTTGCTTTGAAATACAAACTTGAGGATTTAGAGGTACCGTATTACAAGTATGTGCCCGACCCAGTTCTTGAAAATGACCATGTCACGTTGTATTGGGATCGGTCTATCATCACTGATAGGACTATCATAGCTAACAAGCCCGATATAGTGGTGATAGACCGATTAGCGCGCCGCACAATGATAATCGATGTTACCATTCCACATGACGAGAACCTCGTGAAAGCTGAGAAAGAGAAACAAATCAAGTATCTTGACTTAGCACACGAGGTTGTCGACATGTGGAATGTGGACTCGGCTGTCATTGTGCCGATAGTCGTTACGGCCAATAGCTTGATAGCCAAAAGCTTCGACGACCACCTGTCGAAGCTGGCGTTACGCAGTTGGGTAAAGGGCCTGATACAGAAGGCAGTTCTCCTCGATACGGCTCGTATTGTGAGGAGGTTCCTTTCTCTGGAGCCCTAACCATTGGTAGCTTGGACCCAGCTCCCGACACCGGCGGACTACTATTTTTTATATTTTTAAATGTGTTTTTTATTGTTTTTATAGAAATATTTAAAAATGTAAAATATATGTGTAAAAGTGAATAAAGGAAATAATAATAATATATTTATTGAACAAATACCTTACAATATGCTTAAGATATCTAGCTCGTGTTACACAATTTGTGAAAGGTGTACAAATTTATTAAACCCTGCCTCCTAAACTAGGATACCCTGTGTCTTAGGAGTCAGTGTTCTACTGTTGCTTGGACTTTATCTTACCCTTATCAAATTAACAGCACAAACGCTAAATCAGAAATTATACACGGCAAGAAGATATTATACAACACAATATAAAGAAACGTAAAAGAGGTGAATTAGAGGTAACTGAGAGTGAGTGTGAGTGCGTGTGCGCGTGCGCATGTGTGATGGTGTGGGTGTGATGGTGTGTGAGTGTGAGGTATGGTACGTGTATGGGTGTGGGTGTGATGGTATGTGTGTGTGATAGTGGTATGGTGTGTGTGTGTATGTGTATACAGATGTTGAGAATGTTATAGATTTATTACATGTGAAGGAAGTTAGTGTGGTTATGCAGTGACATGTTACGGATTAATTATGACATGGGCAACAGCAGTTTCTCGGTCTCCGCATAGTCAAGAAGATACAGCAGATTCTGTAATTTATTTTTAGCGTCGTGTTTGTTGAGTCTAGTTATATGTGAGGATCTATTTATGTTTCTATAAATTATTGAGCTCAGCACGTATAAATGTCTTCTAGCAAAGGCGGTTTTATGCGACACACTCGGGCAATTTGTACTGTTTCCCCGTTTGCCTGGGTCTGGTGGAGGTATTTGCTGATGCTTCCAGAGTGTGGCTCTGAGCACAAACAGCTGTCTCACCGTGAGAATTTTATGTTGGGCGTATAGCTGATGTGTGGGATACCGGAAAGGTTTATTTAACATAACTTTGAGGACAGCTCTTTGTGCCCGCTCCACCTCTAGGAACTTCGTTTTGGCGGTGCCACCCCATGCTAGAATGCAATAGTTGGCGATGGACTGGCAGAGGGCAGTATATACCATTTTAAGAATCTCAGGGTCTGCGGAGTGTCTTAACGATTTAACAAGATGAATAGTTTTCCTAATTTTGCAGGTGGTATTTTCTATCTGACTATACCATTTCAGTCCATCGTCAACCATCACACCAAGGTACTTGACAGATGTAGCTTGGGGCAATGATGAGCAAGCGCAGGTTGTGGGATCCTGACATGAATGGGCTATGATAAAATATCCGTTGGGAGGTTTTGTTTTCGCATTTATCGAAAAAGGAATATAGTTAGTCTTTTGGAGGTTTAATGTTAGAAGGTTCCTGTGTAACCACTCTTTCACTATTTGTAGGGATGTTTCTGCGTTTATTTTTACTTCGGACCAGTTTTTACCATGTACCACAATGGCGGTGTCATCGGCATATGTAAATATACTAGCATTTGGTAAGGTTAAGGTGCATAGATCATTGATGTAAATTAAAAATAGTGTTGGACGAGGACTACCTTGTGGCACTCCGTAAGTCATAAACTCATCAGCGCTTATGTGTGATCCTATTCTTACACAAATTTTCCTGTTCACTAGGTAACTCTCGAAGAGGTTATGCGTAATGCCTCGAATACCGATACTCTCCAGCTTGGAGAGGAGGATTGGAACAGAGACTGTGTCGAACGCCTTTGTGAGGTCCAGAAATAGACCTAGGCATTTCTGTTTATTATCTAACTTCCTTGCTATAAAGTTTGTTAGGTCTTATACTGCATTTTCGGTAGATACGCCTTTTCTAAAGCCATATTGGTTATTCGCTATAATATTATGTTTGTTCAGATAATTTACTAATTGTTTATTAATTATTTTTTCCATTATATTAGACATTAGCGGAAGTATAGCAATAGGTCTATAGTTGTCGACACAGTCCCTGTTACCACTCTTATGTATAGGATGCACAACGGCTTTTTTGAAAGTGTTCGGGAATATACCTGAGTCAATAGAACAGTTAATAATATGCGTGATTAGTGGTACAAGAATCTTTTCACATAGTTTTATTACTTTCATGGAGATCCCATCCCAGCCAGTGGCACAGTCTTGTATTAGATTTGAGATAGTACAAGCGACCTCCTCGTTATCTACGGGTAGGAGGACCAAGGAACCAGGATATGACCTGCTTGTTTGGCTATGTGGCTCGGGGGTCGGGGGCGAAGTCGCAATTTTAGATGCCAACTTTTGACCTATGCTAGCAAAGAAGTTGCAGACTTGGTTAGCTGCCGCATCTTGATCAGGAGCTGTTTTTAACAATTCGAGGGGGGGAGACTTTTTCTTGGTAGTGTGTGTTATATCTTTGATTTTGTTCCACAGAGTTTTCGGGTTACTTTTGGCTTTGCGCAGTAAGTTTTTTTAGTAAACCATTGCAGAAGTTCTGATACCGTCTATATGTAGTTTGTATTGTTTGATTGTCTGGTTCTTTTCGGGATTTTTGTGGAGTTTATCACGGTGACGTATGCACCGTAATAAACCAGGGGTTATCCAGGGACGAATATTTCGTACTTTTTTAGGGACCGTTACTAACTTAGTGTGCCTCACTGTAGCGTTGTGTAATATTTCAGTTAGTTTGTCTGATGCTAAGTTAGGATTTTTTGTAATTAATACTTCTGTGAAATCTAGTGCTTCAATATCAACTTTGAGACTTGTGTAATCAGTTTTAGTTATTTTATAGGCAGGTATCATAGGCGGACGTGTGTAACTGATTGATAGTAGGATTGGAAGGTGATCGGTTACATCTGACATTACAGCTGACATTGGCAGAGATTGTAAGCAATGGTAGGTGGAACGAAAACAAAAGAGAAGATGACTGGACTTTAGTGCAGAAATCAAAATCTAGAACCGACTTTCAAAATTAAAGTTATTTTGAACTTTGTAGTGTTTTTTTGGAAGCCGGTTTTTTTTTGTAAAAAAGTTTTTTATTTTTCACTTTTTAGTGGTACCACACCTAACAACACCACTAGAAAGTCACAGGAAAGCAAAAATACGCAATTTCGTATACATGGATGATTTTTCCACATATTTTTTCCAGTTATTTGGATTTAAAAACCAAACTAATGAACCGATTTTGATAAAATTTCAATGGGACCATTGAAATGTGGAAACACAAAAAAAAATTTTTTTCAAATCGGTTGGCAAGCGACGGAGTTATGCGCGAACAAACATAAAAAAAGAAAAATAACAAACATCCGAATTGAGAACCTCCTCCTTCTTTAGAAGTCGGTTAATTAATCAATGACGAACAACAATAATTTTTCGTGCGTTAAAGCATGTTAAAGTGTTCATTATTGTTTTTTTTTTCATTATCGAAGTGAAATTAAATATTTGTTATTATTATTCTCTTTATTCATCTTTTTTACATACTTTTTATATTTTTAAATATTTCAATAACAAAAAAAAAAACAGTAAAAAAACATTTAAAAATATAAAAATAGTAGTCCGCCGGTGTCGGGAGCTGGGTCCAAGCTACCGGTGGTTAGGGCTCCAGAGAAAGGAACCTCCTCACAATACGAGCCGTATCGAGGAGTACTGCCTTCTGTATCAGGCCCTTTACCCAACTGCGTAACGCCAGCTTCGACAGGTGGTCGTCGAAGCTTTTGGCTAGCCATTGGCCGTAACGACTATCGGCACAATGACAGCCGAGTCCACATTCCACATGTCGACAACCTCGTGTGCTAAGTCAAGATACTTGATTTGTTTCTCTTTCTCAGCTTTCACGAGGTTCTCGTCATGTGGAATGGTAATATCGATTATCCTTGTGCGGCGCGCTAATCGGTCTATCACCACTATATCGGGCTTGTTAGCTATGATAGTCCTATCAGTGATGAAAGACCGATCCCAGTACAACGTAACATGGTCATTTTCGAGAACTGGGTCGGGCACATACTTGTAATACGGTACCTCAGAATCCACAAGTTTGTATTTCAAAGCAAGTTGCTGGTGAATAATCCCAGCCACTTGGTTATGCCGGTGCAAGTACTCGCCGTTAGCCAAACGAGAACAACCAGAGATAATATGTCTGATGGACTCACCCGGACGGTGACATGCCCGACACACGTCAACCGTCCCGTCCTTCATAATATGCCTCCGGTAGTTGTTCGTCAAGATAACTTCGTCCATAATTGCACAAACAAAACCTTCAGTTTCTCCGAAGAGATCACCGAAACGTAGCTAGGCCACGGACGCTGAGAAATCTACATCGGACCCATAGAGAGCCCGATAGAAGCGCCCGTGAAGCTCCTTGCCTTTCCATACCTCCTTGCGGTCATCTGTAGTAAGTATCACAGGTTTGCGCCAGTTCTCTTTAGCCATGGACAACGGGGTGAGTCCCTTGTCCACTGCGACCACATCTCGGTGCATACCCACATCGACTTTGAGAAAATATTCTCTGAGACTGCACATCTCGCGGTTGTGGAGAGTCTTAGCATTTAAAAAGCCTCGTCCTCCACACTTCCGCGGGATGTACAGTCTCATCACCGACGATCGTGGGTGATGCATCCGGTTTGCAGTCAGCTGTATACGGACCCTCCTATCCAGGGCGTCGAGTTCAGTTTGAGTCCATTTGAGTATGCCGAAAGAGTACATTAATACCGGCATGACCCAACCGTTGAAGGCGCGCACCTTATTTCCGCCCGACAAAAGGCTGTTCAAAACCTTTTTTAGGCGGCCAAAGAAGCGCTCCTTCAGCGATTGTTTCATGTCAGTACCGTTAATGCCCAACGCTTCCGACATTCCCAAATACTTATAGGTTTCGGTCGAGCTGAGGGATCTAACCTGTATGGAATCCGAGAGTTGAATTCCCTCAGATTCCATAATCTCCCCTTTCTTTACATGCATGAATGCAAATTCCATCCTGATGGCGCTACTGAAAGTTTCACTTACCTTCAGTAGCTCCATCAGTCGCAAATTGTTGGGGGCAAAGAGTTTCAAGTCATCCATGTAAAGAAGGTGAGATATGGTTTGACCACCTCTTCTCAACCGATAGCCTAGACCTGAATCCCCCAGCAGTGTGCTAAGAGGATTCAGAGCTAAGCAGAACCAAAGTGGACTCAAACTGTCGCCCTGAAATATTCCCCGTTTAATCCATACAGGCTCATCGTTCCCTTGAATCGGTCGACATCCTGGATAGCGAAGGACCGTTTTCCAATGCCTCATACATGACTCAAGAAAGGTGCGTAGAGTTGCATCTATTTTGTACAACTCCAGCACCTTCATGAGCCATGTATGTGGCACAGAGTCATAGGCCTTCTTGTAATCTATCCAACATGTCGACTGATCCTTGCGGGATCGACGAACCTGTTGGCTTATGGCCATTTCTATGAGGAGTAGCTCCTTAGTGCCGCGGGACCCCTTCCTACATCCATTCTGAGAGGCGGACATAATTGAATTAGTGTCAATGTGATCATTAATTTATTATTATTATTATTATCAAAGAGCTTTCTGTTTGCAAGCCAGTTCGAAATTTAAATAAAAACTTTAAATCGTTACCTCCTTGGTTGCAATGTGTTTTGGAGTGAAATATCGTTCTATTTTTACACGACAGATATGAGTTTACTATGTTATTTCTTTGGCCGCTAAACCACGACACATGTGGATTTTCATACAACTTTTGCCGGCCCCTGCTCGCATATATTTTCCAGTACAGCAATTTCGTTTTATCTCGAAGAAGGTTGTCATAATAATGCCAAGCATGTTTGAGAAAAGGTTCTTTAAACGCTTGACTTGTACCTCTGAAATGTCAATTGTACACACGAATGTGCACTAAAACAACAAACTAATTGCAACTGACATGAGAGGTCAAACGAAGACGGCTGAATCAAAATGATTTGAAAACAGAACAGGCACACGAGCACACACAGGCGAGCGTTACCTGACAGCGGGCACCTCGAGGATGTCCCACTCCACGGAGGTGTAGAACTCGGACAGGTCCACGCCCAACTCCACCACGTTGGTGCCGCGCACCTCGTCGATGTGCCGCAGATCCACCTGCGCACACAACGCATGTAGAACACACACACATCATCACTGTCTGCCAGCACGCGACGGTTACCTGGAAGCCATCGTATGTCCACGAGCCGAACTTCATGACGCACGTCTGCTGGTCAAAGGGGAAGTACTCCACGTCGATCTCGCAGGAAGACTTGTAGATGGCCGGCGGCCGCCACTCCACGCGGCCGGTGTAGTTCAGCGTCGCCTTCGTCGCCAGCGTCACCTCGAAGTTGCCGTCGGCGCTGCGACAACCACTCGGTTAGAAGTGTCGAGACACAACGCTCGTCACATGACAACAAGTCGCTCACACTTACTTATTGTAGAGAACTATGTCAGGCCGCCAGATGTGGTCGGAGGGCACGTGAAGCATTTCCACTCCGCCGTACTCCCGCGGCTCCCACGACAGCTTGTAGTCGTACCAGCTCTGCGGACAAGTCACACAAGAGGGCGATCAGCTCGGCTCCGCAGTTAACAGCGTGATGCGTCTGAAGTGATCCTTACCTGCTCCACCCACAAGTTGGTCGTCATGATCTGATTCTTAAGGTTCTGTAACAGAAGCAAACACGTGTGAGAGACGCGGCCATGGGGGAGGAGCAAAAGTCGTGACTTGCACGGTAATGAACAGAGGGGCTGGGGCTCACCACGTCGATGAGCTGGCTCAGCTTAAGCTTGATGCGCACGGTGAGCGCGTCGCTGACGTTGAGCACAGGGCGCACCAACTTGTTGTAGTTGGACAGCAGGTCGTCGTAGAGGCGCTTGGCGTCGGGGTTGGCGGAGCAGCCGGCGAGCGCCGCCAGCGCCACGAGCAGCAGCAGCGGGGCCGCGGGGTGCGGCGCGGCACGGCGCGGCATCTCCGCCCGCGCATGACGTCAGCGCATCGCGCCGCCACCGCGCGCCGCCGCCCTCTCTCTGCAACGCACACCACCCATCTTACTACTGATAGCACATTTAATCTACACTAATATTATAAAGAGGAAAGATTTGTTTGTTTGTTTGTTTGTTTGTTTGTTTGTTTGTTTGTTTGTTTGTTTGTTTGTTTGAAATGAATAGGCTCCGAAACTACTGGACCGATTAGAAAAAATCTTTCACCAGTAGAATCCTACATTATCAGAGATGGACATAGGCTATAGAATATTTTCAAAAAATTTAGGGATCCGTATGAAAACTTCGATAATGTGACCCAAGGTGTGAGAAAAAATCCTTATATCGCGTACGCTGCGGAATCTATTGACAATAGAGCAAAGTGATGTACTACAGTTTTATAGAGGTCATCAATATCTACAAAAAAGTCCGCGATACCATATGTCTAACTATTATGGATAAGTCACCATGACCGCTTTTTGTTAATATTAGTCAAGCAAATCCTATGGTGAAATAAAAAATGGTGATTATAGTACCATGATATTAATCCTTATCCATTTAAATGGTTTGATAATTAAGGTTGATTATGTCCGTGTAAATTACACTTTAAATCATTCAAATCGGACCTTTCGTTCAAAAGTTACGACGGTAATAAACATGCTCGGAGTAAGAAAAATGTCGCGGCTTGAGCGAACTGGGGAGAATCGTATCAATGCTTGGTCCGATGACGTTGAAACACCACGGCATTTAAATGTTTTCGATAAAACAATAAGAATATCAAATGTTTGGATTTTTCGAAAATCAACTAGGTACATACATAATAAGGGGTGAAGCAGGGGTGAATAAGTTTTTAGGGGAGGAAATTATAGCTTGCTTCAATTTACGTCGGAATTCTATGAATAAACTAAAAGTGGGATAATTGAAACAGATCATGTACCTAACAATTTTTGCATAATCAACCCCTGACGGTCTGAACGGGGTGAACAGTTGCGCTGAAACAATAATGAGAATCGTTGTGCTTAATTTTCCAAAACTAACCTTTATAAGGGGATATGTATAGGGGCGTTGCAGTTTGTGGAGTACCTACCTACTATCCCCACGCGGACGAAGTCGCGGGCGAAGTGCTAGTGTTTCAAATAAATGTCGATATCAGGTCAAAACATGTTGGCAGTGAAATGTAAACTGCCAAGGAGGCCAACGGGCTTGAATCCAGAAAAAAAAATGCAAGTTGTCCGACACAAACCACGTCTATTAGAACACTAAATTAAATTTTGATACAACTTCTTTTTTATTAAACTGCCCCACACTTAGAATTTCTCCTGTATCGTGGGTGCGTACAAACATGTAAACTCACATATACAAACAGCCACCAGAACAACTATCTGTAGGCCATACAAATATTTGTTCCGTGTAGGAATCGAACCCGTGAAACGCAGCACAGCAGTCAATCGCTCAACCACTGCACCACCCATGCTCTGCATGCTGATCATCATACTTTCTAATGTAGTTCGCGCGTGTAAGTGCAAAAGACGAGAGCCTAGTTAATGCACAAATCATTACTTACTTAACGATTTCAAATCCATGTATGTGAAATCTTTTTTTCTGACTTACGTACTTTATGGAGTCTTATACAGGGTGGAATTTTGTAATGCCACCTGAAGGGAAAGTACTCTTAATATTGTAGATAGAACATTTTACTCAAAGAAAACATTCCTTTATTTTTGTATAGAAAGAAAACTGCATTAAAAGATTTTAGAAAATACGCTTGCCACACCCGGGAATCGAAGCGACTAAAGTCTGTAAAAATTACACCCTGTACTTTTATTGCATTGATCGTTAGCTGTCAACTTTAAATGCCCATGCCCCAGGGGTGGGCTTTTATTTTAGAGTAAGATACATTTATAAAAATCTTTTATCCAGGATATATTGTGAATAACATTAATAATAATAATAGTTGATCGACTACCAGAGGCATATTATGATGGACGGGACGGTTGACGTGTGTCGGGCATGCCACCGTCCGGGTGAGTCCATCAGACATATTATCTCTGGTTGTTCTCGTCTGGCTAACGGCGAGTACTTGCACAGGCATAACCAAGTGGCCAGGATTATTCACCAGCAACTTGCTTTGAAATACCAAGCCATAATAATAACCTATTATTATTATTATTATTATTAAAACATTATTATTACCGTATTACAAGTATGTGCCAGACCCAGTTCTTCAAATGACCATGTCACGTTGTACTGGGATCGGTCTATCAACACTGATAAGACTATCATAGCTAACAAGCCCGATATAGTGGTGATAGACCGATTAGCGCGCCGCACAATGATAATCGATGTTACCATTCCACATGACGAGAACCTCGTGAAAGCTGAGAAAGAGAAACAAATCAAGTATCTTGACTTGGCGCACGCGCTTGTCGACATCTGGAATGTGGACTCAGCTGGTATTATGCCGATGGTCGTTACGGCCAATGGCCTGATGGCCAAAAGCTTCGACGACCATCTGTCGAAGCTGGCGTTGCGCAGTTGGATAAAGGGCCTGATACAGAAGGCAGTACTCCTCGATACGGCTCGTATTGTGAGGAGGTTCCTTTCTCTGTAGCCCTAACCACCGGTAGCTTGGACCCCGCTCCCGACACCGACGGACTACTATTTTTTATATTTTTAAATGTTTTTTTAAATTGTTTTTATAGAAATATTTAAAAATGTAAACGGTAGGTATATAAATGAATAAACGAGATAATTGATCGATACTCGCAGAATCGCATCTTCCGGAGCGATGAGAGGTGGGTATATAGAGCTAGGGAGCGACCCGATCAAAGTGTGACGGACGTGTGCCGCCCGGATGATGTCGCCACGAGTACATTCTCGCGAAGCATCTGGTCGTTGCCCGTCTGTCATGCCGAGGGTGGCTGCATGCGCAATGTCGAGCGCGTGTGTGAAGCTATACCACAAATGGAGCTAGTTAGCATCACTCCATTGTATGTAGCCAAAGCAGTCCGTCCGCTAATAAACTGGAAATCTCCAGGACCGGACGGACTGCATAACTTCTGGCTCAAATGGTATAGCAGCTCACACGCACTCCTGGCATCTCAATTCCAGTCTCCGCCCGCCTCGTCAGCCACTTGAGCGGAGAGGGGCCGGACCTGGCCGAATGCCAGTTCGGGTTTCGGCACGGGCGCTCCACTCATCATCATCATATCAGCCGAAAGACGTCCACTGCTGGACATAGGCCTCTCCCGAGTGTCGCCACAACAACTGGTCCTGTGCGTCTCGCATCCATCGGTTACCCGCGACCCTCACCAGGTCATCGGTCCACCTTGTGGGAGGCCTTCCAACGCTGCGTCTTCCGGTACGCGGTCGCCACTCCAAAACTTTTCGGCCCCATCGACCATCTGTTCTGCAAGCAATATGCCCTGCCGACTGCCACTTCTATTTGGCGATCCTTCGGGCTATGTCGGTAGACTTGGTTCTCTTGCGGATATCATCATTCCTGATTCGATCATGCAAGGAAACTCCGAGCATTGCCCTCTCCATTGCCCTTTGGGTAACTTTAATCCTTCTGTTGAGGCCCATTGTGAGCGACCACGTTTCAAGTCCATATGGTCATCACTGGCAACACGCACTGGTCATAGACTTTCGTCTTGAGACACTGAGGTATGTGAGACGAGAAGATACCGCGCAACTTCCCGAACGCCGCCCAGCCGAATCGGATTCGACGGTTGACCACTTTCTCGAAGTTAGCCCTACCTAACTGGATCGTTTGTCCCAGGTAGACGTACTCGTCAACAACTTCGAGTGTAGAGGCTCCAATCTTGATGGGAGTGGGTGCTACATGGGTATTTACCATGACCATGGTTTTGTCCATGTTAATTTTAAGACCCACTCTTTTGGAAGCTCTACTGAGGTCATCAAGCATTGTACTGAGGTCCTCCGTGGTCTCAGCCATGATGACTATATTGTCGGCAAATCGAAGATGAGTGATGTACTCGCCATTGACATTAATGCCTAGCCGTCTCCAGTCCAAAACCTTGAAGACCTCCTCCATTGCGGCCCTGAACCGTTTCGGAGAAATTACGTCTCCCTGCCTCACACCCCGCTGCAGGAGGATAGGTTCTGATGTCTGATCCTGAAGTCGGACTGACATGGTGGCATTTTCATACAAACACGGGCGCTCCACTATCTCGGCGATATCGCGAGTGAGAGTCCTGGCGGAGGAAGTGCTCTCCCGAGGCGGGGTGATGTTGGCGGTGTCCTTGGACATTTCCAACGCCTTCAACATCCTGCCCTGGAGTTGTATTCGGGAGGCACTACGCTATCATCAAGTGGCTCCCTACCTCCGCCTCGTCATGGGGGCTTATCTGGTGTAGAGGTGTAACACCTATATCGGACGTGATGGTATACACCAGCACCCCATGTCGTGCGGTGTTCCGCTGGGTTCGGTCTTGGGCCCGCCCCCGTGGAACATCGGGTACGACTGGGTGCTGAGGGGCGAGCTCTAGCCGGGAGTGGACCTGACGTGTTACGCTGATGACACGCTGGTCACTGCCCGGGGCAGCTCGTACAGGGAGGCAGCGTTGCTGGCGACGGCCGCGGTCTCACAGGTGGTGAGCCGCATACGGCGCCTTGGCCTGGAGGTGGCCCTCAACAAGTCGGAGGCCATAGATTTTCATGACCCCCGGCGGGCGCCGCCGCCGGGATCACACATCGTGGTCGGTGGGGCCCCTATCGCTGTCGAGTCCAACATGAAGTACAGTCCGTTGTCAACATTTTCTCACCCACCCTAAAAACAAACGAATTTAGACCCTGTACTTGTAACAGTAAGGTTTATTCAATTTATACGAGCTTACCAGACAAGTGCTCGTGGACTCGAACAAATACAACAATAATACAGACACGCAAATTTTATCTTTATATCGTTAGCATTAGGTTATATGTTATGACTATTTGTTAAATAATATAATAAGTGTAATAGCTTATTTTAATGGTTGCGTTCAAGTAATTCTGGTCTCTTGGTCTGTGTATAAGACTGAGAAAAATACGTTGCGGGATCAAATCCTACAATGAAGATATTGTTTTGCTTTCCACTTAGAATTTATTTTAAAACTATTTCTTGTATTATTGTAAAGAACTATAGACGGATAATCTTCAAATATAAACTTTCTAAAATGGAAATATTTTCGCATAACTTATAATAAGTGGGTAATTGGAAAATAAATATTCGAATTCATTGTTCACTGTAATATTTTCGCAAAACTTGTAAAAAATAAATATTCGTATTCATTATAAAACTGGTATTCAAACGCTACTAAGGTGACTACCTACGCGCAAACATATTTTACCTTGCCTTAATTGCAAAAACAACATCTCTTTACAATTTTTTATGGCGAGGCGAAATGGGGCCATTATTGGCACTCCATTTCAGCCCACTCCCAAGCAGTGGCAGCGGCGGCGACGGTGGCGGCGGCTGGGGCGGAAGCGATGGCGGCAGCGGCGGCGGTGGAGGAGGGTTTTCTCCTCGACCCGGCCCTGGCGGGTGGACCGCAGGCTTTGCCCCCAGCGCAGTGATTGGCCGGCTTGCCAGCTGCCGCACATGCGAAGAAGTGCGGCACGGCGTTGCACGAGCCGGCCCTGTGACCAGACCACAGCGGAAGCAGTGGTCACTGCGGTCCACCTCCGAGGTGCAGAGTGCTCTGACGTGGTTGCCAACTTGGCAACGGAAGCACTTCAGAGGTTTGGGCTCCAGCAGTTTCACCTGCGCGGAGACCCAGCCCATCAAGAGCCTTCGGCCCTCCGAGATTTTCTTGGCCGCCGACACGGGGCAGCTCACCACTACGGTTCGCATGCCCGTGTTGTCAGGACGGATGGTGCCCGCCTTCACCTCCTCTGCAGAGCACCCCCCCGTCCTGACGACGGCGGCCACCACCTCCTCCTCCGTGACGGAGTCGTCCAGGCCCAAGATGCGTATGTCTATGCACTTCGTGGGCCTGGACACTCGGAGGTCATCCGCGCTCAAGGACGCCCTAAGCCTTTCGGCTAGAGCGTCCGCGGCCGGACCGCTATCTGCTCCAGGGATCTCCAGCATCCTGGCCCCAGTCATGGTGACCCTGAGCCGGAGACCCCCGACGATGCCAAGCTCACCGAGGTTGACGGCCTCATTCGCCTTGGTGAGCATGTTGGCATACGTCACGCCCCTCTTCATCGCGTCCGGCTGCAGCGTTACCACTACGGCCGCGGTCTCCGGGGCGCGGAGGGCAGCCGCGACGCCTCGCGCTCTCTGCCGCCGCCTTCTCTGCCGCCTCTTAGCCGCCCTGGCTGCCTTGCCCGCCTTCTTCTTCTCCCCGGCCACTTGCCATTCAGCTTGAGCCGGGGGAGGTTCAGAAGGCGAGGAAGCCGGGGGAGCTGCTGCACGGCTGGCGCAGGAGCCTTCGCCGTCCACGCAGCCACCCCACCCTTCCTCTTCCTTCCCGGGGCTGGGTCCGGTTTTTCCGACACCGGCTTCGCGGGTGTCGGCCCGGACCCTTTGTCCTGGCCGGACGACCCCGGTTTGGCAGCCACAGCGGCCGCGTACGAGGCCGCCTTATTGCGGCCTGGGGCCTTCCCATTCGCCGCGCTCGCCGCCAGCGGGAGGCGCAGGACGATGCCCTCCAGGATGGAGAACCGCGCCTGGATGGCAGCCATTTCCTGCCGCACCAGGTCCAGCACCTGGCCCTCCTGCCACGGCTAGCCGTCCTCCCTGCGCCTCCCTTGTGGCGCCCCCTGTGAGCCGGCTCCCCGGAGCTTGGCCAGGTCTGCTCGGAGCCCCGCGTTCTCCCTCTGGAGACGCCCCGCGGCCGCCATCTCCGGGCGGTCGTGTAGTTGTCGGGCGAGCTAAAATCAAACCCGATCAGTTCCTGTAAGGACGGTTTGGATCGGGGGCCTCCTCGTCCACTGTTGCCATTGGCAATTGGAGAGCGGATTGCCCCCCCCAGAATACGAGGGGCTTGACGCATAAAGCGTGGTGGATTCCCGGACTGCTGTGCAGTCCGGACCGCCCTGGGGTAGATTCTCTTTTTGGGCGCTATCCATAATTGTCCTTTTAAAGGGTGTGGTCCCTGTCTCCCCTTCTCTCTCTCCTTCCCACTACCTGCTCGCTGCCCTCACAGTCACGTCTGATGATCAGACGCGTACCAGAGAGCAGCGAGCTAGCCAATGAGACGCACACTGTCCGAGGACCCGAACACTGCTCAAGTCTCCGAACGGTGTGCCCCTCTTGTGTCTCTCTTGGTCTGGCCTCTCACTTGGGACCTTCCGGCATGAGTGGTTCTACCGGCAAAGCCCCCAAGATCACTGAGACACGCAAGCCCCACCACGACGGCAACGTGGAGACACGGTCGGTGGAGAGAATATTGCGTCTAACATTACAACTAAGATCAAATTTCAATGCGGCTGATAAGAGTTGAGTTGGTCTTGTGGTCACTAAGGTAGTCTGGTGTTCAACTATGGGTAGTCTGGTGTCTGCATTCGAAACCAAGTTTAACCTAAATATAGCTTTTTGCTCAGCTGTTTTTTTTTGTTATTTATTTTATTATTTATAATATTAGTTATGCACCTCCCGAGAAATATTTGAAAATGACAGTTTGTTGCATGAAAAGATGCTCTAACACAACCGGAAAACTTAAAAAATCCATTATTTTTACGTAAATCGATCTTTAAATAAAAATTGTCATAACCTAATTTGTCACAATGTAGTGTTGCCAGTTGTAAAGAAAAATTATCCATAATACAGTAGGCACTAACTATTGGAGTCTACTGTATAATGCTTATTGTTTTATGTATGAAACGAAAGATAATAATTACGGTTGATTCAAATAATTTTCGCATTAAAACTTCTTTAGGCGCGTTGGGCAGTTTTGATGTGGGAAAAAATCAATGATTTCGCGACGCGACACCGACACCTCTGTGTATGAGATCGTGTGTTAAATTTGGAATATAAGAACATCAGACTGGACTTTGTCGGCCCCGCGGGGGCCGACCGTCGACCAGTCTTCATTTTCGTGATTTCTGGGGTCGCTAAAACCGATTATGGGGTAAAAATCGTAATCCAAGATGGCGCCGACGGCATTTGCTAACTTTTCGTTATGGGTGTCATTTCCATGGTTTCTGGGGTCGCTAAAACCAATTATGGAATCAAAATTGAAATCCAAGATGGCGCCGATGGCAGTTGCTAACTTTTCGTCATGGGTGTCGTTTCCATGATTTTTGGGGTCGCTAAAACTGATTATGGGGTCAAAATCGAAATCCAAGATGGCGCCGACGAAATTTGATTGGCACCGGGGGTCTGTAGTCTGCTTTTAAAAGTAATTGTTCCAGTTTACACTTCTGTCTGCACTCCCGGAGTGCCACTGCATTTTTTTAAACCGGGTTTGTTTCATCGAACAAGCAAACATCTAACACGTTTTTCTAGCGAATAGCAATGATGCCGATACTTTTGTTCACCACCTAAACTAAAATAAGAATTTTGCTATCTCTTACTGCAGACCATGAAAGAAGCAGACAAGTGATATGACTCCATTATCGATTTTAGCTACCCCAGAAACCATGAAAATGACACCCATGAAGAAAAGTTAGCAAATTTCGTCGCCGCCATCTTAGATTTCGATTTTGACCCCATAATTGGTTTTAGCGACCCCAGAAACCATAAAAATGACACCCATGACGAAAAGTTAGCAAAAGGGAACGCCCAGAAAATGCTTGAAATGAACAGAAACTACAAATAGTACTTAATTTTTTTCAAAATAAAATATGTATAATGAAATAATTTTCAAGTTTGTTCAGGTAGGGCAAAAATATAGCGATCATTAAAATATTTAACTTGTTATCCGTTCAATTAATCTTCTTTTTATATTGAAGGTCAGTGTTTATTTGACATTGACAGTGACATTCAGCCAAACAGAAATCGTCAAATAATCCACAACAAACTATTTTATAGAATTAGTGCACAGTTATCATTAAATTAATATATTTTGACCTATGTGTACCACAAGTCTAATTAAAATAATAAATGCGTGTCAATATGAATTAAAATCAAATTATTTTCAAAATAAAAAACGAATCGTAGGCTGTATGAATCACAAGTCCTTTGCCTTATTGACAGTTTGACATTACTGCTTTTTTTCGACTGTTTGTTTACTCCACTTGACTCTTGGTTTTGCGACTCTTGAGTAACGTAAGTATTGCTTTTTTATGATATTAATAACGACGGACGTATGTAGGGAAATGGATAACGCGTTGTTTGAGCATTTAGCCACAGTATAAATATGGACAGTAGGGAAACTAAGCCTAGTTGAGAACATAATTACGCTCCATTGAAGCAATAGGGTTGTCACTTTTAATGTTTTTGATATTTTTTTTTTACATTTTTGTTGTGTTGTGATCAATCAATCGAATTTGAATAAATAGCTTACAAACATAATTTAAATAGGTAATCTCATGGCGCCATCTTGGATTCACATTTTGACAGCACTATCGGCTTCAACACCCTCGAAAACCATGAAAACGACACCCATGACGAAAATATTGATATAGAATACCTATTGCAGTCGCCATCTTGGATGTACTTATTGTTACACTATCAGCTTTAAATACCCTCAAAACCGCCGCATTCATGATTTAGAAGTAAGTTCACGAATTCATTATGATCGATCACACGGACTTATACGTAATTCGATAACGATTAAATAACAATAAGTAGAAATCATTCTTATCTTTCAATATCAGCAGGAAGTTTAAAATACAATAGCTCCGGTTTTCATGAAGCCGAGTTCAAACAGCCGTATACTACGCAATACTTTCCTGGCATTTTCAAAAATAAAAAGTTAAACGTGACCACTCGTCTTGACGCGGCATTTGCTACTGCGTAGCCAGTATACTATTGTAGTCTTTGCTACTGCGAGTCCCGCGAAATCACCTTAGGAGTCTCGTCAGTGTGCCGTTTCAAGCGTTTGTAGGCAGTTTCAATACTGTCCATATTTATATTGTGATTTAGCTCTTCCATGTAATTGTTTTTTACTGCGAGGAAAAGTACAGAGTAGACATATTTCTCAAAAAGTATATATTTTGTTTACATAATAGTCAACAATTCTGTATCTGAAAGGAGGGCTATACAACATCGATATTGTAACTTCTTAGTGGGACGACGAACAGTTGGTATCTGTGCCCATAATATGTCAATAATATGGTACTTAGCATGGGCCCGGTACCAATCAAAATCAAAATCAAAATCAAAAGTCATTTATTCAAATTAGGCTGAGAGCCAGCACTTTTTGAACGTCAAATTTTACATACTAATTAATCCAATATCTATCCACCTGCACACTTTCTAGATGATAATTTAGTTATGATTAATGATGAATAAAACATTTAAATGCTTTCTGTTGTTTTATAATTGCATAAATTAATCCTTAACCTAGACAAAACCTTTATTTTAGAAAAAATGTTTGAAACTAATTCCTTCCTAGTTTTTTGATAATTATTGAAATTGTAATGGGTATCCTACTATTTGTAGTACAATTTGGCGCATAATTAACTGTTGTTCATTTCAAGCATTTTTTTATAGGGCTGATGGGCATTCCCCTTTCGTCGCCACCATCTTGGATTTCGATTTTGACCCCATCATCGATTTTAGCGACCTCAAAAACCATAACACTGACACCCATGACGAAAAGTTAGCAAATTTCGTTAGCGCCATCTTGGATTTCAATTTTGACACCATTATCGGTTTTAGCGACCCTAGAAACCATGGCCTATTACAATAAGTACGTACATAACATTTTTTATATTGATCTATGATTAGTCCCAAGTACATTAACATTTTTCCCGATTTTAGGGAAAGTGTTCATTCCTAGCAACATTTTTTTACGTCTGTGTGCGTGTCTGTGGCTGTAATTACATACCGCTTACTCACGCATAAGTACTAAAGTTGCTCCATTTTTTAGTAGGGAGCGTGTATGAGACTTTCCTTCTAGGCGTTATTATTCTAAGATAATTACGCATAACAGCTTACACATAATTTTTTTAAGTATAGTTTCTCTAACCATAATAATGATTAAGCATAATATTCTAAAGCATAAATTTATTAACCATAACTTTTTTAAGCATAATATCATACAGCATGCAAGCAAGCATGCACCAAACAAGCAAGCATGCAGCATGCAAGCAAGCATGCAGCATGCAGCATGCAGCATTCAAGCGAGCATGCAACATGTAGCAGGCAGGGTTTCTGTCACGGCTCCGGCGCTGCGGGCCTCCGGCGGCCCCACGCGCCTACGCGATTTTAAATTACACTCTAGGGGTAGGACAAACAAGACTACATGGAGTCGGTTTTGCAGCAATTCGGTTCTGTCACTAACTTTTGTTGCACAGCATATTAAATTTTTAACCAACAGTATTATTTAATTGTTACAGAAACTAACGTAATGCTAACAGTCATTAGGCCTACTAACGTTATGCGAATCAAATTTATGCCAAAACAAATTAGTCTTTAAGATGATTATGCCAACATAAAATGTATGACTAAAAAAATTATGCCGAAGTATTATTATGCCAAAACAAATTGTGCCAAAATCGTTATGCCGAAGTATATTAGGACAAAGAACATTATGCGAAAAGAAGGGATCCCGGGTTTCTTAACTACTCGGCCTGAGCGCGTGGTAAAGAAAGAAAGAAAGAAAGAATAACATTTATTTAGCACATACATGAAACACGCACAGTAGGTACACAGAAATAAAAAAATAAAAAATATGTGGGTGAATTTCAACAAATGCCATTTTTTTATCATATCGGTGAACTTTTTCATTTATATATTTTTTGTATATTTTTCAGGTTCTATGTAATCTTTAGGATATTAAATATCCCCAAATTTAATATCATCAAAGTATCATTTAAGACTAAGGAGAAAATTCAGTTTGAATTCACGTTTCCACCGATGTGACAAACCGGCACCGATTATTTTTTCTGTACACCGATATGAAAATTTTATCCACCGAAATGATGTACATATCCAGCGATATGATAATCTATGGCCTCGGCATTCTTAAAAAAAATGAAGCTTTTATGATGTTTTCTTTTTAAGTATTTATTATTTTGTTATTTATTATTATGTACTTACTATTTTTTAACTAGAAAATATTTTCTAGAGAAACCTTAAATGCTTTCAATTGGTCCACCTCACCATCATCACCTCAGTCTATAGATGTACATTGCCGAATACAGACCCCCCTAATGATACATTAATACATCTACTACCCAGTGGTATCGTGGTAATGTAGTTTATGTAGGTATATATGTATGTATATAATGTATGTGTTTGTGTGTATGTTTGTATGTTCCATTGTTTCTTTGTATACTTAACGAAATGACACGGGATCAACCGATATGACAAATCGACTCACCGAGATGATAAAATGATTTACCGATATGATAAAGCAATCCACCGATGTGACAAAACTGTGCGTTGCTCATGAATCAAAACACCGATATTAGATATAAGACACCGATTGATTTTTTCTTATAATTTCGGTGTAAATTATCACATCGATGGTAATAAAGACCACCGATTACAACGATATGAGAACAGCGACGTGAGAAATAAAACACTTTTTAGAAAATTAGAAAAAATGCATAATATCTAGGATAAATTCAATAACAGTCAATGAAACTAATTCACTTACTACCTCTGTTAGAACCAAACAACAATAATAAAACTACTCATTACACTAGAAAAATGCAACCACCGATAATATAAAATAATTGTCCGGGAGCAACTGAAATGGCGTACTAACGTTATTGGCGGGAATATGCAGCGATTTGACACATGGCCGTCCTGACTGCGCACTAGCACACACTAACGCGGGAAATAAAATTGGGGTGGGGACTCTGTCGGACTCGTCGATGTAAAGTTAGGTTTAAATTACTTTTGTCCAGCGATATGAGAACATTTTGCCGGGCAAGTACGTTTGTCCCTCTCAGTAATAATAATAGTTAATTATGTAATAAAATATGTTATACATTAATAGCAAAACTAATACTCTTTGAAATAGAATAAGTTATATACTTAACTTACTTATGTTTACTAGTGTATAAGCTTATTTGTTTGTAAAAAAAGTAGAGGGACAGCACCGATTTTAAAAAAATTGAGGTTTATGTATTTATTTCTACCTTTGTAAATAGCCCTAGGCAAATTATATTTTTGCCACAACTTAATAACTACCTATTGAATACTAAAAAAAATTATTCAGAACAATATTCCTTTTTTCAAATACTAATTTCACCGAAGACAAAAAATAAGTAATTTGGGAAATTCACCCATGTAAGTACCTATGCCAAAAACTTGGCGTGTCTCACGGCTGCACTAAAAAGGTCCATTTCAGCGTTGTGTCAGACCAAAGACTACAATAGTATACTGGCTATAGACAGGCAACTCTACCTTATTTTTAAATACTAGGAAGTGGTCGAACTCAGCGCCATCTAGTTTTTAGTTAAGGGAACTAATTTATATAAGTAAATGAATAGGTTGGTAGGTGTATAGCTGCTGTCTGATCCTTTATGATATTAGGTAGAGAGATGAGTGTATCCGCTATATACTACAAACATACGTACTACATAAAGAAAAAAAAAACACATAATTGAATATTAAACCATTTTATTTAGAAAAACATCACACATTTTACAATAAAATTATATGTTCGCCTTTTTCGTCCCTTATGATAAGGGTAGTGCCGATTAGCCTTTTCTTTCATTGAATCGTTAATATTCCAAAAGGTTATTTGGCCAGTGAGAACATGATTGATATCTTTGCACCAGTTGTTTACAACAACAACACACACAATACAACACAACACGAACGTACGAACGAATTGTAACGCGGCTCAACAACATGGAGAAACGACGAACGAAAGCTCAACCTGCAGATGTACTAGCGAAACAACAAAAACTCTGTTGCAAAAGGAAAATAAATGCGCACGAGTAGTTACACTCTCACGCAGCCATTTGCAATTCAAGTGTGGCCATTCAAAAACAATCTTTTACACGTTTAAATACCAAACTATAACTTCTTCACTATTAAAGCTCATAATAAAAACTTAATTATGTACTAATTCATATATTCTTATATTTTTATATAAGAGATCATGAAATTATATTATTTTTCTTGATTAATGTTATAAAGTAACTTCCAGAAAAAAAAATGTGTTTAACCGTAGCAACACCGCAATTTATTTTCCCTTAACTAAAAACTAGATGGCGCTGTTTTCAATAAAAAAAATGGAATTTTAATTTTGTTCTAAATTGCCATAGCATGTGTCAGACAGACTGATGCTGTCTGACGCTGGATTTCAAATGAACCTTTTATAGGACGAGTGACGGGTCATTTGCTTCAACATAATATTTTAAAGGTAAACAAAATAAATAAAAATAAAATATACATCTTAAATAAAGTAAATAAAATAATAATGTGTAATCGACTAACCACAACAACAAACCCTCCTCATCTCCACCTGTTGTTAACATTTCGCTGAGTACCTATAGTACCTATAGTAAGGCATGGTTCCGCGCAGTGCGCGCGCCACGCGGTGACTCACAGAGCGATGCACAACGTCGAGCGCAACAGACATACCACCGACATTTATAATAATAGGCACTAAATCGAAGAATCCATGATAGTAAACCCGTATTATTGAAAATAATTGATTTGTGATTATCAAGAAATAAATATATATAATATTCCTTCTCCGGAGCATGTTCGCTCCGGAGAAGGAATAAAGTGAAAAACATGGTAAAAATGTGCAACGCGAATGGGTGAAAGGTAAGCGTCATTTAATATCTTTACATATATACTCATAAGTATTTTCCTACATTCTCCTTAAAGCTAGTTAGTAGGTTTAAGTTGTTTAACAAAACTCCCCTTTTGTTCCAGTTTTGCAAGGTTTCCAATCTATAAAGATATCGCCGGTCGTCTTCTACTAAATTGAAATGAGCTGTGTGATGTTAACGCGTCGGTTGCACGTCACAGTCGCTAGTAGACCAGGACCATTGGGTAAGTAGGACACATAACACACGCACGAGACTGATCAGCTAGACAGATGGTGTTGCGAAAAATGTAATGCGTCCGTTTGTGTCTCCCACAGGTCTCACAATTGCGACGGTACATAGGCGACGCGGAAACCACGGCAGCACGTAACATAGGAGGCACAACACGAGGCCGATCGTGAGCACAGCAGACTACCCGCAAACCCACAACATGCAATGTTTAAGATGAGTAGTGTGTTTGTTTTTATATTATAGAAGCATTTAGGGTGACCATATCTTGTTTTCGCTGTACGTCTATCAAATAGTGGTACATAATAATATATGCTGGTTTGAATCTATCGATGGACACGGTTGATTGACGATCGCCTATTTGTTTGTCAAAAATCTTTTCGCTTCTGCTAATGACCTGGTACGGACCACTATACATCACTCTCTACATACACAATCACTGTTTTATATAGTCTAACGATTTGCTCGATATGCATGATACATGACTAAAATAACAATACCCATACAAGACCCTTACCTAGTCAGTACCTCCTACTTAGTGCTTTTATTCCCCTTTTGCTGCTTTGTGAACTTATCTGGTTGTGTTTTTGTCATCTTTGTATATGGGTATTTACACCCCACTCACTCACTTTAACTCACAAAGCAATCCACAATAACACTTCTTCCCACTACTGCTTCATCCAGCAACACATAATATATAAACAAACTACGTGAATTGCGCAGGTCAAGAACTTTCTACATTCCACGAATTCCATCTTTCCACTGTGATTGTGATTCGTTGTCGATCTTCGGCCATTTTGTGGGTGGTGCGCATGGATGGACATAGAGTATGTAAATCACTTAAAACCACAGAACACCTATACTAGGGCTGGGGAGATGTAAACTCGGAATTGACTAGTATCGTTTTTGCGTGCGCATAGACAAAATAAAAATGTTTAGTCGTGTGCGTCACTATTTGACCTGCGATTGTCTGCGCAACCATGACTCATATATATATAAAAGTACTCTGTGCCATGACTTCTTTACCATGTCATCCCTAATAAATACGTGTGTACAAGTTTTCAAATCCTTGTGAACGAATATTTTTCGCGTACCGCTATCCGCTCCTGAATGTGGGCGCATGTTATTTATTATTCCTTAGCTTGCTTACAAATGTCGGTAAATGTCCTACTTGCGATTTCTCTGCCTCGTGATAAAAATTGCCCGGTAGACGCAACGTGTGTCCTAGAACGAATTCTGCTGCACTTACATTTTGATGATGCAGACTGCACGAAGTCCCAACAAAACCGTCGGTAATTCGTCAACCCAAGACCTATTTCCTAGTAGCCTTTCCTTTAATGCTGCTTTAAGGGAGCGTTGCATTCTTTCCACCATACCATTCCCTGTGGATGGTATCAGCGTACGACAGCTCGTACGGATTTTCTTTATACCTAACATGTTCATCAGACTACTGAAAACCTCACTCTCGAACTGTCTACATATCCATCCTTCGTAGATCGCCTTAGCTCCTGTGTCCACTAGATACACAATACCGCTTCTATAATCTCGCATGCAGAGAAGGTGATTTCCCGCGGTACAATCTCCCGCCGATGACGACTGCACCGCCTCTAGTTTTCTGCCCCTTGCTGCTTCTTGGACCAACTGCACGGTGACTGGCACGCCCGTGCGTTTTCCCGGTAACGAAAATGGTGTCTGCATGCATAGCCAACCCGAGGAACTTGGTGTGTGACGTAGCCTTGACTGGTTCCTGGGCCTGCAACGCCCCTGCTGCCTGATGTCACTTATTTTCCCGCGTAACTCCTTCATTTCCACCAATAATGAGCTGAGCTGCTTTACCAAATCCGTTTTCGTGTGGTGTTATTGACGCAACTTCACCGGTACCTATGCTCTCCATCACTTTGTCCGCCGTTTCGGCGAGGTCCTCAAGTTTCGTGTCTCCGGTCACTGCCAGGACCGCCCGCACGCCCGGGGGTAATCGATTCAGTTACAACCTTTTTAGTGGCTCGTTTGTCACGATGCAATTCTTAGCTAGGATCACCATCGCCCTATACAGCTGCGATGGCTTCTGTGTTCCAAGGTCCGACTCTCCAAATTATTAGTCTCTGGAATTGCTACTCCGTGCTTTCTTCATAAATCGCCACTAAGCGCTTTTTTAATGCTGCGTACTTGCCTGACTCTGGCCGGGCTTCGATTATATCGGTAACTTACCGCACTGTGTCTTGGGTCTACCTGGCGATTGCTATGTCGAACAACTGCGCGTCACCCAGCTTTCGTGGGGCTATAATAGCCTCGAACTGACGGAACCATGATTTGTACAAGTCTGTCCAAAAATCTGGTATCTTTGCCTGCACCGATACCGCTGCTACTTCAGATGTAGTTGAGGGATTCACTTTGGTAGTAGTTTCACTAGTTTCGAGACTATTCACTGTTGTTTGCACCCACGCGGTTTTTAAACACGCCAGCCACATCGCCAATGAGCCGCTTACGACTCAAAAAACAAAACACAAAAATGTATTGTCTGTAAACGTTCGGGGTCACCACTTGTTATGCGTGTTATAGTTAGGGTCTAGAATAAATGATATGCAAACTTGGGTTGTACTAAATATGATGAAGATTTATTAAAGAGTCACAATTACTCGTTATAATTATTACAGTAAAATAGGACGTGGCTGGGCGAAGGTAAGTAAGCGACTAGCGTGCCCGTCTATGGCGTTTCCGTACAATAACAAAAATGCAATTCAGCAAATTGCATCGCTAGGGTCGCTACAATATATTTACAAGAGGTTGAAGTGTTTCAGTGAGTAGCATATGTCTAGTTATTCACAGATTGTTTATTGGAAAATATGAAGTTGTGTTCCAAAAAATATGCTACTTACTCGTATAACAACTGGGGTTTATGTTTTATAAATACAGGAAAGAATGGGATTTAACTATTATTAAACTTATTGTTAAAGCTAAATCACAATAACGTCATCAATAAACGAGCCTTGGCACAGAAAGAGTAGGTACCTTGCTGCAAACCATTTCTCACGTCTAGCGTTTCTAAAAAACTGGCCAAGTGCGAGTCGGACTCGCGCACGAAGGGTTCCGTACCATTATCTATAAAAAAAAAACGGCAAAAAAATCACGTTTGTTGTAATGGAGCCCCCTTAAATATTTGTTTTATTTTAATTTAATTGTTTATTTTTAAAGTGAATATACAACTAAATATTCTGTGAATATTTCAAGCGTCTGCCTGTTGCGGTTATCAATATCAAGCAAACATTGACGTTTGTTTTACGGGAGCCCCCTTAAATATTTATTGAAGTGAAATCTTCTTTAGTGGCGTTGTGCACTTTTTGGGATGGGTAATAAAAAAATATTAACCTCGCGTCAGTACACGTGACCATCAGAACACGTGACCTGATCGTAAATTCGTAAGACGGATAATGTAATATGTAATATAAATTGACATTCATAGCACAATAAATGAATATTGTATTTGTATTTAAGATGAGAGACTGATTGTGTTATTTTGTTGAACAGTAATTATTGTTAAATTCAAAATTAAAATGGTGATTTATTTCAATTGGTCGAAAATATATGGTTATTTATAAAATATGAGCGGGTTTTTCAAAGTCAAAGTCAAAGTCAAAGCATTTATTTCAATTAGACCATTTACAGGCACTTTTGAATTGTCAAGGTCGGTCGGTCAAAAAGATGAAGCTATTTGCACGTTCCAAAGCGTAGATCTCTATGGAGAAGAACGTGCAAGAAACTCCACGGACACTCTTTTAAAAATGATATTTTGTTACAAAATTATGGTTACATCATTCATATTGAAATTATACATATATGTGAGAACGATGTAAAAGACGTGCAGGATAAAAGAGTCCGGAGTAAAAAAAGAAACAATTCAAAGAAAAAATTAAAATAAACCATGGCAGCCGAGAGATGACCAGTCTCAGCTGACGGCGCCCGTTCACGAACATGACGCATACGCTAGCACCATTCGGCTCAACCATTTTTTAGGGAGCCAAATGATCCAACGCATGCGCCACCATCAGCCAGACTTTTGAGTGAGCATGACATCCCCAATCGCCAGGGTACATTCAAGTCAAAGACCTACCCAAAATGATCATTATAGTTTAAAGCTACACAGTACTCACACATGTGCATGAAATTATACAATGTTAAATAAGTTGCATCTATATAATGAAAAAGATTTGCATTCTTACAATCTTCAGCCGGTCCAACAATATTACGAAATGCTAACAGATTACTTTGAGCCCTTAGTGGCTACCTAGTGGCGTTGTGGAGCAGGACCAGCATTGAGCCAAGCATTTTTATCTTCAATATACTCCCCTAACTTATAATATGCTTGCCTGCATAGTGTGCGTTTAATGCAAGATTTAAATTTTGTCTCATTTAATTCTACTATATGGGGAGGTATTTTATTGTAACATTTTAAACAGTACCCCATGAAAGATGTTGCTACTTTAGCAAGTCTGAAACCTGGTTGAACTAATTGGTTCCTATTTCTAGTGACATAGTTATGTCTGTCACCTCGTTTACTAAAAAGATGTAGATTCTTTCTAACGTACATGATATTTTCATAGATATATTGACAAGGCACCGTCATGATGTTAATTTCTTTAAACAGTTCTCTTAGAGAATCGCGCCGGCGAAGATTGTAAATGGCTCTGATGGCTCTTTTCTGTAGAATAAAAATAGACTCGATATCAGCAGCCCGTCCCCATAGTAAGATACCGTAAGACATTATACTATGAAAGTAACTAAAATAGACTAGTCTCGCGGTATCAACATCTGTATACTGGCGGATTTTCCTAACAGCATATGCTGCTGAACTTAGCCTTCCTGCAAGAGATGTTAAATGGGGACCCCATTGTAGCCTTGAGTCAAGCGTAATCCCCAGGAAAACTGTTTCATCGACGAATTCTAGTTTCTCCCTGTTTAATACTATGTCACAATCACTACGTTTGACATTTGGTAAAGTAAATCGAATGCACTTCGTTTTTTTTCCATTTAATACTAAATTATTAGCAGTGAACCAATCATGTACCTGCAGTAGGGCGTTATTTATATCGTCAAGATTATTAGCATGTCTATTTATTCTAAAAATTAAAGATGTGTCATCAGCAAATAACACCATATTAAGTTTATTTTGTAAAATATAGGGCAAATCATTTATATAAACTAGAAACAAAAAAGGACCCAAAATTGAGCCCGGGTAACCCCGAATAGGGTAGCAAGTTTGCGTCTACGCCGTGACAGCTGGCATTCTTTTGACAGACAGCGTACGAAGTGCACGCGTGCTAACCTATTCGCTCGTAATCTAGTTTCATCTTGTGTTTTACCGTATATTTTGTTTACAAATGTAATCGAATAAAACGAGTGACTGTTATGAATCACAAACGTGCTGTTATTTCAACGTTTCTTCTATAACACGCCCATGATGGATGACTATCACAAAGACCGCTCCGCTGCCCATTCTGATACTCCGTTATATTTAACTTTAACTCGTGCGAAATTATTCCCTAACCATTCCAAAATATTCAAATATGCACAACGTTAATGTTCAAGTTTTAACTCCCGGAGTGCAACCCGTTGTTTTTTTATTCTGTTTTTTTAGTATTTGTTGTTATAGCGGTAACAGAAATACTTCATCCTTGAAAATTTCAACTGTCTAACTATCACGGTTCATGAGATACAGCTTGGTGACAGACGGACTGATAGCAGAGTCTTAGTAATAGAGTCCCGTTTTACCCTTTGGGTACGGAACTCTAAAAAGCTGCATATTTTTTTGTCGGCGGCCGGGTCGACTCGTCGGTCGGTCGACGAAAAAAATTTATGGGGAGGTGTGTTATTTTAATTGATTATTGTGAAATAGGGTATATTTATGTAAATAAAATAAAAACTTTGTGAAACAATTGTTTATCTTTTATCTACTTTTGTACAATAAACTGGGAAAATTTCCCTCACACTGATTTCAAAGTGGAATCAACAATACACTACATGGCAAAACTGGTCTCATTCATTTCAAATATGATAGCTTATTTCATATATATTCCAACAACATAAGTTTCACATAGGGCTCCCATACAAAAGTTTAGAGATATCGGCGTTTTAATCACACGCGCCGTTATCGCATGACGTTTGACAGATGACCTTTGACAGTTGCGTCATTTTTGAAAAAAGGCCGCAACAGCAGGGAGTATATAATGAGAATAAGTTGATCTAGTCAGACTTAAATAAAAAAATTGTTGCTGATCCAGTGGTCAAAATAAATCAGATAGGTGAGTAATGATAATAACGCGTCACTAAATTTCGATGAACTGTTTAGTGTGTTCCGTGCAAGTTCTCGTTATTCGTAAAAATCGGCCCAGCAGTTCGAAGAGTATCAGCTCTTTTCCAAAATGATGTAAAAAAAAAAAAACTAAAATTCATTTATTTCGGACAACTGTGATCCAAATTTTGTTAGCATTTTTGGCATAAATTTTTTTTATTTTTTTATTTACGTAATATCTCGATTAACCACGATTCACGTTTAATATATTGCCCAGTAAATTAGTTTAGTTTAAAAAGCTTAAAATAATTAAAGTTACGGCGGGGTACCTCTATGTAACAAACTTGAAATATCGATTCCGGACTAGCGATACCCCGTCGCGACTTTAATTATTTTTTACTTTTTAAGGGTTGTTTCTAGATTTATTTGCGCAGGGGGTTTTAAAACTTTTTTTTTTTTTTTTTTCAATAGACCCCTAACTTATAAAATGGTTGCCTAGTGTGCGTTTACTACAAGATTTAAATTTAGTCTCATTTAGTTCTAATATGTATATGGGGAGGTATTTTATTATATCATTTTAAACGGTACCCCATGAAAGATCTTCGGTACAATATTGGCAACCGAACAGCTCAGCACTTTTGCCTGCATGCATTTCCATAAATGCATGTATCGCAACTATCGCCAGTTAGTGCGTGTTCAGATACCAATCGCGTAACTCGAATCAAACCATCTTAGTGCTAATTTAGCTAATAATTATTACAATTTAATAGTTAACTAGTGTACAATATAATTTTGATCCATATTATTGCGTATCATTAAACCAGTATTCGTAAACCAACAACCAAACCATTAACATTCCGGCATAAACTCAACCGAATCAACCAATCTATCAACCAACACTAGGAATAGTGCTAAACCAAGCAGGCACTACTTTCTACATGGTTCTTCGAGCATCAAAGGGCTCGGTTCGCGAAGTACAGTGAAGTGTTTGTGCGCCGGGACCTTGCAACCAGTGTGTGTTTTACCAGTTTGTAGGGAGTGTAAGTAGGCAGTGAGTTCCAGTTGGAGAAATTGGGCAGCTGTCCCGTAAGAAGAATATAAGGTCAGACCAAACCATTTTATACACTTTCTTTTCACTCGCGTCTTTAGCCGACCGGGAGAATAATGGAGCAGTTAGCAGTCAGCCAAACGGAGGTCTACGACTCTTTGGTTAAACTTCTAACTAATATCAAGAAAGACGGAGCTGAACGAAAAACCATTGATTACTGCAAGCGGAAGTTGGAGGTATTAGAAAATTATTGGAGAGAGTATCAACGTAACCATAGGAAGTGCTGTGAGCTTGCTGACTTTAACCATGTGTATTTCACAAAGAATTGTTTTGATAAGGCAGAAGAAGTGTATCTGTCGATCAAGCAGCTAATCACCAAAATCATGGAGCACTTGGTGTCAAAACAACAAGAGCCTCAACAGCCTCCGCCGCCGTCGTCGGTAGAAGCAGATCCTTCGAACCAAGCAGGGGATTCGTCTCATTCACAGGCACCAAAACAGCAACGTAGGGAGGAGTGTGAAGAAAGTAAGCTAGAAGGAATGATAAAAAAGCAAACCTGATTGAACTAATTGGTCCCTATTTCTAGTCACATAGTTATGTCTGTCGCCTCGTTTACTTAAAAGATGTAGATTCTTTCTAACGTACACGATATTTTCATAGATATATTGACAAGGGACCTCATAATGTTAATTTCTTTAAACAGTTCCCTTAGAAACTCGCGCCAGCGGAGATTGTAAATGGCTCTGATGGCTCTTTTCTGTAGAATAAAAATATACTCGATATCAGCAGCCCGTCCCCATAGTAAGATACCGTAAGACATTATACTATGAAAGTAACTAAAATAGACTGTTCTCGCGGTATCAACATCTGTAAACTGGCGGATTTACCTAACAGCATATGCTGCAGAACTTAGCCTTCCTGCAAGAGATGTTAAATGAGGATCCCATCGTAGCCTTGAGTTAAGCGTAATCCCCAGAAAAACTGTTTCATCGACGAATTCTAGTTTCTCCCTGTTCAATACTGTGTCACAATCATTACTTTTGACATTTGGTAAAGTAAATCGAACGCACTTCGTTTTTTTCCATTTAGTAGAAAGAAAGAAAAAGACTATTTGCGCCAAGCATGACGCACACCAAAAATAAAAATTGCAAAAGTTATGCAAGTTGGGAAGATATGTGTAACATTCGCGCAAAACGGCCATCGCTCAGCATAATGCTGGAACTCATGTGCGAGACAGAGCCACAGCGCTGGTTTTTAGCGACAGCCAGCACTAAATTATTAGCAGTGATCCAATTATGTACCTGCAGTAGGGCGTTATTTACATCGTCAAGATTGTTTGCATGTCTATTTATTTTAAAAATTAAAGATGAGACTTCAGCAAATAACACCATATTAAGTTTATTTATTAAAATATGGTTCAAATAATTTACATAAACTAAAAACAAGAAAGGGCCCAAATTCAACAGGATTAAACGTGCAAATGGGGGTACCTCAGGGGATACCCCCATTTTCACGTTTAATCCTGTTGAATCCTGTGTCTATCATTTAAATTCGGTTTTACTAAGTTCAAGGCTGTTTTGCATAGTCCGTAATGCTCCAGTTTCAGGAGTAATATTTAAGGCTCACACAATCAAAAATTATATAACACTTTAAAGAAAGTATGAAAATTATCAACAAAAACAAAACAACAATACAAACACACATTACATAATTACCTACTAACATTGACTCATCAACACACAAAGGATCTTCTTTTAGGCAACCTTTAAATATACATATAAAACTAATTCCAATTTTGCACACACAACACACTCACATTCATCCACACACCATTACATATAACACACATACACACCTCAATCACACATTAACGGCATACCTTCACTTCTTTTGATTAGTAAGTATATAAAGTAAAATGGGACAGATACAGATGCCATAAAACAAGTGGAAGAAGAACATTCGGTTTTATGGGACCATATATTTATGAAAAACTAAATTATCTGCACAAGAAACTAAAAGTAACCAAAAAAACATGTAATAAATTGTGTCGAATTGGCTCCTTAAACACAATTATAACCAGACTGAAGACTTCTTAAAAATTTCTCAATAATAAGACAAGACATATATGTACACGTTAAATACCTCTCATACACTTAGACACATCGCCACACCACCCATCACTCACGAGAATTCTTCACATCCACAATTGACACTTCACATTGACATACACGCACATCTCATCCATCACACACACTGGCACACCTCCACATTATATCCACCACCTGTGCTGACATATACACATATCTCATACACCACCCACACTGACACACATTCACATCTCATATACCACCCACACTAAGCCAAGTGGCCCTTCAATCATATTGTAATTTTGTTTCATATTAGTATTAAGAAAATAAACTAGAGTAAAATATAATATTGTAAACGGAACGCAGAGCCTGGATCCCACAACACAGGGAATCCTAGTGTGGGATCTAGGGCCTCAACCATTAGAGTAAGTTTTATTTGAGACAATAAACATTTTTAATTTTTTTTTTTTTTTCATTTTAATTTTTTAATATAATTAACCTTCATTTTTATTTTTGCGATATTTAGTAGTTGTTCTAGAGCTGTAAAAATTACTGGCTTGTAACATTGTTGCGGAGGGACACTGATTTTCTAAGATACAGGTACTAACCTGGTTTAGAGGTCAGGGTTTCAATGTATTACTACCTAGTATATGCCTCTCTATGTATGTACTTCTACTATACCATTGTAAAAGTATTTAGGCTTCAGTTCAATAAAAGATGTATTTATTTATTTATTTATTTATTTAATCAAAAGCCTTCGACAGGGCGCAGAAGATACCTATGGTTTCTTGCACCTCTTTTCACGCATTAAAGATGTTTTAATAACTTTATACCAGCGTCAGTTGTACAACGTCTCCTGGTGAAACAGTATTGTTTATCGTGTAAGATGTGACTGAGTATTTGATTGAGCATTACCTTTTCAAACACCTTGTTGAAAACTGGCAACACAGATACGGGTCTATAGTTATTAGTATCTTTACTGTCCCCGGATTTGAATAAAGGAATTACCTTACTGTATTTCATAAGATCCGGGAAACCTCACATCACCTCTCATACTGTGCGCTGTGATAAACCTATCACAAGTCATCAACGCATTCAGTAAATCAATAAAAGCACCTTTGAGAAACCTTAGTTGCTGAGAAAAGATTTTTATTTTGGGTATGAGAAGTCGTAACCCGTAGCGTACAATGTGATGTCAAAGTCAAAGTCAAAGTCAAAGTCAAAGCATTTATTTCAATTAGACCATTTACAGGCACTTTTGAATTGTCAAGGTCGGTCGGTCAAAAAGATGAAGCTATTTGCACGTTCCAAAGCGTAGATCTCTATGGAGAAGAACGTGCAAGAAACTCCACGGACACTCTTTTAAAAATGATATTTTGTTACAAAATTATGGTTACATCATTCATATTGAAATTATACATATATGTGAGAACGATGTAAAAGACGTGCAGGATAAAAGAGTCCGGAGTAAAAAAAGAAACAATTCAAAGAAAAAATTAAAATAAACCATGGCAGCCGAGAGATGACCAGTCTCAGCTGACGGCGCCCGTTCACGAACATGACGCATACGCTAGCACCATTCGGCTCAACCATTTTTTAGGGAGCCAAATGATCCAACGCATGCGCCACCATCAGCCAGACTTTTGAGTGAGCATGACATCCCCAATCGCCAGGGTACATTCAAGTCAAAGACCTACCCAAAATGATCATTATAGTTTAAAGCTACACAGTACTCACACATGTGCATGAAATTATACAATGTTAAATAAGTTGCATCTATATAATGAAAAAGATTTGCATTCTTACAATCTTCAGCCGGTCCAACAATATTACGAAATGCTAACAGATTACTTTGAGCCCTTAGTGGCTACCTAGTGGCGTTGTGGAGCAGGACCAGCATTGAGCCAAGCATTTTTATCTTCAATATACTCCCCTAACTTATAATATGCTTGCCTGCATAGTGTGCGTTTAATACAAGATTTAAATTTTGTCTCATTTAATTCTACTATATGGGGAGGTATTTTATTGTAACATTTTAAACAGTACCCCATGAAAGATGTTGCTACTTTAGCAAGTCTGAAACCTGGTTGAACTAATTGGTTCCTATTTCTAGTGACATAGTTATGTCTGTCACCTCGTTTACTAAAAAGATGTACATTCTTTCTAACGTACATGATATTTTCATAGATATATTGACAAGGCACCGTCATGATGTAAATTTCTTTAAACAGTTCTCTTAGAGAATCGCGCCGGCGAAGATTGTAAATGGCTCTGATGGCTCTTTTCTGTAGAATAAAAATAGACTCGATATCAGCAGCCCGTCCCCATAGTAAGATACCGTAAGACATTATACTATGAAAGTAACTAAAATAGACTAGTCTCGCGGTATCAACATCTGTATACTGGCGGATTTTCCTAACAGCATATGCTGCTGAACTTAGCCTTCCTGCAAGAGATGTTAAATGGGGACCCCATTGTAGCCTTGAGTCAAGCGTAATCCCCAGGAAAACTGTTTCATCGACGAATTCTAGTTTCTCCCTGTTTAATACTATGTCTATGTGTATGTACTTCTCACACTGCACTTACACTTACGGAAACAAAGATACCGTGCTCGTTTTGTTCTTCTTATCGTGTCGATAGACTCATTTAATTTAGTCCGACCAGTATCGAGCAATCTGCACAGCTTTGCCAATTGGCCTCGTTTAAATCCTGGATGGTGCAGGTGGTCGAAGGAAGAGATTTTTAAAGTTAAATTATAAAATTTATTAAAAAAATAAAAAGCAATCAAATTGTACCTTCAATATAGGCCTGGTCCAGCGCGAAATAATTGATGATAATAACGTGAAAAGCAAATGGCGTCTTTTGATAGACATTCGTAGGTACATAAATCTTCGTGCACATAATCTTATTTTACACGTTATTAACATAGGGAACAAGCGTAATAATTAGCCGCGATTCAATGATTCTATTAAGATCCCAGACATTTAAAAGATTAGTCAAAGAATTAAAATAAAACTAACTGGCGAAGTACGAGTCGGACTCGCACGCTCAGATTCTGTACGATTTCGTTTGTAGACAGTTCGTCCATTACGGGAATTTTAGAATCGATTTTTTTCGAGTATACATTTCTTAACTACTGAAATTCATAAATTATAAAAACACACGCACACGAGCACATTAGTCTGACGAAAAGGTAAGTACAACTGAAGGTCAAACTTAACTGAAAGGGTAAGTACGACTGAAGGTCAAACTTAACTGAAAGGGTAAGTACGACTGAAGATCAAACTTAACTGAAAGGGTAAGTACGACTGAAGGTCAAACTTAACTGAAAAGGTAAGAACGACTGAAGGTCAAACTTAACTGACAAGATAAGTACGACTAAAGGTCAAACTTAACTGAAAAGGTAAGTACGACTAAAGGTCAAACTTAACTGAAAAAAAATCTTCCATCAGTACATACCCATGGTAGATATTTATCAAAACATATCGCACACGCTATGGTCGTATTTTTAATTTCGTTGACTTAGAAACTTCTTTTAGAGCTCCAAAGAGCCAAGAGAGAGAGAGAGCAAAGAGAGTTTACTTTCCTTCCTATGGAATACGCCACGGGAGCGGAGGCGTGAGAATCAGTAGTAGCTAATAAAGATGGGCGAAAAAAAGCTAGCAGGGCGTGTGCCAGTGTGTCGCTCATGTACTGTCAGTGCTGCTACGCAGTGTGGGAGAGCAAGCAGCACCGGCCACTCACAAGTTGTTCGGAAGTCGGTCGTCATAATGTGGGCACGAGACGCAGATCAATGAGGAGGGTATGTGATTGAAGAAAAATAAACGCTGCGCCCATCACTCGAAATGATGATTACATATTTCAATTTAATGTATTTTCATCAGATCCTGAGACGCAGTTACTTTAATAACTTCTAAAAAATAGCTCCTGTCCATGGATCTTCTTGCGCAAATCGTTTAGTGGTACATTCAGAATTCGCGTACCTCGTGGTCACGCAGTCGCCGGTAGTAATTAAGTCGGCCATGTGTACATATTTATTGGGATCTGTAGTCCTGTTCTGAGGCACAGTTGTGTTCAGCGAATCGTTCGCGTGCTCTTTGCTGGTAGTCTTTTGCTCAAATTCGCTACCGTGGCCTATTCTATACAATGTGTGGATATTTTAGGATAACACACACATACGTAAACCATCCGGAAATCTAAATGAGCACTCGTTTCAATTACCTACCACTTAACCTCCATCGTGTAGTTCAGAAGAACAAAGAGAACACACACAGACAACAACACACGAAGAGCAACTTTTGTTTATTTAGATTCATAAATGCTAAGCTGACTTGGCTTCTTGCAGTTCGCATCGATTACCCGTTCGCCACCGCCACCTCGTTTTGTTACAGTTGGTATTTTTAGAGACGCTGCGGCTACGAGTGAGGCGCTGAGCTGGGCTCTCGATTGGGATCAAACCGGCCAGCCAGGTACGACTGCGAGTGTTGCTGGCTTACTGCACGAGCAGCAGGATTCTTAGATAACTGCCTCTCTGCAATTGTAACCGGCTTATCTTAGCTTACTGGCGAATGACGACGAGGAGTTCGAACGCTGACTGGCTGATAGGTATTTGAACATTATGCAACGACGGATGCGCTATTTGGTTAACTGCTATATTCGAGCCATGTTCGGAGACAGTTAATTAGCATTCAATTGTTTAGCACTAAGTTGTTCAACAGAAACTGTTTTTAAAAAATTCTGTTATTAGCTTCCAAAAGGCAGTCCCAAAAATATAATTCTCTCAACTATATCGCGATATGTTTACGTTCAGACTCGAACGAACTCTGCAGTATGGTAGGAACCATTTTGAAAGGGACACTAACAGAAGAATTAAGCTGGGCTGGGTGACTGGGAGACTTCTCTCCCATATTCCACAAAGCCTAAGTCTTCCACTGCTATGAGCCGAGACGCGGACACCTAGAGTGCTGCTGGTGTACCAGCGTGAGGCCGCTCAGCAATTCGTATCCGGAATGAGGTGATCCGAGGGAGAATAAGGAAGCTGAAGTGGCAATGAGCCGGCCATATGGTTGAATAAGCAATAACGTCCTTAGGCTACTCGTATGTGGGGCGACAATGTTCGCAGCTGGTTGCAAGTAGCTGGATTGGAGTTGCTGCAAACCAATAGATATGGTGCGATAGAGTCGCCAGCAGTGGACCGCTGCCCGCTGCTGAATAGGTAGTCGCTGTTCATTGGCAGAAAGCGCTCTTCAGCGTGACTCAAAAATTGCAGACGGCAGTTGTCGTCCAGTCAAATAGAGAATTCCCAAGAAACAAGTTTGAGAAAGTATAAAGTGAAATAAACTTGATTTTTATAATTACTTCGTGTAAAGATTTGCTTTAAATTAATATTTTAATGGCTATTAATGTCAGTGTCAAGATATGGCTGTAAAGCTTGTGTCGTACAACGTATCATCAAAACCGCGTACGTGCACACGGACACAGGCCGCATCAGAGGCTGCTTCACTAATTCTAATCAGATTTCCGTCATATCTGCAATTCACCCAGACAGCGCAGAGGCTTGTGAGCCACCAAACTTTTATTCCATCCATTTAGGAGCACACGATAATGAAGCGACTTTCACAATATGTATCGTAACATATAAAATCTGTTTCACAGGGAGGCTTTGCTTTCAAAAACAAACTTTTTGCACTCAATGAGCGATCAAGATGTGGCGTTGTCGAAGAAGTGCGCGAGCGACGTGCACGCGCACGCAACACGCGGCACATGCCACGCGCGCGTAGCACACGCGCGTGCTGGCGTGCAGACGTGCAGGCGTGCGACGTGCCACCACTCGCGATACAGTCACGCGCGCTCCTTAACACTATCCGTTAAACTCAAATTCAACAATCGACAATTACCAGATCGAGACGAAGCGGATCCTTAACGAAAGTTTTAATTGAAAGTCCAAGCGTTAATTCATTATTAGCGGGCACAAGTATCGGGAGCACGACACGGACACGGTCACGCGGCCGCGGCTCGGGCGGCGGGCATGCTGCGAGCGGACGAGCGGCACGGGCGGGGGCGCGCCGGGGACTGGCCGCGCGCCGCCGCACTCCGGCCGCGCCGCGCGCACCCCCCGCGCGCCCGCACGCCGCCGCTCCAGCTCGCCACGCCTCTACCGTACACAAACTTTTTACGTGCCGTGAGATCAAATGTATGCACGACGCAAACTAACACTGACTTTTTCTCGTAAAGTAAATTACTCAAAAGTAGTTTCCGAACTATTCTTATGGCCTTCTGAGACTACGTGTGCAGCTTTGAAGTGGTTTAGGTCATGTCTCGGAGTATTTCAGAAGACTTCACAAAGTTTCAGAATCGCAAACAAGTGTCAACAGGTTACATTATCTTTGATTTTGAATAAACTACGTAGAAGTAGACTTTTACTGTCACAGGCACCGCAGGCGCGAGTCGGACTTGCTCACCGACGAGCTCACAGTCAAGAAGAAAATAGTTTTTCAGCTCCATATTTTAAGTTGAATTGTTTTACTCGACGTGGATAACTTTGTTCCATCATGGGGCTTCCGTGACCTCATTCATGTTAGGCTCCTTGAAACACTGTTAGCAGAAATGGGGTTTCGTCGACTTTCGTTGGTCACGACCGTAATTTTGAAAAGTGATTATTAGATCAAAGAAATCTTATACAATATGAATATGATACGTATTATAACTTTAAACCATTAGTTTGGGTGAATGCTATATCATTTGAAGATTATATGAAATAAAATTATATCTGATGAAGGCATCATAAAATGTTACTTACAATAATGTATGATTATGATAAATAAAATTATTAAAAATATAAATTAAAAATCGAGTTAAATTACAGTTCTATACAAAAGCCAAGTACATTCAGTAAGGCGTCGGGCGTGAAATGAGTGAGACAACGTGTTGCGGTGAACTGTTAGTAGGCACCGTGGTGGTGCGCCGATGTAGAGTATCAGGTGCTAAAGTTACAAAAATAAACATTTTTCACGTTTCTTGGAGTTAGAGTGCTGAGTTTAATGGATGTTTAGCAGGATATGGATAAATAATTTGTAATCAAATAATATTTTAATGACTGTTTTCACAGTGTCAGAGAGGTTCGACACCTCGAGTGTGGTCCTAATCACATGGCTGACATTTGGGCGTAGTTGATTTACTAGGTGTAAATAAACAAAACTAAAGTCTGCCAGGATTTGGAGGGGTGCAACACTGTCTCCTTGAATTTTGAAATATGTTCAAGACAACATCAAAACAACAAAAGGGCGTTGGACCAAGCTATAGTATGCGCCAGATAAATGAAGAATAACGGTCATTGACCCACCTACATTTATTGACACACTTAATTGCAAAAACAGAAATAATGACATACTGAATCGATATCTATTGTGATCCTTACTGTTCTAGTAATGAAACACGATTCGTAATTTACTGTCCGGGGGTACCTACGAAGAGATATGACCGTTATATAATTCTTCATTTATCTGGCGCCTACTATAGCATGTTTGCGTACCTTCAAACTATAAGTACTATACTATACTAGAAAATAAGAAACATCGGAGGTGGCTGGGATCTTGGACATGGCGGCAAAACGCAGTGAGTGCTATGGCGTAGCGCATAGTGAGTGCTACGGTGAAACGCAGTGAGCTGCTGTGCTGCAGCACAAGTTGATCGCTACACCGTAGCACATGTTGGTTGCTACGCCGTAGCGCATGTTGCCTGCTATGTGACATAGTTGCTACGCCGTAGTACATGTTGACTGCTAACCCGTATCACATCTCGGCTGCTACGCCATAGCTTGGCTGCTACGCCGTAGCACATCTTGACTGCTACGCCGTAGCACTTAATGATTGCTACGCCGTAGCACATGTTGACTGCTACGCCGTAGGAAATTCTGAGTTTCAGGCGGAGTTCGTAGCATGTCTTTCATTTGGAAGACTAAAGCAATGGTGGTACTCGGCGCCGGCGCACAGGGGAATCGTGCCACAGGAAATCATCTAGCGGAAATGCCCAACGCCAAATCAAGAAGCGGAAGTGCCAATTCTACTAATTTCCAAGCAACGTTCGCATTCGCATCTCAATCGTAAACTGTCAAAACGATTAAGTAATAATAATAATGTTTATACACATAAATTAAAATGTACATTTTTTTACAAGTAGAGTTCTTAATCTAAACTTAGGGTACACAAAAGCATTAGCATTTGGGGCCGAACTAGGCGTAACCTGTATTTCAACCCTCAACGCCGCATGTCCCTGGGTTACAAATTAACTATTTTTACTATGATATTGTATATTTCCATGTATGAATGTGCGTATCTTATACAATTTACAAAAGAAAATTTAGAAATTAAAAAAAATAAAATATAAAGATAACAATATTTAAAAGGGTAATATGATAAGTCTGTAAGCATGTGCTCGACCTGCGAATGTGACAGTTGTGTATAACTAAGAGGGAGCGGCCTCAGGCCTCAGACTGCAGTTAACTTCTGTTATACGTATTAAAACGATCTCACAACTGTTGCAGTTAAACTTACGTTACGTTTGTTGTTCATTTTGTGCCACAACATGCGCGGCTCGAAACTCCCTTCAGTGTTCTTTATTAATAGTTTCGGATTTGGCCATCCACACAAACTTGAAAAATTCAGCCTTTATAAGTAAGAATGCTCGTTAATAAAAGCTATCGAGCTCCGCAAGACCGTCTGTCGCACCTGGTCGCACCCCGCCGGAACTCGAGCGTCTAACCCTGACGCGTGGCGCGAATATCGACGATAACTTACTTTTGATTGTGTTCATTAAAAAGTGTACAATTATTACGCTCTGAACTGATGTGCCAAGAACCAACGCGGGAGACACCGCACGCTGCAGGCTGCAGTCACTGCAGGCACCCTGTGTTGTGACCAACATGGTGTTTGTCGACAGCGGCTGCAGTACATAAGTGACGAGTGGCGACACAGACGAGCCGGGCACACCGAGATAAACTCGAGCCGGTAATCTGGAGAGTCATAACGCAAGCGGGCTCGTTTATCGGCTCCGGACGCTCCCCCGCCGCCCGCATCCCGCACCCCACCCGCGCCCGCGCCCGCTCTCTTATCACCGACGACGTGTACGTAGCGCCGACAATAGTTGGCTCTAAGATATGACGGCGTCGCCAGCTAAGTATCCGCTGTGAGCGCCCCCGTCGCCCGCGCCGCCGACACAACACACCCCGAGTGCCGTGTACCCAGCGCTACGTGGTGTGATGATGCGCAGGACTATTCACTTCGCTGAAACGTATCCGGCGGGAAATGTGTCATAAGGAATGGGTCTGCTCTAGTGCACGACATTGACTGCTGGAAAGCGATGGGGTGGAGTCTGAAGCAGTGGGTGGCATTTATTTTAGTTCAATCACAGATAACCGACAGGTTCTCAATTCGGTTGTATTTTTTTTGTTTGTTACCTCATAACTCCGTCATACTTTCCGGTTAGTACCATTGAAATTTCATCAAAATCGGTTTAGTAGTTTATCAAAATAGCTGGAAAAAATATATCATTCAAGGAAACGAAATAGTTGAAGCCAAGCCTGGTGATTATGGCAACCAATGGGGGGGGGGGCATTCGGTAGAGGCCATAAACATATAAATATATAAATACATCTGAATTGATAACCTCCTCCTTTTTGAAGTCGGTTTCAAAACAGACACACAGAGTAACTTTCGCATTTTTAATATTAATATGAATACACATACACATACATACACTCAAAAATATGACCCTACTTCTGGAGCCGGGAGTCGGGTCAAATCAGTAACGTGACTTGTTGGGTTAAATGAGTGGTTGTAGTCCCAGTTACGTCAAAAGTTACGGACGCCTTCGGTCAGGCGTCAGTGAGCGGTCCTGCTGCCGCCACGCTGCCGCCACGCTGTCGCCACGCTGCCGCCTCGCCGCCGTCACTCTCCCTTGACGCTCAGTATCGGTAATTCAAGGCGAAGGTAAAAAGGACGGCTGGCAGTAGGTCATTTGCGCGACTTCCGGGAGCGTCGCGACAAAATCGTATGCCCCCTCCCGCGGGTGGATTGTCCCGGGGCGCAGGAATGGGGGTTGCGACCCGCCCCTGACCTACATGCGGCGCGGAGCGTGCGTTACGCTGCCGCGCTGCGTGCGGCGCCACGCGCCCGCGTGCTCCCGCGGCTTGCGTCTCGAGCACGTCATGCAATGGATGCAGTCCGTGCTCTTTACTGAGTTCTGCATCTCTCCGAGGCGTCCTTTATCCTCTTTTGTCACAATAGAGAGGTACACCAGGCGTTACGAGATGGTCCTGATGTTTATATAACGGCAGACATCCCTTAGCATGTTTTCCGTACATACTTGTCCCTCTGTGGTAGACAAAATATATCCATAACACAAAACAATTGAGCATCTCTGATCGTCCAAAACTCGTCAAAATAGCTAATAAGTAATGTGTGGTGTCCCGTTCCTAGTCTTCGTAATCTGGCTGACGTAGTACTCACAGTTTTTGACTTTGAGTAATGTAATATAAAGTACCAAGACGTGAGACGAGTGGACCGCCTCACACCGTCTCACCGCGCACCGCCCGCGCCGCCGGCCGCCGGATGGCCTCGGGGCTCGGCTGGTGACTCATTGAACAACAACAAAAACAACGCACGTGTCGCGCGACGTTCAGAGCAGATAGCGTGCGTTTTCGTGCAAATCCTCGACTTACAGCGTACGATTTATTAGAAACCCTCCCCCTCCGGGTTGGGTGTCACGCCATCCCCTCCCGCTGAGTAGTAACGTTTTACATTCGCGTCGCATCGCACTTCCCGATTCAGACGATCTCCTTCGGTAATTAGCTACTGCTGAATACGAGCTGTGTCCGTGTGACGTCTCCAAAAACAACAGTTTCACTGGCAGAGGGGGGGGGGGACATTTGACTAACTAATATTAGAACTTTAAAGCAGTATTTCGCAAACGGATCCTTGGATGTATAAGTGGTTTTCACAGCGGGGCGGAAGCGAGCTCGCGACCTGTCGCCGCCGGAACGGACTCAATTCGTACGAAACGCTTCCGGTGTCGCTACGATTATTCATTGTCACAGCAATCATGCCTCGACATACTACTGTATTGCGCACACACGATAACATTGTGGGGGCGCACTCCGGCGCACATGTGTTTAGTTATCAGAGTGCAGGAGGGACTACTAGAGCAGTCAACGAATGTGGTAATGAGACGGAGGTGCACGAAGGCGCCGCTCGGTAGGCTGGATATTGAGTTTCAGAGAAGTTTAATAATTCTTGTTCTTAAATCAGGTTTTTTGGACGTGGATTCCTTGAGTACACTGCTCCAACCTGGTACGAGTGAATGAGACGATGTAGTCGGTGTATCCAGTTTTTAAAGAATGCTGCTTGCTCTATTAACTTTTATTCCCTTCGCCCGTTACATTTGTCGAGAGTGGACGTGTTTTATATTTTATTTAAAAACTATTAAAAGTGATATAAGCTACTGTAAGCTTTCCGTTAACAGTTAGAGAGAATATAATCCGATAAACTTTTGGGTGAACGCCGCTCGCCGCTGCTTATCGCTAATTAACGCCCCGCCCACGTGAGTGACAAAGACAGTATCCATAATTGCGCGCTCGCTCTAATTACGTCGCTTGCGCTGTACGACCGATGCGCCTGTGCCCACCCGACGTGACGGCTTGATCGAGTGACTCATACGCTCATCCTCACGCTAGCTCAATAAAGGAGTGACGACACCGCGCCGCCGCTGCTGCTATAACATGTCCAGTCTGCAGAGAACGCCACCGCGACCGACTACACTTACACCAAGCGTGAAATTACATCAAGCAGCATCGGACTCGGATATTCCGCACACTGTATCTGATGAGACTTTGGGGCATGTTAACATTACATCACGCTATAAACGCCATAGACCGGATGCCGGAAGCTCCCCCACGAAAACTGGATATGAATTTGAAGATTTTAGGCATGAAATTTCGCAAATGTTAACCACATGGAAAAATGAGCAACAAACTTTGTTTACTAAATTAAGTAACGAGCAAAACGCAACCTTATCCAAAGTTATGTCGGAACTAGCGGATTTGAAACTCCAGAATATTGAAATTCAAAAGTCAAATAAAGAAATTGAAAAAAGTATTATCTTTTTAAATGAGAAGTATGATGACATCACAAAACAAATAGAAGTTATACAGAAAGATAAACAGGCTCATAGAGAAAGTGTACTTTTACTAGAGGCAAAAACCCAAGACCTACAGCAGCTCTCACGGCCCTCCAGCATCGAAGTCCGCAACGTTCCACAGCTTTCTGAAAATGAGTCGGCGTCTAGCTTAACAAAATTTATATCCAAGGTTGGATCTGTGTTTAACATGGATGTTAAGGAATGCCATATACGGGATATCCGTCGATTACCGGGAAAGCCGGGGATAAGCAGGCCGATTGTTACTGAATTCTGCAGCGTTCAAACTAAGGACCAATTTCTTACCCTAGCGAAAGAGTATAATAAAGCATGTTCTAACGAAGAGAGGTTAAACTCACAAAAGGTTGGTTTACCTGGTGAACGTCGCCCAATCTATGTCGCCGAATACCTGCCAACGACTGTAAGAAAGCTCTTTTTTGCGGCAAAGGAGTATGCTAGTATTAATAATTACAAGTTTTGCTGGATGAAAAATGGTCTAGTGTTCCTACGGAAAATTGAAGGTGCCAAGCACATCTTAATAAAATCGGAACAGACTCTGCGCGATATATCAATACAACAATGACTACTTGGCAAAATAGTGATCCACACTACCTACTACATACTATTCTCAAGATATATATACATACATAACTTAACACTACACACATACTTCTACACACGTAAGTTTTACTGTTATTATTTTTTTATACCATCTTTTCGTTTTTCTGTTGGAAGCTTGCCGTGCTTGGCTCACATTGAAAAGGGCGTCATTATAAACGTTCACATTTTTGTTGATATACTTATTAAAATTCGATTCGATAAATAACTTATTAAATGATATTGATAATTTCCAGATCTCTGTCCCAGTACATTGCTATCCCGAAAAATGCATATCATATATCCCAAACTCAGACAATTATCTAAAAGTCTTACAGCAGAATATCCGCAGTATTAACCGCAATTTTAATGAGCTGCATTTGATGTTGACTAGATTAGATTTTCACTGTGATGTTATTGTATTATCAGAGTGCTGGTTATCCCAAGTTGTTCATTTGCCGGTGTTAAAAGGATTTAATTCATTTAGGATGAACAAAAACTTTAATCAAAATGATGGAGTAGTTGTACTGGTTAATGACAAACATCAAAATTATAAAATAGAAGAACCTACCCTATTGGAAGCAAACTGTCTACTTGTTAAAATTGATAACCGTACAGTAATCATAGCGATATACAGACCGCCTTCTTTTAAAAATCTAGATAATTTTTTTCAGTCTTTAAACGTTTTACTGGATTCATTGTCGCATTTTGAAAACATTGTCATGATTGGCGATATTAATATAAATATTTTAAACGCAGATGCTAATACTTCCTCTTATTTAGATATTACTGCATTCCACGGACTCCTTCCAGCTATTTATAGCCCTACCAGAGGTAGCAGCTGCCTTGATCATGTCATAACTAAAACAAAATTACCTGCATTCACGTTTAATTGCCAAACTACAGTTACAGACCATTCGGCTATTCTCTTCTGCTTAAACTATTGGGGTGCTAGACGACCAACTAATTATAGGATACAAAAAAAGATCAACTGGGCTAAGATAACAACTGATGTCACTGAAATAGACTTTAGCTCAATTTATTTACAAAATGACTTAAACTTAGCAACAGAATCTTTTCTAAGTAAATTGTCAGACCTTGTTTTTAAAAATACTTTGAGCTTAAATATCCCTCGAAGCAAAACTATTATAAAACCATGGATAACGACCGGGTTACTTCGTTGTATTAAAAATAGGGATACCATGCACAGCAGAGTTAAGAAAGAGCCAAATAATAATGTACTTTTATTAACTTACAAAAGATACAGAAATTATTGTAACAATCTTTTAAAGACACTAAAACGCCAGTATGAACGGGACCAACTAAAAATGGTTAGTTGCAATACAAAAAAACTATGGCACACCATTAGAAATGTAACTAACTCTGTAACAAGGCGTGAAAATAAATCTCGAGAACTTTTATCAGCGTATAACTCTCCACAAATAGCTATTAATATGGTAAATAATTTTTTTGCAAACATTGGTTCGCGGTTGGCTGAACAAATTCCGTCTGTTACTCCATTCTCAAATAATGCGACTAACCAACCACTAAACTCTTTTGTTCTACTTAAGGTAGGTTTTGAAGACGTCATTAATAATATTCTCAATCTAAAAAATGACTGTTCGCCTGGTTGGGATGGACTCACCTCTAATTTACTAAAAGCAGTTGCAAGTACAATAGTACCAGTATTAGTGGATCTGCTAAATCGCTGCATTGAATTCGGTGTGTTTCCTAGAGCGTTTAAGAAATCAATATTGCACCCTATACACAAGGCCGGGGATACAGACTGTGTCAATAATTACAGACCCATCTCAATCCTCAGTTCAGCATCTAAGGTATTTAAGCGTATCATAAACCGTCAGCTAACAAATTATCTTGAATCTCAAAACATTCTTGCACCATCACAGTATGGCTTCCGAGCTGGTAGGTCTACTGATGACGCTGTCCATGACTTCACCGACTTCTTAGTCAAAAACTTGGATGCTAATAAGAAATGCTTGACTATATTTATTGATTTAGCAAAGGCGTTTGACACAGTCTCTATTCCCAACCTTGTTGACAAACTACATATATGGGATGGGAATCCGTGGTACCCAACTAGACCTACTGGCCAATTATCTCTCAGAGCGTAGACAGTGTGTAAAAATTGATGAAAGTGTTAGTGATGAACTTCCAATTACGTATGGCGTCCCTCAAGGCAGTATATTGGGGCCCACGCTGTTCTTATGCTACATTAATCAATTGTGCCAACTCGAAATTAAGGGGTGTAAGATTGTTTCTTATGCGGATGATACCACATTAACCTTTGTGGGAAATTCGTGGGAGGAGGTTTTCTCTTTGGCTCAAGATGGCTTTAATGTGGTCTGTCATTGGCTTGCAGCTAACTCACTGACGTTAAATGCAGAGAAAACCAAGTACATGGTGTTCTCAATTAGGCAGTCCACCTTAGATCTAAATGACAGATTTCACTTATGGGCACATAAATGCTCTTTTCCTCCAGTGTTGCAATGCAATTGTCCGCAGATAGAGGTAGCGCAGAGTATACGATATCTAGGCGTAGTAATTGATAATAAGCTGTCATTTGCTATACATATACACACTGTATCACAAAGAGTAAGGAAAATGATTTATATATTTAAGCATCTAAGACACATAGCCGATATTAAGACAATAAGAATGGTATACTTTGCGTTAGTTCAATCAATTATTATGTATTGTATAGTTACATGGGGGGGAACTGATAAGACCAAATTAATAGAGATCGAAAGAGCACAGAGACTAATTTTAAAGGTAGCCTTCCTTAAACCCAGACTATTTCCCACAGCTGAACTCTACAAGATTACAGAAGTTCTGACAGTCAGGCAGTTGTACATACTGCTCACTATAATGAAGCAACACACAGATATGGCATCCTTTGACTTGGGACAACGTACAGCTAGAAGGTCGTATGCTGTTTGTAAAAGAAAGCAAGTTAAAACCAGTTTCGCACAAAAATTTTATATGTTTCGTGGGCCACTACTATATAATAAATTAAACAAAGAGTTAGATATTTTTGATAACAACAAAAGTGAATGTAAAAAAAAAGTTACGGCATGGCTACTTTCATTTGATTACTCTAATACTGAACAATTATTTTCCGTACAGTCATGAATTTATTAAATATCTCACATATACACACACTTACTCACACATACACATACAGACACACAACACACACACCCCTCACGCATGCGCGTGCGCCTTCAGTTTGATCCCTAACTTACGTGCGCAATTTATTATATTTTATAGTTACTTAATGTTTTTTATTCAGATTTTAATTTTACTGTTACAGATAATATCACTTGTTTGTTATTATCTTGTTGTACTTTTTAGTTTTTCCTTATATTTGTAAATTTCTCGACAGAAGATAAGCTCACCATATTGTTTACATAAATTGTGGTGGTGGGGGCCTGATGTCCTAAGATACAGGCCTCGGCTTAGTTTAGGCATCAGTCTCCCTCAAATCATTGTATTATGTAACTAAACTTTATGCTGTAAACTGCTGTATAATAATTTGTGGAAGAGAAATAAATACATTATTATTAACAAAAGCCATATTGCTAAAACAACATAATTATTACTACATTCACTGCACCGCAATGCACTCCGCAACACACCGCATTGCCCCGCACAGCATCACATCGTATCGCACCGCACCGCACCGCACCGCACCGCACGCTGCGTGCCACTCGTTCATTAGCGGAGATACATTTTATTTGCTACTTCACTCTCCGTTTATCGTCAGACTTTAACGTGAATGATTTTCGGCATATTTTGTGATGGCTGCTATCAATTAGTATCTTCGCTTCCATTAAGTTGTAACTCTCTGTCACTTATACCTATTTAACAACAACATTATATTTATTTTAGATCCCGCACATGGTTTCGCGCTACTTAGAAACACATTAAATCTGAACTTCATAGCTTGACACCGGACACGTAACCGTCATAACAACAAAATAATTGTATTCATTTACAATACCTGCCTACTGGACCCGCCACAAACCAAGTCTTAACCGATTTTATGTTTAAGGGGAAACAAAGTCTCGATACGGCATTCGTACGAGGTGGTCGTTCGCTAATCACCCAACTTGCGCGCGTACTAATTACGTTGTTGTTATTGCCAGCGCAGCCATACTAGCTATACTCAGCGTGTATACGAGTACCTACGTATACCGTTGGGTTGCTCGCTGCGCGCAACCGCTAACGATGAATGATTTGAAAGTGTGAGCCAATGAGTAATACACGGGACGATCATGTTTATGCGTTCACGCCGAACAGCAGTTCATGGAGTGATCTAGTAGAAGTTGATCAAGAGGGGGCAAAATACCAAGAGGAAGATACTATACAAATGGAGTGCGAAACTATTCAAAGGTCGGAGAAGAGGAAGGGGGATGAGGAGATTTCAGAATGGACTGAGGTTACATCAAAAGGGAAGAAGCAAAAGGGGGATATTGATAAAATCGAGGTATACATATCATGCAGTGAACAATTGCCTAAACAATTCGCTTTAGCCAGATTATTTAAAGATAATGGTATCACTGACATTCTAAGAGTAAAATATGTAAACCCGTATAAAGTTCGGCTCGATATGCAGAGTGAAGTCAGCGCAGACAGGTTGGAGAAGTGTAAACCATTACTTGGGAAAGGCTGGCGAGTACAACGAGCATTAGAAAAAAGTATTTCATATGGGGTTATACGGTATGTGGATTTAGATCTATCTGACGATGAAATCCAAAAAACCATAGCTTGTCCTAAACCAGCCGAATTAATATCTATATGTCGATTAAACCGACGCAGCTCGAGTGAAGGTTGGGCACGAAGTGAAGCAGTTCGTTTATGTTTTAAGGGCGCTTACCACCATATATTTATGTGAACAGTTTAAGAATAAAAGTGGATCCTTACATCTTTCCTGTATCTCAGTGCACGAAGTGTTGGAAATTGGGGCATCCTACTAAGAAATGCCCATCAAGCAAAGTTGTCTGTCCAAAGTGCGGAGAGAACCATGATAACTGTGATACGAAAACTTTTAAATGTATCAACTGTTATGGTGCACACATGGCGTTATACAAAGGATGCCCTTCATTTATAAAAGAAAAAAGGTTGAGAGACATTATGGCAGAGTTCAACTGCACATACAGAAAGGCCCTAACTATATATGTTGCCCCAAGGTCACCTTTAGCAGTCGCTCCTAAGATGCCTTCTACCAAACCGTTTTCTACGTTAATGTCCGCACCTCCGCTATCTGAACCAACAACCTCGTCACAACGAGTGTCAATTCCTCAAGTTTACAATAGTACGACAAAAGCACAGATACACAATATGGAACAGGCTGTAAACACCTCACAATCATCGGCGAAAAAACAATGGAGACGTAAGGCTTCTGAATATGATATATTTTTAAACCCAGAGCCTCAGGATAGCAATAAACCAGAAGCTATTCATGAGACAGTTGAAGAAAGGCAAGAAAGAGAAGTGACGTTTGGTGAATTAATTAGAAGGTTGAAAGAATTTTTTTTTTTTGAAAAATACTTCTATTTTAGCAAAAGTTACAAGCATGGTTAAGTGTTGCATCGATTGGTTAATTTTGGTGATTGTTGAAAATATCTCGGACTGGCCCATTATAAAACAGGCATTCGAATTTTTGTTATGAAACATGACTCATAATACTAAGAAAATAAAATTGAGTATACTCCAATGGAACGCGCAGAGCTTAAGACCGAAGTTAGTTGCATTTGAAAATATATTGTTGCAGGAGAAGGTCCACATTGCAGCCGTAAGTGAAACTTGGTTAGAACCAGATAGTCATCTCAAGATAACTAATTATAATATTTTTCGCAAAGATAGGGATGATGGTTATGGTGGGACTGCTTTCTTCATACATAGGTCGATTCACGCACACATCTGTAACGTCCAAATCACAAACCCAGGTATTGAACTTCTTTGTGTCAAGTTGGTAAATTGTTGTGATATCGAATATGTTGTTACTGGGTACTGTGCACCAACTGTACGTGCCAACCAGCAGGATTGGGACTCGATTTTTTCTTTATATAAAAAGAATAGCCTTGTTTTAGGAGACTTTAACGGGCACCACACCAATTGGTCTTACAAGACCGATTCAAGAGGTTCGCAAATATATGATGCAATCATAGATAACGGTTTTGTCCCCCTTAATGATGGCAAACACACTCGTGTTAGATTGGTTAATAACCAACTCCAACAATCCGCGCCGGATGTTACGTTTGTTTCTTCTAACTTGGCACTGCAGTTTAACTGGAACGTTATGAACGAAACCCTGGGAAGTGACCACTTAATGATCAACATTGCCACTAATCTCAATGTTATTCCAAAAAATATCTTTAGACGCAATTTTAAGAAAGCAGATTGGGATAGTTACAAAAGATTACTTGAAAATATATTTTCCGAATTCCACCTTTCTGATAATCTTCAAAGTGACTACGATAAATTTATCGAGTGCATAGATTTAGCAGCAGACGTTCACATCCCTTATATAAAATTCAACTTGGATCCCGCTAACGTCTTTATTCCCAAACCCTATTGGAATGCAGACCTATCCAAATCAGTTGCTGTACGTAGACTAGCCCTTTCAACTTTTAGACGCAATCATACACCGAATAACCTTATTTTTCTTAATACCAAAATATAAAGGTGGTCACAAATTTTTTTACGCAAAGCAAGAGATAAAGGTTGGCAGGATTTTTGTACATCACTAGACGGAACAACTTCGCAAAGTCAAATGTGGCAAAAGATGCGTTGGTTTAAAGGCCGTAAAAGTGCAAGTGTGGGCAGTATGTTGATAGCGAGCGGGCCAATAATCTACTTCGCAGCCTAACCCCCGATTATACATCTCCTCACGATATGTCATTTGTTTCTAGTAATCCCAAATTGGAAACGTCGATAACAAAACAAGAACTAATTAACTGTATTCGCACTAAAGACACATCACCCGGTTGCGACAATGTTTCATACACAATGATTAAATATCTTCCCGAGAATGGCATGTCTATATTGTTATCACTGTATAATAGTTCACTGTCAACCGGTTTTGTGCCCATTCAGTGGCGTGACATCGCAGTCGTTCCAATACCTAAGCCTGGACGCGACCCGCAGTCGCACTCCGCACTTAGACCGATATCAATGTTGTCATGTCTGTGTAAAATATTCCATAGCTTTTTAAACAATCGAATAGAATGGTTCATCGAAAAACATAACATCTTATCACCATACACAACGGGGTTTAGAAAAAATCGTTCTACAATGAACAATCTGGTTAGCTTAGTTTCTAATATTCAAACGGGTTTTACAGAAAATAAAACAACAATAGGATGTTTTTTGGATTTAGATAATGCCTATAATAATGTTAATATTATTTCATTACTGCAAGCAATAGATTTAATTGGGGTGGGATCAAAAATTTGACAATATTTATGGCACTTTTTAAAAGAACGAAGGTTGAAAATTTTAGTAGATAATGTTTACATTTGTCGAACTACCGGCCGAGGTTTAGCCCAAGGTGACCCTCTGTCACCATTACTTTTTAACATAGTGACTTCAAAGATCTGTGCAAGTATTATCAGCTGCGGAGTTATGATATCGCAATATGCGGACGATTTTGTTATCTATTCAGTTGGCAAAAACATGATACAGATCGTTCATCGCATACAAAACTCATTAGAAATGTTAGTTGGATTACTTGCAAATATAGGTTTAGAAATTTCGTCCTCAAAGAGTAAAGTTTGCGTTTTTAAGAGAGGTTTTAAAAGAGAATGCGTCAATCTTTTAATTAATAAAACACCAATTGAAGTAGTAGATAATATAAAGTATTTAGGTTTGTGGCTAGACCGTTCGCTTAGGTGGGTTGACTGAAAAATGTTTAAAATCTCTAAAAGTCTTCCAAGTACTTGCTGGGTCCGGATGGGGTGTACATCCATACTACTTGAGACAGTTGTATATATCTATTATCCGTTCGAGATTAGACTATGGAGTTATGGACGTTATGGAGTGTGAGCTTCACATACAACCTTTGTATGTACGCAGGTACTACCTAGCTGGCAAATATTGGCTGAAGATGAAGTCGTTCAAAGGTAACGAAATATTTCCCACTTTGAACAATCTTGTCGATTCATGCCAGTGTTTGTATTGGCGGCGTAAAAAGAAACCACTATTAGTGACGGTACACGAGTTTCTTATTGATTACCCGATACACCTATCACATATCTGTGGACCTATCCGATGTAGTTAAGCCTTGTATAGATAGAATAGACAAACCAAAACATCAATATACATGTAACCTCATACAGCAAATTTGTGAGAAATACCTAACTACTAACTATTCACAGTATTACTCAATCTATACTGATGGATCACAAGAAGGTAACGAGTCAGGTTGGGCTGTTTTTGATCCGCAAACAACGGCATCCATTAAGTTTAGATCTTGTGTTAAAGTTTCGATTATGTACGTGGAACTATTAGCAATAGCAGAAGCTGTCTCATACATCGAGTCATTTGAATCAGGAAACTATTTGATTCTGACCGATTCCAGGAGTGCTCTGCAACACCTGGCTCGATGCACCTCGAATTGTCGAGGTGCACCGATAGCCTACAAAATTTTGGAATCCATTGCCAGGGTCCAAAGGACCCCACCAACCGTGTCTCCACGTTGCCGTCGTGGTGGGGCTTGCGTGTCTCAATGATCTTGGGGGCTTTGCCGGTAGAGCCACTCATGCCGGAAGGTCCCAAGTGAGAGACCAGACCAAGAGAGACACAAGAGGGGCACACCGTTCGGAGACTTGAGCAGTGTTTGGGTCCTCGGACGGTGTGCGTCTCATTGGCTTGCTCGCTGCTCTCTGGTACGCGTCTGATCATCAGACGTGACTGTGAGGGCAGCGAGCAAGCAGTGAGAGAGAGGGAGAGAGGAGGGGAGAAAGGGACCGCACCCTCAAAAAGGAAAACAATGGACAGTACTGGAAGAGATAACGTACCCCAGGGCGGTTCGGACTGCACAGCAGTCCGGGAATCCGCCACGCCTCGCGCGTCAAGCCCCTCGTATTCTGGGGGGGGCAACAGTGCTGTCCACATTCCGCATGCCAAGGGCATCAGTGGCCGAGGAGGCCCCCGATCCAAGCCGTCCTTTGAGGACATGATCGGGTTCGACTTTGGCTCGCCCGACAAAGCGTCGGTCGGGCGGAGCGCGGCAAGAGGCGCGCTATATTGGAGGAAGGGCTCGCCTGAGCGTCACCCGGGTGCAGAGTCGGAGTCCGAGTTGGACTCCGACGACCTGGTGACAGTTAGCTCGGCGAGCTCTGAACCCGAGGGGGCAGGGACTGCAGCGGAGGACTCGAGGTCCTTCCGCAAGCGGCCTAGGCCGGAAGACGACCGGGGGTCGTCTTGTAGCGAGGAGGTGGCCTCGGCCCGTAAGATCCCCACCAGCAGGCGGGGTAAGGGCCGAGAGGGAGGCAAGGGCAGAGTCCTTGCCTCCAAGGATGCTGGACGACCCCCCGAAGATGGCGGTCGTGGGGCTCATGGCTCGGAGTCCTCCGGCGGCGAGCCGGATGACCGGAGGGCCGGGTTTGCGGAGGTGGTGGAGGCCGCGCTTCGCGATGTGGCCTTGAAGAGGAAGCTTTCCTCTAAGAACAAGGCCATAAGCGAGGCGATGGCCTCCATTCTGGCGGCAGCGGAGGTTACCAGGGGTGGGCCTCCGCCGGACGAGATGTCCGAGCTGCGGGCGGAGGTCGCCCGCTTAGCTGCCGCCATGGAGCGTCTCCGAAAGGAGAACGAGGGGCTCCGCGCAGACCTGGCCAGGCTCCGGGGAGCCGGCCCACAGGGGGCGCCGCAACGGGGGCGCAAGGAGGACAGCCAGCCCGTGCCGCAGGAGGGGCAGGTGCTGGACCTTGTGCGGCAGGAGATGGCAGCCTTCCAGGCGCGGTTCTCCGTCCTGGAGGGCATCGTCCTGCGCCCCCCGTTAGCGGCAAGTGGGAAGGCTCCAGGCCGGAAGGCGGCGTCGTACGCAGCCGCCGTGGCTGCCACACCGGGGTCGTCCGGCCAGGACAAAGAGTCCGGGCCGGCACCCGCGAAGCCGGTGTCGGGAAAACCGGACCCGGCCCCGGGAAGGAAGAGGAAGGGTGGGGTTGCTGCGCGGACGGCGAAGGCTCCTGCGCCGTCTGAGCAGCAGCTCCCCCCGGCTTCCTCGCCTTCAGCTCCTCCCCCGGCTCAAGCCGAATGGCAAGTTGCTGGGGAGAAGAAGAAGGCGGGAAAGGCAGCCAGGGCGGCAAAGAGGCGGGAAAGAAGGCGGCGGCAGCGAGCGCGAGGCGTCGCGGCTGCGCTCCGCGCCCCGAAGACCGCGGCTGTAGTCTTAACGCTGCAGCCGGACGCGGTGAAGAGGGGCGTGACGTATGCCAATACGCTCACCAAGGCCAAGGAGGCCATCAACCTCGGTGAGCTTGGCATCGTCGGGGGTCTCCGGCTCAGGGTCACCATGACCGGGGCCAGGATGCTCGAGATCCCTGGAGCAGGCAGCGGTCCGGCCGCGGACGCTCTAGCCGAAAGGCTTAGGGCGTCCTTGGGCGCGGATGACGTCCGAGTGTCCAGGCCCACGAAGTGCATAGATATGCGCATCTTGGGCCTGGACGACTCCGTCACGGAGGAGGAGGTGTTGGCCGCCGTCGTCAGGACGGGGGGGTGCTCTGCAGAGGAGGTGAAGGCGGGCACCATCCGTCCTGACAACACGGGCATGCGAACCGTAGTGGTGAGCTGCCCCGTGTCGGCGGCCAAGAAAGTCTCGGAGGGCCGAAGGCTTTTGGTGGGCTGGGTCTCCGCGCAGGTAAAACTGCTGGAGCCCAGACCTCTGAGGTGCTTCCGTTGCCAAGTTGGCAACCACGTGGGAGTACGCTGCACCTCGGAGGTGGACCGCAGTGACCACTGCTTCCGCTGTGGTCAGCCCGGTCACAGGGCCGGCTCGTGCGACGCCGCGCCGCACTGCTTCGCATGTGCGGCAGCTGGCAAGCCGGCCGATCACTGGGCTGGGGGCAAAGCCTGCGGTCCACCCGCCAGGGCCGGGTCGAGGAGAAAACCCTCCTCCACCGCCGCCGCCGCCGCCGTCGCTTCCGCCGCAGCCGCCGCCACCGTCGCCGCCGCTGCCACTGCTCGGGAGGGGGCCGAAATGGAGTGCCAGTAATGGCCCCATTTCGCCTCCTCCAGACGAACATCAGTCGCTGCGCCTCTCAGGAACTGACGCTCCTGGGCAAGGCGCAGTGACTGACGCCTGCGGACAGCGAGCAATGGGTAGCTCGCTGTCCGATCAGGTCAGGCCAGAGTCGACGGCGCGTTCACTCCAAACGCGCCGTCAGCAACGAGCAGTCAGCAACGGAGACGGGGCCCGCCAGGGCCAGAGCCTGCCAGGGTTGCGGAATTGTTCGAAAGAGTTACCGCGGCCCTGGGAAGAAAGGCACTAGGAGGACTAAGGGTGGGTTTTAGTCAGTAAAAGTCTGACACTCCCTGCCGCTCCACCCAGAGCGGGAGGGGTCATTTGATGATTTCCCATCCTATAAAAAAAAAAAAAAAAAAAAAAAAGGGTCCAAAGGAAGAGTAAAATTACTCTGCAATGGATACCATCCCATATTGGCCTTTATGGTAATGAGGAAGTTGATCGATTAGCGAAAGAAGCGATTACAGACGGAATAACTTTCGAATGCTTGCCCTTGTTTAGTGATCTGTTGTTTCGAGTACGAGAACAAAGTTTGGTCTCGTGGAAGGAATACTTTGATGAGAGGTCACTGAGTAAAGGGATTTGGTACAAGACCATTCAGCCCAGCCTTTGCCGCCTTCCATGGTTTGGGGGCACAGATATACATCGTAGAGAAATTGTGACTGCGTTCAGACTTCGTTCTGGACATATTCCCTTAAATAATTTTGCTTTTTTAATGAAAAAGACTGATTCACCCAACTGTTCTGAGTGTGATAAAATAGAAGATGTCACTCATATTTTAGCGGAATGTGTCCGGAACGAAGTTGAAAGGAGTAATTATTTAATAGAAAATAGTTGTGATTCCAATAATATTGGTATTTATAATAGTATTCTGGCGGCTCCCTTGTCAAAAGCCGCCAAAAACCTGTACAAAATTGTAAATTTGGGATTGAAACGTAGATAGCCGTGTAGAATGTACCTATGAGGGTGGTGTGGTCATACTAATCAAACCCTCTATAAATAAATAAAGATTAAAAAAAAAAAAGAAAGGGGAAACAAAATGGTCTAATTCACTCTAATGGGCCGACAATAACGGACGAAAAACAATATCTTTAGAAATTCAACAAAAATGCAGCAGATGGAAACTTGGGCAAAACCCAACGCACTCTTAGAACAATTAGAAAGTGGACGAAAACATCAATATTAACATTTCTGAACCGTGAAACCGTGGTATTTTTTAGGGTTTCTGGAATGGGGTCGGCAGGACCCAAGTAGACTTAGCTTGAAACGAGGAGCGGGACTTAGCTTGGAACCACGATCGGGAACGGTCGGCTTATGTTAACATAACGAGTTAGGACTTGGTGAATAGCAATAAACTATGTCTTGGTAAAGAGACCGTTTGAGGTGTAGTAGTACTACCGATAGTATGGTCTATGACCCTATCCATATGAATGTATCTTCTATTAATATATTAACACACTAGGGCCATTTTCACCAATTCAAACTGATCGCGATTAAGCCCAGCTGAACTCGATTTAAGCCTTGATCGGAGTTCAAAACTCCTTTTTTGATTTCACCAACACAAAATGAATGAAGTTCAAGCTAAAAAGAGATCACATTAGGATCGGCCGATTTTGGGCGATCAGACTCCTTGATCGAGTTCTAGGGCTGTCAGAGTTTGTCAGTGTCATCATTGTTTTGTGAATTTTATTATTTAATTTTGTTGGTATATCGTTGATTAAAATGAAAATACTATAAAGAATATGCCTTGACAAAAATTGGGATGAAGATTAGTACAGTGCGCGACGTCCACGATCAAAGATGTTGCGAGAGGGAACAAAACTTCAAGCTCCTTGATGACCAAGACTGTTTTACAAAATTTCGTCGTTGTTAACAGTTTTGCATGTATTGGAGTGTATTAAAGATAAAATACAGTTTCCCACAAATATGTAAGTACCAAATTATATTATTTTTATTACGTAGATATTCCAATGTGCATAAAACAATAAAATGTAGGTATGTTCTGCGTTTCCATGCAACTTGGTGCTATTCAGATGCTGTGTAAGTATATGGATTTAGCCCTTTGACTGCACAAATTCAGGGCTGCCATTGCTTCACCCGACAATGCCACATTTTCTTCTTTAGACACCAGAAAATATCCTAATACTTATAAAATTAGATGTAATAATTTATGTTTTCTTTTCAGATTAGCAAGATTACATTGTAACAAATCATAAACTGGAATGGATTGACATGAAAAGGATTTTGATCAGATAATAACAATTGGAGGGATTTGTCAACCAGTTGTAACAAATCGGTAATCAATTATTGGTACCCATAACGTTTATAAAAGTGATCTGTGTGTTGGAAACTTTGTACCTACCTATTTTAAAATTAATAACGTTAAAGGCAAGTATGTGAAAACCATAATAAAACTATACTTAAACATAAATAATTAATAAGCATTTATTTTGAGAGTTATTTTTTTCTCCTAAGTACCTATACCTATCTATATATTTCGAGATGAAACACCGACAAGCCATAGGCTCAACAATTATAAACAATTATATTGGAATGTCTAGATCTTATGAGTAGGGACAATGTCACCCCACCAACCGTGTCTCCACGTTGCCGTCGTGGTGGGGCTTGCGTGTCTCAGTGATCTTGGGGGCTTTGCCGGTAGAGCCACTCATGCCGGAAGGTCCCAAGTGAGAGACCAGACCAAGAGAGACACAAGAGGGGCACACCGTTCGGAGACTTGAGTAGTGTTCGGGTCCTCGGACGGTGTGCGTCTCATTGGCTTGCTCGCTACTCTCTGGTACGCGTCTGATCATCAGACGTGACTGTGAGGGCAGCGAGCAGGCAGTGGGAAGGAGAGTGAGGGGGAGACAGGGACCGTACCCTTTAAAAGGACAAATATGGATAGCGCCCAAAAAGAGAAATTACCCCAGGGCGGTCCGGACTGCACAGCAGTCCGGGAATCCGCCACGCTTTATGCGTCAAGCCCCTCGTATTCTGGGGGGGGCAACGGTACTATCCACTCTCCGTTTGCACATGGCAACAGTGGCCGAGGAGGCCCCCGATCCAAACCCTCCTTTCAGGAGCTGATCGGGTTCGATTTTAGCTCGCCCGACGAAGAGTCGGCCGGGCAGAGCGCGGGCGGTGGCGCGCTGTATTGGGAGGAGGGCTCGTTTGAGCGTCGCGCGGGTGCAGAGTCGGATTCCGAGTTGGACTCCGACGACCTGGCGACCGTTAGCTCGGCGAGCCCTGTACCCGAGGGGGCGGGGGCTGCTGCGGAGGACTCCAGGTCCTTCCGCAAGCGGCCCAGATCAGAGGAGGACCAGGGGTCGTCCGGCAGCGAAGAGGTGGCCTCGGCCCGTAAAATCCCCACCAGCAGGCGGGGTACGGGCCGAGAGGGAGGCAAGGGCAGAGTCCTTGCCTCCAAGGATGTTGGACGACCCCCCGAAGATGTCGGTCGTGGGGCTCCTGGTTCGGAGTCCTCCGGCGGTGAGCCGGATGACTCCGGACAGGAGCGGGTTCGGAGGGCCGGGTTTGCGGAGGTGGTGGAGGCCGCGATCCGCGATGTGGCCTTGAAAAGGAAGTTATCTTCCAAAAACAAGGCCATAAGCGCGGCGCTGGCCTCCATCCTGGCGGCAGCGGAGGCTAACCGAGGTGGGCCTCTTGCGGACGAGCTGTCCAAGCTGCGGGTGGAGGTCGCCCGCTTGGCTGCCGCCACCGAGCGTCTCTAGAGGGAGAACGCGGGGCTCCGAGCAGACCTGGCCAGGCTCCAGGGAGCCGGCCCACAGGGGGCGCCTAAAAGGGGGCGCAAGGAGGACAGCCAGCCCGTGCCGCAGGAGGGCCAGGTGCTGGACCTTGTGCGGCAGGAGATGGCTGCCTTCCAGGCGCGGTTCTCCGTCCTGGAGGGCATCGTCCTGCGCCCCCCGTTAGCGGCGAGTGGGAAGGCTCCAGGCCGGAAAAAGGCAGCGTCGTACGCGGCCGCCGTGGCTGCCACACCGGGGTCGTCCGGCCAGGACAAAGGGTCCGGGCCGGCACCCGCGAAGCCGGTGTCGGGAAAACCGGACCCAGCCCCGGGAAGGAAGAGGAAGGGTGGGGCGGCTGCGCGGACGGCGGAGGCTCCTGCGCCAGCCGTGCAGCAGCTCCCCCCGGCTTCCTCGCCTTCTGAACCTCCCCCGGGTCAAGCCGAATGGCAAGTGGCCGGGGAGAAGAAGAAGGCGGGAAAGGCAGCCAGGGCGGCAAAGAGGCGGGAGAGAAGGCGGCGGCAGCGAGCGCGAGGCGTCGCGGCTGCGCTCCGCGCCCCGAAGACCGCGGCTGTAGTTTTAACGCTGCAGCCGGACGCGGTGAAGAGGGGTGTGACGTATGCCAACACGCTCACCAAGGCCAAGGAGGCCATCAACCTCGGTGAGCTTGGCATCGTCGGGGGTCTTCGGCTCAGGGTCACCGTGACCGGGGCCAGGATGCTCGAGATCCCTGGAGCAGGCAGCGGTCAGGCCGCGGACGCTCTAGCCGAAAGGCTTAGGGCGTCCTTGGGCGCGGATGACGTCCGAGTGTCCAGGCCCACGAAGTGCATAGATATGCGCATCTTGGGCCTGGACGACTCCGTCACGGAGGAGGAGGTGTTGGCCGCCGTCGTCAGGACGGGGGGGTGCTCTGCAGAGGAGGTGAAGGCGGGCACCATCCGTCCTGACAACACGGGCATGCGAACCGTAGTGGTGAGCTGCCCCGTGTCGGCGGCCAAGAAAATCTCAGAGGGCCGAAGGCTCTTGGTGGCCTAGGTCTCCGCGCAGGTGAAACTGCTGGAGCCCAGACCTCTGAGGTGCTTCCGTTGCCAAGTTGGCAACCATGTCGGAGCACTCTGCACCTCGGAGGTGGACCGCAGTGACCACTGCTTCCGCTGTGGTCAGCCCGGTCACAGGGCCGGCTCGTGCGACGCCGCGCCGCACTGCTTCGCATGTGCGGCAGCTGGCAAGCCGGCCGATCACTGGGCTGGGGGCAAAGCCTGCGGTCCACCCGCCAGGGCCGGCACGAGGAAGAAACCCTCCTCCACCGCCGCCGCCGTCGCCGTCGCTTCCGCCGCAGCCGCCGCCACCGTCGCCACCGTCGCCACCGCTGCAACTGCTCGGGAGGGGGCTAGAATGGAGTGCCAGTAATGGCCCCATTTTGCCTCCTCCAGACGTACGTTAGTCGCTGCGCCTCTCAGGAACTGACGCTCCTGGGCAAGGCGCAGTGACTGACGCCTGCGGACAGCGAGCAATGGGTAGCTCGCTGTCCGATCAGGTCAGGCCAGAGTCGACGGCGCGTTTCACTCCAAACGCGCCGTCAGCAACGAGCAGTCAGCAACGGAGACGGGGCCCGCCAGGGCCAGAGCCTGCCAGGGTTGCGGAATATGTTCGAAAGAGTTACCGCGGCCCTGGGAAGAAAGGCACTAGGAGGACTAAGGGTGGGTTTTAGTCAGTAAAGGTCTGACACTCCCTGCCGCTCCACCCAGAGCGGGAGGGGTCATTTGATGATTTCCCATCCTATAAAAAAAAAAAAAAAAAGGGACAATGTCAGAATTGGAATCTATAGGATAGCACCACATAGATACTTGTGAACCTGGACAGGTCCACTATATTTATTTTATTTTATTTGGGAAACAAACAGATGCAATAACAAACATAAGTATACAATTAGTACAACAGAATCCAGAAACAGTTTCCACAGATTGATATACAAGTTGATTATTATGTACCTAAGTGTAACAACAACCAGAAGTTCACACAGTTTACAGAAATTATAATTGAATAATATGTAACATTAGATTATTTAAATTTCGATGCCAAAATATTTCTTATGCAAAACTTAAATTTGGGTAGTGAAAAATATCTAAATCTTGATTTTTGAATGAGATTGTGTCGTTGTACAGACGACATGATCTTTTAATAAAAGTATTCTGTATATTGTGTGCACAATCTGTCTAGATAGTGCACACAACGACCCGATGATCAATAGGTACCAAAAGTAAGGCTACCTGGTTGAAGTAATCAAACTTCCAGATAAATCTGAAATCTCTACATACATATTATTACAATATGGGTGCACAGTATCACATTCGTGACAATAATGACTGTAACAATCATGGCCCAACACTTAACAACAGAACACAACAGTACACAACAAAGTCGAAATCATATAAAAGTTTTGGTAACCGGCTACGTTTAGTGATATCAATCGAAACTTTTTGGTTTTATAATCGCAGTAGGTCGCTATCGCATGATGTCAATTCTAAACGCATTGCGTTTTATGTGATAATATTTACATTCTATGCCAAAGAGACTATAGGCTCTCGTGAACGCAATCAAAATGTGGCTGGTGAAATCCGTTAGACGAAAATCGAGATCAATGTTGATGTTCAAGCAGAAGTAAGTTTTCTTACACGCGATTTGCTTTAGAAATGGTGAAATCCGCCCTTAGAAAGGTAGATCACAAAAAAACTAAATAAAGAATTAGATTTCTGCGAGGTAGACATGAGTTTTAACTTGACCGAAATGAACTGTCGTTTGGTTGTAGTTGTTGGTTAGTGACGTGTGGGTAACAGTATTGTAATATTCGCAAAATGCAGGCTAATATTGGTATTGAAGTGAGGGCGACTATCACTGGGCTGCATAAAAGTGGTCTCAATAAAACACTAATATCTGAAGAAACCGGACTGAATGTGAGTATAATAGCTAGTAATGAATTGTAACTTTATTAAAAATTAATCTTCTAAATAAAATGTATGCCATTTATGAATCCATCCATCGCGTCGTATCTTTATGAGGCTTAAAAGAGAACATAAATCGTTGGGTTTATTGGATTGGTTATTGGATTTATAAATGCAGTTTTATTTTAAAATTATATTCAATAATTATGACTGAATTATTAACATTTTATATAATGAAAATGAAGTCAAGTAGGTATAGCTGCCTAATATATTTTTTTTTTGTTTTAGAAAAATACTTTAAGTCTTTGGATAAAAAGATATGAGGAAGAAGGTAGCCTTGCTAGTCGAAAAAGAAGTGGGAGACCGAAGCTTATCAGCGAGGCGCAGCGACGACATACGGTGGACGTATACGAAACGAATGGTTTCGCACCAACGAGACATTTTGCGGAATTATAATAATATGACACCTCGATGGATACTGTTCGCCGTGCACTTCACACTGAAGGCGTGCATCACAGAAAACCTGCTAAAAAGCCGTACTTGACAGAGAGGCACAAACAAGAACGATTACGTTTCGCACGTGATTATTTAGATTTTGACTGGAATACTGCGGTATTTTCAGATGAAAAAACATTTAAATCCAGTCAAAAGGGCTTCAATTATGGCGCAAGAATAACACTCGCTGGTGTGATAACAACGTTATTCCTAACACCGAATCAGGTCGAATCACAATTAATATGTAGGGATGGATGAGTGCAACAGGGCCAGGAGAACTGGCTTTCATTCCTCCACGCGCAAACAGTTCAACTTATGTGGAAGTGTTAGACTCAATTCCTACTGTGCGCAACATTTACCCAGCTGATGAGTTTGCAGAATTTCCGTTCGTCCAGGACAATTGTCCTATTCACTGAGCGAGTACTGTGCGTGAGTGGTTTCACAATCACCCGGAAGTAATTGTTATTCCATGGCCAGCGCGATCACCCGACCTCAACCCCATAGAATATCTATGGGGTTTGATGGTGCAAAGGAGGGACTCGCGGAATGTTCTCATTCCGCGAGTCCTGTCTACGGAACAATTAAAAACCCATTGCATGGAGGTGTGGGAAAGTTTTAGTGGGAGCGAAATATGCGGTAGTATTGTTGGGTCCATGCGCAAACGTCTACTTGACTGTATCGAAAATAATGGGGGTTATACAAAATATTAAGTTTTAGTAAAATCAGTCGGTGTAACTAAATGTTTAGTAGGCCATTTTATTTTGACATATCCGTGATTATTCGTTAACAAACACTGTATTATATTGTGTTTTTTCGTTTAAAACCGCTATATCTTTTAACTTGTGCCATCGCCTTACGAGTATCTTAAGAATGCAGTGAACTCGCTATCAATTTTGTTGACAATAATCATGATTCTATTTTGTTTTTTATTCTTCTACCCGCACTGTTCTAACATAATAGTTCAATTTATTTTTCTCATCTAATTGGCGATTATCTTGTGAGAACTAAAGTTATTTTAACAGAAATTGAGGTTTAGTTTCAATCTTCTTTTCGTCAAGAAAATTAACAATTAAGCTATGACCTCAATACATTCATTGTGACGTTACATAAAAACAAAATGTTTACAAAGTCTAAATCATATATCACTTTTCAATAAATAACTGGATATAAACAATTAAATTTAATTTATTAAAATTTTAATATCTATAGAGAGAACAAGTCGCCTCTGTGACTGTGTGATGCGTATTCAATGGCACAGAAAAATAATAATGATGTTTTTAAGCTCAGTGCGACGACAGTTCCTTAGTGTGTGTTATCTGTGGAATCTGGATACTCATACACGCGCACACATCACGCAGCATCGCAGCGCATCGCAGTATCGCGCAGTATCGTGCTCGCTCGGTTCGTAGCAATGTAATCTTTAGCGTTCTTATGGACTTTTGCGGCCTCACTGTACACACATTTCTCGCGAGGGTGTTAAGAGGGGTAGGTTTCACCAAGTAAGCTAAACTGCAGTGCGATTCTGTAAACATGTCGAAGTGAACACTTGGGCGGGATGCACGACGGGTGAGTTGTCAAACCATACAAATAAGATGGAATGACAGCTCAATATTGTCGTTCACTCCGCCTAGGTGATGTCGACAGAATCGACCGGCTGGAATGACAGCCGTTCTAAGGAACGTTAGTAATTATGTCTCGTTACAAATATTTGGCGAAACACGTAATTTGGATGCTCAGTCGTAACGCTACTGGAAGAATAAGTCTACTTTCTGCGGCTTCGAAGCACCATTTTGCGGGAAAGCAATTTTTTTTATATGCGGATTGAAATTTGAAACATTGGCGACACACAGTAATGAGCTGACCAGTTTAGGAATAGGTGTGAGGACTTACTTGGGGATCTTCTGGATGAAACACGTTGATGCAGAGGCAGCTTGAGATGAGTTTGCACGTGTTCACGGGTTTCCTTCCATTCACAGATATGTACTTCACTTCAAGTCTTTATATGTCACACGTGTGTCGGCCAACACAAAGAATAGAAAGTCTTTTTAGAGTTTTCAAAGTCAAAGCATTTATTTCAATTAGACCATTCACAGGCACTTTTGAATTGTCAAGGTCGTTCGGTCAAAAAAAGATGAAGCTATTTGCACGTTCCAAAGTGTAGATCTCTATGGAGAAGAACGTGCAAGAAACTCCACGGACACTGTTTTAAAATAATATTTTGTTACAAAATTATGGTTACATCATTCGTATTGAAATTATACATATATGTGAGAACGATGTAAAAGACGTGCAGGATAAAAGAGTCCGGAGTAAAAAAGAAACAATTCAAAGAAATAATTAAAATAGACCATAGCAGCCGACAGATGACCAGTATCAGCTGACGGCTCCCGTTCACGAACATGACGCATACGCTAGCACCATTCGGCTCCACCATTTTTAAGGGAGCCAAATAATCCAACGCATACGCCACCATCAGCCAGACTTTTGAGTGAGCATGACATCCCCAATCGCCAGGGTACATTCAAGTCAAAGACCTACCCAAAATGATCATTATAGTTTAAATTTGAGGTTCATAGTACTCACACATGTGCCGTTAATGCATGAAATTATACAATGCTAAATAAATTAAGGCTATACACTGAAAAATATTGCATTCTTACAATCTTCATCCGGTCCAACAATATTTCCACATGCTAACAGATTACTTTGTGCGCCCTAGTGGCTGTGGAGCAGGACCAGCACTGAGCCAAGCATTTTTATCTTCAATATACTCCCCTAACTTATAATATGCTTGCCTGCATAGTGTGCGTTTAATACAAGATTTAAATGTTGTCTCATTTAGTTCTAATATATCCCCATATATTAGAACTAAATGAGACAAAATTTGTTTGTGTGTTTTTTGTTTTTTTTTGTGTGTGTTTGAATTTATTTGTTTAAAATGTTATGATAAAATACCTCCCCAGGTATTTTATCATAACATTTTAAACAGTACCCCATATAAGATGAGGCTACTTTAGCCAGTCTGAAACTTGGTTGAACTAATTGGTCCCTAATTCGAGTACCATAATTATGTCTGTCGCCTCTTTTACTAAAAACTTTTTCACAAAAAAAAGAAACCGACTTCCAAAAAACACTACAAAGTTCGAAATAACTTTAATTTCGGAAGTCGGTGTTTTTGGTTGCTTCTTCGTTATTTGACACCGACTTCCGAAATTAAAGTTATTTTGAACTTTGTTGTGTTTTTTGGAAGTCGGTTTCTTTTTTTTGTGAAAAAGTTTTTTATTTTTCACTTTTTAGTGGTACCCCACACCTAACAACACCACTGGAAAGTCACAGGAAAGCAAAAATATGTAATGGCACTAAGAGCGGATTTCACCAATGAAATTGGGCCTAAATTACTTTTTAAATGATACTAAAGGCCCATTTCACCAATGCAATTGGGCCTAAATTACTTTTTAAATGATACTAAAGGCCCATTTCACCAATGAAATTGGGCCTAAATTACTTTTTAAATGATACTAAAGGCCCATTTCACCAATGAAATTGGGCCTAAATTACTTTTTAAATGATACTAAAGGCCCATTTCACCAATGAAATTGGGCCTAAATTACTTTTTAAATGATACTAAAGGCCCATTTCACCAATGAAATTGGGCCTAAATTACTTTTTAAATGATACTAAAGGCCCATTTCACCAATGAAACTGTGGCCTAAGTGTGAGTTTTTAACGTTCTCGATCGCATTAGCGTAAACGTCAATTTGTATTGAAACTGAATAAGCGCCGCCTGGTGACACTCACGGACAACCTGTTTTTTCTATACAATTTGACATAAGCGAACGTTTACGTTAACGCAATCGAGTACTTTAAAAAACTCACACTTAGTCCTCTGAACGCGATCAGCGTCTAAACAAAGTTTATGAGCTGTCAGTGTCATTATTGTTCTATGGAATACCTATTTACACCAACTTGAACGCAGTTTAGATGTACTGATCGCGTTCAGTTTCATTGGTGAAATCCGCTCTTAGTTATTATTGAATAATTTAATCTAATTATATTAATATTGACATGCCTAATGACCTCTTTGTCTCAATTTATTCGAATTTTATTCAAATTGCAATATTATGTAGATTTTATTTTTTATAATGTGAATATAGATAGGTATTATGCCAACCTATTGTTATCTGTAAACCATTGTTTAATTTGAAGACGAAAGTCTATGACCAGTGCGTGTTGCCAGTGATGACCTATGGACTTGAAACGTGGTCACTCACAATGGGCCTCAACAGAAGGATTAAAGTTACCCAAAGGGCAATGGAGAGAGCAATACTCGGAGTTTCTTTGCGTGATCGAATCAGGAATGACGATATCCGCAAGAGAACCAAGGTTACCGACATAGCCCGAAGGATTTTCGAATTGAAGTGGCAATGGGCAGGGCACATTACTCGCAGAACAGATGGTCGATGGAGCCGAAAAGTTCTGGAGTGGCCGACCTCGCACCGGAAGACGCAGCGTTGGCGCGGCCTCCCACAAGGTGGACCGGTGACCTGGTGAGGGTCGCGGGTAGCCGATGGATGCGAGACGCACAGGGCCGGTTGTTGTGGCGACCCTTGGGGGAGGCCTATGTCCAGCAGTGGACGTCTTCGTCGGCTGATATAATGATGATTATTTAATTTAGTTAACAATTTCATAAATTTAATGTTTGCATGCCTAATATAATACAAGGTTGCCGTCCCATCGGAATATGAGAGTGACGGAAGAGAGAGCACCTGTGTGTGCGCACACACGCCTGCACTATATATGTCCCGCGCCGATGACTTGTCTCGGTTGAGATTGGCCGCCATGGCCGAAATCGGTCAGGAGGACTATATCTATAGGTATATAATATATATAATATAAGGTAGATTGCACAAGGCTCACCCATCTTATTTTATGTACCTGCAATCTTAGCAAATAAATTTTACTTTAATATACGCCGAAGTGGTTATTTTAAATCTTCACCTGACATTTCCTTAATCTACCCCATTTAGAGGAAGCTTGCAGTGTAATCGGCAGCCGTGCGCACAAGCGCACATCCGTGTCAGGCAATGTAGCTGCTCGCGCAAGTTCTTGTTACATAAATATTTACTGTCATATTTTCGGAACGCACCTATATTTCTAATGGCAGAGTAATCCAAACGCGTCGCCGTCGTGGAAGTCGGTGTCAAATAACGAAGAAGCAACCAAAAACACCGACTTCCGAAATTAAAGTTATTTTGAACTTTGTTGTGTTTTTTGGAAGTCGGTTTCTTTTTTTTGTGAAAATGTTTTTTATTTTTCACTTTTTAGTTTTTGGATATATAACAGCGGTTTAGATTATTTTTGCGGAGCGGTGCGGTTTTGGTTCAAGACAGTAGCATTATAGTTATGGCGGCGCGTGTCGCTCACACGCCCTCTGATTGGCGCGTGCGGCTAGCATGCCTTCTCTCTCTGCGTTATGGGGAAATGATAGGAGGGAAGGAGATGCATGGTCAGTTCATACTGTGGTCTAAAAATAAGAAAAGCGACGCGTTTGGATTACTCTGCCATTAGAAATATAGGTGCGTTCCGAAAATATGACAGTAAATATTTATGTAACAAGAACTTGCGCGAGCAGCTACATTGCCTGACACGGATGTGCGCTTGTGCGCACGGCTGCCGATTACACTGCAAGCTTCCTCTAAATGGGGTAGATTAAGGAAATGTCAGGTGAAGATTTAAAATAACCACTTCGGCGTATATTAAAGTAAAATTTATTTGCTAAGATTGCAGGTACATAAAATAAGATGGGTGAGCCTTGTGCAATCTACCTTATATTATATATATTATATACCTATAGATATAGTCCTCCTGACCGATTTCGGCCATGGCGGCCAATCTCAACCGAGACAAGTCATCGGCGCGGGACATATATAGTGCAGGCGTGTGTGCGCACACACAGGTGCTCTCTCTTCCGTCACTCTCATATTCCGATGGGACGGCAACCTTGTATTATATTAGGCATGCAAACATTAAATTTATGAAATTGTTAACTAAATTAAATAATCATCATTATATCAGCCGACGAAGACGTCCACTGCTGGACATAGGCCTCCCCCAAGGGTCGCCACAACAACCGGCCCTGTGCGTCTCGCATCCATCGGCTACCCGCGACCCTCACCAGGTCACCGGTCCACCTTGTGGGAGGCCGCGCCAACGCTGCGTCTTCCGGTGCGAGGTCGGCCACTCCAGAACTTTTCGGCTCCATCGACCATCTGTTCTGCGAGTAATGTGCCCTGCCCATTGCCACTTCAATTCGAAAATCCTTCGGGCTATGTCGGTAACCTTGGTTCTCTTGCGGATATCGTCATTCCTGATTCGATCACGCAAAGAAACTCCGAGTATTGCTCTCTCCATTGCCCTTTGGGTAACTTTAATCCTTCTGTTGAGGCCCATTGTGAGTGACCACGTTTCAAGTCCATAGGTCATCACTGGCAACACGCACTGGTCATAGACTTTCGTCTTCAAATTAAACAATGGTTTACAGATAACAATAGGTTGGCATAATACCTATCTATATTCACATTATAAAAAATAAAATCTACATAATATTGCAATTTGAATAAAATTCGAATAAATTGAGACAAAGAGGTCATTAGGCATGTCAATATTAATATAATTAGATTAAATTATTCAATAATAACTAAGAGCGGATTTCACCAATGAAACTGAACGCGATCAGTACATCTAAACTGCGTTCAAGTTGGTGTAAATAGGTATTCCATAGAACAATAATGACACTGACAGCTCATAAACTTTGTTTAGACGCTGATCGCGTTCAGAGGACTAAGTGTGAGTTTTTTAAAGTACTCGATTGCGTTAACGTAAACGTTCGCTTATGTCAAATTGTATAGAAAAAACAGGTTGTCCGTGAGTGTCACCAGGCGGCGCTTATTCAGTTTCAATACAAATTGACGTTTACGCTAATGCGATCGAGAACGTTAAAAACTCACACTTAGGCCACAGTTTCATTGGTGAAATGGGCCTTTAGTATCATTTAAAAAGTAATTTAGGCCCAATTTCATTGGTGAAATGGGCCTTTAGTATCATTTAAAAAGTAATTTAGGCCCAATTTCATTGGTGAAATCCGCTCTTAGTGATTAATAACATTTGGTAATCAATAGTAACGTCAGTCTCTTTTTAAATATTGAATTGTGTAATTTTTAATAATAATGGGAACTGTTGGGCCCATACTAATAATACTTTTTTTTGTAAACATGAAGTAAGTCATTATACTGACTTCATAAAGGTCTCTTCCTAGTTTCTGACACTGAAATGAAAAGGATTCCTAAAATAAGTATACTCGGGAAAATCCGTCACCTTCAGGTTAAGTATTGCCCTTATGCAACGTTTGAGGGTTTTGAACCCTGTTCTCATAGAGTACAGTTTCCCCAAAAGATAATTCCATAGCTTAAAATGGACGCGACTGGACCACATGGCATGCAACTACTGTTGTGGTGATGTTTTTAGAGTTCCGTACTCAAAGGGTAAAAACGGGACCCAGGTTTCCAAGCTGGGTATCCATCAGTATAGCTAGAAGTGTCGCAACTTTTACATCTAAATGATGAACTAATGATGTATCGTTCTACTGTAGAGACTACTCGTACTAGCTGATGAGATCGTTCGGTGCCTGCGCCCAAGCCGGATCTGCAGCTGTGGGCGTTTACTACGCGTTGCGGACGCTGTCATTGGACCAGCTAGCCAAGTACTGCACTGGATCAAAACTGTGCAGCTGTTGATGAGTGGCTGACTATGATACAAGTTTATTTACAAGACGGCGACGTCGCGCGCACGGGCACATTGACAAAATCAAGATGATATAACAATGCTGAGCTAGACTTCAAGAGGATATTGTGTGGATTGGCCCTCGACGCCCGAGTGCCACCTTCGAGTATCATCGAGCCCCCTCGTCCCCCCTGCGTCTCACGGCCGCGCGGCCCTTCACTCGCGCCTCCTCACTCACGAAGTCACGAGAGAGTCGCACTCAGCTGTGTACTCACCGTGATGGTCCAGTCAACCGTCCAGTGACGCTACGTTTGCACACTACAGCTATTGCAAAGAGATTGTTACTGTTAGATATCTTTATAACTTTCTCAGAAGTACATGGGTACATACCCACATAATGAAGCCCATAAGAATATTGTTACGGCCACTGGTACTCGTGTGAGGCGAGGAGGCGATCCGCTCTCACTCAATAAGTTTGCTGGCGGCGCGTAGCGCCATAACACAGACAGATTAGTTCCTGCAGGCTCAGCCGCTCAGTCTCAGAGCAAGTGCGTCCACATCGGAGGTGGTGGAGGCCGCGCTTCGCGATGGGGCCTTAAAGAGGAAACTTTCCTCGAAGAACAAGGCCATAAGCGAGGCGATGGCCTCCATTCTGGCGGCAGCGGAGGCTGACCCAGGTGGGCCTCCGCGGGACGAGATGTCCAAGCTGCGGGCGGAGGTCACCCGCTTGGCTGCCGCCACGGAGCGTCTCCAGAAGGAGAACGAGGGGCTCCGCGCAGACCTGGCCAGGCTCCGGGGAGCCGGCCCACAGGGGGCGCCTCAAAGGGGGCGCAGAGAGGACAGCCGTCCCGTGCCGCAGGAGAGCCAGGTGCTGGACCTGGTGCGGCAGGAGATGGCTGCCTTCCAGGCGCGGTTCTCCGTCCTGGAGGGCATCGTCCTGCGCCCCCCGCTAGCGAGTGCGGCGGCGAGTGGCCTGGAAAAAGGTGGCGTCGTACGCGGCCGCCACACCGGGGTCGTCCGGCCAGGACAAAGGGTCCGGGCCGGCACCCGCGAAGCCGGTGCCGGGAAAACCGGACCCGGCCCCGGGAAGGAAGAGGAAGGGTGGGGTTGCTGCGCGGACGGCGAAGGCTCCTGCGCCGTCTGTGCAGCAGCTCCCCCCGGCTTCCTCGCCTTCAGATCCTCCCCCGGCTCTAGCCGAATGGTAAGTGGCCGGGGAGAAGAAGAAGGCGGGCAAGGCAGCCAGGGCGGCCAAGAGGCGGGAGAGGAAGCGGCGGCAGAAGGCGCGAAGCGTCGCGGCTGCGCTCCGCCCCCCGAAAACCGCGGCTGTAGTGCTCACACTACAGCCGGACGCGGCGAAGAGGGGCGTGACGTACGCGGACGTGCTCACCAAGGCGAAGGAGGCGGTGAACCTTGGTGAGCTAGGCATCGTCGGGGGGCCTCCGGCTCAGGGTCACCATGACTGGGGCCCGGATGCTGGAGATCCCCGGGGCAGCCAGCGGCCCAACCTCGGACGCTCTAGCCGAAAGGCTCAGGGCGTCCCTAAGCGCGGACGATGCCCGAGTGTCCTGGCCCACCAAGCGCATCGACATGCGCATCTTGGGCCTAGACGACTCCGTCACGGAGGCGGAGGTGGTGGCCGCCGTCGTTAGGACGGGGGGGTGCTCAGCAGAGGAGGTGAAGGCGGGCACCCTACGACCTGACAACACGGGCATGCGCACCATTGTGGTGAGCTGCCCCGTGTCGGCGGCCAAGACCATATTGGAGGGCCGAAGGTTTCTGGTGGGTTGGGTTTCCGCGCAGGTCAAACTGCTGGAACCCCGACCTCTGAGGTGCTTCCGGTGCCAGGTGGTGGCCACCATGTAGGAGCTCAATGCACCTCGGAGGTGGACCGCAGCGGTCTATGTTTCCGCTGCGGTCAACCCGGTCACAGGGCCGGCTCCTGCGACGCCGCGCCGCACTGCGTAGTCTGTGCGGCAGCTGGCAAGCCGGCCGACCACTGGGCTGGGGGTAGGGCCTGCGCCCCACCCGCCAAAGCTGGAAATAGGAGAAAGCCCTCCGCCACCACCGCGGATTTGTTCGAAAGAGTTACCGCGGCCCTGGAACGTAAAAGGCACTAAGAGGAGCATGGGTGGGTTTTAGTCAGTAGAAGTCTGACACTCCCTGCCGCTCCACCCAGAGTGGGAGGGGTCATTTGATGATTTCCCATCCAAAAAAAAAAAAAAAGCTATGTTGCGAAACACTATTACTGCGAGCACGCGAAATTTTCTTTGTTACACGCCTATTTTGGGAATTACGCCGTTTACGCGACCTACCTCGAGTGTGTTGCCGTTCACGGCTACGGGATGTTGATCGCACTATTATTAAAACACAGATACCAAAACAATTCAAATAAGTGGGTAGGTAGATAATAAATCAAGCAAGCAATCGTTACAGTAATAAGATCACAAACATTATTTAAAAAAAAACGGTTTTCCTTTCCCTTTGTTATTCTTTTGTGTGGGCTAATGAGTCCTTTATCCCACTTGTGATGTAAGATTCACAAGGAGAAATCACTTAAAAAAAACAAGTTAGGACAAGAAAACCGTTTATTATTATTTACACATTTATTTCTTGTAATTTATCATTTAAGTAACATTAGAATTAATCACAATTACACTTAACTATAATCAAAAGAGAATTAGGCAACAATTACACACTTGAATGCTGAATATTTAAGTTGACTCACGTGACCTTAAATCGACCGACCGAGATTCCGAAGACAACCGTCTGCTGCTAGATCCAAGAGGCAAATGGACTTCCTGACTGAGCTCCACGATTTTTATAGACGGCAGCGGGTAGATGTGCGTTGTAGGGAGGGTATTTCTTACAATATATCAAACAGCGTAAATATTCCAAACAAAACTTTTTTCACTCTAACAATTAACTCTAACCTCTCAATTAATTTTTAAATAGATACTCATGTCATTATTATCAATAAATATTTGATGATTACCAGTTTTTACATAAATATGCTAAATTGTAGATAATCAATGAACTTCAGACATTCCACAGTCGGCAGGCAAAAGATGACGCCATGGACAATCGGATCTCAGAAGATGTGGAAATTGTTGAGAACATCTTCAGGTAACTAATGAGAACCTCCTCCTTTTTTGGAAGTCGGTTAAAAACATAAAATTGTAATATTTTTTTCAACACATTTGCTCAAAAAATGCATTTACGAAGCCTGTATGCATTGTTCGAAAGTTAAAAATTATGCACCACACAATGGAACGTGCGTTAAAATAGGTACTCTCACCTAAGTACATATTTTACCGCAAACTCCGTTGTATAGCGCTGTGCGCATTCTTTACGGTTTTTATTGATTTCCATAACAAAAATAAGAATTCCACCAAGGAGTTCACATCACTTAAACTATTTAAGTATAAATTATTAAAATATGACACTTACACAAGAACATTCATACACATAATATCTTCCTAACTGTTTTATTTTTAGTTTTTTTTCAAGCTTCAAGTTTAATTACATAAATCTGTTTTCTTTTTCATATACCTACTATATTTTGATGTAATTTATTTATTTTGTAAATACACTTACAGCTTATAATATTCTTATGTTCATCCAAATGAACCGCTTCTAGTCCTTAAAAGGTTCATTAGAAAACCAGCGTCAGCCAGCATGTATGTCGGACAGATCGCTGATTTTTTTTTTTTTTTATTATTCTCAAAGACAGTTATAGTTATCTTCATAATTTTACTCGCCAAACTTATTAGTTTGATGGCGAGAAGCGCCTGTTAATATAAACAAATAGGTACCTTCATGAACACCAACCTTAAAACTACCAACTATGCATTACCTCTCAAGGATCAGTCACACCGGCACGAGCAGATCGCAGACGAGCCGCGGACGCGGGACACCAACAGATTCTAAGTATACACGGCCACACACCAAGCAAAGCACACATCCCCAGCACAAACCAACCCCGCACTGCACAGGATTTCCGTACAATGGGAGGCCAGTCCATACCGGAAACGTACAGCTCAATGCGTAGCCGCGCACACGCACACACCTATAATATTACCTGGTGGTGTGCGCGCCCGGAGCCGCGTCCGCAACCCGCGCGCGCCGGTGCAACGAAACCGAGTTACAGTTTTATTAATTTACAGTGTGAGTTTGTTTCTCGCTAAAGGCCGAATCGTCGTTATCGAGAAACAAACTCCTTAATTTTGTTTTTAACACACCTTTACTTAATTTGGGGTTTTGTCTCAACATATCTATTTTATTGAATACTTTTGGCACTAAATACTTTGAAGTTCTTTCCCCATAATAATTTTTTATTTTCGGTTGTACTAGTCTTTTCTTGCTTACACTTCTTGTATTAAATGAACCTTTTTAGTGCAGCCGTGAGACACGCACTTAGTTGTTCGGCCTACCATTTTTTGTAATTTTTGTGTACCGTGCGTGTTTCGCGTATGTGCTAAATAAATGTTATTCTTTCTTTCTATTAATAAGTACATAATTAAAAATATAATATAACTTCATAATTGTAAATATTGGCCTTGTAAATACAGGGTTATTTGTAAAACACCAGCAACCTTTCAGTGGGTGAAAGTACTCATGATTATAAACAACTTTTTCAACACATTTGCTCATAAAATGCATTTACGAAGACTGTGTACATTGTTCGAAAGTTAAAAATTACGCACCACACGCGCATCAGCGGTAAAATAGGTACTCTGATCTAAGTACATACTTTACCGCATACTCCGTTGTATAGCGCCGTGCGTATCCTTTACGATTTTTTTTTAATTTCCATAATAGTTATTTTCAACACATTTGCTCAAAAAATGCATTTACGAAGCCTGTAGACATTGTTCGAAAGTTAAAATTTACACACTACATCATGGAATGTGCGATAAAATAGATACTCTCACCTAAGTACATATATTACCGCACGGTGCTATTGTATAGTGCCGTGCGGTAAAATATGTACTTAGGTATTCTTTACGGTTTTTTCTTTTAATTTCCATAAAAAAATAAATAAGAGTATCACCAAGGAGTTTCACAATCCTAGAATAAATAAGCTGAATGATCGAACCTCCTTGGAAGCGCATTTGCTCAATACGTATGTCTCACTTTAATACTAAAGAGAAAATGAGAGAAGAATAATAAAATAAATAAATGAAAGATGTAGTTCTTATTTTCACCACGCGATTGTGGCGCCGTTTGCAAATTCGCGCCATTTTCATATTAGAAATGTCAAAGATTGCTGCGACTTTCCGACTGATATCTAAAAACAAAAAGTTTCTTTCATTATCTATTGTACTGTTTTAAATGTGTTTCAAATGTATTGAAAAACGTTGTAACTATGACATACGTGCAGAAATTGGTTTTTACAAACTCGTGACTATGGTTAACCCTCGACTTCGTTTCGGGCTTACATTCGTTCACTCGTTTGTAAAAACCAACTTACCGCACTAATATCATAAATAACTTTTCAACACATTTGCTCAAAAAATGCATTTACGAAGCCTGTATGCATCGTTCGAAAGTTCAAAATTATGCACCACAAAATGGAGCGTGCGGCAAAGTAGGTACTCTCACTTAAGTACATATTTTACCGCTAACTCCTTTGTATAGCGCCGTGCGTATTCTTTACGGTTTTTTTTTAATTTCCATAAAAATTAATAAGAATTCCACCAAGGAGTTTCACATCACGAGAATAATATAAGCTGAATGATCGAACTGATTCGAACCTCCTTGGAAGTGCTTTTGCTGTAGGTATACGTTTGTCTCGTTTATTAAAGAGAAAATGAGAGAAGATAAATAAAAATAGGTAAATGAAAGACTTGGTTCTAATTTTCACCACGCGCATGTGGCGCCCTTTGCAAATTCGCGCCATTTTCATATTAGAAACGTCAAAGATTGTTGCGACTTTCCTACTGATTTCTAAAGACAATTTTTTTATTTCATTACTTATTGTACTGTTTTCTCGCAAATGTGTCGAAAAACGTTGTATGACACACGTGCGGATTTGGTTTTTACAAACTCGTAACTATGGTAAGCCCTCGACTTCGTCTCGTGCTTACATTCGTCTACTCGTTTGTAAAAAATAACTTACCGCACTAATATCATAAATAACTATTAAGAACCACTTCTGCCCATGTAAATGAACAACTTTCCTCAAGAAAGCCATAGCCAATTCCTAAAAAAAAAATTGAGTCTCCCATACAAATTGTGGTCAGTTGATGACAATTTTGTATGGGAAGTTCAAATTTTTTTTTAGGAATTGACTATGGCTTTCTTGAGGAAAGTTGTTCATTTACATGGGCAGAAGTGATTCTCAAAGTTATTATGATATTAGTGCGGTAAGTTGGTTTTTATAAACGAGTAGACGAATGTAAGCACGAGACGAAGTCGAGGGCTTACCATAGTCACGAGTTTGTAAAAACCAAATCCGCACGTGTGTCATTACAACGTTTTTCGACACATTTGCGAGAAAACAGTACAATAAGTAATGAAACAAACTTTTTTGTCTTTAGAAATCAGTCGGAAAGTCGCAACAATCTTTGACGTTTCTAATATGAAAATGGCGCGAATTTGCAAAGGGCGCCACATGCGCGTGGTGAAAATTAGAACCACATCTTTCATTCATTTTTATTTGTCTTATCTCTCATTTTCTCTTTAGTATTAAAATAAGACAAACCTATACAGCAAAAGCGCTTCCAAGGAGGTTCGATCATTCGCTAATTTATTCTCGTGATGTGAAACTTCTTGGTGGAATTCTTATTAATTTTTATGGAAATAAAAAAAAAACCGTAAAGAATACGCACGGCGCTATACAACGGAGTATATTTAACCGCACGTTCCATTGTATGGTGCATAATTTTTAACTTTCGAACAATGCATACAGGCTTCGTAAATGCATTTTTTGAGCAAATGTGTTGAAAAAAATGTTAAAGAATTCCACCAAGGAGTTTATCATTACGAAAATAAATAAGCTGAATGATCGAACCTCTTGGAAGCGCTTTTGCACAATACGTTGGTCTCACTTTGATACTAAAGAGAAGATGAGATGAATGATGTAGTTCCATTTGCCAATTCGCGCCATTTTCATATTAGAAACGTCAAAGATTATTGCGACTTTCCGACTGACATCTAAAAACAAAAAGTTTTTTCATTGCATATTTGTAGGTACTGTTTTCTCGCAAATGTGTAGAAAAACGTTGTATGACATACGAGCGGAAATTGGTATTTACAAACTCGTGACTATGGTAAACCCTCGACTGCATATCGGGCTTACATTCGTCTACTCGTTTGTAAAAATCAACTTACCGCACTAATATCATAAATAACTACATATTACTATGGGACCAGCTCAGAAACATCAAAAAATAAATCGGCTGTTTCATACAAAATGCAATAAATAAATTTTATAATAAAATACCATTTGATATTCTCGGACTGAATGAGAGAAAATTTAAAACATGCATTAAACGCACACTATGTAGACAGGCATATTATAAACTGGAAGATTATATCCTTGATAAAAATGCTTGGCTAAATGCCGGTTCTGCTCCACAGCCTCAGCCGCTTGGTTCTACTAGTTAGGATTGTATATATGGAGGAGATGCTCACCATTTTTTATTTTACTTTTTACGTTTAATAATAATAATATTCCACATTTCTATAATGTTTGGAATACACTTTTATTTTTCTGTTCTTTCCAATTGATATTTATAGTTTTATATAAAGTAGAAGCATTTTTTATTTTGGAATCCTGTAAATATGAGGACCATGGAGCCTTTTATGTTAATAGATGGTTTCCTTGTTTGACATGAATGAGCAGGGGCAGTTTAGGGTTTGTCATGCTCACTCGAATGTCTCGCTGATGGTGGTGCGTGTATCGGATCATTCGGTTCCCTTCAAAATGGTTGAGCTGAATGGTGCTGATGCACGCGTCATGTTCGTGAACGGGCGCCATCAGTAGAGACTGGTCATCTCTTAGCTGTCGCTGGCTTATTTCAATAGTTTATTTGGTACTTAGAATTCTTTTTTTTTTCTCTTCCTTTACATTGTTCTCACATATAGAAGCAACAAAGATAATGTAACCAGGATTATTGTAAATCATAAAATGGTTTAAAAGAGTGTCCGTGGAGTTTCTTGCACGTTCTTCTCCATAGAGATCTACGCTTTGGAACGTGCAAATAGCTTCATGTTTTTGACTGACTGACTCTGACAATTCAAAAGTACCTGTAAATGGTTTATTTGAAATAAATGCTTTGACTTTGATGGGACTTTGAATATTCACCCGATGAAAACGTATGGAACAGATTTTTTTTTTTAGATTTTTCAGGGTTGGTCTCATAACAAAAGTTGTTTATAATCATGAGTACTTTCACCCACTAAAAGGTTGTTGGTGTTTTACAAATAACCCTGCAGATGTAGCTTAATCAACCGTTCAATTGGTGGCCTAGCCATTTCATTTAAATGCGCCGATTTTTCAGCGACATAAGTGACGTCTTTTGTTCAATATCGTTTAATGACTTGCCCATGGAACTTATGTCGCTGATAAAACGGCGCAGTGCAATGAAAAGGCTAGGCTTTTAATGAAACGGCTGATTAAGCTAGTTGGCTGCGACATAGACACTAGCAGTAAGAATGTTAGTACTAGCAATACTTAAGTTGAACAATAAATCGAATGTACATATTGCAAAACCCCAACACCCGGACGCGGTAGGTTAGGTGAGTTCCCAGTGAGTGCTCATCATCAGGTGACATCGCTGCCTGCTCACCGGCTGTGCAAGGGAGCCCTGCAGGAGTGCAGCTTGTTGCCAGCTCTCGGTGACTTGTTCAGTCAAGCATGTATGATGTTCGCAGGCGGCCCGGGCGGTGGCCCAGCCAGTGCGCAGTGCCTGCTATTGAAATTAAAAATTAAGCGCTATTAAGTTACTGCGCGTTGTATACTTATTTAGTGTGTGGGCACTCGACGCTCATTGTAACAAGTCCTGGCGAAATGAGAAATTTCACGCCTTAATAAAGCTGTGCGCGCTCCTCTGTTTTGCATCTCTTCATAAACAGAACAAGAGCGCACTGAACACGGGCAGTCAGGCGGACAGGCGGACGAGCGGACAGGCGGACGGACTGCGGCGGCACGCGGACTAGTCACTCTCCGCAGCCGCCGCGCCGCCGCGCCGCCGCGCCGACTCGCGTCCTCTGTATTATTAAAGCTGCTTAAAAGTAAGACCAGCGACTTTCACTTACCGCCTTCTGTTTTATTTATTCACCGCGAACTCGGGGTTCGCTTACATATTAATGCGGCGCGCGGCGCTCGGTGAGATATTATAATCATCGGCTCTGCGGAGTGCGGAGCGCCCTCACGCCTCGCGCGGGCGCCTGTACTGCCGCCGCCATGCGCCACCGCGACCGGTAGCCGAACTTTATTGAACAAGTACTCGAGTCAGATGATGTGGATATTGTCATCAAAACGCATCGCAACTGCCATAATTGTAGCTAATCAAGTTTTAATTACCCGACTATGGCGAAGAAAAAAGGAGGGTTACGAATTTGACCGGTATGTATGTATGTGTGCATGTTTGTATGTATGTTCATCTGTTCCCTCATAACTTCTAAAACATTTATCATAATTTGACAAATGAGGTGTCATTGGAAGCGTCTAAATTGTCCGCTGGTTATAGGCTAGGTTACGTTGTAATAAATTGTATGTCGCGCCCTCTAGGGTGCATTAAGATATGAACCTTTTTTATTTTTTATTAATATGGTCGTGTTGGGTATCAAAATTTTAATAAAAAGAAGTTTGAAAACTAAACCCGACTACATACAAGAAAACAGCCGTGGTCGTATGCCACCTACTCTGGTAAAACAGTATGTTTCTAAAAAGTAATGAAATAAATAAATAAATAAATAAATCAAACTTTAGCACTACTACTGGTACAGTTTAGGGCAAAGTGGCATACGAATACGAGCACGGCTATGTTTTCTTGTTTCATACTTTTAGAACGTGATTTTTTTGTAATCGGGTTTTGGTTTTTGAACTTCTTTTTTTTGAGTCTTGAATTGTAAACGTTTTTCGGTAGTAGCATGAGTTGATCGCAGAGTGGAACAGCTTTGAGCGCGGGCCAAGTTCTTTTGTACTACATAATGTAATATTTACGGTAAACTAGCCAAGTTGCAGAACTTCGGGTTGTTACGAGAAGCGGGGGGACACGCGGAGTGCGGGAGACGAGGGCTGGGGGCGCGGGGGCGGACACGAGCAACTCAACTCGACATTCACTCGAAAACATTTTGTTCAACAGAGCGCGAGACCAACTTTGCCGACCAAGGTGCCCCAAGCAGTGGCGGTACAAACCGGCACGAGCGACACACTTCTACATAACACTACAAATACTTCGAAAGATCCTGAAAATTATAGATACCTACAAGATGAATTCTTTAAGTATGTCGTTTTTTTGTTGATAGTGAACCCTCGGAGCGAGTCAGACTCGCTCTTATAGGGTTTTCTTTTTAAGTATTTTGAAAAACAAAAACAGAAAACGTTCTTTTAAACCATTTAACAACATATTATAAATTGGCCCAGAAATCCCCTCTTTCACACAGTTTTCGCCTTACCGTGTCCTTTTCATAGTTTTCGGGGTTAGTAGTACTAATTAACTTTTTGAAGCGGCATTGTGCCTTACTCTTCGCCTGCGCCGCGTCTTCGCAACGCGCCTTTTCTATATAATTCAGGCTTAGGGTTAAAATGACCCCACCACAATGTCTCCACGTTGCCGTCGTGGTGGGGCTTGCGTGTCTCAATGATCTTGGGGGCTTTGCCGGTAGAGCCACTCATGCCTGAAGGTCCCAAGTGAGAGACCAGACCAAGAGAGACACAGGGGCACACCGTTCGGAGACTTGAGCAGTGTTCGGGTCCTCGGACGGTGTGCGTTTCGTTGGCTTGCTCGCTGCTCTCTGCAAGCGTCTGCTCATCAGACGTGACTGTGAGGGCAGCGAGCAAGCAGTGAGAGAGGGAGAGAGGAGGGGAGATAGGGAGCGCACCCTCAAAAAAGGAAAACCATGGACAGTACTCCAAGAGAGATTATACCCCAGGGCGGTCCGGACTGCTTAGCAGTTTGGGAATCCGCCACGCCTCGTGCGTCAAGCCCCTCGTATTCTGGGGGGGGCAACAGTGCTGTCCACATTCCGCTTGCCAAAGGCAACAGTGGCCGAGGAGGCCCCCGATCCAAGCCGTCCTTTAAGGACATGATCGGGTTCGATTTTAGGTCGCCCGACAAAGCATCGGTCGGGCAGAGCGCGGGGAGAGGCTCGCTATTTTGGAGGGAGGGCGCGCTTGAGCGTCGCGCGGGTGCAGAGTCGGAGTCGGAATTGGACTCCGACGACTTGGCGACCATCAGCTCGGCAAGCTCGAGACGCGAGGGGGCGGGGGCTGCTGCAGAGGACTCCAGGTCCTTCCGCAAGCGGCCCAGACCGCAGGACGACGGGGGTCGTCCTGCAGCGAGGAGGTGGCCTCGGCTCGGAAAATTCCCACCAGCAGGCGGGGTTAGGGCCGAGAGGGAGGCAAGGGTAGGTTGCTTGCCTCCAAGGAGGCTGGTCAGCGAGCCGAGGAGCTCGCCGATGCTGGACGACCCCCGGAGATGGCGGTCGCGGGGCTCGTGGCTCGGAGTCTTCCGGCGGTGAGCCTCCGATGACTCCGAGCAGGAGCGAATTCGGAGGGCCGGGTTTGCGGAGGTCGTGGAGGCCGCGGTCCGCGATGTGGCCTTGAAGAGGAAATTGTCCTCTAAAAACAAGGCCACAAGCGCGGCGCTGGCCTCCATCCTGGCGGCAGCGGAGGCTAACCGAGGTGGGCCTCCGTCGGACGAGATGTCCAAGCTACGGGCGGAGGTCGCCCGCTTGGTTGCCGCCACGGAGCGTCTCCAGAAGGAGAACGAGGGGCTCCAAGCAGACCTGGCCAGGCTCCGGGGAGCCAGCTCACAGGAGGCGCCACAAGGGGGGCGCAGGGAAGACGGCCAGCCCGTGCCGCAGGAGGGCCAGGTGCTGGACCTGGTGCGGCAGGAGATAGCTGCCTTCCAGGCGCGGTTCTCCGTTCTGGAGGGCATCGTCCTGCGCCCCCCGCTGGCGGCGAGTGCGGCGAGTGGGAAGGCCGCAGTCCGGAAAAAGGCGGCCTCGTACGCGCCGCCGTGGCTGCCAAACCGGCGTCGTCCGGCCAGGACAAAGGGTCCGGGCCGGCACCCACGAAGCCGGTGTCGGAAAAACCGGATCAGTGGCATCGTCGGGGGCCTCCGGTTCAGGTTCACCATGACTGGGGCCAGGATTTTGGCACATTTTAGAGGCAAAGGCTCAAGTGGCTGCCAAAAAGTTGGGAATTCTAGCAAAGGTGCGACGGTACTTCACGCCGGAACACCTGCTCAAACTTTATCAAGCGCAAGTTCGATCGTGTATGGAGTACTGCTCGCATCTTTGGGACGGATCTGCCAGATACCAGGTTGATGCCCTTGAGTCAATAGAGAAACGAGCCAAGAGGATCATCGGCAATGATAGGCTCGTCGAGTCGAAACTCCAAATTCTCGAGCATCGACGCCGAGTTGCTAGCCTGTCGGTTTTCTATTTTTTTGGAGAGTGTGCAACGGAATTGCATAGATTGATTCCGCCTAGCCCGTTCCATCATCGGACCACAAGACGTACGGCGATGCGCCACCGGTACATGGTGGACATCCCACCCACACGCACAAAGCGTTTTGGTTCCACTAAGGAGTGGAATTCCCTGCCGGAGTCTGTGTTTCCTGATAGCTACAACCTGGGAGTCTTTAAGTCAAGAGTGAATAGGTTACTTCTAGGCAAGCGTGCTCCATCTTCGACCACATCGTCGCTTACCATCAGGTGAGATAGTGGTCAAGCGCGTGCCCATCAATTATAAAAATAAAAAAAAAATAAAAAACACGGGCATGCGAACCGTAGTGGTGAGCTGCCCCGTGTCGGCGGCCCAGAAAATCTTGGAGGGCCGAAGGCTCTTGGTGGGCTGGGTCTCCGCGCAGGTGAAACTGCTGGAGCCCAGACCTCTGAGGTGCTTCCGTTGCCAAGTTGGCAACCACATCCGAGCACTCTGCACCTCGGAGGTGGACCGCAGTGAAATGGAGTGCCAGTAATGGCCCCATTTCGCCTCCTCCAGACGAACGTTAGGCACTGCGCCTCTCAGGAACTGACGCTCCTGAGCCAGGCGCAGTGATTGACGCCTGCGGACAGCGAGCAATGGGTAGCTCACTGTCCGATCAGATCAGGCCCAAGTCAACGGCGCGTTTCACTCCAAACGCCCCGGAAAGAGCAGTCAGCAACGGAGACGGGGCCCGCCAGGGTTGCGGAATATGTTCGAAAGAGTTACCGCGGCCCTGGAAAGAAAGGCACTAGGAGGACTATGGTGGGTTTTAGTCAGTAAAAGTCTGACACTCCTTGCCCCTCCACCCAGAGCGGGAGGGGTCATTTGATGATTAACCATCCTCAAAAAAAAAAAGGCGAATTTCAAAATGAAAATTGTGTTGAATTTTTGTGAATCATCAAAGCAAAACACCTGTTTTATGAATTAATTTCATATCGTGTTGCAGTAAATCAAGAGCGCAATGAAAATAAGAAACCGCGAACATGCTTCCTTCCTTCCCGGGCGGACATTACTTGCCACGACTAGCACTGTCGACAGAACACAATTTATATTGAAGCTTGCCGTCCGCTATCATAAATATCCGCAATTGACCGAATTTATGTGAAAAAGGTCAACACAGTACAAAGAATGTAATTACGAATAGAATGTTTTAACGGTACTCGTGAGTCGCCGAACGCGGCTCACCACTCACCTAATACTGCCTTACTGCCATGCCATGTCCAACTGGCTTAATGAGCCGCTTCATTCCGCCGATTGGCGACGGAGATTTCTAAATCAGAACACCTTCCTGCCAGCTCCAGAAAACTTTTTTATCACCGCTAATGAATTTGCGAAACTGAACAAGTAGGTACAAACTCTGCTGGATCTCAAACGGCAACATCTTGTAAGGAAATTCACATAAAAAACTTTTTCACAAAAAAACCGACTTAAAAAAAAACACTACAAAGTACAAAATAATTTTAATTTCGGTAGTCGGTGTTTGGTTGCTTCTTAGTTAATTGACACCGACTTCCAAAATTAAATTATTTTTTACTTTGTAGTGATTTTTTTGAAGCCGGTTTTTTTTTGTGAAAACGTTTTTTATTTTTCACTTTTTAGTGGTAACGCCTAAGAACACCACTGGAAAGTTACAGGAAAGCAAAAATACGCAATTTCGTATTCATGGATGATTTTTCCACATAATTTTTCAGCTATTTGGATTTAAAAACCAAATTGCTTAACCGATTTTGATAAAATTTTAATGGGACCAATCGAGAAGTATATCTATTCACACAAAACAAGAATTTTTCAATTCGGTTCATAAATGACGGAGATATTGAGGTAACAAACACAAAAAAAAAAAACAAAAAAAAAATACAGTCGAATTGAGAACCTCCTCCTTTTTTGGAAGTCGGTTAAAAACGCAAACCAATACTTGTCAGATCAGAGCAAACCTTCCGAGACTTGGAACAGCAAGCGAATCAATAACTAATCCATGCAATCACGTACTTACTGCTGTCCTCTCTGTACCTTCTCAGCAACAGTCGCCTAACTTTAAACAAATACTTCCTTATCTTAATACTAACTTAAAACAATGAGTTCCCTTGTACGAGTATACCACCAAAACCTACACTAAACAATATTTATTCTATCTGGAAATCGAGAAACGTAAACATTCTTGTAGACTTGAAGAAAGGGATTCCACCATTACAGATCTGCAAGCCGACAATGAGGGTTTGAAGTCGAATGTCAATGAGTTAACAACACGGCTGGCTGTGGCTGAGCAGCATTTGCGAGAATGTAATATCGAAATTAACGGTATACCTGAGAACAAGAACGAAAACTTAGCAAAATTACTAATTAATCTATCTGTCGCATCTTAATCAGCCGTTTAATTGGCAGCCTAGCCTTTTCATTAAAATGCGCCCAATACCTTAACCTAAGTATACAATTGTGTTAGTAAATAAAAACTTAAAAGTATGTTAGTATCACTTAAATGACTTGCAAAACACTTCTGACCATAGGCTTCAATAATGATAAGGACCCCTCTACCCCTCTAGCAGCAAACTACTCACGAAATCATGCATTGCGTTATCAGAGTTTACCAAGCGATTTGAACATACACAACAGTCTGAATGTCGACTATCGGGCAGTTGCCCACCAGACACAACAACAGTCTCGTCAGAGGATCTTCTCTTTTCAACGGAGGGATGCGATGCTTTACGCTCTGTTTCGCATACCTCTATATGTCTACCTAGGATCATGAGATACAACAGAATGACTGACAGACAGACGGATACCGCAGGCTAAGAATTAGGCTTCTGTCGATTGGTTTCTTACTCATGAAAACGGAGTAGCTCTGAAATATAATCAACCGGACAAGTTCGTGTCTGACTATTTTTTTTTTATTTATGAATGAGCTAGCTCTTGGCCTCGATCACGCCTGATGGAAAGCGATAGATGAGGTCCATGATGAAGTGAGCGTGCCCAGAAGATGCCTTGAGGCACTGGTACTCCCACGCGTCGACGAAACACAGCAGGCTGCTTGACGCCGAACTCCGGTGGGAGGGTGGTCGCAAACCAGGCGGGCGTTAGCCCTACCACCGCAAGGGAAGGATTGGCCAGTCTTATAAGGTGTTAGGTGAGACTGTCCAGGATGCGCCGAGCGCTCGGTTCAGTTGAGTGTCAGATGGAACAAATTGCGCTCCACGAGAAGGCTCCTTCATGCATCCCATACATGACTCGCGCACCGAGGGATCAATCAACAATGTCAACACGAGGTTTGTATGATTCATCCATTACAGGAATCGAGACGAATTTGAATAAAATTCGTTAGAAGACTCTGTTAATGAATGCGCCATAAATCATGTATGATATAATAGTAGAAGCATATGGATAGATTTCGTGAGGAGAGCTACGACTACACGAACGATTGAAGCGAAGAGCGCAGCGAACACGAGAGTGCTGACTCCACAGTCCACTGTAACAGCTGGGCTGTGTCACAATACAAATATGGACAGTAGGGAAACTGCCTACAAACGCTCGAAACGGCACACTCACACAAACATGCACACCGACGAGACGCCTAAGGTGACTTCGCGGGATTCGCAGTAGCTAGTGCCGCGTAGACGAGTGGTCACGTTTAACTTTTTATTTTTGAAAATGCCAGGAAAGTATTGCGTAGTATACGGCTGTTTGAACTCGGCTTCATGAAAACCGGAGCTATTGTATTTTAAACTTCCTGCTGATATTGAAAGGTAAGAATGATTTCTAGTTATTGTTATTTAATCGTTATCGAATTACGTATAAGTCCGTGTGATCGATCATAATGAATTCGTGAACTTACTTCTAAATCATGAATGCGGCGGTTTTGAGGGTATTTAAAGCTGATAGTGCAATAGTGATAGTGGTAACAAAAAGTACATCCAAGATGGCGACTGCAATAGGTAAGTATTCTATATCAATATTTTCGTCATGGGTGTCGTTTTCATGGTTTTCGAGGGTGTTGAAGCCGATAGTGGGTCAGTGGGTAGCCTTAGGGGCGGACCAAGATGGCGGATACAATTGGTATTAATTTTTTCGTCATGGGTGTCATTTTCATGGTTTTCGAGGGTGCTGTCAAAATGTGAATCCATGGAAAGTCTCGATCACAATGTTATGTTTTGCAAAAGTTTAAATAAAATATTGTATTGCTAAACACTACAATGTATCAGTAGGTTTAATACAAATATCATTTTAAGTTACGAATACTGTAATTCTAACTTTAATGCTAAATTCGAAATATTCGTACTTTGAAACTAAACGAATGTTTATGTACAAAATCATTCACGCGTTATACGCAATTAATTTCTAAATTCTAAATATTGCCATTGTACCTAACTTAATTGCGTACAAAAGCTAAATATTGTAATTACAATTGAAAACTAATTAAAATTATAAAAAGGAAGAGATGTGGTATACACAAATAAATGTATGGCTCAGCTAAGTGTTGACACATTCATAATCGTGCTACAGCAAGTGGCGGCTGGTTGTGTCACCATTGAGTATGGAGCATACTTACTGAATTTGGTTGTTTAACTTTAAACCCTAAGCCCTAAACTAGTGATTCTAGTGAACACCACAGTCGGCGGCCAAGACCATCTCGGAGGGCCGTAGGTTTTTGGTGGGTTGGGTTTCCGCGCAGGTCAAACTGCTGGAACCCCGACCTCTGAGGTGCTTCCGGTGCCAGGTGGGCCACCATGTAGGAGCTCAATGCACCTCGGAGGTGGACCGCAGCGGTCTATGTTTCCGCTGCGGTCAGCCCGGTCACAGGGCCGGCTCCTGCGACGCCGCGCCGCACTGCGTAGTCTGTGCGGCAGCTGGCAAGCCGGCCGACCACTGGGCTGGTGGTAGGGCCTGCGTCCCACCCAGCAAAGCCGGAAATAGGAGAAAGCCCTCCGCCACCGCCGTCTCTGCCGCGACCGCCGCCACCGGCGCCGCTTCCTCCGCCGCCATTGCCGGTTCCACTGCGGCTGCTGCTACTGCAACAGCCGCAGTAGAGCCCCTACAACGGGCTCCGGAGCGGGCTGAAATGGAGTGTCAGTAATGGCCCCATTTCACCCCCTCCTGCTGAACGTCAGCCACTGCGCCGCCCAGGAACTGATGCTCCTGAGCATGGCGCAGTGACTGATGCCTGTGGACGGCGAGCAATGGGTAGCTCGCCGTCCGATCAGAACAGGCCCGGGTTGACGGCGCGCTGTGTTCTACGCGCGCCAAGCCAGCAGTCGTCAGCATGGGTCGGGGCCCGTTAGGGCCAGAGCCTACCAGGGTTGCGGATTTGTTCGAAAGAGTTACCGCGGCCCTGGAACGTAAAAGGCACTAAGACGAGCATGGGTGGGTTTTAGTCAGTAGAAGTCTGACACTCCCTGCCGCTCCACCCAGAGCGGGAGGGGTCATTTGATGATTTCCCGTTCAATAAAAAAAAAAAAAAAAAAAAGATGGCGGCTGTAATTGGTATCAAGTTTTTCGTCATGGGTGTCGTTTTCATGGTTTTCGAGGGTGTTGAAGCCGATAGTGCTGTCAAAACGTGAATCCAAGATGGCGGCTGCAAAAGTTACCTATCAATTTTTTCGTCATGGGTGTGTGTACTTTTTTTATGTAATGGGTTTTTTAATTACTAGATATCATACGCATTTTCGGATTGAAACGCGGTACGGTTCGTAGCCGCTCATGAGCCCAGCCCGCGCGCCACCTGCGCTGCGGCGTCTACCGCGTGCCCACTCCGACGAGCGCCCGAAACCTTTTCGTCCGACCGCGGCTCGCGTAAGCTCCCGCTAAAACTTGTAAAAGGTTCCGCCGTAATGACAAAGTTAAAGATCTTTAGTTCTACAAGTTGTTGTGTGTTAATATTAAATTGATTTCTGTGTTTAAACTATCGTCTTTTGCTGAGGTTAACCGACGCCATGAGATTACCTGTTTAAATTATGTTTGTAAGCTATTTATTCAAATTCGATTTATTGATCACTACAGAACAAAAATGTAAAAAAAAAATATATCAAAAACATTAAAAGTGACAACCCTATTGCTTCAATGGAGCGTAGGTAATTATGTTCTCAACTAGGCTTAGTTTCCCTACTGTCCATATGTATACTGTGGCTGTGTAGTCAGCACACACACAAGTAGCGTCGCGCGTCGCGGTGGGCGCCACACGCCGCCGCGCTGCCACGCCACCTCGATATCATATAAATTACCGTGTTTTTACAAGCGCCTCGCCTCGTCGCGAGTGATCTCCTCCATATCACACCGAACAGTACCGCTACCCTGCCCTGCCCCCCTGCCCCCCCTTCCCTCCCGCTCCGCACATCTCAAACACCCCCCACCGACATACGGTGATACCAACACAATTTTATCCTGGTGTAGTCACTTGATTTAAATAAGTACACATAATATATACTCAACTCAAGTATAACCCTCAATCCGAGCGTCAAATTGAGCCTATGGAACAGCACGCCCCTACCCCCTTAGACAGGAATACTCTGCTTAAACATCGCCGCAGTGCTGTAGTCCCCCGTTTCCATCTAGGTTCTTCTGCTTCACCGGTCCCTTTCTCTACAATAAACTTAATACTACACTTAACATTATACACATTAAGTAAACAAGAGTGCAAAACAAAAATGTTAGATTTTCTACTTACATGTGATTATAAAAATACAAAAGAGCACCTTAAAGTTTTCAGTTAAAACTACACCCGCAAACACATTAAACCCAAACACGCAACACTCGCACAACTGTCTCACAACACTAACACAACTCTCTCACAACACTAACACAACTCTCACAACACTAACACAACTCTCTCACAACACAACGCCCTCACAACCCTCATAATTATTAATCTCGCCTATTTCCATTATTTATGGCACATACATTTTTAAACATTAAAATATCTAGATTTAAAACTATTTAAAAATATAAAAAATAGTAGCCCATCGGTATCGGGAACAGGGTCCAAGCTACCGGCGGTCAGGGCTCCAGAGAGAGGAACCTCTTAACAATACAAGCCGTGTTCAGAAGTACTGCTTTCTGAATCAAGCCCTTGATCCAGCTGCCTAACGAGAGCCTCCTGAGGTGTTGGTCGAGGCTCGTGGCTATTAAGCCGTTGGCTGACACGACTATCGGTACAATGATTGCCGAATTCACATCCCACATGTCGACAGCGACAAGTCAAGATATTTGATTTATTATTATTTATCAGTGATTGGACAGCGATCACATGTGAGCGCGCGACACGGAAAGCAAATTAGAGGCGAGTGAAGTAGACAGCTGGGCAGCAACGGTTATTGAAAGCGACGCCGACAACATTTGTGAATTAAGTCTACCTCTAGTGACACATACTGGTCCAATATTCGAACACTAACGGGGACATTACAATAGAGCATTACCTGCTCTATACTGAACTCCGGAAGTGTCGGCGTGCCATGAATGATGCATGGCTGACGGCTGAATGTTTCAATCAGTAACGTGTTCGAGTTAAATAATTATATGAATGCGGTTGGTGTTTGACAATCGATACTACTAATAATGCTGGCTCGGGGCTCCGGTGACCGCTACAGACAAGCTACACCATGAAATTATACTCATGCATTTTTTTTTGAGATAGGTTTCTCTTAACTCTAGTCTAGGGTCAAAGTCGACGATGGAGCGGGCTTACACAGAAGAAGCCTGTTCACTCTAACTTTGAAGGGATTAGGGTTGTATGCGTTCGGAAAAACAGACGCAAGCAGAGAGTTCCACTCCTTAGCTGTTTGCATTATCTATATCTATATATCTATACATCTATCTATCTATATCTATACATGTAATAAAACAGTAGAAACTTTGTGTCTGTACATTAAACAAATTTACCAAAAATGGGTTGGGGACGATATAAAAGGAACAACTGCACAAAAAAAGATTTTTTAAATTTTCTTGTCTGTCTGTTATCGCTAATCTCTGAAAATACTGTACAGATTTACTTGGATACATGTGGGTTAGCTCTGAGCAACATTTAGTCTTTATTTCAATTAAATTGGTGGCCAGGAAAAAAAGTTACGGGCATTTAAAGATAAATTTATATCGTAGCCAGTGGTAACCTCTGTACTGATAGGAACGCAAATTTTAGGCTGTTATAACAAGTGAAATTATTCAAGGCGGTTAATGACTGGACTTTCACTGTCACGCGTGAGTTCGAACCCCGCCGTATGCATACGGCGGGGTTCGAACACAAAAGGAAATCAAAACTTACAAAAACACCTGCATGTGTTTTTGTAAGTTTTGATTTTCTTTTGTGTTTGTTTATGTTTAGATTTCCAAACAATCTGTGTAGGTAATATATTCGCAATTTTAATATTAGTATTCAAGTTTTCAAATACCTACAGTGCCATGAGGTTATGACTATAAGTTTTTTTATCTGTAGCATCTCAGCGGCCACTTTCTGTGTAAGCCTTTCATGAAGAAATGCCAAACGACGTACTTTAAATTAATATTTTTATTTGTAACATTCATAATTTTATGTGAACACTAGACAAGTAGAAAATTATTTGTAACAATATATTCTTCAGGACCTAATAGTTGGTCCAATTTAAGTCTGTAAATCTTCAGCCATCTTCAGGGTCCCAGTAGATAGGTGCAGTACGAAAGATCGCTTGAAACATAACAGCACAATCGATTCTTATAATTTTAAATGTTATTCACAATACATCCTGGATAGTAAGGTTCTATTCCAGAATACAAAATGCAGCAGTTCATGACATTGAGTAATATAGACGCTGAAAGGTTCTGTGATGGCTACTAATACCACTTCGAAAACTTTTTCATCATTAGATTTTGACAATAGTAACATTATGACGTTTCTTTTTGGCATTTTAAATCACCTTCTTGTACGCGCGCGTTGAGTTAATGTGTGCGTTCCAATTGTTGAGGTATATTTTCGACTATTTAATTGTTTTTGAAGTCGTATAAATTAAATTTATTATTGAACGTTAATTTAAAATAAGATTGGAGAAGGTCCCTCTCTGAGGATCAGGGTCAGGAGACTCTTCCCGATACACTCTGCCGAGTTGTTTCCTCAGAGGACGAACTTTTAAGTTCAGTATTCGGAGATCTGTCGAGTATAATAGATCAAGATAATTCTTGGTTGTGTGAACGCGAAATACTGGCTCTAAGGAACGATCAAGCCGCTGCAATAAATGAAAAAATCTTATCAGAAGTTGTGGGCACGCTCGCTTCATCATGGACTTCATCTATCGCTTTCCATCAGGCGTGATCGAGGTCAAGAGCTAGCCCAAGATTTTAAAATAAAAAATGCTTCAACTTTATATAAAACTATGAAAATCAATTTTCAAAAACAGAACAAGAAAAGTAGTATTTAAAACAAAACAAAACAAAATTGGAAAACTTTTATTTGTCTACACGCCTTTGTGATTTTTATTATCGCATAGGCAATTAATTATTGTTGTTATAATATGACAAAGGTAGACACTTTATGGCACTTTATTTCTTGTTTTTCCTTGTTTTGCAGTGTTTCAGCAAATGAAATTTGAAAGCACCTTTTATGCAATTTGCATGAATAGGAACTGTTATCACGTTTGTGATTGTTATTACCTCTTGTCCTTGTGACAAATAGTGGGTAGGCGTAGGTACTAGTTGCATTAAGGAACTGAGTATCGTGGACCTAGTTCACTTTCACTTTAGCTGTTTGTTTCTAGAGAGATTACTTTGTTATGATTTTGATTTTTGCTTTGATTTTCAGTTTCAAAAATTAGGTACCTACCTACCTAATCGATAAGATCTCCAACTTTAAGAAATCGTTTGGTTGTGGTTTGCTAACCAAATATGAATATGGTTAAACCTTTCATGACACTTATGTTGTTTTACAATCAAGAAATACCTCATTGGGCATAACATAGCTTCGAAGTATCGAAGTATCGGAGTGGAACGTTGCGATATAGGTACTTAAAATAAAAGTAACTAGTAGGTACTACCCATAGACATAATAAACAAGGTACGAACGATATTCACGTTGTTTGATTTCTGACCCAATTATATCTTTCAATAGAATTGGCATCATTAACGATTACTCGTTGGAACTTTTTATTTTGACCCAATTATATCTTTCAATAGAATTGGCATCCATTAGCGACACACTCGTCGGCATTCGATGGTATAAATTTTTGGTAAGTAGCTCCAATAATATCTTTTGATAGAATGTGCAACTGTTTCAGCGACACTATTTTTTTTTTTTTCGCTCGACCATTGTTTTAATAGAACTGTTATCGATTAACGGCGACATGTTCGCACATTTTATTTTGATCGTTCACATTTACTTATCGATTTTCCGACAAGTACATCTATTAACGATTTCTCGTTGGTAGGTACCAACGAGAAATCGTTAATAGATGTACTTACACGTAGGTACATCGAATTATATTTTTCGATTTCCTGTCAAGCCTTTTTCCAACTGTATTGGGATTCAGTTAAATACTAGTGTTTTATGGAGCGGCTGCCTGCCAGATCTCCACACCCTTTACTGGGTAACACTCGGTACTTCTATGCAAACAAATGATTATGATTCTTGACAAGACTGGAGTCAGATTTTCTGACTTGTTTCAATCCGTAACGACTGCAAAAGATCCACACAATTGACAGCCGGGACCAACGGCTTAACGTGCTTCCCGATGCACGGAGGAGTCTCGGTATGTTACGATGGTCACCCATCCACAGACCAATCTCGGTAAGCGTTGCAACCAGATCGACCCGTGCGGCTGTTTTATTTTAGCCACGAGCTCCTAAGATTATTTTCCGATTGGTTACATATTATTTGCAAACGAATTTGGTCAAACACCGTAGGTAGGTACTTGGTTTTTTTATACTTAATGTCACATCTTCTTTTTGATCGACTTCCAAAAAAGGAGGAGGTTCTCAATTCGTACTGTTTTGTTTTTTTTTTTTTTTGTGTTTGTTACCTCATATCTCCGTCATTTATGACCCGATTTGAAAAATTCTTGTTTTATGTGAAAGGATACCTATACTTCTCGATTGGTCCCATTTAAATTTTATCAAAATCGGTTAAGCAATTTGGTTTTTAAATCCAAATAGCTGGAAAAAATATGTGGAAAAATCATCCATGAATACAAAATTACGTATTTTTGCTTTCCTGTAACTTTCCAGTGGTGTTCTTAGGTGTGGGGTACCACTAAAAAGTGAAAAATACTAAAAAAAAAATTCACAAAAAAAAACCGACTTCAAAAAAAAACACTACAAAGTACAAAATAATTTTAATTTCGGTAGTCGGTGTTTGGTTGCTTCTTAGTTAATTGACACCTACTTCCGAAATTAAAATTATTTTGTACTTTGTAGTATTTTTATTGAAGTCGGTTTTTTTTATGTGAAAAAGTTATTGTTAAATCTATTGAGTGACGTGTTGATTCCATTAATCTATGCAGCACATCCCTCAGCCGATTCCCGACGCAGATCGCTCATAGATAGATCTGATAAATATAACGAAATTATTTTTACTTCTTCAGAGCAGCGGGCCGGCGTTAAAGTGTTCATTTGTTTTTTTTTCAATAAACAGTTTTATATTTGCAAGCCAGTTTGAAATTTAAATAAAACCTTTAATATGTTACCTCCTTGATTGCCAAAATAATGCTCTTTCCAAGCACGATTTCCTGATAGCATTAAGAATCAAATGAATGAATGAATGAAAATTTGCATAACTTTAAAAGAAAATTAAAGAATTTTTTAATAGAAAAATGCTATTACTCAATCACCGAATATTTAAATGACATGCTGTTACAAAATTTCTGACTTCTTTTGTACCAACTATTGATAATACTTCTTATGTATTAACTATTTATTGACATTTAATTTAATTCAGGATAACATTCAATTTCTTTAAATAAGTAAGTGCTGACAATTTTTATTTTATAACAATAGCTGCTGACATTTCATTTTTTATTTGCATTAATTTTTTTTTCTCACTACGCATAATTTATCTAATTATCTCATCGACATTGTTGAATTGTATGATTTAAAATTCGTAATGAGACAGATGACCAAATTTTATTTTTTACTTTTTTATTTGTGGTGGTTAAGTGTTAGTGGAAGTGGATAAGGTGGTTCCTATTTCTATAATTTCTTGTTTTAATTATATTCGAATTCCATGTATGACTACTTTTGTACGCCCTAGAGGCAAAACATAGCGCTCTCAATGTATTGCCAAAAGATCTTATAATGTACCTGTGTTTTACAATAAATAAATGAATCTGAATCTGAATCTGAATGAATCACGTTTGAGAAAATGTGTTTATTTCGGTCTCATGATGTCATAAAAACACCGCATCTTATGTCACAGAACCCCGCAAATAATCTGGCTGGGTTTTGTCGTAGCATTTAAAACGTTTAAAATAAAACGCTAAGTTCTGCTTGCTCTATACATGTAACAAAGAATCTAAACACATTGCAGCTTTATCAGTCAAAGTTGAATTATTAAATATCGGACACAACTTTAAAATTAAATGTGATCCCGAAGTAGTTACAAGACTAAAAGAAAAATGCCAAATGCGAGTCGGACTCGCGTACCATTTTCTATAAAAAAACGGGGATGGAGCCCCACTTAAATATTTATTTTATTCTGTTTTAGTATTTGTTGATATAGCGGCAACAGAAATACATCATTTGTGAAAATTTCAACTGTCTAGCTGTCACGGTTCATGAGATACAGCCTGGTGATAGACAGACAGACAGACACGGGCAGCGGAGTCTAAGTAATGGGGTCCCATTTTTATCTTTTGGGTACGGAACCCTAAAAACTACCGTAGCGCCATATTTTCTGAAGGAACAGTGTATGTGCCAGTGACTATAAGCTACATCGCTAAGTTCGAGACTATCTTGTCCACTTGGAGTTACGAAACGAGGTCCGAGTCGCATTACAGGAAGTTTGTGGAGAGACAGTGGCGAGGGACGCGCACGGGGAGGTCGATAGATAGCACTGAGTAGCGACACACGAGTACACGACACACACAGCGCGGCCCGGGACCGCGTTGTCACACAGAGCACGTCCAACGTGCTCGTGACGTCATCATGTCAGTACGTGTTTAACTTCATTTGTTTGCCGTCACCATCTTCCTGTCATTTTCTCACAGTACGCGGTAAGTTTAATTTGGTGCTATCGCGGCTTATATCTTGTTCTGCCGGGGAACTCACTCCGTGCCAAGCCACACTGCACAGCTCCGCACCGCACGGGGCCCCTCTGAGCCGCATACGCACGATTTTTTTTAAAGTTACTAAAGAACGTTAAGCATGACAAGAAAAAACATTTAAATAAATTCGACAGCCTCACTAACCTATTTGATCAGCAAAGTCGTTATAAAGAATTTGACTTTCTTCCACATTTATGTTGTTGATGGGCTAAAGCAAGTATTTTTCCTGGAAAACTGTAGTAGAGTGTTGGCGCTCAATGTTTTTATTCTTAAATTGAGTAAATGTTTAAGTCAGCGCTTTCAGATAATGTATTGACATAGGGACAAACTGAGTGGCTGAGCCGTGCGAGCCTTCAAGTGGCGGCGGGTGTCACACATCGCGAGCTTCTCGGCGGCCGGGGCAGGTGACAGGACGCAGCAGAAGTAGCGAGCTGCTCCGCGCATCACTGTCCTCCATGCTCAGGGCATGGATGTTTCCGGAAGAGATTTTATGAGATGAAGCTTTGCGAGGTCAGTGTGTGTTAGTGCGGCGAAGACGACGAATGTTTGGACCACGTTCCAGTGTGGAGATGCCCATGTTCTGAGGGACCAGTCTACTACGGCGACCTCGTCACCTCTGAGGCTAACTTCCTGCGGCTGAAAGACTTTTCGCACAGCTAGCACAAGATTAGGAGCAGGCTAGAAGGAGTAAGGAATGGATGGGCAGCGAAGCTGTATAGTGGTGTCGTGGCCCATGAGTAGGGCCGTACGATAGCCTGCTGCCCCAGAATAGGCAGAAAGGCAAGAAGAAGCGACTGCGATGACAGCTCTACCCTTTTTGGGCGGGCTATGTCCGCAGCCGTCTCCATGAGTTTCAGCCCATATGACATGATGTCGGTGGGGCCATGGGTGGCTGGCGGGATTGACCGCCATGCTCGTGGCGACAGCGCCGATTGTTTGTGCAGGACGCGGCGCTGCTAATTACTATGTAGCTTGCCGCCGCCGCCACCGCCGCCGCCGCCACCGCACGCTGCTGCTCCGCTTATTATTGACACGGCCGCAGTGACCGCAGCGCATACTAATCGTGCCCCTGCCCCCGCAAAATTTTGAAATCTGTCGAGCACGATTTGCGTATAAATGATTGGTTAGTATTTTATTTACTCTCGCCATAGTGGAATAACGTGATCTTGAGCAAGCAGTGACGTAGTTGTGCGCTTTGCTACTATGTTTAGTACCTTTTTTTTTTAACTATATTTTGTATAACAGCAGCTTTTCCCCACAATAGAATACCGTAGGATATAACGCTACGGAAATAACTAAAATAGACTAACCGAGCTGTGTAAACGTCAGTATATTGTCTAACTTCCCTGACGGCGTATGCGGCAGAGCTGAGCCTTCCCGATAAGCTTGATATATGTAGGCCCCATTGTAGTTTGGAATCAACCGTTATTAAAAAAAATACTGCAGAGTGTAGACTCTGCAGTATTTTCCCAATGTCGTTTTAAGAGACGAGGTGCTTGAAACTCTACAGTTTCAAGCACCTCGTCTCTTAAAACGACATTGGGTCCTAAATTTCTAACATTCGGCGAAGCAAACTTTATAAATTATTTAAAACAATATTTTAAAGTGTTGGGCAGTTCTCACAGTCTTAACCTTCGTGCATCCAAAAACTTACTCCTTCATATTCCTTCTCACCGCACCGGGTTTATGTCTAATTCTTACGCTATCTCAACCATAAATCTCTGGAATATGCTACCCCTTGTCATGAAGAAGGCTGAGTCCAAGTTTTCCTTTAAGCGTAAAATCCGAAAACACTACTTAAAAGCCTGTCAGTCTTAGTTTGGTCTTCGTCATAATTATTATGAGTTCTCTCAATCAAAAAGATTAATTTGTAACATCATAATTATTAGTTTATTATTCTAGCATGTATATGTATTTTATTAGTATTTTATGTGCATAAATAACTTAACTATTTATATCTACTAAACCTAACTATATACAAACTAGACTAAAATTGCAAAATTATGTACAAACGAGTAAAAAACAAAATAAATCATTGGGCATCAAAAAACTCATCCACATCGCTGTCAAAGACAAAAGTGCCCAGAACACTGGCAGCATTGCCACGTTGAATGGCAATGCTGATTCTTTGGCCAAAGAAAAGGCCAGCTCTCTGGTCACGTGAACAGTCGACAAGTCGTTTGCTGATGTCCCGAAAGACTCGGTGAGCACTCGGACCCCATGGGCCTAAAGTTTCAACCCCAAACGGCTCAAATATATAACTCCCAATGAAGTTGTTATATTTGCACCGTTTGAGATTTTCCGCACCTGCAGCAGCCGCCCCAGCGCAGCCCGGCGCCGTGCTAAGAAGATGGGATGGCGCAAGGGTGTCGACACATGTTGCATCCCACACCAAAGGCCTACCCACCTTCCAAGGCATTATTGTCATCCCATCTGGCCTCTTCCCATCGTCACGTGCCAAGCCATTAGGTTCTAAAACAGCTGGCACCCCGGCGGTGACAAGAGCCCGTCGGATGATGTCATTAATGCTGTCGTCCCGCGCTAACCGACCAGCGCTCCTACTGCAGGACAGGCCATGGTGTCCGCGGCGGTCGACTGCTTCACCGCATTGACAACGATGTGGAGCTCCGCTGGGAGCACCAAGACGCAGACACGTAGCGATCCGAATAGTACCGTCACTCAGCATGGTACCTATGTTGGGTGACGGTAGTGCCTGTAGCCAAAGACCCGACTCCCATTCACCCACAGCCAAAAGGCGGGCATGCTCCGCAGTATTGGTGGACGTATTTATGAGGTTATTCCGTTTCTGGTTTACATAAACGATTTACCATTTTTGTTAAAAGGGTATCTGTGACGTAGTATTGTTTGTGGATGATACCTCTCTTATCTTTAAAGTAGATAGGAATAGACAAGATTTCGATAACGTAAACAGCGCTCTCTCAATGGTTACGGATTGGTTTACGAAAAATAATCTACCTAGTTCTAAATACCAAGAAAACAAAATTTATTTATTTATTTAAACTTTATGTACAATAGTGCTACATGGGCGGACTTGATGCAACAAGGCATTCTCTACCAGTCAACCTTTGGGTTAAAAAGACTACACTGTGGTAGGTGTACAACAAATAAATAAGATATAAAATAGAATTTTGTTTTGGAAATAATAAACAATAATATGTATTTTATATATTATTGTTTATTATTTCCAAATTATAAATATATTTATAGACTTTCTGAAGCAGAAAACCTATACATAGGCAAACCGTATACGTTGGTACAAACGGCGAGTGAAGCGATACACTCAGAATCGCACATTCCAGAGCAATGAGAGGTGGGTTTATTAGGGTTGGGAGCGACCGGACCAAGATGTGACTGATACGCGCCTACCGGATGATGACGCCATAATTGTTAATTTTGGCGCAGCATCTGGTCGGTGCCTGTTAGTCACACCGAGGGTGATTGGACTCGGGAGGTCTTGCGCGCGTGAGACCAGATTCCAGAAATGGGGGCAATTAACATCAGCCCCCTAGGTGTAGCTCGTATAGTCCGTCCTAACTGGAAATCTCCAGGGACGGGCTGCACAATTTTTGGATCAAATTGTTAAAAAGATCGCACGCTCGCTTGGCATCTCAATTCCAGTCTACCTTAGAGTCAAGGTCGCTGCCCCAGTTCCTAACTACAGGACTTACCCACCTGCTTCAAAAATCAGGTAGTACCCGCGGAGCCTAATAAGTATAGACCGATCACGTGTTTACCGACGGTCTATAAAGTTCTTACATCCATTTTGAGAGCAAATATTAGCCTTCATATTGATAGCAATTCGATAATGTCTGCCTCTTAGAATGGATGTGGTAACGGGTCCCATGGTACTAAGGAGCTGCTCCTCATCGACATAGACATTAAACAACAGGTACGCTGTTCTAGAAAGGATCTGTCACATGTTGGATAGATTATAAGAAGGCCTATGACTCAGTGCCACATACATGGCTCATGAAGGAGCTGCTGGAGCTATATAAAGTTGATGCAGTTCTACGCACCTTCCTAATGTCGTGTATGGGGCAGTAGAGGACGGTCTTTCGCTATCCAGGAGGTCGACAGAACCAGGAGAACCGATAAGGCTAGAGCGTGGCATATTTAAGGGCGACAGTCTGAGTCCATTGTGGTTTTGTCTGGCCCTCAACCCTATCTAATCCCTTAAGTAGAGGTGATCAGGTCATATCGCACCTCCTTTACATGGAAGACTTGAATATTAGTATTTAATATAATGTTTTGTTACTGTCGAGAGAAAAGCGCCGTAAGCCGCTTTATTGAATCCTTTGTAGCGCTGCATCCGCTTCAGCGAATATTAAACCCGATTCTCTGTTTATCTGACGTAGTACTAGGAACTCGTTCTTGTACGAGCATGACTACTCGTAATAAACTAGTGGTGGGTGACCACTTCGCGCTCCGAGCGCTTCGAGCACTCCTATAAAAGTTTGTGACTTTATGTCTCTGAAATGGATAGTTTTACGAGCTGGAAGCACTTTTTGGCATTCCTGCAAGGTAAATAAAACATTATATAATTCATTACAACTTCATACGGAACCAAGAATCATTACTTACAGGGTACTAAGCGAATGTTATGGTGACGGTGATTTTACCTTTCAGTTAAACTCAATTGAACTTAATTTTATTCATAAAAGAAAGATTTCAATATAACGTTCGTTACAACGAAGGGTAAAGCAAAACCCAGCCACGCGCTAGGAATTAACCTGTGTTGCCGAGAACTAGGTGCTTACTCCACCAATACACTTGTACCACGCTTACATGCACTGGAGTAGCACAGTGTGCTTAGACTCTGATTTCCCAGATTAAGGTAAGCCTGTTTATAAGGAACCGATTGAACACTAATTTCAGAAGGACGGGAGCAGTGGCGGCGGCGTAAGCCTAGACGGCGTAAGCGTAGACCCTGCTCTTACGCCGCACTGCTCCCGTCCATCTGAAGTGTCAGGCACACTGGATGGGTTGCCTGACCGGGCCTTGCTCTTATGCCGCACTGCTCCCGTCCATCTGAAGTGTCAGGCACACTGGATGGCTTGCCCGACCGGGCCCTGCTCTTATGCCGCACTGCTCTCGTTCATCTGAAGTGTCAGGCACACTGGATGGCTTGCCCGACCGGGCCCTGCTCTTACGCCGCACTGCTCCCGTCCATCTGAAGTGTCAGGCACACTGGATGGGTTGCCCGACCGGGCCCTGCTCTTCCGCCGCACTGCTCCCGTCATCTGAAGTGTCAGGCACACTGGATGGCTTTCCCGACCGAGCCCTGCTCTTACGCCACACTGCTCCCGTCCATCTGAAGTGTCAGTCAGGCACACTGGATGGCACGCCCAACCGGGCCCTGCTCTTACGCCGCACTGCTCCCGTCCATCTGAAGTGGCAGTCAGGCACACTGGATGGCTTGCCCAACCGGGCCCTGCTCTTACGCCGCACTGCTCCCGTCCTTCTGAAGTGTCAAGCACACTGGATGGCTTGCCCGACCGGGCCCTACTCTTACGCCGCCGCACTGCTCCCGTCCTTCTGAAGTGTCAAGCACATTGGATGGCTTGCCCGACCGGGCCCTACTCTTACGCCGCCGCCACTGCTTCCGTCCTTCTGAAGTGTCAAGCACACTGGATGGCTTGCCCGACCGGGCCCTACTCTTACGCCGCCGCACTGCTCCCGTCCTTCTGAAGTGTCAAGCACACTGGATGGCTTGCCCGACCGGGCCCTACTCTTATGCCGCCGCCACTGCTCCCGTCCTTCTGAAATTAGTGTTCAATCGGTTCCTTATAAACAGGCTTACCTTAATCTGGGAAATCAGAGTCTAAGCACACTGTGCTACTCCAGTGCATGTAAGCGTGGTACAAGTGTGTTGGTGGAGTAAGCACCTAGTTGTCTGCAACACAGGTTAATTCCTAGTGCGTGGCAGGGTTTTGCTTTACCCTCCGCTGTAACGAACGTTATATTGAAATCTTTCTTTTATGAATAAAATTAAGTTGAATTGAGTTTAACTGAAAGGTAAAATCACTATCACCATAACATTCATTTACTAAGCGAATGTTATGGTAATGGTGATTTTGCCTTTCAGTGAGACGGGAGCAGTGCGGCGTGAGAGCAGGGCCCGGTTGGGCAAGCCATCCAGTGTGCTTGACACTTCAGATGGACGGGAGCAGTGCGGCGTAAGAGCAGGGTCCGGTTAGGCAAGCCATCCAGTGTGCTTGACACTTCAGATGGACGGGAGCAGTGCGGCGTAAGAGCGGGGCCCGGTTGGGCAGGCCATCAATTGTGCCTGACATCAATAGGTGCCGAAGTCGCACTAGGCTTGTCCATCTATAAAGCAAAAAGAATTTTCGCTCCAGGCGCCACCAAAACTAACCAAACCAGCAATAACCTAATCTTGAGTAGCCTTTATAAATCAGATCCAAACAAGATCAACCCGTCCTTCTACATAAGTTTACAAAGTAACTGCTATTTCTGTATGAAAAGTCAAATAAGATCTCACGCGCTGTGCGTGAAATTATATCCTACTTTATTTTCATTCTCGAGGTTTTTTTGAATTTGAAGTTGACAATTTGAACAACGGAGTGAACAAATATTCGTTAGGCTCACTTTTGCATCCCGTTTTCTCGCCAATAACTCAATGACGTGCGTCCCGTTTTTGAATGAAAAGTCAGAAGAGCACCGAACTAGTGCGACGCGAGCAACAACAATGTTCAGCTCTTGACGCTTGCTCTTACTTTCGTTTTACCGCCGTGTCTCTCTAACTGTAGAGAGGGGCGCCGCAAATTTCGCTCGGTTATTCTAAAACCGGCACCAGACTAGGGACTGGCGTCTTAGCCTTGTCCTTATCTGCCTTGAAAGCTCATAAAGTTCAAAATAATTCAAATGAAAACGCCGGCATTGGATAACAGGTGATCTTAACGTAACTGAGTACGGTTGGCAATGGTCACAAAGACACGTCACGCACTCGCACTGCTTGTGGTTCCGCGGAACAGGCTCGCAGGGCTTTGTTACTGAGACGGGAGCGTCATACAGCACATATGACAGAACACTCACTTTAATAAACCTGATAATGCTCTTTGCCATACTATAGGACGCTAGTGAATGTGTGGCGTAGCTGAACCGCAATATCATACAGACAGTGCCGCAACAGGCCACCACTTGTACCGGCGCGAAGTAAATTGGGACGCGAATAAGCGCGCGCTTGTTCAGTCAAAGTCAAAAGTCAAAGTCAAAGTCAAAACGTTTATTTCAATTAGGCCATTAAACGGCACTTTTGAACGTCATCATTTACATTAAAAATAATATAAAGTGACTCTACTGTCCGTTCGCAAGGGTAGATTCTTATGGAGAAGAACGGACAAGAAACTCCATAGTTACTCTTTTCAAATCAATGTTTTACAATATTTTGAGTACAAAAATTAATTTTAATATATGTGAGGTCGATGCACTTAGAGTATACTACTTATAGGATCATAGTACATGGTACTCACATCTTTACAAATCTTGGAAACATTAATAAAACAGAGTGTGTTAACAGAAAAATTAAAACTCTTTTACATCTGTAAAGTTAATATATAAAGTGACCAGTTTGATTTTGCCTACACTACACCCTTCATTGTCCTATGGAGCAGGACCAGCATGTTTCCAAGCATTCTTATCTTGAATGTAATCCTCCAACTTGTAATATGCTTGTTTACAAAGTGTGCTTTTTACATACGTTTTAAATTTTCTTTCATTTAATTCTAATATGTCACAAGGTATTTTGTTGTAACATTTAACACAGTACCCCATGAAAGATGTGTGTACTTTAGCTAACCTATAAAATGGTTGATCTTATTTATCTTTATTTCTAGTATTAAAATTATGTCGATCACTAATTTTATTAAAAAGATGTCGATTTTTCCGAACATACATAATATTTTCATAAATGAATTGGCAAGGGACTGTCATAATATTAATCTCTTTAAAAAAATCCCTTAGAGAATTACGGCGACGCAGATTATATAGGGCTCTGACAGCTCTCTTTTGTAAAATAAATATGGATTCAATGTCAGCAGCCCGACCCCACAGCAAAATACCGTAAGACATAATGCTGTGAAAATAACTAAAATAGACCAAACGTGCGGTTTCTACGTCTGTTAACTGTTATCTTTTTAACAGCATAAGCAGCTGAACTTAGACGACCCGCAAGAGATGTTATATGGGGCCCCCATTGTAATTTCTCGTCTAAAGTGATTCCTAGGAAAACCGTCTGATTAATGAAGCCCAGTTTTTCTCCATTCAATATGATGTCACATTCGCTACTTTTAACATTAGGTAAAGTAAATCTAATACATTTGGTTTTTTTTTATTTAGTACCAAGTTGTTTGCCGTAAACCAATTTTGGACTTGATGAATACAGCTATTGACGTCGTCAAGATTTTGTGAACGTCGATCTATTTTAAATATTAGAGATGTGTCATCCGCAAATAATACCATATTTGGTTGATTTTGAAATAGTTGGGGCAAATCATTTATGTAAACTAAAAAAAGGAATGGACCCAATATTGAACCTTGTGGAACGCCCATTGTCATTTCCGACCCTATTGAGTTTACACCGTTTACCTGAACGTTAACCTGTCTGTCCATCTAGTATGAACTAATCAAATCAAGGGCTCTATTCCTAATCCCATAGTGCTCAAGTTTCAACAAAAGCGTCTCATGGTTAACGCAGTCGAACGCCTTCGAGAGGTCGCAGAATATTCCAATGGCGTCTTGCGACTCTTCCCAGGCGTTAAAAATGTTCTTTATTAGGGTAACACCGGCGTCAGTTGTACATCGCCCTTTAGTGAAACCGTACTGTTGTTCATGAAAGATAGAATTTTTATTAAAGTGGCGTAACATTTGATTAAGAATTAACTTTTCAAACACCTTGCTGAGAACTGGCAGAATTGACACAGGTCTATAATTGTTGGGTTCTTGAATAGAATAGAATAGAATAGAATAGAATAAAATTTATTTGCATAAAAACATGGTATACAAGATGGTACAAAAATTATAATACAGAGCATGCATGTTTTTGCTTAACATTATAAGCGTGCAAATTTGTCGTACTTACAATTTATTAGTCATCTATTTTTTTTTGTTAAAAAACTCTTTTATGCTATAAAAACTATTAGTGGATAGCCAGTTATGCAATTTACTTTTAAATAATGTGGTATTTAGAATTTTAAGGTCGCTCGGTATCTTATTAAATATCTCTACGCACATATATAAACAGCTTTTATTATATTTAGCCAGCCTTGGCATGACATCCAGTACGAGCCTGTGAGGGTCGCGCCGGTTTCGAGGATGTACATCGTCTGCTTTCGTAAATAATTCCTTATGTTTCCACACAAACATACATATCTCATATATATAAAGAGACGGTAGCGGCAACAAACCAAGTTTTTGAAATACCGGCCGACAAGAATCGTCGGATTGAAGCCCGTAAATTGCTCGAATGCATTTTTTTTGTGCAACAAATGCTCTATTTTGATCTGTGCTATTGCCCCACATAACCAATCCATAGCGTAACACGGATTCAACATATGCATGATAAGATGTTATTGCCGTTTGGACGTTTGTTATATTCCTGATTTTTTTTAACGCATATACAAACTTATTTATTCGTTTTGAGACGTTATCGACATGGGTTTTCCAGTTAATGTCTTGATCCAAGGTAACGCCTAGTAACTTAGTTTGTGTTACTCCACTAATTTTATTTATATTCATTTTGATATTATATTTAGAATTATTTGATCGGTTAAATTGTATATACACAGACTTTGCAAGATTTAGCGATAGATTATTGTTATTTAGCCATTTAATGAGTATGTCAATTGTGTTATTAATGTCAGTTTCATGATCGTCAATTGTATTATTATTTTTATCAGATGTCACAATAATTGAAATGTCATCTGCAAATAATATACATCTATGATTAGTTATATTAGTAATAGAATTAATAAACAGTATGAATAAAATTGGGCCTAACACACTTCCTTGTGGGACGCCATGTTTGTTGCATTTGAGTTCAGAGGAGTGTGGTGTCATGTCGTTATATCTATTCACTTTTGTAATTACAACACGCTGTTGCCTGTTACTAAGATATGTCGATATCCATTGAAGTGCAATGCCTCTAATGCCAATTGCCTCCAATTTCTGTAGTAACAGGTCGTGAGATACTAGGTCAAAAGCGTTAGATAAGTCAAAAAACAACCCTGTAGTAAAGTGGTTTCGGTTAATATTAGTCAATATGGTTTTTATTAGAGTGAAGATAGCTAGTGTTGTGGATTTATTTTTTTGGAAGCCAAATTGCTCTTTTTTAATAATGTTAAATTTATCACAGTAGTCAATCAATCTCTTATACATACACTTTTCAAAAATTTTCGATATAATAGGGATTAATGTTATTGGGCGATAATTGTGAATATCAGATTTTTCCCCTTTTTTAAAAAGTGGCTTAACGATTGATACTTTTAATGATTCCGGAAAAGTGCCAAGTGTAAATGATAGGTTAATTAAATATGTCATAATACTAACAAGTTCATTAGTGCAGGCTTTTATAATCTTCGTATTAATTTCGTCATAACCTGCCGAATTTGTGTTTCTTAGTGATGTCATCACAGCTTTGACTTCATTCTCGGACACAGGTTTCAAAAACATCGAATGAACTACTGAACTTTCGTCACAGTTCGGCTTTGTACTTTTGCTTGAAGAGTGTAATGTATTAATATAGTGATTATTAAACGCATTTGCCATTTCTACGGGGTCTGTAAGCATTGTATTGTCAATCACGATATTTTCTATTTCGTTTCTTAAGTTATTGCCCGTAACTTCATCCTTAATTACTTTCCATACCGCTTTGCATTTGTTTTCACTTTTGTTAATAAACTTGATATTTGCGTTCTTTTTTGAGTTATAAATGCATTTCTGTAAAAGTTTAGAGTATTGAGTGTAATTAATTTTATTTTTTATATTTTTATTCTTATAATATTGGTAACGTAAGAACCGTTTCGTTTTACAACTTTTTTTAAGTCCTTTACTTATCCAGTTCTGTTTATTTTTATTGTTGGTGTTTACCTTTACCCTTATTTTTGGGAAGCATAAATTCATAAAGACAATCACCCACTGCCGTCCGCTTACTTAAAGGCCGTTAAATGAATAAACCTGATTTTGAGCTATGGTCCAAAATGTGGGAAATACTGTCCCTAGAAATTGTTTAAACATACAGCTTTGTTTAATAGACTAAAATACTTGATAGCTGTTAAGCTTTCTTTCTATGGGTTTTATTGATTGCTAAGTGAAATAATATTGTTTTAAATTATGGTTTTGTGTTTTTGTCATGTTTATCTATTCCACTAAAGAACCTCTTACTATCCTAAAAAACGGCTGGCTGACACGCAGCCGTGTTATAGAGTTGTAATAGAACTGTAACCACTATAGATTTACTTTCGAGTCACAGTTTAATGCAATTCCAAAGCTAAATAACAGTTAAATCACTAAACCTTCTTTTTGCATTGTAAATTAAATGAAACTCTACGCACTGCACTTGCGAAAAAGCGTTATTAGACTTAAACTGTCTATTTTATTGTTAAGAGATACTGATATTATACAGATTTATGGTCTATAATACAGTTTCTGAATAATCTGTGCACAATAACTGTCTTTTAGTTTAGGAATTACTGGCTAACCCATATTGCTCTAAAGTCAAATGGACAACTATGTGTTAGATCTAAGGTTTTCTTTTTGTGCTTTTAAATGTGTGTGCGTGTTAAGTGTGACAATTAGGTAATTAAAATAAAACATAGTTTTTTCGTTAAAGTTTTTTTAATCAAATAAGACGTTAAAATATTTTTTATTAAAAAGTGTTCACAAACCTTTTTTGTTTTTAACAGAATTCAACTCTAAAACAATTACTGATTTAAACTGTTGTTAAAAAAATACTTTGCAGACTTCATCGCTTGTTCCATTTAAATGTTTTAATGTTAATGTAGGTACTTCTTGGAGCTCTTTTGGGTTAGGATGTAATTTTTCGTTTTGGTATTGTTACAGAAGTGCTTTGTTGTATAAATATTCTCCTTTCTTTCCAAAATAAATCCCAATATTTTTTGTTAATAGATTCTCGTGTTTCCATAGTAAAGTTAGTTGAACATTTTTTTGTACATTTTTCATCACAACCTATCTTCACATGATAACTTAGTATTTTTTCTTGCTTTTTCTTTTCTTTTATAGTCATCGTAATACGGCTTTCATTCGTCGCTTCATTTACTGCAGTGACAATACTAGACGAAGAACCAGTTTCCGGGTGCATAGAATTGTTTTCAGGAAGTGGCTCCAAATTAATATCGGTAGTAGGACTTATTGGTTTTTGACGGGATCTCTGACGGGGCTTTGACTGTCCGTTGTCGTCGTCGTCATCGTCATCTGATGAAGTTTCATTACATGGGCAGTAATCCTTATCTTTAACTGAATCATCAGAAGAAAAATCCCCTGTTGGTGAGTGGTTTGACCGTGTCGGCGACAATATTTCTGTATGGTTATCATATAATGTAATTTCGATCACACAATTCCGAAGAAATACGTGAAGGCAACGGTGACGACGACCTAGGTGGCATAATTACTTTACAAGTTAAAGACATTTCTATGCTAAAGTTAGCATCTGCACTAAGAGTAGAAGCAAGCTCGGAGAAATCTAGACCCAAATCGAGAGACGTTTTCGTTTCATTCAATTTTCGAAAAGTACTTGACGTCATTGAATAATCAGCTGCATATAATGGGTTGACCATTTTTTGAATATGTTTTGGGATATTATTGTTTCTGCCTGACGTAGTTTTCTTGCATAGCTCGGTGGAAGATTGACGATTTTGACGACGCGGTGGCCGATTTTCTTTATTGTTAACCATGTTTGGTTGGCATCTATCATTGCATATGTCTAACATCGCTTTGACTCTTGAGTTCTTAAATCTAGAAATAAAATCGTAATAAGAATAAGGCAAAAATGTTAGTTTTAAGCAAAAAAGTATTTTGTAATTAATTTGCGTGAATTTATTATTTGATGTAATCAAATGACCTACACCTGATGCCCTAGACAATGTGCTATTCGATTAGCGAATGCGACTGTCGAAATGCCAAAATGTAGGAATTTGATCACGTGACAATGCGATAGCATCTGTCAATCCCATACATTTTTGACGTATTGACAATCGCCTTCGCCACGCTACCGCTGACAGAATGTCACTTGTCTAGAGCCCCTGGCCAAAAACATATAGGTAGGTAAGCATTATTGAGTACCTATGCAGGGTTAGTTTTTTTTAAGAATCTTTATGGCAGCTATCTAATATAATATTATATATTAGGTACTATGCTGACCCTTATACATATGAAGATGAGATGAAAATTGGTTCTTAGAAATCCATCTAGGTTTTGAAACGCATTAAAACTGCGTTTACGGTTTTTGAAAACGTTTTTCGGCCCAAAAACAGAAAAATCTAATTTTTATTTTTGAAAATCATACCTAATTTTTATAACGAACAAGAAGTTATATAGACAATCCAATTTCAAAACGAAAAAAAACATTAAAAAATCGAGCAAAATGCAAAAAAAAAATCATCAATAAGTAGGTAGGTACTAGGTTGCCGAATTTATTGATTCATTCAATACACCGTGTAGGTACACGTTACTGCTTGATATATTACGATCTGAATAAATGATAACGCAATTTATTAGTCTTAAGAAGAATGGAAACAGGTACATGCGTTTTATATTACGACGTGAATAAATTACATAGCAATTAATTAATCTTAAAAATAATGTAACAGAACTGTTACCTCCCGTTCGTGGCCATTTTTGGCGGGAAAGCACACAATCGCTTACAGACACGTCTTACTTCGCCGCGGAGTAACGGACAACAGCCGGTCGATTCTGTCGACATCTCACGGTGTTCACTTAGGCGGAGTGAACGACAATTAATAGAGCTGTCATTCCATCTTATTTGTATGGTTTGACAACTCACCCGTCGTGCGCCCCGGCCTAGTGTTCACTTCGACATGCTTACAGAATCGCACTGCTGGAGTCATGGAGTGTTCGCACACTCCATGACTCCAATTGTCCGTTCTCCAGGTGCGGGGGCATACCAGGAAGGTAGGAACATAGACGTCTTTTAGCGTAGGAATGTCACTTAACCGTTTTTTTTTTGGTATTCCTCGACCTCTTATTTGAAACAATCACAACTAAATAACGGTCACTGTCTTTTAGATTTGTATATGCTCCAAAATCACGCTGGCTTACCAACGACTAGCCAGCTAAGTGGGAATAACGGTTTTGTAGAGTGGTAATTGAAGAAAACTGTCTTTTAGATGTCGTTAATGCCAATGCGCCTTGTATTACCATAAATCACTAAAATGCGTATAAAGTGATGTAACGGTTTTAAACTGTTGTAGTTTCATGTAACCGTTTTCTAAGATTGCATAGTAGATTAAAATAAATTCTAAACATACGGTTACAAGCGCGTAGCCGTATTATAGTGTTATAAAGTGACATAACCGTATTTAAGTGTTGAACGATCTCAAAAAAGATGTAGTTAACCGTGTGTGTAGCCTCCAGATCTTTAGCGTAAATGAAGATAGATAAATAAGACCCAGACTGATTGGTAGAGAAAAAATTGCTCTTTTACGTAGTACACAAAACTCAAATTTGCCAAAATGTCACTTAACGGCCTTTTAGTAAACGGACGGCAGCCCAGCACCCTTGACATTCAGAATGGACCTTCTACGCCGAGGGCTATTCTTGTTCAATATATCCGGAGGCAGGTGTTCAGCAATATTGGTCGTGTCAGCGCGTTCAGTATAGTACATTACTGTAGCGGCCAGCAAAAGAGGCATTGAAGGACGAACTTGTAAATGTGGACCGAGGCGAAGCCGAAGCACACATACGTAATTACATCAATGCCTAGTTGTGGCCAAGGCTCGTATAGTGCTTTTTTCAAATAATGCGCGGAAATGAAAACCAAGTAGTACCTAGAAAATTAATCAATGACGAACAACAAGCGAACAACTAACAACAATAATTTTTCCCGCGTTAATGTGTTCATTTGGTTTTTTTTTCAATAAAAAGCTTTCTATGTGCAAGCCAGTTCGAAATTTAAATAAACCTACCTCCTTGGTCGCCATGTTTCGGAGTAAAAGATCGTTCCATTTTTAAATTACACGACAGATATGAGTTTACCATGTAATTTATTTGGCCGCTAAATCACGACAGATATGGATTTTCATACAACTTTTGCCGGCCGCAGCCGCTGCTTGCATATATTTGGCCAGTACAGCAATATATATTTATCTCGAAGAAGGTTGTCAAAATAATGCTCAAATTTCCAAGCATGTTTGTGAAAAATACATTACGTACATCTACCCACAAGTTCGGGCGACACCACGACACCGCGAAACCTCTCTCCGACTACGCCTGCAGATAAAACCAACGGTTTTACAGATGGTGCGGTGGGAGGGGAGGGGATGGGGCACACTCGCACATTAGGCACCGTGCTGATAACCGAGCCGCGCGAGTTAGGCGACCAATTAGATCGGATTTACCGCTAGCTTAACCAGACGTTATCTTCTGATGGATTGCTCGGAATGTATTTTTATTTTTAGCAGTTGTGAGACCCGCTGAATATTGAAAGAACATGGATTTTTCATTGTATAGACTCGAACTAATTTTGCATTGTATAATTTCATGCATTAACGGCACATGTGTGAGTACTGTGTACCTTCAAGTCAAACTATAATTTTTGGGTAAGACTTTAATGTGCCCTGGCTGTTGGGAGTGTCATGCTCACTCAAGTCTCTCTGATGGTGCAGTTTGTGTTTCATTCATCATTTGGCTCCGTCAGCTAGGACTGGTCATCTCTCAACTGCCACGGTTTGTTTTAATTTGTTAGTATTTTGAATTGTTCCTTTTTGGCTTTTGTCGTGCACGTCTTTTTACATCGTTCTCACATGTCTATGAATAATTTCAACAAGAACAATGTAACCACAACTTTGTAATAATTAATTGATTTAAAAGAGTGTCCATGGAGTTTCTTGTACGTTCTTCTCCATAGAGATCTACGCTTTGGAACGTGCAAATAGCTTCACCTCTTTGACTGACCGACCTTGACAATTCAAAAGTGCCTATTGTTTAGTTAGTTTAATTGAAATAAATGCTTTGACTTTGACTTTGACTTTGACTTTGACTTTGACTTTGACTTTGACTTTGACTTTGACTTTGTATGATTTAGTACATTACTGCAGCGGCCAGCAAAAGAGGCATTGATGGACGAACGTGAAAATTACCTTTTCTCAAACATGCTTGGAAATTTGAGTATTATTTTGACAGCCTTCTTCGAGATAAATCGAAATTGCTGTACTGGCCAAATATATGCAAGCAGCGGCTGGCAAAAGTTGTATGAAAATCCATATCTGTCGTGATTTAGCGGCCAAGATTCTTTTTTTTCTTTCTTTACATTATTCTCACATAATTATAGATGCAACAAGTAAGAATCAATCAATCAATTAATCAATCATCGTTTATTTGCTTAGAATGTAGGTACATAATGTAGGTAGAATGTAACCAGAATTTTTGTAAAACAAAAAATGGTTTAAAAGAGTGTCTGTGGAGTTTCTTGCACGTTCTTCTCCATAGAGATCTACGCTTTGGAACTTTGCAAATAGCTTCCTGTTTTTGACTGACTGACTTTGACAACTCAAAAGTATCTGTGAATGGTTTATTTGAAATAAATGCTTTGATTTTGACTTTAATTCGTCCACTTAAACTGACCATACATTATACTCACAATGTATTTATTCAAGTTAATCGTCCATGTTGGGGTCACAAGTTAAAATGTGTATCAGATTGCAACTGAATCGGTTCAATAGATCAGATCAGGAACAAATGAGTGTGACAACGGGCAGACAGACAAACACACGAATGGTCCTACAAGGGCTCCGATTTTATTAAATGGCCGTTCGGAACCCACAAAAGTGTGTTGACTTGCACATATAAATAGTACCCAAGCAGGTGCATGCATACTAAGTAAGTCAGTCGCGGTCACTGTAATATCCGGAGCCTGATCTGCGACGACTTGGACATTTTCTTACTGGCTCAGTGATTAGTGCCTGTTTCCGAATGGGTCGTTTGAAGCTCAGAACTTATCCAACCCTACTTAATGCCAAAGTTTAATTACATAGTTTGTAGGCTAAAGTAGATTTGACTAATAAAATAAAATTAATAAAAATAGCCTTATTTACTCTGACCTTTGCACAATTTCTAATATAATAAAACATAAAAACTATACTAACTATACTTATTTCTATTTTTTTTCCTGTTTGTTTATAACTTAACATTTAATCACAGTTGCCAGTTCAGGCTGTCTTACGACATAGGCCTCCTCAAGTTCCCTCCACATTTGCCTGTTCATTGCTGTCCTTCTCCAACCTTTGGGCAGATCGTCGTCCCTTTCTGCCTTCCTCTACGTCTTTTCCGTCCCGCGGGTACCTTTCTGTTACTTTTTTGGTCCACTTTCCTGGTGTTGATCTCATCATGTGACCAGTCCATTTCCATTTCAAGGTTCGTGTTTTTACTTTAACATCTGCTACTTTGGTGATGCTCCTAATTGCTGTAGCTTTCCATTTGTCTTTTAACCTTAGTCCCAACATAGGTACTTCTTTCCATTCCTCTTTGGCATACACCCAGTTTGTGCTCAATTTTCTGTGTAAGTGGCCAGGTCTGGCAGCCGTAGGTGTGACATGGAAGTATACAAGTGTTGTAGATGGTTTTCTTTCCGAGATGGAAATAGATTTATTTTTCACTAGCATTTCGTCTCGCGAAATCGTCGGCGCAGATTTAATACGAACTATTTTCCCCTTTAATATAATATAATAAAAGCCTTTATTAACAATCTTGTATGTTACATTTTATCTTGTAACTACTCGTGTACTGCTAATATTAAGTATTGATAATAAATCTTTATTAGATTTCTATTTCTCGATATATTATATTATGAAAAAATCGTTTTGTATTCATCATCTGCCTAGCCTTTTCCCAACTATATTGGGGTCGGCTCCCAGTCAAATCAGTTTCAGCTGAATACCAGTATTTTACGTACAGCGGCTACCTACCAGACCTCCACAACCCATTTACTGGGTAACACTGGCTTCTGACAATCCGTAACGACTGACAAAGATCTACAAATGGCAGCCAAAAATCTTTTTGTATTACTATACAATAAATCCCATTCAAATTAAACAGTTTCCAATATATTACCTATTGTCTTATTAAGAAAAAAACAGTTTACAATTTCATGCGTTATTTTACAATCTTACGGGATTTGCCTACCCTACACCTACCCTACACCTACCCTACACCTACCCTACACATACATGCATGCAAATAATTCTATTTTATTGAGGTATTTCTTTCCGACTTGCTAGACAAAAGTGGTGATGGCTCGGTTAATATACATGTTATAAAAATAATTTATAGCCTATAGCACTCAGGAATAATGTAGCTTTCTACCAGTGAAAAAATTTTTAGAATTGGATTATTAGTTCCAGAGATTACCCCCTACATACAAACTTACAAATTTTACCTCTTTATAATATTTTATAGCCTATAGCACTCAGGAATAATGTAGCTTTCTATCAGTGAAAAAATTTTTAGAATTGTATCATTAGTTCCAGAGATTACCCCCCTACATACAAACTTTACAAATTTGTTTATAATATTAGTATAGATAATTTCCCTGAGGGACCAGCCAGTCGATTCTGTCGACATCTCACGGTGTTCACCTTGGCGGAGTGAACGACAATAGAGCTGTCATTCCATCTTATTTGTATGGTTTGACAACTCACCTGTCGTGCGCCCCGCCCGGGTGTTCACTTCGACATGTTTACAGAATCGCACTGCAGTATCTTTGCCAGGTATTCTTTACTCGACTTTCTACTTCTTTAATTGATAAGTCTTCCGCAGATATGACTTGACCCAGTTAAATATACTCTTTTACGTATTCGATCTCTTCTTCGTCCACCTCAATTTTGACTTCGGTCTTGTTTGTCATCAATTTTGTTTTACTAATATTCATCGTTAAACCTGCCTTTTTACTTTCAGCTGTTAGTTGTTGTAAAATTGTTCTTAGTGTGATAGGATCTTCTGCAAACAAAATGAGGTCATCTGCGAATCTCAGGTGATGTAGTTTTTCCCCGTTTATTTGAATACCGAAAGTTCCCCAATTAAGTTGCCTAAATATATTTTCAAAAACTGCATTGATTATTTTTGGTGACAGTGGGTCTCCCTGTCTTACAACCTTCTGTATTTTAAATTGATCTCCAACGTTTTCAAGTTGTACTTTTGCTGAGCTGTTGACGTATATGTCCTTGATGATCTTAATAATTTACTTTCCACTCCTTGGTTTGTAAAGAATCCCATAGGTATGTAATTATGCTTCGAAGAGTCGAATGGCTTATTATAGTCTACGAAGGACAGGTAGTACGGGCGGTCGTATTCGTTGCAATTTTCAATAATTTGCTTGACAGTATGTATATGATCGATTGTTGAAAAATCTGAGCGGAAGCCCGCTTGTTCTTTGAGTTGATTACTGTCTAATTTTTTAGTCAAGCGGTGTAATAAAATTTTGCTGAACACTTTGTTCAATTTCGACATCAAGCTGATGGGTCTATAATTGTTAATTTCACTTTTATTTCCTTTTTTAATGTAGAAGAATTTTATTATTGTTGACGATGCCCATTAGGAAGGAATTTGTTCAGTTTCCAAAATTTCATTGCATACATTTTGTAAAAGGTTGTGTTATCTCTTCTATGGTAAGTTTTAGCAATTCGTTAGTCATCATATCATCTCAAGGTGATTTACCAGCTTTCTGTGTTTGGATAGCTCTTCTTACTTCACTTTGCATAACGTATGGGATTTAAAAAAACCAAAGAAATGATAATAAACAGAAAAGAAAATCGTACACAAATAGCTAAGTTTAGTAAAGAACGGGGAACGCCCAGAAAATGCTTGAAATAGACAGAAACTACAAATAGTCCTTAATTTTAGTTAAAATAAAGTATATGTACTGAAATAATTTTCAAGTTTGTTCAAGTAGGGTAAAAATATAGCGATCATCAAAATATTTAACTTGATTTCCGTTCAATTAATCTTATTTTTATATTGAAGGTTAGTGTTTATTTGACATAGACAGTGCCATTCAGTCAAACAGGAATCGTCAAAGTAATCCTTAACAAACTATTTTTTAGAATTCGTGCACAGTTTTCATTAATTTAATAGAATTCGACCTATGTGTACCATAAGTCTAATTAAAATAATAAATGCGTGTCAATATGAAATTATTTTCAAAATAGAAAACGTATCGCAGGCTGTATGAATCACATGTCCTTTGCCTTATTGACAGTTTAACATTACTGCATTTTTCGATTGATTGTTTCTTCACTTGATTCTTGGTTTTGCAACTCTTGAGTTACGTACTTACGAATTGATTTTCTATAATATTTATAACGACGACGTATGCAGGGAAATGGATAACGCGTTGGTTGAGCATTTAGTTAGCTCTTCCATGTAATTGTTTTTTACTGTGAGGAAAAATACAGAGTACCTACCCACCTAGACATATTTCTCAAAAAGTATATTTTGTTTACATAGTCAACAATTCTTTATCTGGAAGGAGGGCTATACAACCTCTTATATTATAACTGCTTAGTGGGACGACGAACAGTTGGTACCTGTGCCCATACTATGTCAATAATATGGTACTTAGCATGGGCCCGGTACCAATCCAATATCTATTCACCTTCACAGTTTCTAGATGATATTTTAGCATTTAAATGTTATGTTGTGTTGTTGTGTTATGTTGTGTTTAAATGGTATGTTTTTGTGTTGTATGCTTTTTTTGTTTTATTATTGCATAAATAAATCCTTAACCAAATCTTAACCTTTATTTTAGAAAAATGTTTGAAACTAATTCCTTCCTAGTTTTTCGATAATTATTGAAATTGTAATGGGTATCCTACTATTTGTAGTACAATTTGGCGCATATTTAACTGTTGTTCATTTCAAGCATTTTTTATATGGCTGTTGGGCATTCCCCTTTCAAAAGCCATCAGAAACCATAGAAAAACCAATCGACTTAATATCATTAGAGAACAAATAAACAAAACTGGAGGAATCAAAAGAGCTTTAACCAAAGACAACGCAAAAAGGAAAAGACAACAAAATAAAATACAAACTAAAACTAAGCGACGACAATTAATTTACAAAGGGCAACAGATTTTTACAAAGAATTGTATACGGATATATGAACGAATACTTATGCAAAACAACTTTAGAAGAAGACCCAAACCCAGAATCAATCCCCGAGTTTAACAAATACTGAACTTCAAATTCTTAAATAAGGAACTGGGGGTTGCATGTGTCTCCGACCGCGGTGGCAGGCGTCGCGCTAACGCACACTTGTAAAGTAAAACAATCTGAGGCGGAAGCTTTGCATTCAGGTTCTTTGCTGTGAAATGTCCAGATCTCCCCGTGGAATCACCGCAAGCCCCCGCAGACGAGCGATGGCCTCCCGAGACCGCGCCGCCTGTAGCGTGCGTCAGTGAGCGTGAGGTGACAAGTATGCTAAGTACTGTAGTGATGGATGGCCGCTGCCGCTGACCCCTCTAATCGCGGCCAAATCCTCGCAAAAAGAGAAACGATTATCACGATCCCACCCGCCAGGCAGGCGTGCTGCCTCACACCCGCGCCACCCGCGGCCCGCAATAAAACAACTTATGATAATAGCACACCGACGATGCCACAATAACGCAAATTCTTTTTATTTTTCATTTTCTAAAATCAGGTTTTTCTCCACAAGTTTTGATTAATTTCGACAAGAAAGTCAGCATTATTCCTCTTCAATGGTATAATTAAATTCCAAAAGTAAAGAAACGCGGCGTCTGTTTGTTTCAAAGCGGTGAAGTTTCGCGGAGAGGAGCATTCCGGCGACTGGCGAGAGCACAGATCATATTTAATTATGCTCGATGATTATATTCACGCCGCGAGCAAATATTGTCAAGTCATTAACTTGTATAGTGAGCGCATGGTTCACGAGGTCGACTGAGGCCGGCTCCCTTCGGAGCGCGGTGTGGCCGTGTGACTACTTCTTGTAACTGTCATGTACGAGTACTTCTAAACGCCTTTCAAATCAACCGTGTTATTATTTCTTAAGACGATAGATCAATCAAATGTAAGAAACTCTACGACACCCAAAATCATTCAATATAGCTATTGCTTTTGTTTTTAAATCTATTTTTCTTTTTGTGCGTCATTTTGAGCAGAAGAGTGAATTTCCCGGGACCAAAAATTGCGTGGCATCAATGAAATTGGTACTAAAAAACAAAGTTATAATGTTCTAATATTTTTTTCCGGTTAGGTGAAATAGAAATCTACGTGTAGCACTAAATATTTAATTAATAGGATTAATGGATACTCCAAAATAATTAATTAAACCTCGAAATATTTCATTGCCGTGTTTGTCCACACGTCACCTTGTTGTGTATTATTCCTCATTGATAAAAATCTATTGGTTATTTATATTAAATCCTTGTTTTATTTGATACATGAATATTTAAAGTATTGTTACGGAATACATTTATTCAAATATTTAAACAATACAACAAATGGTTAATAGAAATTCATTTGTCCCAGAACTACCGTTCATCGCCGTGTCCTAATCATGTTTAAGGATATTGTTTTACCTAATGACTTGCGTCCCCCCCGCGGTGCGCTAAACGTTTCGTATTAGTGCTGCCTAAGTGCTCGACGTGGAAGGACGTACACACGTGCCTGCGTTTTCGAGCCATAATGTAAGTTATTCAATTTTTATGTTACTGGACATTTTTTCTTTCATCGCCGTGGATAGGCATAACCTCATTTTGAATTAAGTTTGTCTTCTTGAGTAAGCATTCGATAGAACGCCATTTCTTTTATGTTTATTTGTGAAGTGTTTATTTCTTCAAATAGTTAATAGATTTTTTGTTATTTATATTTTTTGCCTTGATTTTCATCGCCGTGCTTTCATTGCCGTGGTTTTTGTGGGCGAAATTTTCTATGGCAATGAAAAAAAAGACATGGCAATGAAAAAAAATTCATTGCCATGCCTTGTAAAACAATTTATTTTCATTGCCGTGGCCAGGTATTTCATTTCCGTGACTTGTGTTTTCATCGCCATGGTATGATTAGGCAAAGAAAATATCTTTATCAACTTTTATCTGTTATACAGGTAATACCGATTACTGACATTACAGGACTCGTCAAGTTAACTCTCTCTGCAATGCGATAAAACATTTAAGGATAGACTTGATGAGTTTTTACTGTACAGTCAACTACAAAAAGATTTTTTCATGGTAACCTAACAAAATGATGTAACATTTGGTACTCTATCACACGTATAATACACCCTCGCACACGCACGCACCTCCACATACTACAGTCTGATTTTAATAATGGATTGTTTATTTTTAGGATGCCAAGATGCCTAAACCAAAATTATCTAAAGAGGAGAGAAAGGACAGGTAAAGATTGGCGGAAGAAAAGCGACGTCAAAAATTAAGAAGCGACCCTGTATTAAGAGAGAGTCGCTTCTCAATTTTTGAAGAAAAGAAAGAGAACAATATCTTAAATAGAAGGCTGCAAGAGTAGTTGTTCCTCGAAGTGCAATGACTTCGCAATATTGTAGGAGGATAAGGTCTTGATTCCAACACTTGTATGGGAGTAAAATTTGGGCGAGGAAATATTACAAAAGAAGAATGAGAGTACAATAAGTAAAGAAAGACTTGAATTACACTCGCAACACTACTTAGAGATTTTAATACTACATCCTTTATTCTTATACATACTCCCATTCTTCCTTTTGTAATATCTATCCAAATCTTACTCCCATACACAATTTGTCTGGGTTTGCCTTTCCCTCTCGGAGAGATATAATATTTTTTCATTTCCATGGATTGATTCTTTCATTACCATGGCACAGTTTTTTCATTGCCGTGCCCGCTTGTTTCATTGCCGTGCACGCATGTTTCATCGCCGTGGCACGGAATTTTTAATCCTGTATATCTCGTTAGTTTTTTAAGTTATCTGCTAGACATTAAGCAAGAATACAATACATTATCAAAAACTTTAATAAAAGCGTTTTTTTTAAAAAAAAAACCTTAAGATAAAAAAATACACGGAAATGAAGATTTTATAGGACCTGTTGAAATTCACTCAGAATTGAAATAAACCAGAATAAAAATTGAAACATACCTACGAGTATGTAGGTATCTGGCCACTATTGCGAGTTCAACAGGAGGTTGATGCAACTAAGTTTGTCGCACAGATACCTCGGCTTCCTAGACCTGATGACACCAAAAAGAAGACAGTCTAGATGTAAGTTTGCGCCTCGACTTCATGCGGTGTCATGACCTCTAGGAGTAACAGAAACGAGCACAAGCACTTTGGATTCTCTGTATAAGCCTATCGGTACGAGCCAGCAAGCGCAGGCCGTAAACCGTATCAGCGTAATTTAAAATTTGTAATGGATAATTAAGGATTAATGATGAATAATATTTGACATTTGCATGTAATAGATATTTGCACACCTGTTGAAGTAGAATATGGCATTAAAAACTTCTGATGTTTGCAACACCTCATTTATCTACCTATATTCCAGCAAATAAATGATTATCATTTGTTATTGATTTTGAACAATCTCGGGACCCTGGGGTCCCGGTCATATGGTAGGCGTACGAGGGGCCGAAGCAAACTCGCAGAGGCCCCGTTACACATTTTTGATGGAATGAGGCACCAGCTGACGATTATCCCTGTATGCACTATGAAAGTATCCCCAAGGATAATCCCCGGTTGGTGCTGGACTATCGCAGAATATGGAAACCAAACTGAAAGGCCCAGACCCATAGGTTTGGGCGGTTTAGTGGACTGATTGCCGTATACTATGAGAAAACGATTAGGACAATTAATTTTTTCGTAAAATGTATGCTTGACATATAAATTACCATATAACATGTAGATAAAGTCGCCCGCTGCGATTAGCGGTGTGCTTACAGCTTCGGGGGCCCATGAGTACTTCAAAACATCTAAAGCTTGTAATACCTATGAATGACCGGTCTACACGTAAATGCGAGAGAACAATAGGTTAATCGTAGTTCTTTGGCGACAAACGAGCTAGCGAGCGCGAGCAGGTTGCCGCACAGACGCCACAATCAGCCGAGTGGCATACGACGTTGCGGATTATCTGTTACCCACTTGAATACTTTTACTATACAAGAAAATGTAAACTAAGCTTCTAAGGTTTAGAAGGAAGCACGACGGTAGACGAGCTCATCAGAGAATGCACGGCTAATGACGACGTCGCTTGTCGCGAGTCCGCGGCGCCATCGCGTCACTCCGACTCGTCAGTTACATGTGTGAGTGCAGTGATCCAGTCCAACCGTCACGCTCTCGACAACTGAACTTGTAATGTGGTAAACCTAGAGTTCAAAAGAGACATAAATTAAGTCTCTAGGACAGGGATGGCAAACCTTTATAGGTGTACGTGCCATTATTTGTAAAAAATAATTATGATTTGGCCATGGCGTGCCAATATCGCATCTTGCCCCAGTGATCATATATTATGGACAACAAGTAAAACATGGAAAAATTAATAATTCTTCTTCTTATCGTGTGGGCAGTAAGGTCTAACGACAGTAACGACCCCACACACCCTAGTGTCAGAGTTTTTAAACCGCCTCAAGGGCCTCTGACATGGTTTATTTGACGACCGCCATTTGGCGGCCGGGACCACCGGCTTATACGTGCTTTTCGAAGCATGGAATCATCTTTTTATCGGTCAATCAGGTGATTCAAGCCTGCAATGTCCTAGCCAAACTGGAAACAACTTTACAAAGTATGCTTCCCGAGCCAATCGAACCCACGAAATGTTCCAATAATAGTTGAAAAATGCCAAAATTAAATATCTATTTTTTCGTAAGTTAAACAGAATGAAAGCTGAACTAGAGTTATCTGTCAATCGATCATTAATCTAGGTTGCCCGAATTATTTTGTTGCGTGTCATCACTGGCACGCGTGCCGTTGGTTTGCCATCCCTGCTCTAGGAACTGGTCACTAAGTCACTTAAGGACCAGTTCCTTAAGTATATGATACAATAACCGTAACGATCATATAAACTGCATCAGCAATTTAATTTAAAAGTCTAAGACAGTAAAAGAATGCCATCAATATATGAACAAGGTCTATTCAGAGAGCCACGCGTTACACGTGTCGCCATTCGGCCTGGTCAGTGTGGTCACCGCACGGTGTACGTTGGTTGTTCCTTGTTTATTTAGTAGCCGGTTTCCGGTGCCATTCTTATCTTGTTGTACCGAATAAATGTTTCAGAAGAGCTTGCTATAGCTTTTTGTGTCCTTATAATCGGTCCTTTGATGAAGTTATTTTTCCTACTTAAAAAGTCTATAGTAAAGAAAAACTCTAAAACTAATCCTAATAATTACCGGCCCATAGCGCTTTTACCCACGGCATGAATATGAATATGAATATGAATATGAATATGAATATGAATATGAATATGAATATGAATATGAATATGAATATGAATATGAATATGAATATGAATATAAATATCGTTTCATGTTAGCACAATAATCAGTTGTGTGGCACTGGCAGCCAACGCCATGGGTGATGATCCAATCAAGCATCTATAGTGTGGCAGATGTGCACCGGAGTCGTAGGATCTGCTTGCAGCAGGCAGCACTATTAGTCTATAGTATGCGCCAGATAAATGAAGAATAACATTCAGGTCATTGACCCACCTACATTTTATTGACACACTTAATTTCAAAAACAGAAATAATGACATAAAGCTTTCCTGAATCGACATCTATTGTGATCCTTACTGTTCTAGTAATGAAACACGATTCATAATTTACTGTCCGGAGGTACCTACGAAGAGATATTAAGGAAAGGTCAATAACCGTTATTCTTCATTTATCTGGCGCCTACTATAGTCTTATTACATCGAAAATAAGGCAAACTTAGCATTAATTCTTAACTCCGACACTTTGGAGTTAAGAACATTGTCTCGACATTGCTCCATGCCAGCATTCAACACCGCTGAACATTATTAATTACACGGCACGTCCATGACACAGCCACACTTTTTTTTTCAAAATCTGCCGGTTCGATTCCTGCCTAGGATTTTCGATTTTTCAAAAATCCAATGATGCGGTTTTAGTTTTCATAAAATTGGGCTGGAGACTCCCTTCAGTGTTTTTCGCTATTCCTCATATTATCCGATTTGGCCATCCACGCACACTTGAACAATTCACGCCACTCAAGCCGCTGTCCTAGTTACTGTGCCCATTGTGGGTGATCCACTCGCGTCACATTGAAGTTCAGCAAATAGAGTGTTACTCTCGCGAGTCCTTGTGTATACTGCACAGCTGCTGCGGTACCGCAGAGTGTTGTACGTGAAGATCAGCGGCCGCCACACGCCAAGCCCGAGAGCTCGCGTGACTCATTAGGAGCGCAGGAGTTAGCGCGACGGGCACTTGTGTACTGCTATATAATTCACGTCGTGTCTATAGCTGAGCTGAATTATTAACGCGACGATCGCTAAGAGTTCCACGAGCCCACGACCCACTCTCAACTTATCACTAAAACTTATCTATAACGTTGATCGAAAGCAACTTCGCTAATTTACTTGTCTAAACTGTCTGCCTGGCAGAGATTTATTTAGTTTTTGGCTTCTCACTTGCTGGTGTGTTCAGGTTAGATTAGTTTTTAGTATCAAGGTAGCAATTTTACCTCTAGATATACCTAGTGAGTATGGTAAAATGATAACAAGTACAATGTTTGTTTAACAACAACTGCAAGCAACTTGCTCTTGTGCAAGAGAATAATATTTCAATTATCTTGCTCAAAAAGTCCGTCATTGCGGCGTACGAGATGGAATTCTATCCGGTAAATTCCCAGAGAAATTCCATGTTGCTAAAATTCCCAGAATTTTCCTGGGGAAATTCCCCTATCATGGAAATTTACTTTTATCAGAACGCTTTAATTTAAACGTACCTACTTCAAGTGGTATTTCTTTTTAGAATAATGAGAACAGCAACGCGGGCAACTTTAGGCACGGTATTAGGTTGCACAACGATGACATTGATTCATTTGTTGGTTATTTGCATCCAAGAGTTTTTTTGCCTCCAGAGCGGCACCACGTAGAAATGCCAGTCTGATAAAAATGTATAAATTAAAATAGATGGATGTCAAAAGATCACAAAAAGAGGCGCTTTTTCTGACCGACAATCCAAATGATACTGACAATTTCAGTGAAATTACAGCTAACGTCGCTGAGCTTGAATTTTTTTGCTTGTAATGTCTCAGGATAAATTATATTTATTTTGTAAGGGGTGTTATTGAAATGGTTAGCATAGTATTCGTATTTTTGTGAGCAGAAAAATATAATCTGTGAGCAGAAATAGCTAATTGATCAGCAACTCATGGCCAGCAAACATTCCAAAATCAATCAGCAATTTATGTCATTCTGGATGGATGTAATTATTTTTCTACAGCATTAATTATACAAGCTGCAATGAGCTGCTCCTGTTTAATAAAATTTTGGTAAGCACTCAGAGGGTAAGCAAAAAAAATCATATTGAGATTCATTTCGTATTTTTTTTTAGTTACAGGCATTTTTTTAAAAATAACTAATATCGTCTTACTTGTTCAGTTTCGGGTATATAGGTCGTAATTTTTTTTAGGTTTTTTTCCATATTTATTAGCTGTTGCCCGCGACTTCGTTCGCGTGTTTGTATTGTAAAATGATGTGGCTAGGTAAGATCAATGTGTTCGTATTTCTAATACGAACAGTCAATATCTTTCATTGCTTGCCTCTTTTTTATGTATGGGAAAACATCAAATGACTCCTTTCGCTCTGGGCGGAATGGAAGGGAGTGTCAGTCTCTTACTGACTAAAACCCATCTGTGTTCCTCCTAATGCCCTTTGCGTTCCAGGGCCGCGGTGACTCTTTCGAACAAATGACCAAGACGAAGGTTATGGCAAACACCTTCAGCGATTCAAATCTGGAAACGAATTGTTGGAGATGATAAACCGATATGTTTATCTTGGCCATTGGATATCCTTTCAATTGGCAAAGAAAATCAACAAACGGAGGTATCGAGAGGAACACACCTTAGATGGGCCGCTTTTATCAAAATGGACGACATTCTGAAGCCTGCCAAAATTCCGCAATGTCTGAATTCCCGCCTTTATAACCAGTGTGCTTTTCCCACTATGACTTACTTACTTACATGGACGCTCACGCAGGAGGCTGTTTACAGACTGATAGTTGCACAGAGAGCCATGGAGCGTTCCATGCTTGGTAGAGGTACGTCGTCGAGATCCGAAGACGTACGAAGGTTTTCAACATCGGAAAACGAATTGTAGAACTAAAGTGGAGCTGGGTAGGACACTTGGCAAGGCTCGGTGATGATAGGTGGAGTAAGGCAGTGACTGAGTGGCGTCCGAGGACTGGAAGAAAAAGTATTGGTCGACCGGCGGCGAGATGGGCGGACGATATTGTTGCCATCGTGGGTAGAACCTGGATGAGGCTGGCACAGGAACGTGGGGATTGGCAAACGAAAAGAGAGGCCTATGCTCAGCAGTGAGCGAAGTTGGACTGTGGATAATGATGATGATACACGAGGTTGATGAAACTTGCTAAGTTTGTTAACATGCGATAGAGCTACATAAAATTGTCCATGGGAAAACCAACCAGAAGAGAAGTCAACCCCCGCGGGGGACACGGCGGAGCATACGGTGAAGGTCTGCCCTGCTTGGGCAAAGCACCGCCGTGTCCTCGTCAAGGCGATCAGCGACGGCGACCTGCTACCGGCTCTGGTTCACTCCATGGTCCAGAGCGCGGAGGCGTGGGAAGCCGTCACCACCTTTTGCGAAACAGTAATGCTAGTAAAGGAAGTACAGGCCGCGTGAAGGAGAGGCAAACGTCACGCCTTAGCCGCCGAAACAGAAGAAGACGCCCCGGGCGTTAGGAGTCGCAGGGCGATTCTCGGTCACCGTAGGCACGGGCCTACGGTGACCGAGACCAATCGCCCTGCGACTGAACTGCGAGCCACCCAACACTCGCCGTCCGCAGGCCCGTGCCAGCGGACGACGAGCGTTGGGTGGCTCGCGGCCCGATAACAACCGGCGGCCCTACCATGACGTGTTAAAGCGTGAGTCGTTCGAGCGTCAGTGGAGCAATCAGACCAAATCTTATTTTTATGTTATCATTGTATATTTTTACGTTATATGCAATCCATGGTAATGCACCCACTCCACCGACCGTGTCTCCACGTTGCCGTCGTGGTGGGGCTTGCGTGTCTCAGTGATCTGGGGGGCTTTGCTGGTAGAGCCACTCATGCCGGAAGGTCCCAAGTGAGAGACCAGACCAAGAGAGACACAAGAGGGGCACACCGGTTGGAGACTTGAGCAGTGTTCGGGTCCTCGGACGGTGTGCGTCTCATTGGCTTGCTCGCTGTTCTCTGGTACGCGTCTGATCATCAGAAGTGACTGTGACGGCAGCGAGCAGGCAGTGGGAGAGAGGAGGAGATAGGGACCGCACCCTCTAAAAGGAAAAAAATGGATAGCACGAAAAAAGAGAAACTACCCCGGGGCGGTCCGGACTGCACAGCGGTCCGGGAATCCGCCACGCCTCGTGCGTCAAGCCCCTCGTATTCTGGGGGGGGCAAAAGTGCTATCCAATCTCCGATTGCCAATGGCAACAAGGGCCGAGGAGGCCCCCGATCCGGGACATCCTTCGCGGAATTGATCGGTTTCGATTTTAGCTCGCCCGACAAAGTGTCGGCCGGGCGGAGCGCGGGTAGAGGAGCGCTATATTGGGAGGAGGGCTCGCTTGAGCGTCGCGCGGGTGCAGAGTCGGAGTCCGAGTTGTCCTGGTGACCGTGAGCTCGGCGAGCTCTGGACCCGAGGAGGCGGGGGTTGCTGCGGAGGACCCCAGATCCTTCCGCAAGCGACCCAGACCGGAGGACGACTGGGGGTCGTCCTGCAGCGAGGAGGTGGCCTCGGCCCGAAAAATCCCCACCAGTAGGCGGGGTAAGGGCCGAGAGGGAGGCAAGGGGAGATTGCCCGCCTCCAAGGTGGCTGGTCAGCGAGCCGAGGAGCCCGTCGCTGACGGACGACCCCCCGGAGAGGGCGGTCGCGGGGCTCCTGGTTCGGAGTCCTCCGGCGGTGAGCCGGATGACTCCGGACAGGAGCGGGTTCGGAGGGCCGGGTTTGCGGAGGTGGTGGAGGCCGCGCTTCGCGATGTAGCCTTGAAGAGGAAACTTGCCTCGAAGAACAAGGCCATAAGCGAGGCGATGGCCTCCATTCTGGAGGCAGCGGAGGCTAACCCAGGTGGGCCTCCGCGGGATGAGATGTCCAAGCTGCGGGTGGAGGTCGCCCGCTTGGCTGCCGCCACGGAGCGTCTCCAGAAGGAGAACGAGGGGCTCCGCGCAGACCTGGCCAGGCTCCGGGGAGCCGGCCCACAGGGGGCGCCTCAAAAGCCTCACTTTTATAATATTTATTGTGTGTATCTATGTATTTCAATTTACTTTTTGGACATCACAGGCCCTATCGGAATACCAGCGCTGTGATATTTTCTTTTTTTTAAATATCGCAGCTTATGCTGAGATAGGGACCTTTTTGGCCTCGCACAGAATGTATACCTATCTTTAATTTTATTTTATTGTTTTACATTTTTTTTGTCTTGTGCGAGTCCCAAATAAATATTTTTCTTTCTTTCTTTCTTTCTTTTCGTGCCGCAGGAGAGCCAGGTGCTGGACCTGGTGCGGCAGGAGATGGCTGCCTTCCAGGCGCGGTTCTCCGTCCTGGAGGGCATCGTCCTGCGCCCCCCGCTAGCGAGTGCGGCGAGTGGGAAGGCCCCCCCAGGCCGGAAAAAGGCGGCGTCATATGCGGCCGCCGTGGCTGCCACACCGGGGTCGTCCGGCCAAGAGGCGGGAGAGGAAGCGGCGGCAGAAGGCGCGAAGCGTCGCGGCTGCGCTCCGCCCCCCGAAAACCGCGGCTGTAGTCCTTACACTGCAGCCGGACGCGGTGAAGAGGGGCGTGACGTACGCGGACGTGCTCACCAAGGCGAAGGAGGCGGTGAACCTTGGTGAGCTAGGCATCGTGGGGGGCCTCCGGCTCAGGGTCACCATGACTGGGGCCCGGATGCTGGAGATCCCCGGGGCAGCCAGCGGCCCAACCGCGGACGCTCTAGCCGAAAGGCTCAGGGCGTCCCTAAGCGCGGACGATGCCCGAGTGTCCAGGCCCACCAAGTGCATTGACATGCGCATCTTGGGCCTGGACGACTCCGTCACGGAGGCGGAGGTGGTGGCCGCCGTCGTTAGGACGGGGGGGTGCTCAGCAGAGGAGGTGAAGGCGGGCACCCTACGTCCTGACAACACGGGCATGCGCACCATTGTGGTGAGCTGCCCCGTGTCGGCGGCCAAGACCATATTGGAGGGCCGAAGGTTTTTGGTGGGTTGGGTTTCCGCGCAGGTCAAACTGCTGGAACCCCGACCTCTGAGGTGCTTCCGGTGCCAGGTGGGCCACCATGTGGGAGCTCAATGCACCTCGGAGGTGGACCGCAGCGGTCTATGTTTCCGCTGCGGTCAGCCCGGTCACAGGGCCGGCTCCTGCGACGCCACGCCGCACTGCGTAGTCTGTGCGGCAGCTGGCAAGCCGGCCGACCACTGGGCTGGGGGTAGGGCCTGCGCCCCACCCGCCAAAGCCAGAAATAGGAGAAAGCCCTCCACCACCGCCGTCTCTGCCGCGACCGCTGCCACCGCCGCCGCTTCCTCCGCCGCCATAGCCGGTTCCACTGCGGCTGCTGCTACTGCAACAGCCGCAGTGGAGCCCCTACAAAGGGCTCCGGAGGGGGCTGAAATGGAGTGCCAGTAATGGCCCCATTTCACCCCCTCCTGTTCGTCAGCCACTGCGCCGCCCAGGAACTGATGCTCCTGAGCATGGCGCAGTGACTGATGCCTGTGGACGGCGAGCAATGGGTAGCTCGCCACCAGATCAGAACAGGCCCGGGTTGACGGCGCGCTGTGTTCTACGCGCGCCAAACCAGCAGTCGTCAGCATGGGTCGGGGCCCGTTAGGGCCAGAGCCTATCAGGGTTGCGGATTTGTTCGAAAGAGTTACCGCGGCCCTGGAACGTAAAAGGCACTAAGAGGAGCATGGGTGGGTTTTAGTCAGTAGAAGTCTGACACTCCCTGCCGCTCCACCCAGAGCGGGAGGGGTCATTTGATGTTTTCCCATCCAAAAAAAAAAAAAAAAAAATGGTAATGCTCCCAACAGATGAGGAAGAGGTAGCCGGAATATTAATGTCGCTCCGCAATAACTGTTCCGCGGGATGGGATGGGATAACCGGTGACCTCTTGAAAAAGCATGCGGCCTTGCTCTCTCCACGGGTAAATTTCCTAACGTTTTCAAAAAAGCCATAATTCATCCGATCTACAAGAGCGGGGACAGGAGCCGTGTTGATAACTACAGACCTAAATCTGGTCTAACGGCATTTTCCAAAATACTAGAACGGGTAATGAACCGCAGACTAGTGAGCCACTTAGAAAACAATAATCTAATTGTACCAGCCTAATTTGGGTTTCGCTCAGGTAAATCCACCTCTGACGCGGTCCATGAGTTAACAGACTATGTAGTCACAAATATGGATAGTGGGGATAAGGTTATGGTCATATTTCTAGATCTTGCCATGGCTTTCGACACGGTTTCTGCCCCAATTCTTGTACGTAAGATGGAAGACTTGGGAATCAGAGGACTTCCCCTGGACCTCTTCAAAGACTACCTAAGTGGGTGTACCCAGAGAATCTGGGTCTCTGGATCTAGGTACGCTCACTATCCCCAATGACAAAATCATTAGCTTTGCTCAAAGTCAAAGTCAAAGCATTTATTTCAAATAAACCATTTACAGGTACTTTTGAATTGTCACAGTCAGTCAGTCAAAAACATAAAGCTATTTGCACGTTCCAAAGCGTAGATCTCTATGGAGAAGAACGTGCAAGAAACTCCACGGACACTCTTTTAAACGATTTTATGATTTACAATAATCCTGGTTACATTATCTTTGTTGCTTCTACATGTGAGAACAATGTAAAGAAAGAGATGCTGCTGATGACACTGCCCTCTTGTTCAGTGCAAACTCATGGGAGGATGTCTATGAGCATGCGCAACTGGGTTTAAATACGGTATCCAACTGGTTACGTGACAATCTGTTGACCCTCAATACAACCAAAACAAGTTACATAGCATTTTGCATGAAAAACAGTGAATCCTCTCAAACATTACCTAAAACTATCGTAGCTCACTCTTGCACAAACCCACTCACCCGTAGTTGTAAATGCGAACCACTCACCAAGGCTGAGAATGTAAAATCCCAGGTATTTTACATTCTCAGCCTTGGTGAGTGGTTCGATAGAATAACAATCGATAAAAACCTAAGATTACAAGACCACATAACCTCTCTTAGTAACAGATTACGGAAACTAATATATGTATTCAAAACGCTGAGATATGTAGTCGATAAAAATATAATGAAATCAGTGTACTATGCCCTTACTCAATCTATAATATGCTACTGCATCACCTCTTGGGGTGGAGCTCCGAAAACTACCCTTATAGAAATTGAAAGAACCCAAACAGCTATTCTGAAAGTGTCGTCTTTTCGACCGTACCGCTACCCCACTGAACAGTTATACAAAGAAAATAAAGTCCAGACAGTGCGTCAACTGTTTATACTGCATGCTCGGTTGAAACAACATATTCGCCTGGTTTATAATCCAACGCTGTCCAGGGGGAAAAGACGATATGACCCAGTGGAACGCTATCATTTACGTCACAAAACTAATTTTGCCAAAACGTTTCTTTTGCTATTTGGGTGACTACTTATATAATAAAACTCATAAGGTGTTACATATTTTTAGTCTCACAAAGAATAAATGCAAGAAGAGGCTAACTGACTGGCTACTAAATTTAAACTATAATGACACTGAAAACATGCTTGTAAAAACCTAAACACACAATCACACCATTATTTGTAAAGACATCCATACGAGGACTAAGCTGTAAGTCACCATCCGAGGACCTTCTAGAAAACCAGGTTAACGACGACTTCCGACTTTATTAACAAGACAGAAAGAAAGAGAAAACAATATTTAGGTTGATGAGCCTATTCGTATAGTACTATCTCAATCTTTTTTGGTATGACTTCCTATGAACAATGCGAGGACCTAAATACATTCCAAAACCCGCCTGGGAAGTACCATCTGAGGACCTGTGTGTGAGCCAAACGAGGACCTTAACCATCTGACCAGGGACACCAATGCGAGGACCTAATTTAACACAATTTTTCTCATTTCTTGTACAATATGAGGACGCAGTATTAGACTTTTCATATACAATACGAGGACGTTTTTCCGAGTAGACGGTGTACAAAGCGAGGACCTTTTGAACATTTACAATACAAACTTTTTACACACTTATAATTTTACCGTAATAATATTTGAATTATCTTTATGTAGGCAATTCTATTCACACACGTCAATTTCTTGATTTAAGTACCATCAGAGGACCTAATTTGATTTTAACTGACAACCGTTCAAAATGTAAGTGTGATATAACAATATTACAATCATGGTGATTTTATGAAGCTTTCGCTAGAATTGTCTCCTCAATGGTTACTTGTATCGTCTTGAAACTTTGTGTGCTATTTGTTGATATTAAATTTCATAGTAATACATCTGTTATGGTGATGTTATTGTCGCTACTGCTGGAGTTGTCTCCATGTAAGACAACTCTTCATAGGTTACTTGTAGCGTCTTGAAACTCTGTGTGCTTTTTGTTGATATTTCATAGCAGTACATAGCTGCTGCTCTAACGGAGAGGAGAACTACTGCTACCATATTTATGGAGCTCGAAAGACAATATTGTTCAAGTGCACCCCCGACTAGCATCGTCGCACACCATCACCTAATGTGGCTGATCCATCGACCGCAGCAGCGCATACTCCCATAAAAGGCATATACATAACATATTGCTCAATGGCTCTTTAGGCCTCACTGGTCAGGCAACGACTCCGCCTAAAGTTCGACACCTCTTTCCTCATGGTATCCCCTCCTCATGGTGCCCGGAAATCGTTGAGCTCCTGTCGACGCACGGCTGCCTTTCTGGTGCAGGTGGAGTGAGAGATTTGCTCTCTTTCCCTCTCCGACGTCTCTTTTGAATGTATCTTTAATGGCATTCCACGAAGATGGAAGCGATAGACAACCCCCAGCGTCCTTGCCGAACGTTCCTCCGGCGTATGCTGCACGGTGTCCTCGGGACAGTTAACGCATTGGTGTCAAACGGGAATCCGCTTCCGACTCATGCGACGCAGGTACTTCTCAAAGCATCCCCACATAGTCTCCTGCTGGAAGCATTCGGCTCTGCCAAATTGGGTACAAGCCACGAAAGAGCAGCTACAATTCACATCAACCTGGGGACCAGCCGCTGAATGTGCGGAAGTCACATCGGCTATCGAGGACGAGTCCTAGGTACTTCGTCATCAGCTCGATACTGATGCGAAGGCCACCAACTACTATATGTTAATCCCGAGCTGGCTTGTTTCTAGGTTTCCATGAGGAAACAGAGGGCTTCGGAATTATGCAAAGTCACTTCGAGACTCAAACGCCGGATTCTTCTGACGACCTGCATAACCCCTGCCGTGGCCAGTATTACCGCTTGCCAATGTCATTGCCTCCGGGCCGTCACCAGGGTATCATAAGCGTAACATATTTCATCGACACCGTCGAGAAGTGCAGTGCCCAGTCATATCCAGTTCAATGTTCCACAGCGGTAGCTCTAGGACCGAGCCCTGTTGTTTCTGGCCAGCCATAAGGATGATGGTTGAATAAATGAAGTAGTGTTGCAATAGTGATTGTCATTGATTACAGCTGTACAGCCAGGTTGGGGGCAGTTAAAAAAAAATATTGCTTGTTCAATTTACAACCTTAAATGCTAAATCATTCCAGTTCGATTTTCGCTGAGAACAGTTGTGTTGCATGCGATCGCGCGCGTACCACAGTGTTAGTGCTTACGCATCAAAACAACGCCGTCAAGACGGCTGCCTCGCAATGACCTAGTTATTGCGTAATGCTGACGGCTGACGGCAAATATTATTGTTAAGGCCAAGTTAATACTGGCTTAAAAATTACAATGGAATCGAAAAAGGATACACCGGGTAATACCAAAGTGGACTTAAAAACGGAGACGGAACATCTGTTGTACAAATATTATTGTGAAGAGAAAAATGAGCGTCTAAAGCTCCAAAAGAACATAGATGACCTAAAAAGTCAAATAGAAAACCTCCAGCAACAGCTGAAACTTCAAGCGGAAAACGCAGCCAAATCAGCAACAATCGCCACCGAGACCACTTCGCCACCCATTGAATATACAACAGACGAGGAAGAACTCGCTCGAGAAACAGGGTGGATACGGCAAAAGAGCAGGAAGAAAAGAAAATTGAACACTTCTCCTGCCCAACCCACCCAACTCACTCAAAACGAACACGGAAGAGACGTCAATAGAGGTATTGAAAAAGTGCTTAAAACTTCTCTGCCACCACCTATTGTTGTAGATGGTATCCAGGATTATCAAAAGTTCTTTGATTTTCTATGTGAAAGACAATCAGCTGACACGTTCACCATCAAAATGATGAATGGAGATACCGTAAAGGTAAATGCTAAAAACGAAGAATCGTATAGAGCAATCTCAAAAGCCCTTTCCGATAACAACTGTCTTTGGCACTCCTATGAGAACAAGCAAGAAAGGCCAATAAGAGTTATGGCAAAAAAATTGCATTTTACGTGCATTCCAGAAAGAGTAGTCGAAGACTTGCGCAGCAAAGGCTACAAAATTTTAGAAGCAGTCAACAAATTGAGCTGGAAAACTAAAGAGCCACTCAATATGTTCATGTTGTCTTTCTCAAATGATGAGGAAACCAACAAAATCTTCAATATTAAACATATTTTAGGATGTAATGTGGAAATACAACCGGTAAAATCAACAAAACTGGTACCACAATGCAAAAGATGCCAGGCGTACGGCCATACTCAAAAGTACTGCTCTAAAGAACCGAGGTGCGTAAAATGCACAGGTAAACATCTCACCAAGGATTGCAGAAAACCGCAAGAAGAGAAGCCAAAATGCGTCCACTGCGGAGCCCCACATCCGGCTAACTATAGGGGATGTATTGTAGCTAAAGAAATACAGCAGATAAGACTGAAAAAAACTAAAGGAGGAAATTTGAATCCTCAACAAAGTGCACCTGCCCGAAGAGATGACGCTAGCAAGTCCAAACCAAGCCAAAACGTGATGCAAACCACAACTAAAAACGTTTCATACGCTCAAGTAGCTTCATCAGGCCTAGCGAAAGCCCCCTTGACAGATATGAACAGCAACAAAAAGTTGGATGAAATCTTAAAGTTAATGTCATCATTCGACGAGAGATTAAAAAAAATCGAAAATAGCAACATAAATGCTACCTCTAAAACCCAAAAATGAATACTACACTTAAACTTATGGCGTGGAACTCAAATGGGTTACAAAAACATCAGAATGAGTTGCAAGTTGTACTAGAAATTGAAAAAATTGATGTTTGCCTTATATCAGAAACACACTTCACAAAACAATGTCACATTAAATTCAAAGGATACAAAGTATTCCATGCGCTACACCCAGACAATACTGCAAGAGGCGGAAGTGCTGTTATTGTTAAAGATAACTTGCAACACTATGAAATGTTAAAATGCGAAGAGAAAGACATCCAAGCAGTGGCAATTTGTCTTCAAACCAAAAAATACCCCTTAACCGTGTGTGCCATCTACTGTCCACCACGGTACATAATAAAAAAAGATCGCTATTCGTCTTTTCTAGCCCGCCTTGGTAATAGATTTATCTTAGGAGGTGACTTCAATGCTAAAAATACGTATTGGGGTTCCAGACTAACTACTACTAAAGGCAAAGAACTACTGAGTGCCATAAAAGAGCTAAAATGTGACGTGATATCAACTGGAAAGCCCACTTATTGGCCAACAGATCCAAATAAAATCCCAGACTTAATAGATTTTTTCGTAACCAAAGACCTATCACATAGCTATATAAAAACGGAACAAAGCTATGACTTGAACTCGGATCACTCTGCAATTTACTTAAAAATTAGCGAGAGTATTCTGTATAAAGAAAATAGTCTCACTCTTGTTAATAAGTTTACGGACTGGGAGAGCTTTAAGGCCAGATTGAATGATCAAATAGACCTTAAAGTTCCATTAAAAACCCCAGAACATCTAAACATCGAAGTTGAGAAGTTTATTATTCACATCCAACAAGCAGCGTGGGAAAATACACCTGACTTCAACAAAAGAACGAAGGGAAACATCTTCCCTTTCAGAATCAAGCAGCTGATTATGGAAAAAAGAAGGCAAAGAAAAATGTGGCATCAATCTAGGTGTCCTAATGACAAAAGAGTACTAAACAAACTTACTAAAAAACTAAGAAGACTAATCCAGGACTACAAAGACGACTCAACCAAAACCTACCTGCAGAAACTAAGTAACGACCAAAGGACTAACTACTCCCTTTGGAAGGCTACTAAGCATCTAAAGAGGCCGATAGCCCAAATCCCTCCCATCAAGTGTGAAAACGGGCTATGGGCACGAACAAATGAGCAAAAAGCTATGAGGTTTGCAGAGCACCTAGAAAACATCTTTCAACCTAACGAGGGGGAAACCAATGAAGACCACACTCTGGTTAATATAGTGATGCCAGATCAAATAGATGCCATAAAACTAGTAACACCGAGAGAAGTTGCACGAGAAATAAAGCAGAAAATAAGCACAAGGAAAGCTCCAGGTTACGATTTAATAACAGGGGAAATCCTTCATAACTTACCAAGAAAGGGTCTGGTTAAGTTAACAACCCTTATTAATGCCGCATTGAGGCTTAAATATGTACCAGAGTTATGGAAAGTTGCTGAAGTAATAATGATAGCAAAGCCTGGGAAACCGGCTCACGAAACAACATCATACAGACCGATTTCCCTGCTACCAATAATGTCAAAGCTGTTTGAAAAGCTACTACTCAAACGCCTTAAACCTATCATTGATAACAGGAACCTTATACCTGAGCACCAGTTTGGTTTTCGAGAAAAACACTCTACAATCGATCAAGTGCACAGAATCACAAACGTAATAGAAAACGCGTTGGAAAACAAGCAAGTTTGTTCTACTGTTTTTCTAGACGTAGCCCAAGCATTTGATAAAGTTTGGCATGAAGGCCTTATTCTTAAACTAAAGAGGCTGCTACCGAAACCGTTTGCAGACATATTGGAAACTTACATTTCAAACAGAGTCTTTAGAATAAGACAAGAAGACACTTATTCAGAATTTAAACCAATAAAAGCTGGCGTACCGCAAGGAAGTGTGTTAGGTCCGGTCCTGTACCTACTATACACTTGCGATATACCCGAACTCGAAAACAATACCATTGGAACCTTTGCTGATGATACAGCCATAATGGCCGTTGGAAACAGCCACGAAGAAGCAGTAGAAAAGGTTCAAATGGCTGTTTATCGAGTTTATGACTGGACCAAAAAATGGAGGATTAAATTAAACGAATCCAAATCCGTACACATAGATTTTACCAACAAAAAGCAACAGTATTTTCCAGTTTATATTAATAACAACCAAATACCTTATGAGAATACAGCCAAGTATCTCGGTATGACCCTTGATGCAAAGCTACGCTGGAAAACTCACGTGAAGAAGAAAAAAGATGAACTCGACCTACGGTTCAAAAGAATGTATTGGCTGCTTGGAAGAAACTCCGTGCTGTCCGTGCAGAACAAACTGTTACTATACAGACAAGTCCTGATGCCAGTTTGGACTTATGGTATTCAGCTGTGGGGCTGCACCAAACAGACAAATGCATTAATCATTCAACGATTTCAGAATAAAGTACTGCGGGAAATTGTATATGCACCCTGGTACGTACGAAATGATGACCTCCATCGGGACCTAAATGTTGAGTTCATCGATAAAGTGATACAAAAATCTGCAGAAGCTCACGACAAGAGACTTCATCAGCATGTGAACGTCGAGGCGATCCAGCTTCTCGATCACACGGACATAGTTAGAAGACTAAAAAGAACAAAACCGTTCGAGTTAGTGTTTAGTGCTAGTGTTAGTGATTAGTGAAATGTAGCACAAGTGTTACCAAAAAACACAAGAAAAAGTGTATTCGCCTTAATAGAGACAATAAGAAAAGTGCCAATGGACACATTCTTAGTACGTAAGGACAATATTTTTAACAGTTTAAGTTATAATTAAATTACTTATTAGTCTATATACAAGGCTAGATTGTAATAAGATTAGGGTCCATCATTATGATGAACACTAGGATAAGGGAAAAAAAAAAAAAAAAAAAAAAAAAAATGCTAAAGGGAGTTCTACAGATTTAACCATAAAAAAAAATTACGTACACACTTAATTAAAATAACAGAACGGTGGAGCAAGCTCCGGCGCGATCTCATAGTGGTATGGAATAAGCGACTGTCGCAATCGCAACCCAGCGCTGGGCCCGCCACAATCGTGGCGAGAAAGTCAACTCTTTGAGGAGTGGTTAGAGAGGCGCCACGACGTCCTCGTATCCATCTGACGCAGGTCCTCACCGGACACGGTACAACACCCAATTGTCACCATTGTGTGGATCGTAATGAGGACACTATCTGTCTTTGTTGCGGCGATCGGCAATGGTGACCTCTCGCGTTCGGCCCTGGTCCAATCCATAGTCCGGAGTAAGAGGGCATGGGAAACAGTCACCTCCGCAAAACAGAAATGCAAGCGAAGGAAGAGGCGAGATGGGTGAGGAAGAGGCAATCCTCACGTCCCAGCCGCCGAAGGAGACGCCTTGTGCGTCAGCAGTCGCCCTCAAGCTCCGCCCAGAGCGGGAGAATTCATTTGATGATTTCACATCCAAAGAAAAATGGATATGGTTCTAGAGTTTCAAAAGCTTTTTGTCTCGTACTGTGAATATGTCGTTTTTCCATGTAAATGGTCATCCCCAACTTCACCATCAAGGACGAGAGTTCTGTTACAATGGAAAAATAACCCAATTGAATTGTTACGTAGTTTAAGGCCTCTGTAGATTGATTTGATTTTGAGCACTCGAGAAGGAAGTGATTTTATAAAATCAGACTATTTTGAAAAAACTAAAAGCCAATACACATGGAAATCTATCCAAATGGGGACCTGAATACACATGTTCGGAAAAGCTATCTATATGAGGACTTTTAAACACACTGCGTGGAAAAACTTCCATCCGAGGACATATGTGTGAAGAATAACACATAAGTCCCCGCAAGGTACTTAAAATATGACTGAAGTGTAAATGTCGTGTGTTAAAAATTTATGAGAGCTCACACACGTTCGGAATGTGAACATGAATTTCCGCGATCAAACCGAGGTTTGATCGCGGAAATTTATGTTCACGTCAACGTGGACCTCGGTCCACCTAGGTCGACATCAAGTTTCCCTTATTAAGTATATAGAAAGGCTCAAAATCGAATGGAGAATACGATGAATTGGTCGGGTCAATCCGAGGACGTACGAAAAGGTCCTCGGATTGAAAATGTCCTCGGATGTGCCTTGTGTACTCAGGTGCATGTCCTCGCATGGTACTTAAAACAAACACACACTCACACACTTACACACCCACACATTCACCCATACTACACATCTACTAACATTCGTCTCGCATACATAACCAAAATAAATAAAACTATTAAATGTTGTATGATACCTTGTGGTATATGTACATTCTGTCAGCGCGATTAGTACATAATTCTTATAATGAAAATGTAAAGGGGTGGGATCCTGGTGTCCTGAAACACAGGCCTCGAGCCTAGCTTAGGCACCAGTCTCCCACAATATATACTTACCTTAATTATGTATCTTTATTGAATAAGACCAATGTAAAATAATGTATGTATATTGTGGTGAGAAAATAAAGTTGTATTGTATTGTATTGTAAATTGTGTACCTTCTGATCACAGTGGGCTAACGGTAACTTTTGAGTCTACCATATCATTACAAAGAGTGCAGATATAATCAAGACCAATAACAGCCGGTAAATTAAATAAATTTAACAGCACTTTAGGCAGCGAGTTAAGTAGTCAGGGCTTCACAATGAACAATGGTAATATTTTATATAAAGAATTTTTTTTCTGTTGTCCAAACTGAGTTCAATAACACTTTTAAAAAAATAACTAAAACTATTTGCCCTTTAGTGACTGGGCGCCTAAAGGACTCAAAAAGTCGAGATAGACTTTATGAACTACATTAAGGCAGATTTTTTCATGAATCTGAATAAATATTTTAATAAAACCCACACTAATTGAAAGTCTACCTCATTACCTTTCTAATGATATCAAATACAGTGTAAAAAATACCCATAAGAGGTTTTACAGCACAAAACCCAACAAACGGGTAAAATTACCCAATTTCGCTTAAGAAATAATGAAAATCAAACTCAAAATTCTTGATCAAATTGTTTATTAATAAGGTGTATGTGTCCCTCCCCTAGCCTTAATTACAGCTCTTAATCGGTTTTTCATGGACCGTATTAATTTTACCATGAAATCTTGTGGTATAGCGTTCCACTCCACTTCAATGGCAAGTTGAAGCTCTCGAAGGCGCGTAGGAGCAGGGCTTCTTGCTCGAACTCTTCTTTTTAGCTCATCCCAGACATGCTCAATCGGATTGAGATCAGGACTACGAGCTGGCCACTCCATCGCGGTGATTCCAACGTCTTCCATGTAGTCGCAAACTGTTGTAGCGACATGCGGTCTGGCGTTGTCGTGCAATAGGAGAAAATCTTCTCCCATAAGCCACGCAAGCGACCTCACATGTCCTTCGAGCACTTTTTCGACGTATCGTGCAGCCGTCAAACTAACGGTTTTGAAGTATTTTCTGGAGGTCATCGAAGTTCTCAGCGAAAACTACGATATCATCTGCAAACCTTAAGTGAGACAGGTAGACACCATTGACGTTAATACCGCTATAGTCCCAAACTATAATTTTCACGATATCTTCTTGGACTGCTGTGAATAGTTTCGATGAAATGAGAGAAGCGTAATTAAAACGTTTCTCATTACGTTTACTTGAATAGAAGAGGTGATACAGCCAGTGTTTTGCATGACACTCTTCCAAATTCCTAATTCTGTTCGTATAATATCTTACCATCATCATCATCATCATCATCATCATATCAGCCGAAAGACGTCCACTGCTGGACATAGGCCTCCTCCAAGCGTCGCCACAACAACCGGTCCTGTGCGTCTCGCATCCATCGGTTACCCGCGACCCTCACCAGGTCATCGGTCCACCTTGTGGGAGGCCTTCCAACACTGCGTCTTCCGGTACGCGGCCGCCACTCCAAAACTTTTCGGCCCCATCGACCATCTGTTCTGCGAGCAAAGTGCCCTGCCCACTGCCACTTCAATTTGGCGATCCTTCGGGCTATGTCGGTAACCTTGGTTCTCTTGCGGATATCATCATTCCTGATTCGATCACGCAAGGAAACTCCGAGCATTGCCCTCTCCATTGCCCTTTGGGTGACTTTAAGCCTTCTGATGAGGCCCATTGTGAGCGACCACGTTTCGAGTCCATAGGTCATCACTGGCAACACGCACTGGTCATAGACTTTCGTCTTGAGACACTGTGGTATGTGAGACGAGAAGATACCGCGCAACTTCCCGAACGCCGCCCAGCCGAGTCGGATTCGACGGTTGACCTCCTTCTCGAAGTTAGCCCTACCTAGCTGGATCGTTTGTCCCAGGTAGACGTACTCATCAACAACTTCGAGTGCAGAGCCTCCAATCTTGATAGGAGTGGGTGCTACATGGGTATTTACCATGACCTTGGTTTTTTCCATGTTCATTTTAAGACCCACTCTTTCGGAAGCTCTACTGAGGTCATCGAGCATTGTACTGAGGTCCTCCGTGGTCTCAGCCATGACGACTATATCGTCGGCAAATCGAAGATGAGTGATGTACTCGCCATTTACATTGATGCCTAGCCTTTTCCAGTCCAAAACCTTGAAGACGTCCTCCATTGCGGCCGTGAACAGTTTCGGAGAAATTACGTCTCCCTGCCTCACACCCCGCTGCAGGAGGATAGGTTCTGATGTCTGATCCTGAAGTCGGACTGACATGGTGGCGTTTTCATACAAACACTTCAGCACCTCGATGTACCGATAGTCGATCTGGCACCGTTGGAGAGACTGCAGCACAGCCCAAGTCTCGATCGAGTCGAAGGCTTTCTCGTAGTCCACAAACGCTAAGCAGAGGGGCAGATTATACTCTTCGGAGCAGAGGGGCAGATTATACTCTTCGGGATTATATCTTACCAAGCGACATCATTTTACTTTCCGACATACACGCGAATGAAGTCACGGGCAACAGCTAGTGATACATAAATCTACGTATCTTTTTATTAGAGATGGGTTTGCTCTTGACTCTAGTCAATGTCAGAGATGACAGAGACAAAGTCTACGATGGAGTGAGCTTACCCAGAAGGAGCCAGTTCACTCTAACTTTGAAGAGATTAGGGTTGTAAGCATTTGGAAACACACACGCAGGCAGAGAGTTCCAGTCTTTTGCTGTGCGCATTATAAAAGACGTTTGGAAACGCTTAGTGCAAATTGGTGGAATAGCTACAAGGTAGGGATGGTAAGATGCAGTGCGTCTGGATGTCCAATGGTAGAAGGGGGCTGGTGAGATGAGGTGGGCACACTCACCGAAATACAATCTGTAGAAGACCGATAAGCAGGCAACCTTACGGCGATGAGCCAAGCTATGTAGCTTGGCATCCACCAGTTTTACGTCACCGATAAGCCACTTAGCTCTGCGTTCCACCGAGTCAAGCGCGGCAAGCTGATACTTAGCTGAGCTATCCCAAAGGTGGCTACAATATTCCCTGCAGGATCAGATCAGTGCTTTGTAAAGGGTTAAAAGCTGTCCAGGCCTGAAGTATCGCTTCACTCTATTTAGGATGCCCAGCTTTTTGGCCGCAATTTGGGCTTTATACTCGATGGTGGCGCCGAAGTTGAGACTGGATGTCAAATCCATGCCTACGAGCTCGAGCCGATCAGTCACAGGAACAGATGCACACCGAAAAGTAGGAGCTTGGTCGAAACGACTCCTTTTTGCGGTAAAAAGACACGCCTATGTTTTGGTAGCGATAAAAGTGATCAGATTGTCATCACCCCACTGGGAGACACCATTTAAGGTCAAATTTGTCCGCTCTACCATGGCCTCTCTCAAGGAACGGACTTCATCCCCGCCGGTTGTTGCGCTGGACAAATATCTCTCTGAAACCGTACTGTCATCCGCGTACCCAACAAGACCAGGCTGAAGTAGGCCATTGATGTGCAGCAGGAAAAAAGTTGCAGAGAGAACAGACCCCTGAGGAACTCCGGCATCAATAGCCATGAGGTCAGAGGAGCAGCCGTCAACGACTACTCGGATCGACCGTTCACTTAGGAAGTTTGATATCCAGCTACAAAAACCAGCTGGGATGCCATAAGCAGGAAGCTTGCTGAGTAGACCTGCGTGCCAGACCCTGTCAAAAGCCTTCGAGATATCGAGTGACACGGCAAGTGCTTCGCCGTGTCTCTCGATGGCTTCGCCCCAGCAGTGCGTGACATACACAAGAAGATCGCCAGTTGACCGTCCCCGGCGAAAGCCATATTGACGGTCACTGAGGAAATCATTGTCTTCAAGGTAGGTCAGCAGCTTACTGTTCAAAATCCTTTCCATAACCTTGCATAGGATGGAGGTAATGGCGATCGTACGGTAATGTGCAGGGTCAGTACGATCTCCATTTTTGGGCACCGGTTGCACATGCGCGATGCGGTGTGATCAAAAAGTCAGAGGTGAAAAAAAAAAGCTTGGCTATAGTTTTATTTCAACTTAGTCAACCAACAAGATTACAGTGAACTGGGATTCGTTTCATGCTAAAACAATAATCAATTGTGTGGCAGCCAACGCCACGGGTGATGATCCGATCGAGCATCAACAGTGTGACTGATCTGCTTGCAGCAGGCAGCACACTATGCTTTGGAGTGAAGAATATTGTCTCGACATTGCTCCGGGCCAGCATTGAACACCGCTGAACATTATTTACTGAAGAACTACGTACACGTATTCACATACAACACACGGCCGTGTCCATGACACAGCCACATCCCATTTTGTTCAGTATGATATCTTTTTCTTCTTCATCACAGACAGATAAGTTTACGTTAGTACTTTGATAAATGTATACCTGTGAAAAATTATAATTAATTAAATGTGGAGGAGGAGCGGTGAGTACGACTGGTTGGGATATCGACCGAGTGCGGAGGGTACTCAGCAGTACGTCTGGTAATCCGGTGTTAAAAGTGCAGAAACAACATAAAAAAAAAAAAAAAAACATGATTTGACACCCGTTCCAATATTCTAGAAGCTTCTTGACAAAGAAGTTTTTACAATGATTGCTGAGTTTAGCAAGTTGAACCGATTTTGAGAATAGTATTTGCGCCCATACATTTATTATAATTTTGAAACAGATAAGGAATGTTTGTAGACACCGCTGCAACACCAATATCCTCATCTAAAGACCAATACATATTATAATAACTTAAATTAAAAAATACAGAAAACTTACAACAAACAATACCAATACAATTATGATCTCGATGTAGTTTGAGATCAAATCTCTCTCTAAGGCTACCCACTGACCGATCTATCATTTTTTTTAACGAAAAAAATGGTGATGGGTCTGATTTACTTTCATGATTGATATGACCATGCCAAATGCATGGCGATTGCACGTAATCGCTTAAGAAAAACCAATGGTCTTCAATCTGTCATCCCAAAGATGTTCCGCTGGCCCTTCATCATCCAATATTGAAAGTTTACAGTTGGGTGGAGTTGATCACGTCTCTGAAAAGCTTCCGAAACGAGTGCGATGTGCTGTATACCATATCAGAGGCCACTGGGCTTGCAAGAAGTGCAAGAAGAAGAAACCCTGTGTATTGAAAAATCGCTATTCGCTAATTTTCACTCAAAAGCTCAAACCAATGTAAATTCATTAAAAAAAATATTTGTTTTTTTGTAGCTACTAAATTTCAATTAATAAAACAATTTTGAAAATCCGCTCAGTAGTTTTAATTTGGCCATTAATAAGTTAAAACTTTCATTACGAAAAATTACTGGCATTTTATACGGAAGACATATAGTACAGTAGAGACAGTCAGTGTCTTGCATAACACTCTTCCGAATTTCTTATATAAAGAGGGGTCAGGTAATGCAGGATATTGACTTTGACTGTTCCTATATCTAATCTCAGCTATCTTTTCTAGCGATTTTTTTTTCCGACGTACTCAAAGTCAAAGTCAAAGCATTTATTTCAAATAAACCATTTACAGGTACTTTTGAATTGTCCAGAGTCAGTCAGTCAAAAACATGATGCTATTTGCACGTTCCAAAGCGTAGATCTCTATGGAGAAGAACGTGCAAGAAACTCCACGGACACTCTTTTAAACCATTTTATGATTTACAATAATCCTGGTTACATTATCTTTGTTGCTTCTATATGTGAGAACAATGTAAAGAAAGAGAAAAAAAAAGAATTCTAAGTATCAAATAAACTATTGAAATAAGCCAGCGGCAGCTAAGAGATGACCAGTCTCCACTGATGGCGCCCGTTCACGAACATGACGCGTGCATCAGCACCATTCAGCTCAACCATTTTGAAGGGAACCGAATGATCCGATACACGCGCCACCATCAGCGAGACATTCGAGTGAGCATGACAAACCCTCAACTGCCCCTGCTCATTCATGTCAAACAAGGAAACCATCTATTAACATAAAAGGCTCCATGGTCCTCACATTTACAGTATTCCAAAATAAAAAATGCTTCTACTTTATATAAAACTATAAATATCAATTGGAAAGAACAGAAAAATAAAAGTGTATTCCAAACATTATAGAAATGTGGAATATTATTATTATTAAACGTAAAAAGTAAAATAAAAAAGGGTGAGCATCTCCTCCATATATAAAATCCTAACTAGTAGAACCAAGCGGCTGAGGCTGTGTCGCAGAACCGGCATTTAGCCAAGCATTTTTATCAAGGATATAATCTTCCAGTTTATAATATGCCTGTCCACATAGTGTGCGTTTAATGCATGTTTTAAATTTTCTCTCATTCAGACCGAGAATATCAAATGGTATTTTATTATAAAATTTAACACAGTACCCCATAAAAGAAGTGTGTACTTTAGCCAATCTAAATCGGGGTTGATCTAATTTGTTCTTATTTCTAGTATTAAAATTATGCCTGTCACTAATCTTACTAAAAAGATGGAGATTTTTCCGAACATACATTATATTTTCGTATATTATTATGTATTGACAAGGTACCGTCATTATGTTAATATCTTTAAACAGTTCCCTTAGGGAATCGCGCCGACCCAGATTATATATGTCTCTGATGGCTCTTTTCTGCAGAATAAATATAGATTCGATGTCTGCAGCACGTCCCCATAATAAGATACCGTAAGACATGATACTACGAAAGTAACTAAAATAGACCAGCCTCGCGGTATCTATATCAGTAAATTGACGGATTTTTCTGACAACATATGCTGCTGAACTTAGCCGTACTAGTGAACTAAGTCGCGGGCAACAAATTTAAATACAGTAGCCCATCGGCGGTCAGGGCTCCTGAGAGAGAAACCTCCTAACAATGCGAGCCGTGTCCAGAAGTACTGCTTTCTGAATCAAGCCCTTGATCCAGCTGCCCAACGAGAGCCTCTTGGGATGTTATTTTTATTAAAAATCCATTTTTACTCGATTTGTTTTAATTCTCTCGCTAAAGCTCGGGAGTAAAACTACCTCGTATTATAAAATCGCAAAAATAAACCGACTGCTCCATACATTGCTGTGCTTATAACTCGATAAAATTGGTCCCATAGTAAAAGGTGAGTACAATCATACCTTTTCTGGTATTGCGTTTGTTCTGTAACACGTTGTATGATGTAAATAGGTAATTATAGCCCCTTGTATAACAATCTACTGTACCTATTGTGTTTAATGATTGTTTAATGGCTCGATTGTTTTGTAAAGGCTTCGTTAATTCAAAATGAAGCAGCAGTCAAAGTTGAGTACTACTCGTATTGCGTGGCTCGTCACTGTTGAGTCGAGTCCGAGGGTATCGAGGGCGCTCGAGGCGTAGGCGGAGGGTCCTCCGCGCGCTAACATTCTTAGTTAGCTTGTAAATGAGACGCTCACAACAGGCGCGCACTAGGACCACTCCACACAATCGGTTCGTTAACGCGCCGGTGCTCGGGCGTGCTCGGCGGTGCTCGGCGGTGCTCTCCACGCCGCTCGCTCAAGAGCACTCGTGCGATAGGGGCCGCGCCGATCAATTGTTAGGATATCTCGAGATGTCACAACTTAGCACTGATAAATGCCTGGTTCCTGTGCCGCACCCGGCGCGGCGCCCGCGACGCCGACTACATTCTCTTTGTCAGCACTAATAGTCAAAGTCGAAATCCCAGGTTTCAATGGTCATGTTTATGATTCCGGGATTTCAGAGGAGGTTTTATCAACTCTATGTCACTTACTTCTTCGAACTTTAGGTAAATACACTCTACCTATTCCGATCTCTGGTAATAACGATAAATGATATTTATTTTGTAAGTAGGTTGTAACTATCACATACACGTCAATCGGAAATTACAATTTTAAACGCAAGACGAGCTTCGGTTTAAAATCTGTGAAGTAAAACTTTATTTAACGTGTTTGCTAATTCTGTGGCTGACGCATAGTCCCCCTCCACCATGCAGCTGTCGATTTTTTTTAGCTCAGTATGATGACAACTATTTATGGAAAAAGTTTCAGCCTAGTATGACTTAATTTTTTTTTCCATTTTTGTAACCAGTCACACCTAAACCAGCAGCTGACGGTCGGTTCACTGATCAGCCATGTAAGATCAACTAGTGATGTCAACATCAGCCGGCTTACTATGACTTTTATATTTACAACAGTACCTCCCGGACTAATAGTATAGATGGGCCACCGTTTGACCAGAATCTCATCTGATGGAAACTGTGAAAATAGTTAAGGTTAACGATAAAGCACGCGTGCCTAGAAGTAACCAGTTCACTCTTGACTTAAAGACCCCAGGTTATACCTAGCAGGACACAGAATTCGGCCGGGAATTCCGCTTCTTAGCGATACGACTGCTTGACAATAATAAACCTAAAGTTATGTCAACTTTAGAATAATGATTCCTATAAATAATCTTACTAGAAGCTATGGCCAAGATGGTTGACATTTTGTTGTTGTTTGAGAAGTTGGCACGTTGCTACGACAGTCGTAGCACGTTGCTACGAAAGTCGTAGCGCTCGTAGCAGCAGCTATTAAACTCTGAAGTAGCGTCTATTAGAATGTTACAGGTTTCGATTACGTAATAGATGAGGCTCATTCCAGCCTCCTCGGCGACATCATCAAACTGAGCACAAGAGTAGTTTACTCGGTGTGTTCGCGATTAATTGCATTCACTGCGGATTCCTAATTAACGTAGTCGGCGGCGACGGCGCGGCGCGAGCGGCGCTGATTGACATTCTTGCACAAGTACCGGCAGGCGCGAGGCACAGGAATGCAGAGTCGTTCTGAGAGCGAGCGTGTGACGTGCCAAGCACGAGCAGCAGTTCTAGTCTGTAGATGTTGATACTAAATAGCACTGCTGCTCGTGCTTATTAATTTATACATTCAAGGTGAAATGACAGCAGAGCGAATATCGGAAAGAATAGACAGGCTGGCTGCGGCTCACCCGAGCGTCGCCCACTCTGCAGTCAGAAGGGCGCAACTGTGACGAACCGTCACTTACCTGCCGTCGTGCGAGTACCTGCTAAGTTTTATTGAAGTTTATGACGCTGGCGGCGCCGCCGACCGGGCCCGCTCGGCCGCGCTCGGCCGCGCTCGACCGTCCACGACGATAACACACCAATTTAATTACCGCGTACCTCTGTAAATGGATTGCCGGAGAAGAGAAGCGCTTTATTAGATTTTTCTTCATGATGTTTGCTGTTATTATCTGGCTGGTAATGGACTCCATTTGCAGACGAGTGCTGCCTAATGAGGCAACGGGACCAGGCAGGCAAATTGTTATTGAAATATCAGTTCCATACACATTGACTGATCACAGCATATGTTGGTTTAGGAGACACAGACAAAAATAATAAAATACATGTAGTTTCGTCGCAGCGGTCCATATTATTTGCTAAGTCAAATGAACTAGTGAGCCAGTGAAGGCGCGTCGTACGTGAAGTTCGGCGGCGTCATCGTTATCGTCGCGACTCTGAACTTCAGCAACAATATCAAGTTGACGTCTTTGCTCAAACTGGATGTTATCTTGTATCCCCCACGCCACAGCGCGAGCGGCGCGGAACTTAGTCGACGGAGCGTTCGAGGGCGAGCGGCCGAGCTCCTCTCCGATACCATTAACAGCGTTTAGGTTCTGCTCACGGTGTTTCATACGAACTTTCAAGTGCTTATTCATGGAAATTAATGAACCAATTTTAATGAGACTTGACGCATACGATACCAACCAAGGTCTAAAGAGTTTGTTAGAAAAAGTTACGTTTTGGACAAAAGAGATAGGGAGAACTCATTTTAGTTTTCTATATAACGTGTAACAGGATAAACGCAATACGTCTTAAGGTGTCATTGTACTGATCATAATACACAACTTTCGCAACAAAATCGACTGCCCCATACATTTACGTGCACTCCACAAAATGTATCTACTGATGATGATTTTTTTTCGCGTTTTCGGGGTTGGAGGAGTGAGACTCGACTCGAAAGAAGAAGAAAGTTGTTCATAATAAGGAGTTCAATGACCCCTCGAGAGGTATTGCATTTATTCTATAATACAATGTAGAAAGTGAAAAAAACACCGTGTCAACGCTCCTAACCATAGTGTTGTGAAAATATGGGGTGTGTGTGTGTCATGGACGCGGCCGTGTTGTACGTGAATACGTGTACGTAGTTCTTTGGCATACACGTCATAAAAAATGTTCAGCGATGTTGAATGCTGGCCCGGAGCAATGTCGATACAATGGTTGTCGCTCCAAAGCATAGTGTGCTGACGGCTGCAAGCAGATCCTCCGACTCCGGTGCTCATCTGTCACACTATAGATGCTCGATCGGATTATCACCCGGTGCATTGGCTGCCCCACAATAACCAGTTGTGTGGCATAAAACGAAATTCCAGTTTACTGTAATCTTGTTAGTTGACCAAATAAGAATAAAATTATAGCCAAGCTTTATACTGACTTTTTGATACGTATCGTATCTGATACGATACGTATCAAAAAGTCAAGAAAAGTCGTATCAAGAAAGTTTTGGTACGTATCATGTATCATGTTCTTCTACATTGAACGCCTAATGGTCGATTCTGTCGACATCTCACGGTGTTCACCTAGGCGGAGTGAACGACAAGAGCGCTGTCATTCCATCTTTTTTATATGTTTTGACAACTCACTCGTCGTGCGGGGCGCCCAAGTGTTCACTTCGACATGTTTACAGAATCGCACTGCTGATCATCGTCTAATTGACGCAGTAGCGGTTGCACCATTGTGTCCACATCCACAGGTACATTAATGACCACAACCAACGTATCTGCATGAACGTGAATACTAGACGTGCTCTAACCGGATCTGATGCCGGCAACTCATGTTGCTAAGGTGGATACACGGCATCGTTCGAACGTGACAATGGTCACTTTGTCCGAGGCCAGTGATCTTACCGCAAAGTTTGAAGTCAGCCACTGGCTTTTCGGGGAAGTACATAACTGCAGCGGCTAGCAAAAGAGGCATTGATGGACGAACGTGTAAATGTGGGCCGAGGGGGAGCCGAAGCACACATACGTAAGTCCATCAATGCCTAGTTGTGGCCAAGGCTTGTATAGTACTTTTCTCAAATAATGCGCGGAAATTCATCACACTCAGTGTCTTTATTTGAACTCATTTTGACAAATACTAGTACTTTTCAAAATCAATGACGAACAACAAACAACAACAAAAATTCCCGCTTTCAAGTGTTCATTTGTTTTTTTTTCAATTAACTTGTTTCTATTTGCAAGCCAGTTCAAAATTTAAATAAAACCTTTGATAAGTTACCTCCTTGATTGCCATGTTTCGGAGTAAAAGATCGTTCCATTTTTAAATAACACGACAGATATGAGTTTACTATGTAATTTATTTAGCCACTAAACCGTGAACGTCAGAATCGCCGGTCAACAGTCATATTTAGCTTTGAAATTGTGCCTAAGAATTACTTATCAATTGCTTATATTTGGTTACCATAATCAGAGAATTGCTTATTTTATCTGTTAAAAGAATTAAAACATTTAAGATTGACCGACCATTCTGATATCAGAATGGCTGGTCAATCACTGTAGAGTAGTAACTATAAGGAATTACTGAAATTTTCATAAGCCAAAGATTGCTTATTAATTGCTTATTTTACAATTTATAAGCCTAGACCCTTTTATCCTTTCTTTTAGCTAGCCAAGAATTTAAAAGCCCCTGCGCCTGTTAAATTTATGAAAGCAAAGTGACGTCTGTCGAAAATTGCATTTATATTTCAAAAGGGATTATTATTTATTACTCGTTTCTTTATTTTCTGTAATAAAGACTTTTTGGTGCTTTGTTTCTACACTTGCGTGCAAAAAAATCGACCCACCCCGCACGCTTTCGTTCATAACACGATGAATAAAAATCTAAAATTAATTAACAAATACTTTTCACACTGTTTGTTAAATGTCAGTCTAAGATTACAATCATAGTTTGTTCATAGCATTCCGACGTAAATTGAAGCAAACAATAATGTCCTCCCCTAAAAACTTAATCACCCCTCCTTCACCCCTTAACTATGTATGTACCTATGTACAGTCTGTTGTCAACATTATCTGACCCACCCTAAAGACAAACGAATTTGAACCCTCTTCCTGAAACAATAAGGTTTATTCAATTTATGTGAGCTTATCGGACAAGTGCTCGCCAACATTGTCGGAGCCACCGGCATTGTATGTCATTTCGTTAAGCTATTTTAATCATTATCTCGTCGACATTAAGTTGAAAAGCTTTTAAGTCACACTACATAATTACAACGCAATCTTTAATTTCGCGTAGTCTCAACAAGTTCTTGTGGCTTAGCGGTTTGATGCTGGAATTGGCGACGAACAACCTGTGGGTTCGAAACACAGTTCACATATCAGTTTTGTCTTCATTTTTATAATATTGCTTGCATTATTAAAGAACGACCAATATGATTTACGCCTAATAACTAATCTTGTAAACAGGTGGGTAAATTAGAACAACTTAAGTTCACAGAATTTATGTTTACCAAGAATGGTTGGATACGAAGTAAAACATATAATTTGCTTCGTGAGGTAGATAATAATAGGTCTTTACCTATGAAATTGCCGTTTTGTATGAAAAAACTTAAACGAATTTTCATGTATTTTTTATTTGTATTAATCGAAGTAATCACCCATGCAATCAATGCATCTTTGCCAACGCAGTGTCAGTTTATTGATGCCCTTCTTAAAGAAATCAGCTGGACGGGAGGCAATAAATTCTTCAAAGGCATTTTGTACTGCCTCTCGGGTATTGAATTTTTTTCCCGCCAAGAAGTAATCCAAATTCTGGAAAAAGTAGTAGTCTGTAGGCGCAAGGTCTGGTGAGTAGGGCGGATGACTGAGAGCTTCCAACCCCAGTTCTTGCAACTTGGAGACCGTCTGCTGTGCAGTATGAGGTCGCGCGTTGTCGTGCAGGAGCAGCGGAGACGAGCGTTTGACCAATGCTGGTTGGAGCTGTGCCAGCTTCTCCATCATTGTTCAGTTCTTCACAGTACACATCTGCAGTAATGCTCACCCCGTTTGGTAAGAAGCTGTGATGAATCACACCGGCGCTAGACCACCAAACAGTGACCATCACTTTTCTAGGGGTAAGTTTTCGTTTAGGGCATTGTTTAGGTGCTGAACCAGGATCCCACCAACTTGCTGAGCGCTTGCGGTTATCAAACAGAATCCATTTTTCATGGCAGGTAACAATGCGGTTCAAAATTACTTCATTTGTGTGTCTGTTGAGCAGTGCAAGGCACGTCTCGACGCGTACTTCGCACTGGCGATCATTGAGTTCGTGGGGCACCCATTTGTCAAGCTTTTTTACCTTGCCAATTTGACGCAAATGGACCAATATTGTTTTGACGCTAACGTCGAAAGCTGCTGCTAATTCAGCCCTAGATTGTGTATCATCAGCTTCCACAATCGCCTTTAATTCGTCATTGTCGACCAAAGTCTTCGGACGACCGCGAGGTTCATTTATCATAACACGATAAATAAAAATCTAAAATTAATTAACAAATACTTTTCACACTGTTTGTTAAATGTCAGTCTAAGATTACAATATACTAGTTTTTCCTGTAACAGATTTTGGTTTATTGATTTTAAAGACTGAAAATCAAAAACGCTTAGAATAGCTCAATTTTTTATAATGAATAATTTTGAAAGTAAAAGTAAAAAAAACATCAAATTTCTAAGGAAAACTTTGTTCAGTAGCTTGTGTTTCCCCCACGTGCTCTTATTGCTGCTTCCATCCTGTTTTTCATTGACCTTATTAATTATTGTGGTTTATTCCGGTTACACGAATGGGCAAAAATGGATGTTCAACATGGCTTGAAACAATGGCCCGGTGGCGGTCGAATTCGGGACTATACTTGATGGATTTGCTCCTGAACGAATCCGCTGAATATTTCCATTGTCCCCATAAAGTCTTAGCCATAGTCTAACCGTATTTCTGTAAAAACATTTTTGGAACCGTGTATGTAACTTGTAAGGAGTGAATGTAATGACAATATAGCCAACTACGCGTTCATTAATCACAATCAATAAAATAAAATAGTTTAAAAAAAAAATGCTTCTTTACACCAAATTGCTTAAAAATACTTAACGAGTGATGTAAAACGATTTACAAATGTGTGTGCGCAGTCACTGCTATTAGGCATAGTGTAACTTTTGTCACTTAGATGTATATTATCTACCTCACGAAGCAAATTATATGTTTTACTTCGTATCCAACCATTCTTGGTAAACATAAATTCTGTGAACTTAAGTTGTTTTAATTTACCCACCTGTTTACAAGATAAGTTATTAGGCGTAAATCATATTGGTCGTTCTTTAATAATGCAAGCATTATTATAAAAATGAAGACAAAACTGATATGTGAACTGTGTTTCGAACCCACAGGTTGTTCGTCGCCAATTCCAGCATCAAACCGCTAAGCCACAAGAACTTGTTGAGACTACGCGAAATTAAAGATTGCGTTGTAATTATGTAGTGTGACTTAAAAGCTTTTCAACTTAATGTCGACGAGATAATGATTAAAATAGCTTAACAAAATGACATACAATGCCGGTGGCTCCGACAATGTTGGCGAGCACTTGTCTGATAAGCTCACATAAATTGAATAAACCTTATTGTTTCAGGAAGAGGGTCCAAATTCGTTTGTTTTTAGGGTGGGTCAGATAATGTTGACAACAGACTGTACATAGGTACATACATAGTTAAGGGGTGAAGGAGGGGTGATAAAGTTTTTAGGCGAGGACATTATTGTTTGCTTCAATTTACGTCGGAATGCTATGAGCAAACTATGATTGTAATCTTAAACTGACATTTAACAAACAGTGTGAAAAGTATTTGTTAATTAATTTTAGATTTTTATTCATCGTGTTATGAACGAAAGCGTGCGGGGTGGGTCGATTTTTTTGCACGCAAGTGTAGAAACAAAGCACCAAAAAGTCTTTATTACAGAAAATAAAGAAACGAGTAATAAAATAATCCCTTTTGAAATATAAATGCAATTTTCGACAGACGTCACTTTGCTTTCATAAATTTAACAGGCGCAGGGGCTTTTAAATTCTTGGCTAGCTAAAAGAAAGGATAAAAGGGTCTAGGCTTATAAATTGTAAAATAAGCAATTAATCAGCAATCTTTGGCTTATGAAAATTTCAGTAATTCCTTATAGTTACTACTCTACAGTGATTGACCAGCCGTTCTGATATCAGAATGGTCGGTCAATCTTAAATGTTTTAATTCTTTTAACAGATAAAATAAGCAATTCTCTGATTATGGTAACCAAATATAAGCAATTGATAAGTAATTTTTAGGCACAATTTCAAAGCTAAATATGACTGTTGACCGGCGATTCTGACGTTCACACTAAACCACGACAGATATGAATTTTCATACAACTTTTGCCGACCGCTGCTCGCATTTATACAATTTAGATTTATTTCGAAAAAGGTTGTCAAAATAATGCTCAAATCAAGCAGGTTTGAAAAAAAGTATAATAAAGCAACCAACAAAAGAAAAACACTTACACTTGTGTTTTTCTTTGTTGGCTTCAATGAGCGCAGAAATCATAGACGATCACACACATATGTCCGAATGTATTGTTGACGAACGTCGTAGTAAAACGTGCACTATACTTTGTGCCAGATAAACTTCCAATAAAGTACATTGACCTTTCCCTAATATCCCTTCGTAGATACCCGAACAATACATTATGAACCATTTTACATTACCAGAGAACATAAAGGATCACGATAGAAATAGATTCAGGACTGCTCTAAGTCTTTATTTCTGTTTTTGATTTTTAAGAAAGTCAATAAATGTATGTGGGTCAATGACCGTTATTGCACATTTATCTGGAATCTACTATAGCTGCTGTTCAATATGTCTTCATAAACTACGATCGTACACAATCGATGTCTTCACAGTCCGGCGTCGAAGTAGAAGCGATTTCGTCATCCACATGCATCATTGCAACCGCCCAGTTGCAGATGTATAATACGATTCCGTTAGCATATTGTGTTTTACGTTCCTGGCGTACGCGTAAAAAAGCCAAATCCAAATAAAGAGATCGTAAACGGTTGGAAAGGGCTTCACTCGGTATATGGCGTTCTATTGGTATCATTCGACTGCTCTTGAGAAACCCTTTCCAACCGTTTACGATCTCTGTATTGGGATTTGGCATTTTTACGCGTATAATAGGCTGACATCATTCATTTTTTTTTTTTTTTTTTGTTTTAACACCATGTATACTGTAACTATTTTACACTAATGTGTTATATATGTAATCGATAGATTTTGACAAAAGCTGACGATTGCAACTTTAATTTAAATTGACGTCGTAGCTTCTCCGAGTCAAACGTTATACTAAATGTAATTTTCAAATGGCAGCGCTTCCCTCTCCACCTTGCGCGATGCATCACTGTCCTCACTTAGCGAACCCAATTATTAGATCTTTTAGGCACCTATGCCATGGTGTAATTAAATTTTGGATGAAGATGATAGATCGAGAGATAGCTGCAACAACAAACAGTCTGGTATCCCCCGATTTTGCTATCATTTCTATTTTGAAATGCCTCCCACTGTGGAAGTAATTTTAAAGCCGTATTCACGTCAACATTTGGAACCACATTTTACAACAATATTTCAAAACTTAAGTGTATATAGCCATATTTCTCTTCTTCTACATATTGACGATTCCAAGTGACATCTATTTCTGTTTTGACCATTTTCACGCCGCCATTTTGACGTCGTTTTGCTCTCTAGAATCTAGAGTCTAAACGTTAGTAGTATATATAGTCCTCCTGACCCCAGGGGGTGTCACACCACCAACTTCCGAACTCCGAGCTGTCCCAGAGAAATTCCTAATGGAAAAACCTAGGTAGTGACTCTTTTTGCCCTGCTGTGTTTCGTCGACGCGTGGAAGTACCAGTGCCTCAGGGCATCTTCTGGGCACGCTCGCTTTCATCATGGACCTCATCTATCGCTTTCCATCAGGCGTGATCGAGGTCAAGAGCTAGCCCATTCATAAATAAAAAAATAAAAAAACCTGGGAATCGACCTCAGGACTCCACACTCAGCAGTCGCGCTTGCGACCGCGAGACAAACGGAGCAGTCCGTGTTAGTCTTACGTAGTCTTACGTATCACATTGTGGCAGCACTGAGTCATGCTCGCAGCGGCCAGCACCCTCCCGGCTTCGCAGTAGTACTGAGCCAATGCTAATTATTATCGACTGGAACGACTGTGAAAAAGATCACTACTGCCCGCAACACTACATGACGACCACGACCGCTCTGGCAAGAGCGTACCGACTGAGAAGAAGAAGGAACGACGAACTCCAAAACCTAATGTGGAGTAGTGCAGGTACTAAGCTAACAACCTCTGAAAACGACTTTGTTCAGTAATATAAATGAGAATGTGTGAGGTTAAGCTCAGTGAAGCACATATCTATTTGAGTTTTCCTGAAGGCGGGAACAGATCGCAATAGTGTGGATGTACGCGGGCGGTGGGAAGGCGGCAGGTAGCGACACAGAGATGTTTTCTTTACATTATACACGGATGAGCGAGTTTCACGGCTCACCTGCGAGGCTTTGTGTCTGATCTGCTACAACGAACATTTAAATAATTCAGGCCCGTTTGTGTTTGTTTACTCGCGTACCGAACGATCACCTGTGTGTGTGTGCGGCGAGATCAGTGGCGTACACGTGCACACATCGGCTAATACAATATTAAGTGTCGGCGCGACTCCGCTCCTCGGCGCGTTCATATTGCCTTCCCGACAGCTATCATTGAAATGTAATGAGCCCGCAAACTCACTATTTACATCTTCAGTGGAACTTAGCCGTAGTTGAGATATTGAATCTATTATCTCATTGAAATGAAGCACAGCGAGGCACGGCTCGATATCATACGGCCCGCTCCGAAGGGCGGATCGATATTATAATTGTAAAGTGACTGAGAGTTGATCGCTGTTTGAACAGATCAAGGTGAAAGCTATCAAAATTAGGTATTTTATTTTTATTTTATTTATTTAGGAAAACAAACAATTGCGCACTATGCATGGTTAACATAAGCTTATAATCTAGGTATATCAATGCGCATCTTCTTTATCGTACACACAAAATTAACTTTGCTAATAAGATAAGATCAGCGAAGCTTTGTGGCTATATAGCAACCGGAGAGATGTACTAAATGGGAAACCCGGTTTTTGTTTTTTCCGTTTTTCATATAAAAGCAATCCTACTATTTTTTTTATTTTTTATTTATGAATGAGCTAGCTCTTGACCTCGATCACGCCTGATGGAAAGCGATAGATGAGGTACTACTAATATTATAAACTAGCTTCTACCAGCGGCTTCGCCCGTGTGAAAATCGGAAATAGGGAGGTTTCTTGATTTGTATTGTAACTACACCTGCTCTACACCTACCTACACCTACCTACACCTACTCTACACCTACCCTACACCTACCCTACACCTACCCTACACCTACCCTACACCTACCCTACACCTACGCTACACCTACACTACAACTACCCTACACCTACCCTGCACCTACCCTACACCTACCCTACACCTATCCTAACCAGCCCAAAAAATACTATGACATGTTTCTGGTTTCCTGGTACTTGATGTTTTTGGTCTCTTGGTACTTGTAAATCGGTAGTACTAAGGCAGCAGCGGCTCTGGATTTCCACTTCCTCCTCAGTCTTCATTGATCCATGCCACTTACCGGGATAAAAAGTAGCATATGTCTCATTCCAGGATATGAACTACATGTGTGCCAAATTTCATCCAAATCCCTTCAGCCGTTTTTGCCTGATTGAAACACAAACATACAAACATACAAACATTCACATCCTACTAATATTATAAACTAGCTTCTACCAGCGGCTTCGCCCGCGTGAAAATCGGAAATAGGGAGGTTTCCTGATTTGTATTGTAAATTTTTTACTCAGGAAACACCCACCCTACACCTACCCTACACCTACCCTTCACCTACCCTACACCTACCTTACACCTACCTTACACCTACCTTACACCTACCCTACACCTACCCTACCTACATAATTATACCAGCCCAAAAATACTATACATGTTTCTGGTCTCCTGGTACTTGATGTTTCTGGTCTCCTGGTACTTGAGAATCTGAAGTACTAAGGCAGCAGCGGCTCTGAATTTCCACTTCCTCCTCAGTCTCCATTAATCCATGCCACTTACCGGGATAAAAAGTAGCCTATTTTTTATTCCAGGATATGAACTACATGTGTGCCAAATTTCATTCAAATCCCTTCAGCCGTTTTTGCCTGATTGTTACACAAACATACAAACATACAAACATACAAACTTTCACCTTTATAATTTTTGCCTGATTGTTACACAAACATACAAACATACAAACATACAAACATACAAACATACAAACTTTCACCTTTATAATATTAGTAGGACTAGCTTCTACCAGCGGCTTCGCCCGCGTGAAAATCGGAAATAGGGAGGTTTCTTGATTTGTATTGTAACTACACCTACTCTACACCTACCTACATCTACCTACACCTACTCTACACCTACCCTACACCTACCCTAAACCTACCCTACACCTACCCTACACCTACCCTACAACTACGCTACACCTACACTACACCTACCCTACACCTACCCTGCACCTACCCTACACCTACCCTGCACCTACCCTACACCTACCCTACACCTACCCTGCACCTACCCTACACCTACCCTGCACCTACCCTACACCTACCCTGCACCTACCCTACACCTACCCTACACCTATCCTAACCAGCCCAAAAAATACTATGACATGTTTCTGGTTTCTTGGTACTTGATGTTTTTGGTCTCCTGGTACTTGTAAATCTGTAGTACTAAGGCAGCAGCGGCTCTGAATTTCCACTTCCTCCTCAGTCTTCATTGATCCATGCCACTTACCGGGATAAAAAGTAGCATATGTCTCATTCCAGGATATGAACTACATGTGTGCCAAATTTCATCCAAATCCCTTCAGCCGTTTTTGCCTGATTGAAACACAAACATACAAACATACAAACATACAAACATACAAACATACAAACATACAAACATACAAACATACAAACATACAAACATACAAACATACAAACATACAAACATACAAACATACAAACATTCACATCCTACTAATATTATAAAGGTGAAAGTTTGTATGTTTGTATGTTTGTATGTTTGTATGTTTGTATGTTTGTATGTTTGTGTAACAATCAGGCAAAAACGGCTGAAGGGATTTGGATGAAATTTGGCACACATGTAGTTCATATCCTGGAATAAAAAATAGGCTACTTTTTATCCCAGTAAGTGGCATGGAATAATGGAGACTGAGGAGGAAGTGGAAACTCAGAGCCGCTGCTGCCTTAGTACTTCAGATTCACAAGTACCAGGAGACCAAAAACATCAAGTACCAGGAGACCAGAAACATGTCATAGTATTTTTGGGCTGGTATAATTATGTAGGTAGGGTAGGTGTAGGAAAGGTGTAGGGTAGGTGTAGGGTAGGTGTAAGGTAGGTGTAGGGTAGGTGTAGGGTAGGTGTAAGGTAGGTGTAGGGTAGGTGTAAGGTAGGTGTAGGGTAGGTGTAGGGTAGGTGTACGGTAGGTGTAGGGTAGGTGTAGGGTGGGTGTTTCCTGAGTAAAAATTTACAATACAAATCAGGAAACCTTGCTATTTCCGATATTCACGCGGGCGAAGCCGCAGCTGGAAGAAGCTAGTTTATAATATTAGTAGGATGTGAATGTTTGTATGTTTGTATGTTTGTATGTTTGTATGTTTGTATGTTTGTATGTTTGTATGTTTGTATGTTTGTATGTTTGTATGTTTGTGTTTCAATCAGGCAAAAACGGCTGAAGGGATTTGAATGAAATTTGGCACACATGTAGTTCATATCCTGGAATGAGACATATGCTACTTTTTATCCCGGTAAGTGGCATGGATCAATGAAGATTGAGGAGGAAGTGGAAATTCAGAGCCGCTGCTGCCTTAGTACTTCAGATTCACAAGTACCAGGAGACTAGAAACATCAAGTACTAGGAGACCAGAAACATGTCATAGTATTTTTGGGCTGGTATAATTATGTAGGTAGGGTAGGTGTAGGAAAGGAGTAGGGTAGGTGTAGGGTAGGTGTAAGGTAGGTGTAGGTTAGGTGTAGGGTAGGTGTAGGGTAGGTGTAGGGTAGGTGTAAGGTAGGTGTAGGGTAGGTGTAGGGTGGGTGTTTCCTGAGTAAAAAAATTACAATACAAATCAGGCAAACTTGCTATTTCCGATATTCACGCGGGCGAAGCCGCAGCTGGTAGAAGCTAGTTTATAATATTAGTAGGATGTGAAAGTTTGTATGTTTGTGCAACAATCACGCAAAAACGGCTGAAGGGATTTGGATAAAATTTAGCACTTATGTAGTTCATATCCTTGAATGACATAATAAATAGGTTACTTTTTATCCCGGTAAGTGCCAACCATGGCTTAATGAAGACTGAGGAGGAAGTGGAAATTCAGACCACAGATTCACAAGTACCGGGAGACCAGAAACATCAAGTATCAGGAGACCAGAAACATGTCAAAGTATTGCCGGGGCTGGAATTGTGAGCAGTTAGGATTCAAAAGTGAGCGGAAGGAGGCATTTGATGATTTATCATCCTTAAAAAAAGATTTGATTATTTCTCTCTGGAGCAAGTTTTAAAGTTCACTCATACGAAGTTGCAGGCAGAAACTAATTTAAAAAATACAAAGAGTTCAAAGGAATAACAATATTCTCGTAATTTATATACGAATTCAAAACCGATCTAGAGAACATGCCCAAGGAAACTGCAAAGTGATCATCAAAACACTTTCCATGCGAGCGAAACCGCAGGTCAAACCGCTGGTGATATTATTAAACACAGATGCGTTACCCGCACTTCAGACAGAATCACAACATAAAATGAAGGATAGGTACAGTGATCCTGTATCCCGTGCGCGGACTGCGGACAATCTTGCAATGAGTAGGTACCGAAAGTGTTTGAGCTGTTGCTGTTGAGCCGTGATTAGCCGCGTTGGTGTATTTTGATTTTACACAGTCCCTAGTGCCGCCGTACAGGTGCCACACTATTTGGATCCGGAAGACTTGATGTGAACTGACTTAGTTTACTTGTAGGTAAAACTTAGCTAACTTCATCCTAAATAATCATCGCTGTGTATGTATGTGCACAGTCGCGATGTACTATGTCCGCATGCATAGTGTACACGCGTTCACTTTGTTTGGTTCGCTGATGTCGTGTCGCTGCACTGAGCGCCGGTTTCATCCACAACCGCGGCTTTTGTCCGCAACATTTATTTTACTTTCCGACGTGCTCTGCAGCTATCTCTCAAAAATGATCACACATAGCTACTCATCACTGACACTCCTACATCACCATAATGTTTGTACTTTTCTTATTATGAGGTGTACTATAAAGTTTTATAATAAATAAATAACCATAATACGTACCACCTGTCCTTCATAGTAGGTACTGGGGCTAAAACTAGAAACTCTTGCCATTTACAAAAGAAAGATATTGGAAAATACTAACTGTAAAGTTTATTTTTAAGGAAAACTAACGACTTAAAAAAAAGACAGGGCAATTCGCACAATCATGTAGCCATTGTCATCCTCGTAGTCCTGCCTGCCCCCGCCTGTCCCAGCCTGCGCCGGCCTGCCCCCGCCTGTCCCAACCTGCAAAATTACCATTCCAAATGACAATAAATTGGTTCCTTACCTAGCTATGGATTACAGGAAAATATGTGAGAAGACTATCGTCTTACAATGGGTACTTTCTTAACATGATACAAAAATGAGATTCGTATAGGATCCCTTTCCTAGCGAGTCTCCATCTTCTCTTTGCCCTCCTCCCTCTCCACCCATCCACTTTCAAACTTCCTGTAACGTCCTAATTGCACATGTCGCACAGATTAAATTCATGATGTTAGCTTTTACTATTTTCATTATTTTTTATTACCTCCCTACTGTTTAATTTTAATTTGGTTACTTTTTTTGGTTTGTCTGAATGAATTCCTCCGTCGACCGCGTGAGTACCTGTCTCGCTAAACACACAATAAAACTGTCTTTTCTTTAAGAGCAGGTGAATTGCTATATAATCATGTTCAGATGTAGAAATTCTCCCCTAAGAATCACCACCACAACGATATTTTAGGTTTGTTCGTAGGTAAAATAAAATAAACAAATTAATCGCAAAATGGAGTGATCGACAAATAAATAACAGTGAGCGTGACATTGTTCGACGGCTCACCAGCACGACAAACTGGCGCGCGGTGAGCGGCGACGGACACAGGACACAGAGCGCAGTGAGTCCTGCCGAATTATATAACGTGCCAGCAAACTGAGCACTCGTCGTCGGTGGCGCGGCGGCGCGGCGGACTATTCAACTTTGTCTATTAACCGTACCTGTGCTGAGTAGCGGTAGCGGCCGGCCCGTCCGTCGCACCTGGGATACTGTCATACTGTCACCCAACCGCCCCCCCCCCCTTCCTGCCCTGCCCCGCTTCGCCCCGCTCGCTAAACAACGAAATGGAATATAGCAGCTCACGCTGCTCCTGTGATGTGCACGCAGCGTATGTGTGTGTGTTGCACGATTGTAATGTGAGCGCGGCTGACTGCGGCAGGCCGCGGCGCCGGCGCCGTCGAGCGGCGGCCGTGGCCGGGCGCTGCACCACGCCATTGTTTTATTGTTTTCACGGTGATTCATATTTCATGAATATCGCGGAAATTAATTTAGATCCGGCGCTGTGTCGGCGGCCTGCGCTACTCTCACATATGACCACACATCGGCTCCACGTACACGTACACGTGGTGTTTATGACACAACTAGTGGGATGTTTGTACTATCATACTATTTTGAATGGTTCAGATAGCTAAAGACCCGCTTTGCTTTCGCCCGGATGCAAATTAAAAAAGTACCTACACAAATCTTTCTCGTTTATCGTTCTTTTTATAAATGAGTGTTAGCGGAAACCGTGGAAGTGAGCGGAGGAACAGCGGCTTTATTTTAAAACATTTAGAGCTAGCGTGTTGTGTACTCGAAATAATATTATCGATCTGAATACTGTTCACTCGACAGTACCTATTCAATCAAAGCCAATCCTTTCACAAATCGTCAAAGGTGTAGTGGATGGGCGAGTACACAGGCGAGTACACGGGCGAGTGGGCGAGTGGAGCGAAAACGTCAGAGACGCGCTTCGGCGGAACTTTCCCGACTTCAAGTACTTTTAATGTGCTCTCGAAATATAGAGAAGTTATAAAAGTAAAGTAATTGTCAGTAACATTGAGTACTTGTGTGGTATCAAAACGTACTCAATGGACAATCTCTGCTTATAATCGAAAACTTCAATAATTCCTACCTTTGCAATTTCATCTTATACTATAACAATTGTATCTGAATTCTGTCATAACTTGGTCACAACTAGTCACAAGTCAATTAATTGAATGTAGCGTTCAATTCTATCTCAAATTTTGATTGAACAAGTCATGTGGTCGATTTAATAAGCCAGGTGCAGTGCTGGAGCAAACGGGTTGGTGACGGTGCAGTGCTGGAGCAGACGGGGTGGTGACGGTGCAGTGCTGGAGCAGGCGGGGTGGTGACGGTGCAGTGCTGGAGCAGGCGGGGTGGTGACGGTGCAGTGCTGGAGCAGGCGGGGTGGTGACGGTGCAGTGCTGGGGCAGGCGGGGTGGTGACGGTGCAGTGCTGGAGCAGGCGGGGTGGTGACGGTGCAGTGCTGGAGCAGACGGGGTGGTGACGGTGCAGTGCTGGAGCAGGCGGGGTGGTGACGATACAGTTCTGGAGCAGACGGGGTGGTGACGGTGCAGTGCTGAAGCAGACGGGGTGGTGACGGTGAACGGAACAGAAATCCTTCCATGCCACAGTGTTGCAGTCGGGCAGGCCTACGTACATATGTCTAGCAGAGGACGACTCGTGCTCACTGAGCGGGACCAGCTTCAGATAATGCTATGAACGCCCTCCATAAACATAACATAATTTTGGTGGATTCATTCAAACGATTTTGAAAAATTCCACTAAAATGCGATGTCACAACAGTCAAGCAGCCCTTTGAAGCATGATATTCGGAATACTATCTGTAGAACGTGAGGTTACGTGACAAATATACACACGAGATAATACTGTTCGCTATTCAAAGCGGCTTCCTCGGGCGTACAATATGACGTGAAGGAACAATCTCTCCCCGCGCGACTTGCGACGGCATCGCGTGCCGAGGTCACGCCGCGCCGCGCCGCTCCGATAACGAGCCGAGCCATTGACAAGCCATACCCTTGTAATTACAGTGGGAGTACGCGTGCAAGTGTCGGTTCATTAATATTGACTAACACGTCGTGTATCGTTTAATTAAGTCTACATAATTGAGATGGGAATCTTACGGAATCACATCAACAATGAATGTAATGTAAACATATTATGCGCGCTCCACCAACGTGTTCGCAGGAACAATGGCTCGGCATAGGCGTGTATTTACTGTGGGGCAATTATAAACAACAAACAATGTAGCATGGTCGCGATTGTGTTGCGCGGTTGCGCGGCCAACCTGCCTTGTTTAAACTTTAATCACGCACAACTTGGCGCTCTTTACACGTTTCACTCAAGCCGCGGCACGGTGCGGTGCGGTGCGTGCCGCAGACTCCTCATGAAATATGAAGCTGGCCCAGCTCGTTGTTCCGCCTCCGTTATCTTACGAGTAGTAAACCTTCCTCTCTTAACTGTGTTCTATGAAACATTACACGCCGCGCGCCGCCGAGACAATGGTATGTGCCATTATTTTCACAGAAAGATATTTATTTTTCTCCATTAACAACATTCAAATATTTTTGGTTTAGACCCTATCGTGGCAGACCCAGGTGAAGATGGCGGGACGAGCTCGCTGCCTAGCGACAGAATTGGTCAACCAGCACACACACGACACACACACCATTACTTGTACAGACACCCATACGAGGACTATAGCTGTAAGTCACCATCCGAGGACCTTCTAGAAAACCAGGTTAACGACGACTTACGACTTTATTAACTAGACAGAAAGAAAGAGAAAACAATATTTAGGTTGATGAGCCTATTCGTATAGTGCTATCTCAATCTTTTTATGGTATGACTTCCTATGAACAATGCGAGGACCTAAATACATCTCTCGACACGGAACATTGATTTTGACCCGGTTTACAATTCTGCTGATCCATAGTTTGGTATGACATACTTAATAGAAAAAGTGCAACATGCCATTCAGAATAATACAAATGGGTGAATTTCAACAAATGCCATTTTTTTATCATATCGGTGAACTTTTTCATTTGTGTTTTTTTTGTATATTTTTCAGGTTCTATGTAATCTTCAGGAGATTAAATATCCCCAAATTTAATATCGTCAACGTATCATTTAAGACTAAGGAGAAAATTCAGTTTGAATTCTTTTTTCCACCGTTGTGACAAACCGGCACCGATTATTTTTTCTGTACACCGATATGATAAGTTTATCTACCGAAATGATGTACATATCCAGCGATATGATAATCTATCCACCTTTGAACATCAAAAAGGAAACAGTTAGTAGGTACCTATATATTTTTACAAGGGTGACTTAGAACTGAAGACCTGAACTGAGAAGATGAGGTGGAAAGTCTTATCATGAGTTTAAAAGATGACTGTGCAGTAGGATGGGACAATATACCAAATAAAATAATTAAGAACCAACTTCAGATATATCCTGTTACAGCCACTGACCCATATATTTCAACAATGTCTTTCTACAGGTATATTTCCCAAATGTCTTAAAAGAGCTGTTATTGTGCCCGTGTATAAATCTGCTAGGAAAGACCTAGTGACTAACTACAGGCCCATTTCCCTTCTGTCATCAATTTCGAAAATATTAGAAAAAAATATAAATACGAGGCTGATAAAATACCTAGAGCATAACTCAATCTTATCTAAGACACAGTTCGGTTTTAGGTCTAAATTGTCAACTGCTGATGCCGTACATCATCTAACCGATTATCTTGCTCAAGAACTTGATAAAGGTAACCACACTATAGGAATATTCCTAGATCTAAAAAAAGCATTTGACACCGTTTCCATTCCTATACTGTTGCACAAGCTGGAATCTGTAGGAAGAAGAGGGAATCAACTCAGACTCCTTACAAGCTACTTGGAAGACCGGACTCAATGCGTAAAAATAGGAAATGTTATCAGTGATGACGAGATAACCTCTTGCTTCGGAATTCCCCAAGGATCCAATTTGGGACCAACACTCTTTTTGACTTACATAATCGATCTATGTAAATTAAAAATGACTCACGGCACAATCATATCATACGCTGACGACACTGCGCTACTCTTTTCTGCTGATTCGGAACATGAGGCCTGCAAGGTTGCGCAGAGTGGGTTTAACGTAGTCAATAAATGGCTTTAGCAAAATTTATTATCACTAAATACCGAGAAAACCAAATATATTAAATTCTCTTTGCGCAAGTCTACGTCAGCCCTCACTAACCTATCCTTACGTGCTCATTATTGTACAAATCCATTAGATACTAACCACTGTGCTTGTCCAGAACTTAACCGTACTAACCAACTAACATATTTGGGTATTATAATAGATGAAGGACTAACATTCAAACCACATATTGAAGCCTTAAGCAACAGAGTACGCAAATTGATATTTGTTTTCAAAAAGTTACGGTGTATTGCAGACCCAAAACTTATTAAACAAGTTTACTTTACACTGTGCCAGTCATTATTGAGTTACTGTATAACTTCATGGGGTGGTGCTGGAAAAACACTACTACTACCCCTCGAACGAGCTCAGAGAGCGGTGCTCAAAGTTGCAACCTTTCGCCCTTTCCTCTTTCCCACGAACCTCCTCTATCAGTCTTGTAAAGTATTGACAGTTCGGCAGCTCTTTATTATGAACATAGTATTAAAGCAGCACATATCCCTGCCCTATAACTCTGATTACATAAATAGAAGACGGAAAGACATAGTTTGCTCTCGAAACATTTTAACTAGACATATCTTTACATCCAAATTCTTTGTTTTTCTTGGACAATGCTCTAAGGGACATTTATGCGTTTAAGTAGTCGTTGTAAAGAACTCATAAAGGCTGTCCTACAAAACATGGACTACGAAGAAACAGAGAAGCTATTGTTAGTTATAAAGTAATTGCGTAAATCGAGTATTCTTTATTTACGTTATAAAGAACGTTATATTATTTTAGAGTTTATATGTAAAAATAAACTTGTTGTACCTAGTGATAAGCATAGACTGTGTAAGTGATTATTTTAAGAATTTATGCAATATTGGACTTATGCGCCTGAAACACAGGACCCTCCTAGTTCAGGCGACCTTGATATTAATACCTTTTGCTATTTTATGTGCTACAGTGTAATTTAGAATTAAAAAATTTAAATAAATGATTTGATTTGATTTGATTTGATTTGACATTCGAAAACCCGCCTGGGAAGTACCATCCGAGGACCTGTGTGTGAGCCAAACGAGGACCTTAACTATCTGACCAGGGACACCAATGCGAGGACCTAATTTAATACACTTTTTCTCATTTCTTGTACAATGTGAGGACGCAGTATTAGACTTTTCATGTACAGTGCGAGGACGTTTTTCCGAGTAGACGGTGTACAAAGCGAGGACCTTTAGAAAATTTCCAATTCAAACTTTTTACACACTTATAATTTTATCGTAATAATATTTGAATTATCTTTATGTAGGCAATTCTATTCACACACGTCAATTTTTTTGATTTAAGTACCATCAGAGGACCTAATTTGATTTTAACTGACAAACGTTCAAAATGTAAGTGTGATATAAAAATATTATAATCATGGTGATTTCATGAAGCTTTCGCTGGAATTGTCTCATCAACGGTTACTTGTATCGTCTTGAAACTTTGTGTGCTATTTGTTGATATTAAATTACATATTATAGTAATACATCTGTTATGGTGATGTTATTGTAGCTACTGCTGGAATTGTCTCCATGTGAGACAACTCTTCATAGGTTATTTGTACCGTCTTGAAACTCTGTGTGCTTTTTGTTGATATTTCAGAGCAATACATAGTCATGGTGATGTTATATAGCTGCTGCTCAAACGGAGAGGAGAACTACTGCTACCATAATTCTGGAGCTCGAAAGACAATATTTTTCAAGCACACACCCGACTATCATCGTCGCACACCATCACCTAATGTGGCAGATCCAACGACTGCAGCAGCACATACTCCCATAAAAGGCATCATCATCTGCCTAGCCTTTACCCAACTATATTGGGGTCAGCTCCCAGTCAAACCGGATTCAGCTGAATACCAGTATTTTACGAGGAGCGGCTGCCTACCAGACCTCTACAACCCATTAACTGAGTAACACGGTACTTCTTGGTAACACTGGTGTCAGATTTTCTGGCTTCTGACAATCCGTAACGACTGCCAAAGATCTACAAATGACAGCCGGGACCAACGGCTTAACGTGCTTTTCGAGGCACGGAGGAGTCTCAGTATGTTAATATGGTATATACTCCCATAAAAGACTCTCCGACGTCTCCTTTGAATGTATGTTTGACGGCATTCCACGAAGACGGAAGCGATAGACCACTAGACCACCCCAGCGTCCTCGCTGAACAGCGTATGCTGCACGGTGTCCTCGGGACATTCCACGCATTGGTGACAAACGGGCATCCGCTTCCGACTCATGCGACGCAGGTACTTCCCAAAGCATACGTATCCAGTAAGCACCTGAGTCAGCTGGCAACTGAGGGCGCCATGTCACTTATCCAGTCACTCATGAACCTAATAACCATAGCTTTCTGCGGTCTTCATAGTGCCACGGCGTTTCGGGCTATTAGGTTTACCGCCCACACAGGCGCCCCATAAACGGCAGGCGGGTGGGCAATGGACCGCACGATCCCCACATAGTCTCCTGCAGGAAGCGTTCGGCCCTGCTAAATTGGGTCATCATCATCATCATCATATCAGCCGAAAGACGACCACTGTTGGACATAGGCCTCCCCCAAGTGTCGCCACAACAACCGGTCCTGTGCGTCTCGCATCCATCGGTTACCCGCGACCCTCACCAGGTTAAAAAAGGTTAGGAAAGGCTAAATTGGGTACAAGCCACAAAAGACCACCTACAATGCACATCAACCTGGGGACCAGCCGCTGAATGCGCGGCTCAAAGTCACATCGGCTATCGAGGACGAGTCCTAGGTACTTCGTCATCAGCTCGATACTGATGCGTACGCCACCGACCACTATATGTGAATCCCGAGGTGGCTTGTTCCTAGGTTTCCATGGGGAAACAGAGGGCTTCGGACTTATGCAAAGCCACTCTTCGAGACCCAAACGCAGGATTCTTCCAACGACCTGCATTACCCCTGCCGTGGCCAGTATTACCGCTTGCCAATGTCATTGCCCCCGGGCCGTCACCAGGGTATCATCAGCGTAACATATCTCGACACGGTTGAGAAGTGCAGTGCCCAGTCATATCCAGTTCAATGTCCCACAGCGGTAGTTCTAGGACCAAGCCCTGTTGTTTCTGGCCAGCCATAAGGATGATGGTTAAATAAATGTAGTAGTGTTGCAACAGTGATTGTCATTGATTACAGCAGTACAGCCAGGTTGGGGGCAGCTAAAAAAACTGAGTTTGTCTTTTTAATCTGACTTTAAATAACAGAATGGTGGAGCAAGCTCCGACGCGATCTCATAGTGGTATGGAATAAGCGACTGTCGTACTCGTAATCGCAACCCAGCGCTGGGCCCGCCACAATCGTGGCAAGAAAGTCAACTCTTTGAGGAGTGGTTAGAGAGGCGCCACGACGTACTCGGATTCCATCTGACGCAGGTCCTCACCGGACACGGTACGAGACCCAATTGTCACCATTGTGTGGATCGTAATGAGGACACGGTAATGCATACGACGGAGGTCTGTCCTTGTAGCGGCGATCGGCGGTGGTGACCTCTCGCGTTCGGCCCTGGTCCAATCCATGGTCCGGTGTGAGAGGGCATGGGAAACAGTCACCTCCTTCTGCAACACAGAAATGCAAGCGAAGGAGGAGGCGAGATGGGTGAGGAAGAGGCAATCCTCACGTCCCAGCCGCCGAAGGAGACGCTTTGTGCGTCAGCAGTCGCACTCAAGCTCCGCCCAGAGCGGGAGAAGTCATTTGATGATTTCACATCCAAAGAAAAATGGGTATGCTTCTAGACTTTCAAAAGCTTTTTGTCTCGTACTATGAATATGACGTACTTCCATGCAAATGGTCATCCCCAATTTTACCATCATAGGATGAGAGTTCTGTTACAATGTAAAAGTTACCCAATATCATTGTTACGTAGTTTAAGGTCTCTGTAGATTGATTTGATTTTGATAACTCGAGAAGGAAGTGATTTTATAAAATCAGACAATTTTGAAACAATTAAAAGCCAATACACATGGAAATCTATCCAAATGGGAACCTGAATACACATGTTCGGAAAAGCTATCAATATGAGGACTTTAAAACACACTGCGTGGAAAAACTTCCATCCGAGGACATACGTGTGAAGAATAACACATAAGTCCCCGCAAGGTACTTAAAATATGACTGAAGTGTAAATGTAGTGTGTTAAAAATTTTTGAGAGCTCACACACGTTCGGAATGTGAACATGAATTTCCGCGATCAAACCGAGGTCCACCGAGGTCGACATCAATTTTCCCTTATTAAGTAGAAAGGCTCAAAATCGAATGGAGAATACGATGAATTGGTCGGGTCAATCCGAGGACGTACGAAAAGGTCCTCGGATTGAAAATGTCCTCGGATGTGCCTTGTGTATACGGGTGCATGTCCTCGCATGGTACTTAAAACAAACACACGACACACACACGACACACACACAACACACACACGATAGAGCCGGGAAGAACGGAACGAAGAAAGGGAGGGCTTTGATCTGCAGTGGGACGGAATAGGCTTAAAAATAAATAATAGACCCTATGTGGTGAGGTAGATGCCACAATAAGTTCAGATCATAAATAGATAACAATATGTAGGTAATAAAAAAGAGTAGTGTAAGGTACTTAATATTGTAGCACCTACGAGTATGTACCTACCACAACGGTAATGTCAAACGTGTTTATCTAATCTGTAATATGTAAATAAATAACTGTACTACCTACGTCTGGCGTTGGGCGCAGAGCGACAATACCGAGTGACTTATGGCGCTGCTTCCTGCTGAATGCAGTGCTTGTAAAACTCATTAAAAGTATCGAAAACTTCAGTGATACTTTCCGGTACAGTCATAAGTTATATCTATTCGATTGCATCGGCGAGTAAGCCGAGTGCGGCGGCAGTTGGCGTGCGGCGGTAATGAACTCATGACCAATTAAAAGCGTTCGGCTGCGACGGTAACTTAGTGCTCGTCAATGCACACTTATATAAAATACGTCACACTTGCATCTGAACTTACCATTACTATTTTTATTGGCTTATGTTTAACTTACCACCAGATATAGTAACATTTAGGAGACAAAAATAGTAAATGATCACCAAAATTAAACACGCATTTTAATTTAAAATTATAACCAAAATTTTAACGTCTCCCTATCCTATTTAAGCAAAATGACTCCAAATAAATCATTGTTAACCCAAAAGTAGTAAATGATCACCAAAATCATACCAGCATTTTAATGTAAAATTAAAATCAAAGTGTTTTACATCTTGCTATCCTGTTTAAGCAAACTAATGTCAAACAAATCATTGTTAATCCAAAACTTTTAAGTAAATATAAAGCTTTATTTTAATTTATAAGCTTTCTTTCATTTTTATTGGCAGCTATTGTTTGGTGTTTGGAGTTAAAAAAGTGTAAAATAAATACCTTTTTCCAAAAAAATATTCGAGAAGTAGCGCTCGCCCGCCGCTGCCGCGGCACCGCTCGCTTCGCTCGCTCGGCTCTCGCGCGGTTGCTCACAATTCTAACCTAACCTAACCTATTTTATCCAGTTTGTAACCCCAAGCTTACATTTTATGGCAATCACAGTAGTTTATTTAGGCAAAAATAGCGCATTAATTTGCTCGCTAAGATTTGGTGATCATTTACTACATTTGGTGTTCGAATACAATTTGAGGTGCAGTCGTGACTAAAATAGCTAGTACTATTGTAATTTTAGACTTCATTTTTCTGGTGTCAAATATATATTTTTGGTAAAACAACTAAGGGTATCAAAGCATTTTATGGTGGTCATTATATTTAATCCCATTTTTATTTACCATCTGTGCGAGGTCGGTGTCGGTGTAGTCGTCACGACGCGCGACCTGTTCTTATATAACCTAGTTATAAACTATTCTTGAATAGATAGGTACGTACTGCACACAGACGAAACGAAACGTCCGCTACAAAGTTGCACAATAATATGTTAACATGGTCACGCGCGCGAGATAGTGCTCTAACTGTGGCAGCTACCCGTAACCGTGCGTGTGAGAAGTCCATAAGTTGAGCAAGTTAATCACATTATTTTGTTTGGTGATTCCGAGGCCATAAAGCCGGCGCCGGCGCCGTGTTGTGCTCAGTAATGAGTGAGGCAGCGTGGGCCGCGCGACGCCGCCCGCCAGCCGCACTTCGAGCACTGCTGCCGGAAAAAACGCCGCATTAAAACTTTCTTTGAGTTAATCGCTTTGCTTGCGGCTCACCTGGCCGCCGGAGTGCAGGGTGCGGAGAGCGGGGTGCAGGGGGGGGGCACGCCATTCAGGAAAACCAGCCGCAATTTAATTCGTTTCATTGAAACTTTCGTCCAGTTTAAACCTACTTAAAAACCGTACAAGTGCGAGTCTGACTCGCGCTCCGAGGGCTTCTCATAAACTCATTATGTAGATCATCTATGAAGGGAATCGAGTCTAGATTTTTTTCGAGTAACCTAGTGAAGTGTATAAACTTTGAAAGCACTGATTACTCGTTGCGGATTTCGTTCGAAAGAGGTACCGCGGCCCTGGAAAGCAAAGGGCACTAGGGGGAGCACGGATGGGTTTTAGTCAGTAAGAGTCTGCCACTCCCTCCCGCTCCACCCAGAGCAGCAGGAGTCATTTGAGGATTTCTCATCTATAAAAAAGCACTCATTACTCTGACAAAAAGATAAGTAGGTAGGATTAAAGGACAAACTTAACTTTTCAGTTGACAAAATAGTTTTTCCATACATGTACAATGTCACGATCACTTTTTCAACTGCAAATATAAGTTTGTAATCGCAAAATGTGTTTCCAGGACAAAGAGACCGAGGGATAACAAAGTGATCCAATACCTAAGGGTTCCGTTTTTGCCGACTGAGGTACGGAACCCTAAAAAAGTTCATTTTAAAAGTTCAAAGTTCTGAAAATACAGATCCGTACTGATACTAGCAGAAAGGTGAACTTTGCTGCAGATTGTCAGGATTGGTCGGTGGCCAGCGACGCTCTCAGCCGAGGAAGCCTGTCCGTTGCTGTCCTCTCCGCAGCGACGCTCTCAGCCAAGCAAGCCTGTCCTTTGTTGTCCTCCCCGCAGCGACGCTCTCAGCCAAGCAAGCCTGTCCCTTGCTGTCCTCCCCGCAGTGACGCCCTCAGCCGAGCAAGCCTGTCCCTTGCTGTCCTCCCCGCAGCGACGCTCTAAGCCGAGCAAGCCTGCCCCTTGCTGTCCTCCTTGCAGCGACGCTCTCAGCCGAGCAAGCCTGTCCCTTGCTGTCCTCCCCACAGCGATGCTCTCAGCCGAGCAAGCCTGTCCCTTGCTGTCCTCCCCGCAGCGACGCTCTCAGCCAAGCAAGCCTGTCCCTTGCGGTCCTCCCCACAGCGACGCTCTCAGCCAAGCAAGCCTGTCCCTTGCTGTCCTCCCCACAGCGACGCTCTCAGCCAAGCAAGCCTGTCCCTTGCTGTCCTCCCCGCAGCGACGCTCTCAACCGGGCAAGCCTGTCCCTTGCTGTCCTCGCCGCAGCGACGCTCTCAGCCGAGCAAGCCTGTCCCTTACTGTCCTCCCCGCAGCGACGCTCTCAGCCGGGCAAGCCTGTCCCTTGCTGTCCTCCCCGCAGTGACGCTCTCAGCCGGGCAAGCCTGTCCCTTACTGTCCTCCCCGCAGCGACGCTCTCAGCCGGGCAAGCCTGTCCCTTACTGTCCTCCCCGCAGCGACGCTCTCAGCCGGGCAAGCCTGTCCCTTACTGTCCTCCCCGCAGCGACGCTCTCAGCCGGGCAAGCCTGTCCCTTGCTGTCCTCCCCGCAGCGACGCTCTCAGCCGGGCAAGCCTGTCCCTTGCTGTCCTCCCCGCAGCGACGCTCTCAGCCGGGCAAGCCTGTCCCTTGCTGTCCTCCCCGCAGTGACGCTCTCAGTGGCGTCGCAGCATCTATCATTGTGATACATTCGCTCATTCTACTCATAGCTATTCTGTAGCTGGCATCAATCTAACATACACTCTAGGTTGAGGTCATTCATCCATTAACAAATGTTTAAAAGACGGCCCAGCCATTGACTTTAGGTACTTGAAGTTGTAGGTAATCATCAACATTGCATGGCGTAAAATAGCAAATTATTGTATTGAATAGCTGCCAACATGTAAATAAAATATCAGTATGCTACTAATAAAGAGTAATAATTCGCGGCCTCGTTTAAGTTATCGGAAAAGTAAATAACTTGTTACTAATGTCTCGGAAAAACGTACGTGTGTAGTTTAGATGATTGTGTATAATGAAAAGGCGCCGACGCGCGACGGCATCGCATCGATAACGTGAGACATTATCGTTATTAAATCAGTCAGCTACCCCCGCCCACTCGGCGAGCCCCTCACCCTGTCGAGGCCTGCGCGCCTGCACTGTGGCGGTGCGGCGCAGCTTTACCATACACTGCTTGTGTTATTTCAACCACCACTGTGCTCACTGTAGTTACTCGGATACCAGATAGTCTTTGTTTTCGGGAGTGCTCTCTTGTACGTCAGCCTATGAGGTTGATGGCTGCTTACTCATATTTTCCTGTGGAAACCTTAATCTTAAATAATTGAAGCTTCAAAACTTTAAAAACAAGCGACTACACACTAAAACCCGTAGCGGACGGGGCTCGGCTGAGAGCGTCGCTGTGAGGAGGACAGCATGGGACAGGCTTGCTCGGCTTAGAGCGTCGCTGCGTGGAGGACAGCAAGGGACAGGCTTGCTCGGCTGAGAGCGTCGCTGCGGGGAGGACAGCAAGGGACAGGCTTGCTCGGCTGAGAGCGTCGCTGCGGGGAGGACAGCAAGGGACAGGCTTGCTCGGCTGAGAGCGTCGCTGCGGGGAGGACAGCAAGGGACAGGCTTGCTCGGCTGAGAGCGTCGCTGCGGGGAGGACAGCAAGGGACAGGCTTGCTCGGCTGAGAGCGTCGCTGCGGGGAGGACAGCAAGGGACAGGCTTGCTCGGCTGAGAGCGTCGCTGCGGGGAGGACAGCAAGGGACAGGCTTGCTCGGCTGAGAGCGTCGCTGCGGGGAGGACAGCAAGGGACAGGCTTGCTCGGCTGAGAGCGTCGCTGCGGGGAGGACAGCAAGGGACAGGCTTGCTCGGCTGAGAGCGTCACTGCGGGGAGGACAGCAAGGGACAGGCTTGCTCGGCTGAGAGCGTCGCTGCGGGGAGGACAGCAAGGGACAGGCTTGCTCGGCTGAGAGCGTCGCTGCGGGGAGGACAGCAAGGGACAGGCTTGCTCGGCTGAGAGCGTCGCTGCGGGGAGGACAGCAAGGGACAGGCTTGCTCGGCTGAGAGCGTCGCTGCGGGGAGGACAGCAAGGGACAGGCTTGCTCGGCTGAGAGCGTCGCTGCGGGGAGGACAGCAAGGGACAGGCTTGCTCGGCTGAGAGCGTCGCTGCGGGGAGGACAGCAAGGGACAGGCTTGCTCTTGACCTTGTTGAGGAATTCTAGACAGTTGAACCGATTGTCCGGGACTCATTGAAATTCATTGACTCAGCGTTCTCCTTTGGTCGCCACGGTTCTCAGGATTAGCAGCGGTCGGGAGTAATGTGGCACCGGGCTTGCTCTCCTGAAGCAGGGTTATAGTTATAGCGTCATCGGGAATAGTGGTCGACACATTCTGGGGGTTTTGGTGTTTCACAACAGGGTCAGAGAAACGCTTGGATCACGTATCCGGTGACGTCGATGTGTGATGATACTCACTTGCTACCCAGAGATTCATGGTAGAAGGGTTGTGAGGTCCTGGAGAGGGGCTATCGCCGATAAAGTACCTTGTTATGCATGCAGGGCCACCCTGCGGCCTCCTTGCGGCCGCAGATATTGGCTCGTAAATCAGCGCGGGGACCTCTCACTTAGCGCAGGTCGGCTCGCGCCGCGTTGGCTCGCGACATAAATAAGTAAGACGCGGCGCGGCGGCGCAGCGCACTAATTAATTTATGAGCGGCGTGGAGCACCGAATAAATAACAAATATTTCAACAGTTTATATTTCATAAGCCCGTGACTTTAACGACCACTTTTATCGTTATTGTCTTAACAAAGTGGAATAAAAAGACGGTAACAGTAACCCCCGTGAGGCCGCGTGAAGCTACACAGGTCACAGCTGTGATCTCCACTCGTGCATGTGCTGCGTGTAGTTTGAGGTAAGATTTGTATGAATAAATAAATAAATATTATTATGGAAATACTGGTAAATTATGCCATACTGATCCGACAAGTGACTGCGCCAACGTGTTCGTCTCTCACGTGTGTGATGGTCATAGTCTCCCCCTCCCTCTACACCCTCCCTCCTACGTCTCGAACTTCAAACTCTAATTACTTGTCACAAATATATAGTGTGAGATAACGTGGCCAAGACAATGTGGAGTATTATATTACTGAAATAGTTTTTTACCTAAGCCATTTCACTTTCACAACACGAAACAATACTTCTACGAAACATATTAATTTATCAAGGTATCGAGATAAGTAGTGTCTGCGTAGAGGCGCTTAACGTAGCTCGTAGCACCACTACGGCGTAGCTCTTAGCACCACCACTACGGCGTAGCTCGTAGCACCCCCACTACGGCGTAACTCGTAGAATCACTAAGAGCGGTTACGCACTGCACCCAATCCGAATCCGTGAAAATACGGATCTGGAGTTCAAAAACTCGGACCTCTGATCTGTAGAATGGATCCATACATGTTCAAATCACGGAAAACTCTGATACCGCGCTTCAATTCGACGTCGATAGATAGTTTCTAGTAGACCAATCGATCGATCGTCGATCGATGCTATCTATCAATTATAGAATAAATTAGTCGAAGTCAATCGATAATATTTACTTCTTACTCTGTCAGCCACACAATCGATCAACGAAGATCGATGGTATCGATCGACGGTCGATCAATTGTTTGTGGCCCGGTATCCTCATCAGTCAAAGCTACCACACTGATCGATCAATGTCGATCGATGTCGATCAATGGTATCGATCGACGATCGATCAATTGTATATACAAAGACGGAAAGATTTTTTTTTTTTTTGGATTTGAATCCGAGGTAATGCGAAAACGTTCATACAAACAGTACTACGGCTACTTCGTCAATATTTCTTCCAAATTGGAGACTCACGGATGACGGAGACAAATCGGATGACGGAAGTCGAATCTAGTGCATAAGCTACCATACAAGTAGTTCTATGACTACTTCGATTCGGATCGGATGCAGTGCGTAACCGCTCTAAGGCAAACCTTTTCGTTGCGGCTTTTACGGAACATTTGATCTAGTTTATAGTGAGCGAGCGTGATCAGCCGCACGCCCACATCAACACTGATGTGTGTAGATGTACAGGTCCCTCGTGACAGCGCGATACATTTGTTCAGAGCTGTGACAGATGATAGAGTGCTCGAGTATAATAATATAACAATAACCGTGTTAAGCTCGCTGTCACGTCTGTCGCAGCAGACATCACAACATGATTAATAGTTCGAGATAGAGAGCAGAGCGACGCCCGCGAGAAGCACCAGGCGACGCGCGCGCCGTGGTTGTTCATACATACATACATACTGAAATGCAATCATCTTGAAACAATGAGCTTGTTAACACAAGAACCCACAAAGTGAATTAGCGGGACCATCCCGCCGCGCGGCACGAGTCCTGAACAAAATTTATGACAATGACGCTGAGAACAGCCCTAATGAAGTGTCGCGCCAAAAATATGTAACATCGAAGTGGTTCATTTAATCCAATCCGGGCCCATTGTCCAGGGTGCCCCCTCTCCCCCCCCCCCCGTCGGTCACTCCCTCCTCCCGGGCCCTAGTAAAGCAAGCTGACGAAGACGAATGTAGATCACTTTCACGTCTCAGGCCCACTTGCATAAACCAGAGTTATCTTTTACCTCCGAGTCAGTTGCTCACCGGAGGACATAAAGTTTGTGTTAGCAACTAACTCTGGTTCAAAGTTAACTGGGTTCAGTTAAGGTTCTGCTTTGTGCAAGTGAGCCTTATTGTAAAGTTTACCACTACTATTTACATATCATTATGCTATCGCCTACCATCCGACAGGGTTAGCTGGAGGCTCGAGTCTGGATGGGGAGCCGCCCCGCACCGTGGTGTCCCGCGACGCCGCCCGCACGCGACTCCTCAAACAGTGCGCGCACACGTAACTCCCTACTCACGACTAACTGATTGTTCAGATATTTGACTTGAACGACCAATGTCAATTAGCTGGACTTAGATTTTATGCAGTGATTAACAATTCAGCCTAAGGTATCATAATAAATATCTGAAGACATTTTTTATGAATTTTGGTATTTTATTATGTGTTACTTAGATCAAAGACTTCCATAAAATATAAGTTCCTTTTAGTTCAAGTGTCTAGAATAGAATACCCAGTTCTGTTAGTTCAAGTGTCTAGAATAGAATACCCAGTTCTGTTAGTTCAAGTGTCTAGAATAGAATACCCAGGTCTGTTAGTTCAAGTGTCTAGAATAGAATACCCAGTTCTGTTAGTTCAAGTGTCTAGAATAGAATACCCAGTTCTGTTAGTTCAAGTGTCTAGAATAGAATACCCAGTTCTGTTAGTTCAAGTGTCTAGAATAGAATACCCAGTTCTGTTAGTTCAAGTATCTAGAATAGAATATCCAGTTCTGTTAGTTCAAGTGTCTAGAATAGAATACCCAGTTCTGTTAGTTCAAGTGGCTAGAATAGAATACCCAGTTCTGTTAGTTCAAGTGTCTAGAATAGAATACCCAGTTCTGTTAGTTCAAGTGTCTAGAATAGAATACCCAGTTCTGTTAGTTCAAGTGTCTAGAATAGAATACCCAGTTCTGTTAGTTCAAGTGTCTAGAATAGAATACCCAGTTCTGTTAGTTCAAGTGTCTAGAATAGAATACCCAGTTCTGTTAGTTCAAGTGTCTAGAATAAAATACCCAGTTCTGTTAGGTCAAGTGTCTAGAATAGAATACCCAGTTCTGTTAGTTCAAGTGTCTAGAATATAATACCTTATTCTGTTTTGCACAGTAGGTAGGTACAAGGAACAGATCTGATGGTTAGTTAAAATTAATCTGATACTAACTACCGCAACTAAGGCATGCAATCAGTTTAAACTTTAATAAAAAAGACTTATTCAATACTAGCTGTGCCCGCGACGTCGTCCGCGTGGGCTTAGATCTATGCTAGCCTACTATTTTAGTTCTTGAAATTCGAAAGTTTGAATGGTTGGATGTTTGTTACTCAATCACGCTAGTAGGTACGGCTGAATGGATCGGTATGAAATTTCGCACAGAGATAGATTGTAGTCTGGGATAGCATAGCACACAGGCTGTTTCTTAATTCGGGAGTACCTTGGGAAAGATTCAAGATGAAAATCATTTTGTCCAAATAAACCGTTTACATACACTTTGGAATTGTTAAGGTAAGTTAGTCAAAAACATGAAGCTACGTTCCAAAGCGTAGATCTCTATGGAAAAGAACGTGCAAGAAACTCCACGCCCATTCTTTTAAATCATGAGCCCTGACATGTGAAAATTCCCAATTAAAAAATAAATCTTATGTAATGTAAATAAACATTAAATTCGCGGCACAGCGGAGTGCTCGTGCGGTTAGAAAAATACTGGTTACATTCTATTCTATTCTATTTTTGTTTATGGCAAAGTCGAACCGTCCAGTTCAGCATACACGAATCACAATTGATCGCGGAGGCTTAGTAATAGGGTCCCGTCACCGTGCTTACGGTACCCTAATAATCGGTAATAGAGTAGCCTTTATTCGCAAATCGAACCGTTCGACCTTTCGAATTTGAATCTATTCCTGCCTGTATTCGCCAGTCGAAGTCAAACCGTCCAGTTGAGCACTGTTACGACGCAAGAACCAGAATTATTGAAGACCGACCAAGTCCGACATCCAACGCGACAATAACAATCCGAACAAATCAGAGATTTCTTTTTTCGATTTTGGACTCGAAACCCTATCAGACTTCCAGGGTTGCGGATTTGTTCGAAAGAGTTACCGCGGCCCTGGAACGTAAAAGGCACTAAGAGGAGCATGGGTGGGTTTTAGTCAGTAGAAGTCTGACACTCCCTGCCGCTCAACCCAGAGCGGGAGGGGTCATTTGATGATTTCCCATCCAAAAAAAAAAAAAAAAAAAAAAAAAAAAAAAAAAAAAAAAAAAAAAAAAAAAAAAAAAAAAACCCTATCAGACTTGAAAGACCTCTTATGCTACCAAATACCCTAGCGAACGACAATGCTGTTAAAAATCGTGTGAGAGTCATACTCTGACGGAAAATCTTAACACCGTGATTCAGAAAAACGCGTCATCAGTGCAACGCCATCTATCGACCATTTGGTAAACTGACAAAATATTTGGCCGAATGAAGACGGTAAAGTAACGTTATGATATTAAAATTTTCATTTTTATTTTACTACTTATTAAAAGTTTCACAAATAACTCAACAATTTTTTTTTAACGCGTCATCAGTGCAACGCCATCTATCGACCATTTGGTAAACTGACAAAATATTTGGCCGAATGGAGACGGTAAATAAGGAGCCCATATATAACAAAAAGTAACGTTATGGTATTAAAATGTTCACTTTTATTTTACTACTTATTAAAAGTTTCACAAATAACTCAACAATTTGTTTTGATGTTATTTTCATGCTTACCTGCATTTTATCTTTCTCAATAGATGGCGCCTAAGAGTCGGTCACCGCAACGCTTAGCGCTGTATGAAGTTCCTTACTAAAATTAAAAATTCAATATCTTTTGATTTTGTGGGTCGATTTTGATGAAATAAACGCTAAATGTTACTCGGGTTAACACTTAATATTTTTAATAACTTAACTTTCGAATCCAATCAGTGGTTTTTGGGTGATGCTGACACAAACAATTGGACAAACAGACAAACCGACAAACAGACAAAAATTTCAAAAATGGCATTTTTGCGTTTTATGCCTTTTTCCTAACATTTCTCAGTTATTTTTATGCGAAAATATTCAATGTACAGACACGGCAAATCTACGATTTTATTATATGTATAGATGATATGTCAACAATCGCGTAAGAAACATCTCTGCCTGGCGTGACGCAGTAACGGTTGTGATAGTGTGCGCACACGCAGTGTGTGTCAGTACACGACTTCGTCACGCGTCCTCCTGTGTACCTCTCGTCAAGCTCAATGAACTCTACTTTTGTCTCTGCTTCAACAACAATACGAAACTTAGTGGACGCTACCTTCGCGCCACGTCTCCGACACGAGCTCTTACTGAACTACTAGCTGAGAACAGCCGCCTCCTGTCCGCGCGGGTTGACGCCGCTCGCTCGCCCGCTGCTCTTAACTGTAAGCCATTTTAATAAAACTGTCCATTTGCTTTTAGGTGCAAATTCCCCTTCGGAGGCGTCGCGCCGCTGACGCGCGACGCGCCGCGTGACGCTAATGCGACAGGGCGACGCGCGACGCAGCCCTCTGTTCGGAGCAAGCAGCAATAAGTGAGGTCACTCCACTCTCTGTCAGTCAAGCTAACTCTTCTTACTCATACACCCATTACATAAAAACTTCATTGGTTCACTCGCTGATGTAATCAAATCTATTATATTTTAAATACGAAAGTAACTCTGTCGGTCTGTTACAGCTAAACGGATTTGGCACACAGGTAGACCATATAGACCATTTCCTGAAGATTTTCATAGGATCCGGAAGCAGGTGTCCGGGATTTGGGAGCTGGTGCCCGGGATCCGGGAGCAGACCCATTGCGATGAGTTCCAACTTCCACGCGGACGACACCACTGGAAGAAGTCAGTAATAAATATAATATGGAATTCATCGCCATACGTGCTACGCGATGCTACGACGTAGTAGAGTTCATCTCCACATAATGCTACGCGATGCTACGACGTAGCAGAGCTAAGGTGCTACGCAGCTGTAGCTCGGTGTTGTAGTCACTGAGCATCATGTTACTGAGCTGTGTATAGTAAGTGTGTCGGACTCATGTGCTGCGGGCGAGCGGACTGGCTGCTCCTGGCGGCTCCTGGCTGCTCCTGGCTACTCCTGGCTGCTCCTGGCTGCGCGCGGCGGCTATAGCTGGCTGCTAGCTGGCGGGTCACGTCGCCGGCTCTCGTCCTGCATACTAATGACGACGCTGTACATTAGTTATGGACTGCCTCGCGCCGACCGCCGCACCCTTCTATGTAAACACAGCGAGACTGGTCGGCTACTGAAACCTCCAGTTTGTGTTAAATTTTTCGTTACAAAAAAGTCTAAAAGATTATGTCGCGAGTCGAAGTACCGCTGCCTAAATGAAACTTACAAAAATGTGATCAATTCAACACGTACTCGTATACTAGATATACTTGCGTTATCAATCTATCAGCCTCAATTGGCTGACAAACGATACATCGTTGTACGACTGTTATATTACACTTCATTAAATCCTAATCTATACATAAAAAATTCTTCCGTTACTGCTGAGTGAATGACTGACTGACTGACTGATAACTCACAGCCGAAACTACTCGTCGTAGAAAGCTGGGCATGAAGGTTCCTTGAGGAGTGTGGGGAGCCACTAAGATGATATCCCGAAATTTCTACGGGAACGGGAAAAAAACGGGATATGCGCGAACGAAGTCGCGGGCAACAGTGAGTACGTACACTACTGCATGTGCTTCTGATTGCGTGGTAACTAAACTGTAGTTAGAAGTGATATGGGAAAGCAGATAGTGCTGTGCGCCGCACCGGCTAGGCGGCTTGTCAAACTGCCTCATAGTTACCGCGAGCACATTCCTGGTGGGTCGCGCTCAGCTCGGGTCAGCTATTAGTGAGCCTGTCAGCCGACGGCGGACAGTGCCGACGACTCACGATTATCGATTGTACGAGTACTCCTCCTTCCAAATAAATTCATTTATTTGCATAATACAGGAATGAGAACCCAAATAGTGAAGAACGGCAGGACATACTGGTCAGGTTGCCTTAAATATTTATTATTATTTAACAACAAAATATTAAATAAATATTAAGACATTTTATATAAACTATTTATTATAAAATGTCTTAATCTGATGTAGCCGGGTCAGTATGTTCACAGCGATGGAATGATAACTTTCTGCACTGCTCGAACAGCTATTTATTATAAAATTCTCCATGTGTGCATCAAACAGTGGCTCTATAAATCTACACTTCTATACTAATATTATAAAGAGGAAAGATTTGTATATTTGTATGTTACGAATACACTTAAAAACTTCCGGACCGATTTAAAAAATTCTTTTGCCGTTAGAAAGCTACAGTATCAGTGAGTTAAAAACTTCTAGAGCCTATGTTAGGCTATAGAGTATTTTCAGTGTTGATTAGAGTAACATAATATTATGTTTACTAGAGTCATGTTGAGCTAGATTCATGGAATCTAGAGAAAAAAAAAAAAACAGGGTTTCCAATCAAACCTATACGGTACTCCGTATTGGTTTGATTGGGAGCCCTGAATTTTTTTATCAGAAGACTATCAAGCAGGTTGGCCCACATCCACAGATAATATGCGGCTTATGGATTCTGTATGAATCAGATCGGAATGTATCCCGGAGCGGCACAACCCGGTGTGGTCACTGCTAGCTCGACGCCGACAATACAATCTGAACAACAAACAATGCAGTAAACGCGCTCATAATATGATTCATATCGATCACCGCCGATACTCGCCGCTCATTTTTTCTGATGAATATAGACGAGCGGTCCGCCGCGGCGCGCCGCCGGCTCAGCTGTTCATACACGCTGCTCGGATGATTAAAGCAAATACTGCGGAGTGTGTATAGTGCAACACTGCTTCATGGCGGAGGTGTGCGCGGCACATTCCGGCGCCGCAGATAGCGGACTGGCATCCCTCGGTATTCGGAACATGCGATTGGAACGGTTCCGTCACGGCTCGGTAACGTGCGCCAAATTAATTTCAAGCGACATGCTCGTCCCCATCGTCGATGAAAGCTTCGTTGTTTAACTGCGGGATTGATTTTTTAACCGACTTCTAAAAAAGGAGGAATTCGGATGTTTGTATTTTTTTTTATGTTTATTCGCGCATAACTCCGTCGCTTGCAAACCGATTTGAAAAATTCTTTTTTGTTGGAAAGGGTATACTTTCCAAATAGTCCCCTTGAAATTTTATCAAAATCGGTTTAGTAGTTTGGTTTTTAAATCCAAATAGCTGGAAAAAATATTTGGAAAAATCATCCATGCATACGAAATTGCGTATTTTTGCTTTCCTGTGACGTCGAAGTCGTGAAGTCGGTTTCTTTTTTTTGTGAAAAAGTTTTTTTTCAAAGTACTGTTTCGTGCTGCGCTGACCGGCGACACCGCTCGATGCAGCACGGCGCGGCGCGGCACCGCTCGCCTGACTTATGAAAAAATATTTTACTTAACTTGTTTTGCATAAAGGGTTGAGCACACTCCACCGCCGCCGCCATCCGACTCAACTGGCGACACGATAATTGATATTTATGCAAACATCGTAAGTTATAATACGACAAAGACGTTCATTGGCGCGAGTCTTAATGAAGCAACCTCTATGTAAATGTTTGGAGAGCCAGCGCGCTTCACTCAGGTACTGGAGCAATATTGCAGCAAGCCATTTTTATTCATCGCTTCGGAGAATTATTATCGTCGTGTGTTGTACTGTTGTCGTAGTTAGGGCCCAAATGAAGTGCCACGGCCTCATCAATACGCCGCTCGATCCTGCAATGCCAAGCTGCTGCAGCAGACTTTGGTCGCATAGCTTCGTCACTATTTGTAAACTTTACGTTTGCTATACGACATGCCACAACAGCCCCGCAATACAGGATTGAGTGCGTAAACGAGGATCTCGCTGCTTTCAAAAATATACTTAAGCAGCGAGTCCAAGGCCCTATTACCAGCGCCCTATTCTTAAGCAGCGAGTCCAAGGCCCTATTACCAGCGCCCTATTCTTAAGCAGCGAGTCCAAGGCCCTATTACCAGCGCCCTATTCTTTTTGTGCATAGTTAGTGGATTAGTATGAACCCGAACTAAGAACAACTGTCAAATCGTGTTGTCATTCATTCTTAGTTCGGGTTCGGTACTAACCGTAAGTCCGTAGGTGATACGGAGTAGAAAACGCCCGACACTATGGCCGAAACTACGGACTTCAGGCTTAGAGAGTAGACCCCCAGGCCCTTTACCCAACTGCGTAACGCCAGCTTCGACAGATGTTCGTCGAACCTTTTGGCCATCAAGCCATTATTATTATAATAACATTATTATTGTAGAAGTGTAGGTAACTCGTCGCATGAGCGAGGGCATGAGACGAGGTGCGGCGCCCGCATCGCTCGCAGCAGCCCGCACGTCCCAAGCGCGCGTCGCGTCCACGTCCTCCGCCGCGCGCCGCGCACGTGCCGCGCAGAACGCTTCTAACTCTAAAATAGAGCAATCGATGAGCCGAATGCCGAGTACAACGAAACCGCATATCACTGCCGACGATTTGAGACTCACTAAAAGTCGAACCATTTAGTTTGGGAGCGCTGTGTGCGGCTCAGCGTGCACGGCTTCTTGACCTGTTCGTGGAAGCCAATTCGTTTATTTGAATCAGAAAAGTTTTCATTCTAATACTCGTTACTCGTTCACAAATATCCAACTGATGTATCAAATTGTCCGTAGCTAACAAAATAAAGGAAGCGGTATTTTTTTAATTCAGTCGCCTCCGGCACGCCTTCCCGCGCGCCTGGAAATTAAATAATTTAAAAGAATCTCAAGTGCAATGTCACAAGAAAAAACCGAAAGTCAAACACACAAACAATATAAGTTTTCTTTGTAGTGTGCATTATGCACTTTGTTGTATTATGTCCTAATCCTAACCAATTCAAAAGGCTTCCAATTTCCTTGTTTTAAAAAAGATTGATGAGTTGCTTACTGGACAATTGTTTTCATGATTAAACGTTTGTAAACAGCAATTATGACATTTTAATGTACAATGATATTGCCTTTTTAATTTTTACACAGCATTAATAATAATTGTTATTAAATCTAAACATTAAACAATAATAATCTAAAATTTAATCTTGTCTACATTGGAGATAAGATTTAATATCCTTTGTACATCATATTTTTATGTTATGGTACAGTGTAAAGGACTTTGAAATGAACGTAACACCTTACCTTCTCTAAACAACTACATTCTGACACATACATTGTACCGCAAGCCAATGATGCGTCTGTTATGGTGTGTGTGTGTGTGTGTGTGCAGACGTCACGGAGCGCCGGTACTCTGACGAGAGTGGTGGGCAGCCGCAGGAGGATTCCTTCATCCCGAGTAGTCAGAGCGACGTCGTGGAGTGGTCAGCCAGCAATGCGGCGTGCGCGAGCTTCATATCGGCACGAATACTCAGCGCGCTCTTATTGAAGGGCGGCTAACGACGTTCCTGTCCGCATTCCGGAGCGCCACGAGTCGCACTCGCACTTCGCTGCTAACGTGCTGAGAGCAGCATCAACATTTTATTAGTTGGCCGCGCGCCAGCCGCGCCGGAATTAAGAAATTATATCTGCACGAAGGTATGTGGTTACAGCCGGGAGGTAGCGGAGGAGTCCCGCCCCGACACGACGACGCGCGTCGACTTTATTGCTTGCACAATTACGTACAATACACGTTCATGAGTGACACATACAGAAAAGTGTCCCTCAGAATTTAAAAATACAATTACCTAGTACAAACCTCGCTCTTCCACTGCATTTATTTTTCATTTTCACCATTTTCCATTTTATGCCGCCCATGCCGCCGGGGCCGGGCGCGTCCGGCACGCCGCCGGCACGGATCGAGCGACACCCGACAAAAAGTAAGTCGTAACTTGTAATACAGCGGGCATGTGAAGTTTACGTGCTGAAGCACGGCGACTGGAATAGTCTGCGAGGACGACTCGACTGCACGATGTGTGTATGTACTTGTACATAGATTTTTATTCATTTATGGGTGGTCCCAATACCCGGATGAAAAATATTAAAATTAAATGGATCCGGGACCGTGGTTGCAGTTAATTGCGGCCCCAGTCGCCGGGAACCTCTAATGCACGTCGACTCTCACGACTTACTTCTTATCACATTAATAATAATTAAGAATGCTACATTTAGTCATTTATTCAACTTTGCTAAGTAAACAAACAAACCAAAAGCGCTTGGTTCACTCTACAGTCGCCGCCGCTCGGCTCGCCCGGCCGCTCGCCCGGCCGCTCGCCCGGCCACTCGCGAACGGGAACGGGAACGAAGCTCGAACAGAAAACGAATGTCGTGGTCGCCTGTAAGCTTAGGGAACCGCGGCGCGGCGCGGCGTGTTGGATGTTTGATGTGAGACCATTGTGTAGGAATGAGTTCATTCCTGACACAATGCCCGCTGACCAAACACGCGTACTAACACAGCTTTTGTATTTATTTATGTAAATAGAGTAGGTACCTACTTAATTATGTGTGACCGCCCCGCTGACCGCCAAACTATGTTCATGCAAACATCAAATTCCGATACATCATGTATGAACCTTTTGAAGTTCTGTGTAATTTGTATAATGTTACTGAGAATATACATATAAGAACTTGTCTAACAGACTAAATAGGTAAGTAGGTACTTAATACAAAACAATAGTCAGAACAAAATACACAAAGCTGGAAGTAATAATAATAATCGTAAAGAAAACAAGTACCGCAGGTTTATAAAGAATTTTCGTTTTAGCTTGGCCACTTAGCCCGCGCCGCCCGCGCCGCCCGCGCCGCCCGGCTGATTAACATTGTACGCAAACAGGCCGCCATGGTTTACAGATATTAGTTCCGCGAGACCGGCCTGCGTGTACGAGTACGAGTGACGTGCGTCACGCGGACTCACGCGCTCACAGCGCGGTGCTGCTGCGGCGTCACGGCGCGGCGGCGCGGCGTGTCCGTGGTGGCGCAAACTTATCCAAATAAACCAATCAAAGTCAACGAGTACCAACATAATTATATGAAAGGCAGTGCATGAAGCATGGACCGTGGCCATAGAAATAAAAAGTAATTGTTGTCCCGCGGGCTGCGACTGCGAAAGAACGCTCAGATGAATAAATTGCAAGTCTGCCATGTGTCGCCAGTTGTCACCATCATATTATTATTTCGTCAGAAAAAATACCAACTTAGTAAAATTGAAAAAGCTAAGTATGAAAATGTAAGAAAACCTTCCACGAAGAAGTTGCTGTCGCGGTACTGTCAAGGGGTGAACAAATGGAACACTTTAACTGTGAAATAACGTCTAAAGAAACGCAATCAAATATGTATGGCGGAGTCGCTCGGCGTCGCCGCGTCGCCTGTCTCCGACAAAGGCAAGCAAATATAGTCTCATGAAAGCATAATTCCATTACAGGCGACAAAGGCGACGCAGCCGGGCGGAGCCGGGCGAAGCCGGGCGTGTCCTGTCGGCGCAGTTCCGAATAATTATAAAACTCGTGGGTACCGGGTAACGCATCACTGTCACGTCGGGCTCTCTCGACTCCCCCCCCTCTCCCACCGCTCCGCTGCACCCTCCTCCCCCCGTGCCCGGTAACGCTCATCAATCCTGAGACGCGACCAGTCACGTTCTCACTTGAAGTAACTGAACGTATGGAGTTCTTAGCTCAGCGAGCTACTCTGTATCTGGTTTGCCGGCTCCATGTCTAAGATTCATACCATCTTCAGAAATACTTTAGGGGTGCATGAAGGAGCCTTCTCGTGTAGCGCAATTTGTTTCATCAGATACTCAACTGAACCGAGCGCTCGGCGCATCTTGGACAGTCTCACCTAATACCTTATAAGACTGGCCAATCCTTCCCTTGCGGTGGTAGGGTTAAAACGCGACCACCCTCCCACCGGAGTTCGGCGTCAAGCAGCCTGCTGTGTTTCGTCGACGCGTGGGAGTACCAGTGCCTCAAGGCATCTTCTGGGTACGCTCGCTTCACCATGGACCTCATCTATCACTTTCCATCAGGCGTGATCGAGGTCAAGAGCTAGCGCATTCATAAATAAAAAATACCCTGATTCATTTTGCATAATGAGGTAGCGAAGCTCACACACACACACAGAAGAACACAGAATGCTGTAGCTGATACAGCACAGTTTTGAGAGGGTTCTTCACGCTGCGACAAGCACCCTGGGGAAGGCTATGTGCATTGTCCAGCATCGGACGTCTTTCGGCTGAAGTGGAGTCATACTGATCCACAATTCTTAGCGTTTAATTTTAACTTATCTTTGAGTTTCCAAACTTTACTTCATAAAGGATTTAAATAAAGAACGGATTTTAATCTAACTGGCCGGCTCGGGATTATCTTTGTGACTTCAAAGATAGTTCGTAGGCATGATCGCAGGCATGATCAGTGAATGCTGCACGGTGCACGGGTCGCTGGCTGCGTGGCCGGGAGGGACTCGCCTCCACCCAGCATGCAGGGCGCGTCACGTGCGCTGGCCGCGCGCTCAACATATAACTTGTCTCCGGACGACACCTCTAACTCCTGTACGTTTACACTCGTACCTACTAACTCACACTCGACGCAATGAGATTTAGGAGTAAAGGACAGGAATAAGTGGAACAAGATCGTTGGGATCAAGTCTCCCTCCGTCGTAAATAACGCTACAAATGTTTAGAAGCCCACCTCCATAAGCTGCTACTCGACGTGCGGCACGCGGCACACGACGTGTGCGGACTCGACGTGCGGCACGCGGCACACGACGTGTGCGGACTCGACGTGCGGCACGCGGCACACGACGTGTGCGCTTGTAGAAGGTCAACAACTACAAATAATAATATTATAAATTATTTGTGATTTTCATGAATTTTGGTACAGAGATCGACTGCATCATTGAGACGATTTTTTTTTCAGCCTATACTGTCCCAATGCTGGGCAAAGGCCTTCTCCAAGTCCTTTAAGACGTTTTTGAGCCGAGCCACCTTGAATCAACCCTGGCATAGTCTAGGTCGTCGCACCACCTCTTCCTAGGCCGACCTTGGCGGCGCCGCTCATCCTCAGGCACCCACTTTGTGGACTGTGCATGCGGCTGACAGAATGCAGTAGCTGATGAAACCATAAAACATAATAATAATGATGGTAATAGCTAGCTGTAGATCCAGGCTTTCCCTCCATTGGACAACTCACTTAGGACTAATGACTGTATTAAAATAACATACACGTGGTACATGACGACAAAAGTGACACAAAATGAAAAGCGAGATATTGGTAAGGTTTGGTAGGTCTTGCTTTCTGAGTGTATGATCGTTGTCATTAAGCCACTTAGACACTTGGTTAAACCCATTTTCAGCGTGTTTATAAACATCTTCCCACGTGTCACCTTATACAAGTAATGCAATATCATCAGCGAAAGTAATTACTTTGCCATTGGTCAAGTTTATGTTACAAAGGCTGTTTATAAAAAATAAATAAAATAAAAATGTGTTTAGTATCTTAGATCTATACAATTAAGTTGCCGGGGCTTCCCAGAAAGTAATCCGGAGATACTTGTGATGGGGTAAGTCGCTCTTCCTCGATTAATAAACAATTGTTACGTTGTGCTAATTAGGTATAAGTTACACATTTCTTTATAAAACCAGAAAAAAGAAAATTGAAAGTCGTGTTTATGGCAGAGTGTGAAACCGGAGTGTGATTTGTACAAATGTTTGTCTATACGTGTGATGGTGTGTGTGTGAATGTATTTGTGTTTGTGTTTTTTTTATAAACTAAAAACAAGGTCGGGCCAAGGATACTGCCTTTTGGGACGCCGTATTGAATCAGCAGTTCATCACTGGTCCAAACGTCCACTCTAACAACCAGTGTACCCTTCAGGTAAATCCAGTGGCAAACCTCTAATTCCCAAGTGTTCCAGCTTATTTATCAATAATTCAAGATGAGGACAGACACTGTGTCAAATGCTTTGGCACATCCAGATAGATGGCTAAGATTTTTTTCTTATTGTCAAGCTTTGTTAGCAAGTCTGATATTCATTAGGCGTTCCAATATTTTAGATAGTGTTGGAAGAATGGAAATAGGTCTATAATTATTGACACAGCGTCTATCGCCACTGTTGAAAACCGGGACTATTTGAGACTTTTTATAAGCAGGAGGTATTACACCCGTTGTAAATGATAGGTTTCAATATGTAAAAGTTAAGCGAGGAACAATAATTTAACGTCAGTGAATTGTTTTAATAGTTTCCTGAGATTTTATCAACAATAAATTACACAATTATTATTAAGGTTGGATATTAATAATTTTATTCCAAATTCGTATGTAGGTAGAAGTAGTCTTGAATCAACGAAAGCATTCGTTGTTTGAGGTAAACTAGTGTTGTGTGGTGTATTAGTTTTATTAGTGTTGTATTGTAATTTTTTCAGCCACGATTTACTCACGCAAAAAACGAGTTTATCTCATTGACTGAAGCTGTAAGAAACCATTAAAACATTACATATATAATGGTTTTAATAGTTTCCTACAACTTGTTGTTGTTATTTCCGGCTTTCCAAATCATTTCTTCTTCATACTTCATATTTTGACCTCTGACTTTGTTTCGGTATATCTTCTCAGGGTAGTCAGCTAGGAAACACCGGCCTCGTCTAGTTTAAAAACTACCGAAAAGATTGACGCGTAAAAGTGTTATTTACAACCTGCTTACAAAATAAATATCATTTAATATAGTCAAGCTTAGCTTTCTTTAAAATATTATTATAAAAATTCTTGTATTTTCGATATGTGCATTGAATAATTTCATTAACAGGTTTTTTCTTTGATTAAATTTAATTTTTTTCGCGGTTTCGCATACATTTTAAAAGTCCCTTAGTTATCCAGGGCTTAAGAATTCTTTTGCGTACGGAGCTTTTAATGGTGTGTGTGTTATTTTCTATGGCATTAGAGAGCGATCCTATGAAAAAACCTGCTTCTACGTTAACATCAGTCATGTTATATAAAGGGCTAAAATCAATAGTTTGCATGCTTTCGTTCAATCCTTGCCGCTCCTGACAGTAAGCACTTCACTGATTCTTCCGAGACACAGAGACATGTTACCGCACGCATCATATCGATTCAATCGAGTAAGCCTTCTGCGGCTTCGTACGAGCAGCGCTGTCCGCGGCAGGCGATGCGGCCTACATTTAACAACTTTTCGCTTAATGTACTTTTATCACTACATAAAAACGGTTAACGGTGCGAGTCATCAATCCGGCAGATTGGTCGGTCCGCGCTCGTGTGCTGCTCCACTCGTCCTACACGGTCATCGGCGCCGGTGATTGACGACCACCACACTCCCCCCCCGGCGCACCCCCCTCGCAGACCGCACCACATAATGGCGATGTAATTTGCGCGTAATAACCGTTTGATTCATTAATTTTTTGCAGACATTTATTTAAACGAGTTTGAATGATGATGAACCACATAATTCGTCTTGTTTGTGTGCGGAGGCGCGAGTTACTACTTTACGACTACGTGTTGTATACTTTTACTTAGCTATAGTAATATTAAACTCTGAAATATATTGAGGAATAAGAAATAACGGTATTTGAAGCACTTTATGGGTGAGAAAATCTTTAAAACGGCCATAAATCGTGATCGCAATCCCCCAACACGTCAAGAAAAAAATGAAATTACTTAGAAATGTAGGAAGTTTACAACACCTGGTATGTTTAGATAGCGTAAACTTACAAACCCCGCCGTTCTATGTGAATCGGAAACATTGACACAGTGACCGGTCGAGTGGCCGAGGAGGGTGCAGTTACACAACAATCATACGAAATGGACAATAATTACGAAGTGGTTCGGCAGTCAGGACTCGCGTTCGCATTACCATAGTCGCGAGTATCGGCGTGGACCCGGACCGGGCCGGACGCCAGCCGGCCGCCTAAATCAACCCACATTACAGATACCGAGCCCATTCATTCAACCAGACTCGTATAATTATTCTGATCTCACGTATTAGGAAAACTTTCTTTGATGTACTCGAAATATCCAACCCGAAAACAAAACGTGACGTATGTTAAATAAAATATCAGCTAAGGCGCTTTATTCGTGGACAAAACAACTTTCTCAAACATTCATAATAGACACCCTAAAGACGTAGTAATACGTCAATGAATAAGATTCATCACAACTCACAAGACGCGGCAGGCAACCTTAGACGTCGCGCGTCGTTCCGTCTTCTGGTAAAGGCATTTTGCTTTGACTTCACTGCATACGTACACGATGCTACATACTCGTACGTAAGTGGCGGCCGCTGTGTTCCAGGGCTGACTTGATTTGACTTGAATTTTAACTTACCACGGATATTCAATTATATCGATTACTTATTGTTATCAAATTCTACAGGCTGTTACTTACCTCCAGACTCAGGGACAAACAATCTCTTGTGAACGCAGAACAGTCAGTCTGTAATAAAAACAAGTAACAGTAAGTAAATACTTCGCCATAACCGGGCTCGGGCAAACTTTGCCAAAGTTTCTGTGTAATCTTCCATCTTGTTCGATGTTTTCCAGTATTTGATACGTTTTGGGAGTTAGCGAACTTTGTGCGGAGCGCAAAATAAACGGCACACGTATTATTGGAAGAGGATTCTCAAGCACCATGCGGCGCGATGCGGTGATGTGCTGTGTTGTGCGATGCGGTGATGTGCTTGTTGTGCGATGCGGTGATGTGCTGTGTTATGCGATGCGGTGATGTGCTTGTTGTGCGATGCGGTGATGTGCTGTGTTGTGCGATGCGGTGATGTGCTGTGTTGTGCGATGCGGTGATGTACTGTGCGTTCTGTGATGTGCGGCGAGAAGCTTTACAGTGACTAGCGACGCGCTCTGCGTAGGCCTAGCTAAGGCTTATTAAAATAAAATAATAGTAATTTATTAACCGACTTCAAAAAGGAGGAGGTAGAACCTTCCCCTTTTTGCCTTCCTTTATTCGATTGTAAGTATTTAATTTTTGTTCACCGATTTCTCCGCTAATTGTGAACCGATTTTTAAAAATATTGTTTTATTCGAAAGCCCTGAGGTGCTCCCATCATCACCAAGTCAGAATCTGATGAAGGGATCCCAAGAGTCCCGGAGAAACGATTCAACTGTCTTGGATCCCGCATCAGACAGTAACAGCGGAGAAGCAGGATATTTTATACTTTAAGTATAGTGTTTTTTATTTGGAAGTCGGTGGAAATTATTCGTTAAAAAGTTTTTTTTATTGCACGACCACGATTATGATTGGTGTATTCCCTGGTTGTAGTGCTCTCGGCAGAAGAAGAGGATATTAGAGTGCGAAAGGCCCAGAGAGCACGTTCAGCGAAATGTACGGTGGGAGTCGCCGGCGGAAAGTACATGCAAAGACGTTAAAAACTGGGTATATGGGTCAGCGCGGGCGGCAATCTGCAGAGGCGTCGGCGCCCCCCCCGCCTGGCCGCGCGGCGCTCCCCGCCACCCGCACCCCGTACGCGCCCTCTTAGAACGTTGACATAGTGAAATGCAATTTGCCAGTCAGTTCGAGCCGAGACGAGCCGCCAGCGAGCCCACAGTGGCCGCGCGCCACGTCGCTGACCTGCCGGCTGCCACCCAAAGGCATTGACAGCAATATTTTGTGCGATAAACTCGAATCAAACGTTTGCGCTACAAAGCGATTGTTGAGAAATTCAACGAATTTCACCCAAAACAAATCTGGCCGCTCTACGTTCGTCTACAATAAAATGCTGTAACCTAGTTTATGAGTCGGAATGTTTGTAGCGACGCTGTGGAAGTGGAATCGATTCGGTATAATATTAGACGGTAAAAAGGAAATGGAAGCAATTGGGAATATGCATGAAAAATATATTTATTATCTTAACAGTTTATCTAGAAATATACAAAAATATACCTAATACTAACAGAGAAAATAGTAGAATCAGAATTGACCGAAGAACAAACGAAATATAACTTTTTTAAACAATTGTATCTGTCCCTCGAGCGAACACGCCGTTGTCTATGGCAGCTGTATCAGTATTTATATCTCAGTATATGGTACATTGAGATCTTACATTAAACATATACTGGCGAGACGAACTGGACTCCTACCTAAAGGTTTGGACTCAGATTGCTCAAGACAGATTGAGGTGAGACTGCGCAGTGCGGCGCGGCGTCGCAGGAGCCGGCCCTGTGACCGGGCTGACCGCAGCGGAAACATAGACCGCTGCGGTCCACCTCCGAGGTGCATTGAGCTCCTACGTGGTGGCCCACCTGGCACCGGAAGCACCTCAGAGGTCGGGGTTCCAGCAGTTTGACCTGCGCGGAAACCCAACCCACCAAAAATCTTCGGCCCTCCGAGATGGTCTTGGCCGCCGACACGGGGCAGCTCACCACAATGGTGCGCGTGCCCGTGTTGTCAGGACGTAGGGTGCCCGCCTTCACCTCCTCTGCTGAGCACCCCCCCGTCCTAACGACGGCGGCCACCACCTCCGTCTCCGTGACGGAGTCGTCCAGGCCCAAGATGCGCATGTCGATGCGCTTGGTGGGCCTGGACACTCGGGCATCGTCCGCGCTTAGGGACGCCCTGAGCCTTTCGGCTAGAGCGTCCGCGGTTGGGCCGCTGGCTGCCCCGGGGATCTCTAGCATCCGGGCCCCAGTCATGGTGACCCGGAGCCGAAGGCCCCCCACGATGCCTAGCTCACCAAGGTTCACCGCCTCCTTCGCCTTGGTGAGCACGTCCGCGTACGTCACGCCCCTCTTCGCCGCGTCCGGCTGTAGTGTAAGGACTACAGCCGCGGTTTTCGGGGGGCGCAGCGCAGCCGCGACGCTTCGCGCCTTCTGCCGCCGCTTCCTCTCCCGCCTCTTGGCCGCCCTGGCCGCCTTCCTCTTCTCCCCGGCCACTTGCCATTCGGCTTGAGCCGAGGGAGGAGCTGAAGGCGAGGAAGCCGGGGGGAGCTGCTGCTCAGACGGCGCAGGAGCTTTCGCCGTCCGCGCAGCAACCCCACCCTTCCTCTTCCTTCCCGGGCCGGGTCCGGTTTTCCCGGCACCGGCTTCGCGGGTGCCGGCCCGGACCCTTTGTCCTGGCCGGACGACCCCGGTGTGGCAGCCACGGCGGCCGCATAAGACGCCGCCTTTTTCTGGCCTGGGGGGGCCTTCCCACTCGCCGCACTCGCTAGCGGGGGGCGCAGGACGATGCCCTCCAGGACGGAGAACCGCGCCTGGAAGGCAGCCAACTCCTGCCGCACGAGGTCCAGCACCTGGCTCTCCTGCGGCACGGGCTGGCCGTCCTTCTTGCGCCCCCCTTGCGGCGCCCCCTGTGGGCCGGCTCCCCGGAGCCTGGCCAGGTCTGCGCGGAGCCCCTCGTTCTCCTTTCGGAGACGCTCCGTGGCGGCAGCCAAGCGGGCGACCTCCGCCCGCAGAATGGAGGCCATCGCCTCGCTTATGGCCTTGTTCTTAGAGGAAAGCTTCCTCTTCAAGGCCACATCGCGAAGCGCGGCCTCCACCACCTCCGCAAACCCGGCCCTCCGGTCATCCGGCTCACCGCCGGAGGACTCATGGACATGAGCCCCACGACCGCCATCTTCGGGGGGTCGTCCGTCAGCGACGAGCTCCTCGGCTCGCTGACCAGCCACCTTGGAGGCGGGCAATCTCCCCTTGCCTCCCTCTCGGCCCTTGCCCCGCCTGCTGGTGGGGATCTTGCGAGCCGAGGCAACCTCCTCGCTGCCGGACGACCCCCGGTCTTCCTCTGTTCTGGGCCGCTTGCGGAAGGACCTGGAGTCCTCCGCAGCAGCCCCCACCCCCTCGGGTCCAGAGCTCGCCGAGCTAACTGTCACCAGGTCGTCGGAGTCCAACTCGGACTCCGACTCTGCACCCGGGTGACGCTCAGGCGAGCCCCTCCTCCAATATAGCGCGCCTCTTGCCGCGCTCCGCCCGACCGACGCTTTGTCGGGCGAGCCAAAGTTGAACCCGATCATGTCCTCCGGCTTGGATCGGGGGCCTCCTCGGCCACTGATGCCCTTGGCGTGCGGAATGTGGACAGCACTGTTGCCCCCCCCAGAATACGAGGGGCTTGACGCGCGAGGCGTGGTGGATTCCCGGACTGCTGTGCAGTCCGGACCGCCCTGGGGTACGTATTCTCTTTCAGTGCTATCCATAATGTCCTTTTAAAGGGTGCGGTCCCTGTCTCCCCTCCTCTCCCTCTCTCACTGCTTGCTCGCTGCCCTCACGTCACGTCTGATGATCAGACGCGTACCAGAGAGCAGCGAGCAAGCCAATGAGACGCACACCGTCCGAGGACCCGAACACTGCTCAAGTCTCCGAACGGCGTGCGCATCTTGTGTCTCTCTTGGTCTGGTCTCTCACTTGGGACCTTCCGGCATGAGTGGCTCTACCGGCAAAGCCCCCAAGATCATTGAGACACGCAAGCCCCACCACGACGGCAACGTGGAGACACGGTTGGTGGGGAACTCTACCGACCTTAACTTCACAAATTCTACATATCAGTAAAAATGTATGGCTTCGCCTTTCCGCTACCGTCGTGGAGGTGATACGAATATTTAGTTTCTGAAGTAAGTAACGAAACAGCCAAGCCACACATTTTTACTGATACTAAGATTTAAACTTATTAATTGGTGACATTCTCAGGGCAGGTGGTAATTTATTATACATTTTAATTGCAATCTCTGAGCAGGTACTATTAATAAATCCAGCTATTTTCTTTTGTTCAGTTTTTAGGAGACTTGTTCATTTAATAGAAATAAATGAGGGTATTTTTACAAATAGAGAAACTTGTGTTATTACGTGGCGCACCTTCTGCGAGACTGCCTACACTGCGACTGTCTTATTACATGACGGTACTGACGGTAGCCGGCCCGCGCCTTCACTAGAATCTTTTATACGGCTGCAATTTCACTCTCGGTACATATCAGACATTTTAACTGTTCTAGACTCACTGGCTGATTTACAGCAGCAATTTCGCTTTATAATTCAAAAGCTGTTTGTGTCGGCCTCACATTTTATTTTTACCGAGACCGGCTACGATTCGGAGCGGCCTCTAAAATAAATAATAATTGTTGTTTTCAGTAACACTTTAATAAAAGCCTTCGTCTCACAAGAAGAGTTCGCGTCGCCGGCGACTGTTTATTTTCGCTATCTGTTGTCCATTTCCAAGTCGTTTTGTGTCTGCAATTAGGCTGTATTAAGACGACAGCGGGTGGGGTGCGGGCGGGGGGTGCGGCAGGGGAGGGGGTTAATTTACATAGCGTCCGTGTCGCAGAGCGTCCAGTGCTGTGCACTTGCTTTATTTGCGTCGCAACTTTTCAGCAGACGGAGGAACTAGCATCGCGACTATGTTCACTAAACATGTAACATTCTCAATTGTAACTCACACGACTCGTCCTCCAGCCATCATTATCTGCACGTCCATAACGAGTAGTTACCATTTCGATAAACAGCCCGTATCTTCTAATAAATTTGGTAGTATAGCTACATCATCGAGCAGTTCCTGCATACTTCTAAGAACACCTGCGAGCCCGTGACCGTTAGATACCTGTACTAACTAGCTGTCCCGCGCAACTTCGTCTGCGTCACATGTCTCATGAATGCCGCGCTCTTATTGGTCGTAGCGTGATGTTATATAGCGTAGCTTTCTTCAATAAATGGGCAATCCAACATTAAAATATCATTTCAATTCGAACCAGTAGTTCAAACAAACAAACTCTTCAGCTTTATTATTAGCATAGATAATGATAGTGTAATATATATAATTGTATATGGTTCTAGCACTTCGCCCGCGACTTCGTCCGCGTGGGGATAGTAAGTAGATAGGTACTCCACAAACTGCAACGCCCCTATACATATCCCATTAAAAAGGTTAGTTTTGGAAAATTAAGCACAACGATTCTCATTATTGGTTCAGCGCAACTGTTCACCCCGTTCAGCCCGTCAGGGGTTGATTATGCAAAAATTGTTAGGTACATAATCTGTTTCAATTATCCCACTTTTAGTTTGTTCATAGAATTCCGACGTAAATTGAAGCAAGCTATAATTTCCTCCCCTAAAAACTTATTCACCCCTGCTTCACCCCTTATTATGTATGTACCTAGTTGATTTTCGAAAAATCCAAACATTTGTTATTTTTATTGTTTTATCGAAAACATTTAAATGCCGTGGTGATGTACGATTCTCCCCAGTTCGCTCAAGCCGCGACATTTTTCTTACTCCGAGCATGTTTATTACCGTCGTAACTTTTGAACGAAAGGTCCGATTTGAATGATTTAAAGTGTAATTTACACGGACATAATCAACCTTAATTATCAAACCATTTAAATGGATAAGGATTAATATCATGGTACTATAATCACTATTTTTTTTTCACCATGGGATTTGCTTGACTAATATTAACAAAAAGCGGTCATGGTGACTTATCCATAATAGTTACACATATGGTATTGCGGATTTTTTTGTAGATATTGAAGACCTCTATATAACTGTAGTACATCACTTTGCTCTATTGTCAATAGACTCCGCAGCGTACGCGATATAAGGATTTTTTCTCACACCTTGGGTCACATTATCGAAGTTTTCATACGGATCCCTTACTTTTTTGAAAATATTCTATAGCCTATGATCATCACCGATAATGTAGGATTCTACTGGTGAAAGAATTTTTCAAATCTGTCCAGTAGTTTCGGAGCCTATTCATTTCAAACAAACAAACAAAACTTTCCTCTTTATAATATTATTATTATTATAGAGTAGATGAATGATGCACCTACGTTAATGTTCGTAGCCAGTTAGTATGGTAATTAATGAGTTTCAGTCGTTGCAACTAATTCGCATCGTTCCATCATCGGCCTCCAGATGTACGGCGAGGTACCACCGGGACCGGTACATGTCCACGGACATCCGCCCTCACGCACTAAACGTTTTGTGAATACGTTCATTATGCGTACAGCTAAAAGGAGTAGAATTCCCACCGCAGTCTATGTTTCCAGATTGCTACAACCTGGTCTTTAAGTCCAGGGTGCTTCATCGTCGACCACATCTTCGCTTTCTATCGAGTTACATTGTGGCCAAACACGAGCCTATCATTAGTAGGAAAAGGCCACATCGCAGTTGAGAGACAGCAACATTAGAATATACGCGACGCACACAGCCGAGGTACCTCGTCGGAGGCGGCGGTATCGGATGGCCCATCATGACGTTACCGCCGTCTAACGCACAGATATCAAAGCTGCGGATGTCATTATTTTTCATCCGCAGCTGGTATCGAGCCCCCCCACCTCCCCGCCTCGCACGCCGACGCCCAGCCTCCCCCTCCGACAGCTCTTCACACAATCTGATATTGAGATTTGCATTAAGATCGGGGACGTTTGCCGCATACTGCTGCGTCTTCTACTTGTGCCCAACCGTCTGCCGGGTGGTCGTGGGTACGTGGCACAGTGCACGTGCTGGACGGTATACAGTCACGCATATGTGTGTAACGATTCGTGTTACAACGGCGTGCAAGCACATTTCTTGGCATTGTGATTGTTCCTAAATAACGGCGCTTTTAGGGCTGTCTATAGACATCCCCAGGTCCCACCCGTCACCACTTCCTAGTGTTTGGGCTGGGGAGGAGAAGTGGCGCAACAAACTCCCCAGCAACACGTCTCTATCTATTTACTTAAATATAAGATTTTAGACAACTAGCTTCTCCCGCGGCTGCGCTTGCGTCACTGTGTATAATGAAACACGATATCAGCCTAAGATAAATTGGAATAATGAAAGACTCACCCAGACCCACCAACAAACACATATGTGACAATATTTTAAGTACTAGATCAGTCTATACTGGACTATAGTCCGACTGTTATCTACTTAATAAATTCCTAAGAGTTACAACGGCACTTGGCACATTGGGCTTTGGTATAAAACTAGCATCCTAATTTAACTAACTGGTCTAAATCGACCAAGTCCTATAGTACATAGTCTCAAACCTTCCGACCTCTACCGTGGTTCCAAGCTAAGTGTCCCTCTGGGTCCGTCTTCACAAAACCCTATAACCACCACGCTCGCGCTCGCGCTGCTCCAAAGTTCTCGCTCTTTCGCAGAAAGCTTGATGTACACGTTTTTGTATAATTTCTTAATTGGTTTAAGGGTGCGTTGGGTTTTGCCCGAGCCTCAGTTATGATTACCAGATGTGGGACAAGTATTTTCAGTGTTATTACAAATCAGATTCTTTACTCGTGTCTTTACAATTCTGTCTCTCGTCCCTTACCATTAAAAGGACAATTTATGATTTTCTAATTGCAGACCACTACTGCTAAATGCTCCACATGGTGTCACAACACCATGTGGAGCGTTTAGAAGTCAATATAATATTTTGTTATAAAATAAGTGCAAGTAACAGATAGCCACAGTATGGATGATGATGGGTGTCATGTTCATGGTTATGGGGTTTTTTTATTATTTTTACCTTCTCAACTGTAGTACTCTTACAACTACAAAGTTAAGTTAGTAATATAAATAATCCTGTTCTATATATTCGTGAACTTCAGATGATGAAAATGAAAGATTTGAACTGCCTACCCAGGGGCCAGGAGTCTCAAATAAACAATTTAAATGACAGTCGTTACAGGGAGGTCGTTAGCAGAACAAATGTTATCATCCCGTAAGTGAGGTGGAGTGTCGGAGGCGTGTGCTGCGAGTGCGGTCATTAGCGCGTATGCGCTCATGCGCTGGCAGCCGGGCTGCTGCGCCGGCAGCCGGGCTGCTGCACCGGCAGCCGAGCGGCCGCGCCGTGGCGAGGAGACCTCCTCCGAGCCAACCGACGATAACGAGGAGCCGCCGCGCCCCAGCTCGGCCGCAGGGCTGCCCTGTAAGGACGAACATGGGACTTCTCATTTAATATCTTGAGGCTGTCAGAGCAGTCGTAGCGCATGTACGCTAGCTAGTTTAAAGAATGAGATTGCTCCACTCGCCTATCCTATGAAGGGCTTGCGTTGTGTAGTTACAGTACTTTTATTCTACACAATTAACCTCGCACTGCAATAAGTGACCCTGCCACAGATCAGCACTGTGTTAGGAAGCTTGCAGAAGCGCTTCACTCGCGAGCAGTCCAGCGCCAGCCTGCTCGTAGTATGGTGCGTGGCTGTGAGGCTTTCTGATTCTAATACCATGATTACGCGAATAACGCGAGAGTATTTCTGAGGCGCGTGGTGACCCTGCGGGCATCCTCGTGCGTCGGAGCGGCTCGGAGCGGCTCGGAGCAGCTCGGGCGGCCTAATAGAAAGTACTCCTTCACTTCGATTACCTTCGGAGCCAGTATTTACACAATCGAACGACGCCGCACTTTATGTGACGCGAACCATCTCACTAATGACGGGCTGAGACCTGAGGAACAGTCGCGAGCACCACTAATACCTTGAAATATGAGACTTGTCTGAACAACGTTCTAACTAATAATAATTTATTTCGCAATTTCCGGCGGAAGGGAAAGAATTCCGTACCAAATATAATACAGAAGAATTTCCTCCTACATATTTAAGTCGCTGAAAATATGTTCACGGAAAACGGAATCATTACAAAGAATGTATCTTATGAACAAAAAAAGAAAACCAAATTGAATTTGGTGCACAAAGCGCGCACTTGACAGGCTGAAGACCGGCGGCGGCGGACAGAGCACAACAATAAATCGCCGCGAGGCCGCGAGGGGACAGCCCCTGCCCCCGCCCCCGCGCCTCACACCCGCCTACACCCGCGCCCCCGAAAGGACACAATTTTTGTTTGATCCCCAATTTGAATGTAGATGGTGGGCCGTCGCGTAATACTCATTTAAATGATGAGCGGGTCAAATTTTGATTGGTTTTTGAACAAGATATCGAAATAAGCCACAATCTGCGCGCCGCATACCCAACGAGCTCTCGGCACATTGGCTGTGAGCGACACCGAGTGGCCGCGGCCCTGCGGCGCGTCACGTCATGCTCATGACTCATCACATCACAGTCGATGGGCTATGGTGACGCACTATAGTATTGCTTGTCTTGGTATCGACTACACAACTGCATCGCCATGCTCTGTGTGGCGAGCGGTGGACGCTCGAGGTCATCCGTCGCGACTGTCGCTCATTCCTGAAGGAATTGGCAGGGGTGTGGGTGTCACAAAGCGATCTGGGTGAGGTACAGAAGTAGATTATAGTCTGGAATATGTTCCCTTAGGATAACCGTCGACTTTCACACGAGCGAAGCCGCGCGGAAGCTAGTCATATATACGGTACCTAATATTTCGTGCGTTATATAGCACGTTTAAAAAGGGTGATGCGATTGACATGTGATGCAAATCTCATACCGAGATAAAATTAAATCTCCGGCGCGCGGCGGGTGGAACTTGCGCTATGCCTGCAATAACTCCGAACAAAAGTACAAGCGCACACCGAATGATCAGCCACTCTCTGCGATGTGAGGCGGCAATCGGCTCCGTCGCAGAATGTCCACTTCTCAAAATGTCCACTGGTCGCAAAATGTCCTTTTCCTTCAAAATGTCCTTATATTTTTTTACTATACTTTTTACTATACTTTAAGTTGAAAAAGGAAAGTAAATACTGGGATAGGGTACTAAGGAACAGTCTTTTTAAAAATGTGCAGCACAATAGAAGAAAACTTGACATTTATTTTCATAAAAAATATAAGGCATTATTGGTTCAATTGGAACGAAATAATTTGACATTGCCACAATTTATAAAAAAGTAATATTTTTACAGTTAACGGTTCGTAGATAATTAAAGAGTGTTCAAATTTCGTTTATTGCGAGTTAATAACAATTAAGTTGGTAAAATAATTACTTTAAATCAAGCGATTATGCAAAGAAATAAAGGTGATTTGTACTATATATATATTTTTTTATGCTTACCCATATCAATACAAATAAACACACGTCAAACATGATGTGTGAAAGCTAATTGCTAAAATGAATTATGATTAAAGTAAGTCAGAAATAAAAAGGGGACAATATGCGAAAGGGACATTTTGCGAAGTGGACATTCTACGAAAGAGACATTTTGCGAAGTGGACATTCTACGAAAGAAACATTTTGCGAAGTGGACATTCTGCGAAAGAGACATTTTGCGAAAGAGACATTCTGAGAAAAGGACATTTTGCGACCAGTGGACATTTTGAGAAGTGGACATTCTGCGACGGAGCCAGCACAAGTGACACCGCACGAGACATGTAAGAGATCTCTATGTGTTCGTCTTTAAACAAAACAATTATTAAGTGAGCAGTGCAAGCGTGCACGGTGTCATCGACAACAGTTTTACAGTAAAAGTACACACGACATAACATATGGAATTAGTGGTTTATTGCCGACTACCGACTGATCTGAACAGAACTAATATTAATATGCAAGTTATGCAACAGAACAGCGGGCGCCTGCCACCCGTTCCGCGCACTTCTCAAGATTTGATTAAGGTTAGGTTAGGTTAGGTTAGGTTAGGTTAGGTTAGGTTAGGTTAGGTTAGGTTAGGTTAGGTTAGGTTAGGTTAGGTTAGGTTATAAAATTAATCATACTATATTTGATACCTAATTGACATATCGTACATTAAAACGAAATTCAATCGAACACGAGCATAGTTTAAGAATTATAAAAGGACCAGACCACGAATCAATTTATTTGTTGGTTTCCTAGACTCCAATTGGGAAACGACGAACATTTTAGCAAGAATCTCTTCAGTGCTGGACTTGGCATTGTAGTCGTATGAATCAGGTAAGGCAAGCTACGCGCGAGCCAGTCACCTGCTTTGTTTCATTGGCATCAGTTGAAGTAATCGCGTTTCCACCGAGTGTGAACAAAGTATGTGCGGCGGAGGGGCGCGGGCGCGGCGGCGCGCGGCCTGCGATTCAATTTGCTCGACGGCGCACGTCCGCGCCCGCTCCTGATCAGCGGTAAGCTAATTTTTTTCACTTGTTGAACTAACAGAAATATGTAGTTTAGCTATAAATCTATACTAAATCTGAAGAGTTTGTTTGTTTGTTTGAATGCGCTAATCTCTGGAACTACGGCTTTTCGCGGGTACGAGAAAAACGGAATAGTTATAATATACTAGCTGTTGCCCGCGACTTCGTACGCGCATATCTCGTTTTTTCCCGTTCCCGTAGGAGTTTCCCGCACCGTCGCTCGCACGCTCGATGCGTTCTCATGCGGCGGCCGCGTCTCACGCACCGCCCGGCGCCCGTTCGATTTAATAGTTATGTTGAATTATTTTAATTTTATATTATCTCCTAAGCGGTGAGTCCAAATAACACGCTGTGAAAGCCAAAGTTTATCTTCATAAAATTATCTTGATGATGAAGTAACTTTCGCTCGTAAGGATTAATATGCCTGCCTAATATTAATGCTCAAAAATCACCTTTAATTTGTCAATAAATTATTTGACATAAAATGCCTTACTAAAAAAAAAGTGGCAACACTGCTCAAGTGACATGTAAAATTTTTGTTCCGTATTTTAAAATTAGATTTAATTAGTATTTAAGTGTAATTAGGGTGTAATTGTTTTTGTAAACTTAATACAACTGCATAAATACACAGGATTATTGTTTTCTCGTAAATATATCAAGGAAAACGCAGTTTTTGTAACCGGCTGTCACCGGTAACCTAAAACCAACAGCTGACGTTTGAACTACGGAATTAAACGGGGAAGTATTGTTTACTTTTATTTTATTATAGCACACAATCGTCACTTTAACTCAGTAGCACGACTTTGCAAAGTTTTAATAACTTTGTCACAGATTTAGGACTCTGCGTTTATACTATATCGCTTTGTTTACATCTTAGAAAACGTCAAGACTCCTTATTTCTGTTATTGGTATCTAATATTTTTCGGTTATATACAACAACAATAACGCATATGACCGTTATTTTACATACTACTTATAGTCATCTTAAAAGCATTAAATCTTAAAAGTAATTTTTATATTATTTTAATCTAAGCATCCTACCCACATTTAAGAAAACCATAATTTAAAGGCAATTAAAAGCGAACAATTTAATATAACAAGCTTTTATAGCCAATTCAGCAGCCTTCTTCAGTTCTCCACTTAACTGCGCTTATTTCTCCTAGTTTTTTAGAACCTACTTACTTCTTTCATTTCCCACTTTTTTTTTTTATTTGTCCTTTGGATTCTCAGTTTCTTTTATTCTAATTTCAGTACCTAAACCTGAAACCATGCCTGTGATGACCCGCAAGGCTTCAGCTCAAGATATGGAGCTTAAACTGAGAACTGCTCTCCAGGAACTAAAAGCTGCGAACCAGCAATGTCAAGAAATGCTGCAGGAGAGAGAGGAAAGTGAGGTGGAAGTAAGGCAAATGGTCCATAAAAACACATGCCTTAAACGGGAGCTAGTAGACCTCAGTCAACAATACCAAGATGTTGTTGAAGAACGCGACCAACTGCGGGTGATCACAAATGGTTTCAGCAACTGTAGCAACCTGTATGAGGAGGCTTTATGTAAAGTTAGGGACCTAGAGGATGAATTGATTCATGCAAACAGTTGTATTACCAAATTGCAGAAGGAAATACAAAGTACCCAGGTTAAGGAAACTAACCACTTATTTAATGAATTACTAAATTCTAATAATTGTTACCCTCATTCCTTAGTCACGATTGACCTTACTGAAGATTCCATAATGAAACAGAACTGTAGTTACAAAGCTAGTCATAATAAATTAAAAAAATATGCTAAACTAAATAGAATTATCAAAAAATGTTATCAGTACAAAAAGCAACATAAACACTTTTCTAAAAATACTCAACTCAGGAAAGAACGTGTTGACCTGATTAGTAAATTAAACAATTATGAAATTAAATTAGAAGACAGCAAAAAAATATATGAAATTGATACTGAACACTTGCAGTCTGAAATAAAGGTTCTTGAAGCTTCACTGAGCTCACTTTACAATAAATATGTAAAATCACAGAACCAAATAAAAGAACACATTCTTGCTGCCAATGAGTTAGTCATGTGTCAGTGTACTTGCCAGGCAGTATCAAACCTTGGTGTGGTCCAGCCTGTAGCAACGGAGGTCCCGTCCCGGGCAGAGATCTTGTCTCAAGAATGTGTCATTGAACAAAATAAAATTGTTTTTGATCAGGAATTATCTCAAATTGAACAGCCTGAGATTGATGATTTTTCATCTGTGAATAGTGGTAATCATTCGGTTATGTTCTCGGACAGTATGGGAAGAGGTTTGGGTACATTAATCAGTAATAATCTGAGTTATTCTACACAAAATTATTGTATGCCTGGTTCATCTTACAAGCATATTATGGCATCAATAATAAATAATAATTATAGTTCTAAAACCAACATAACTGTATTTATAGGTAATAGTTTAAATGTAAAAAAAACAGATATCACAGACAATCTAACTGAGATGTTAAAGGTTAATTGTAAAAAAATAATATTGTGTGCTTTTCCATATTTTAATAAATTGTCAATTAAACAAAATAATTATATTCATATGTTAAATAAACATATGCATTTCTTAGTTTCTCATTATAGTGACAAGTTTATGTTTTTTGACACAAATATTTTTGTGGAACATTTAAAATCGACTAGGAATACTGTGTATTTGCCAATTAGTTTTAGACATAAAATAGCAAGGCTATTAGCTTATTATATTAACTCAGACATAAGTAGTATGTCGAAGTCTTCTGTAATTAAATCCACAATGTTTAGTAATAATACTAAGAATCAGGTGGTGAGCCTAAATAACTGTAGCACTATTGCTATAAATTCTTTTACAAATTGTACGAAGGAGGTTCCATGTATTACTATGGACGACTCATTTGTTAACATGGGGACTACAAGTAGTTGCAACTTACTGCCAAGGGATGATATTGAAGTCTTGGGGCAAACTCCGGATAATCATTTAAACTAGTTCATAAGACAACAGAAGATACCAGTAACAGAATAGTTATGCCTTCCAACAACAAAGTATCTTCTTGCTCTCCAGTAACTATATTTCAAAAAGGGGGTCAGCAGCATGCCTTGAAATTATTTCATCAAAATATTCAAGGTGTCTCTTCCAAAATATTAGAAATTGAAATGTTTTTAGAAAAAACAATGATTGACATTGTATGTTTTAGTGAACATTGGTTGAAGGATTACCAGATGCTAATTAGTTATGAAAATTATAGTGTGGGCAGTTGTTTTAACCGCAAATCTATGTTGCGTGGTGGTTCCCTCATCTTAGTAAAAAAGTGCTTAAAATTTAAGCAACGTAATGACATTGTCAGCTTGTCAGTGGAACATTGCATTGAACTGTCCTGTGTTGAGCTGGATAAGCATGTTATAGTGTGCGTGTACAGACCCCCAAACCCTCAAAACTTTACTTTATTTGAATCAACAATGGAAGATATCCTTGCGAAACTTGCAGCAGGTAATAAATCCGCGATTATTTGTGGAGATTTTAATATTAATATTTTAGAAATTAATTCAAATAGCAGTAGATTTTTAAGCCTTTTTAAATCGTTCAATTTGTCTAATGTTTTTACGGAACCTACTAGGATAACAACTACTTCTTCAACCTGTATTGATAATGTATTCTGCGATTGTGATTATTTAGATAAAGCCGTAGTTAATTACCTTCCATCGGATCATAGCGGTCAATTGGTAACATTTAAGTTTAAAGCAGCCTTGCAAAAAATTCAAATACAATATAGGCCAATAACAACAAAATAAAGACAGTTTGGAAAGTTATTAATAATGAAACATGTAAGAATAAAGTACGAAACACTGATTTTTTACTGGAGACTGCACATGGTGCCATAAGCTCTAATCTAGAAGTAGCTCAAGAATTTGTAAATTTTTTCTCCGAAATACCATCAAAAACTACTGAACCTTTAAATTCTTCACCAGAGGTCGCATTTAGTTTATTAAGAGCAAACGTTCCAGGTTGTACGGTTGAATTCCAATTCCAACATATCAACCCTATGACAGTTATAAAAGCTTTCCGGCAAATTAAAATCAAATTGACCGAAGACATATGGGGAATGTCTATCAAAGTGTGCACGTACATAATTGAGACCATAGCACCATACTTGGCTTTAATATTTAATTTATGTGTGGACCAAGGAGTCTTTCCGGATATAATGAAATACAGTAAAGTTATACCACTTTTTAAGTCCGGCGACAGCACAGACACCAATAATTATAGACCTGTATCCGTATTGCCGGTTTTCAGCAAAGTGTTTGAAAAAGTAATGCTCAATCAAATGCTCATTCATTTTAACATCAATAAAATCTTACACGATCAACAGTATGGTTTTACCAAAGGTCGTTGTACGACTGATGCTGGTGTCACGTTATTAAAACACATATATACAGCGTGGGAAGAGGCGCAAGATGCCATAGGAATCTTTTGTGACCTCTCCAAGGCATTTGACTGTGTAAATCACGAAACCTTGCTCCTAAAACTAGAACATTACGGTTTAGGTAAACTTGCACTCAGCTTAGTGAAGTCTTATTTAAATGACAGACAGCAGCAAGTTCAAATAAACGGTGTTAATTCAAGGGGTTTAAAAGTCAAAATGGGGGTACCACAAGGCTCAATATTGGGTCCTTTCCTCTTTTTAGTGTATATTAATGATCTACTCCATCTTTTAAAAAATCAACCACAAATGGTATTATTTGCTGATGATACGTCCTTAATTTTTAAGATAGATAGACGTTCTACAAATCTTGACGATGTAAATAAAGCCCTACAGCAGGTCCAAAATTGGTTCACTGCTAATAATTTAGTATTAAATGGGAAAAAAACTAAGTGTATTAGATTTGCTTTACCGAATATCAAAAGTAATAATTGCGATATTGTATTGAACAAAGAGAAACTTGAATTCGTCGAAAACGCGGTTTTCCTGGGGATCACGCTTGACTCAAGGCTGCAATGGGGTCCTCATTTAACATCTCTTGCGGGACGGCTAAGTTCAGCAGCATATGCTGTCAGAAAAATCCGTCAATTTACTGATATAGATACCGCGAGGCTGGTCTATTTTAGTTACTTTCATAGTATCATGTCTTACGGTATCTTGTTGTGGGGACGTGCTGCAGACATCGAATCTATATTTATTCTGCAGAAAAGAGCCATCAGAGCCATATATAATCTGGGTCGGCGCGATTCCCTAAGGGAACTGTTTAAAGATATTAACATCATGACGGTACCTTGTCAATACATATACGAAAATATAATGTATGTTCGGAAAAATCTCCATCTTTTTAGTAAGATTAGTGACAGGCATAATTTTAATACTAGAAATAAGAACAAATTAGATCAACCCCGATTCAGATTGGCTAAAGTACACACTTCTTTTATGGGGTACTGTGTTAAATTTTATAATAAAATACCATATGATATTCTCGGACTGAATGAGAGAAAATTTAAAACATGCATTAAACGCACACTATGTAGACAGGCATATTATAAACTGGAAGATTATATCCTTGATAAAAATGCTTGGCTAAATGCCGGTCCTGCTCCACAGCCTCAGCCGCTTGGTTCCACTAGTTAGGATTTTATATATGGAGGAGATGCTCACCCTTTTTTATTTTACTTTTTACGTTTAATAATAATAATATTCCACATTTCTATAATGTTTGGAATACACTTTTACTTTTCTGTTCTTACCAATTGATATTTATAGTTTTATATAAAGTAGAAGCATTTTTTATTTTGGAATCCTGTAAATGTGAGGACCATGGAGCCTTTTTATGTTAATAGATGGTTTTCTTGTTTGACATAAATGAGCAGGGGCAGTTGAGGGTTTGTCATGCTCACTCGAATGTCTCGCTGATGGTGGCGCGTGTATCGGATCATTCGGTTCCCTTCAAAATGGTTGAGCTGAATGGTGCTGATGCACGCGTCATGTTCGTGGACGGGCGCCATCAGTGGAGACTGGTCATCTCTTAGCTGTCGCTGGCTTATTTCAATAGTTTATTTGATACTTAGAATTCTTTTTTTTTTTTTCTCTTCCTTTACATTGTTCTCACATATAGAAGCAACAAAGATAATGTAACCAGGATTATTGTAAATCATAAAATGGTTTAAAAGAGTGTCCGTGGAGTTTCTTGCACGTTCTTCTCCATAGAGATCTACGCTTTGGAACGTGTAAATAGCTTCATGTTTTTGACTGACTGACTCTGACAATTCAAAAGTACCTGTAAATGGTTTATTTGAAATAAATGCTTTGACTTTGACTTTGACTTTGACTGTGGCTAATATGAAAGAGATACTCGTAGATACATAGTGTCGCGGACTTCCGACTTACTTTACAAATATCAATATTTAAGGGTCACCAAGAGCTTTAGCGTAATGCTGGATCCTCATGAATGTGGCTATCATATACAAAAAGAATGTTCCGAATCCGACAGGTAGTTCCAGAAATTAGTGCGTCCAAACAAACAAACTCTTCAGCTTTATATGATATATAGCATAGATAGATACACGTACCGTGAATGTGCATATTAAAACATAAATACATGTTAGTCGGTTAGAAGAGGAACGTCATCCAGTGTCGATATCGATTCTGTTCCGAAGATGTGATCGCTAACAGCGAGTGTTGCCGTAATGGACACAATGGAACAAATCCGTCTCTGAACGCTAATGTTTCAGCTTCGGGGGAGCATCGCTCGGCTCTCGGGGGCCGAGCGACACTACCCGAGTGCCGCCGGCATGTGGCTGTGCCTGTATGGCAGTGAGACTCACGGATACTTACAGCACAACGACACTCTTTTACGAGTATATAGAACTAGCTAGCTAGCCGCCCGCCTAAGGAAAATTATCCCAGGGGAACATTCCCTTGGGATAATTTTCTTACGCGGTCGGCTAGCTAGCTAGTTCCCGGATAAAAATATCCTATGTCTTATTCAAGACTATAATCTATCTCTGTGCCAAGATCCGTTCAGCCATTCTGACGTGATTGAGTAACAAACATCCATCCATACCTTCGCATTTATAATATGACTAGCTTCTGCCCTCGGCTCTGCTCGCGTGGATCTCTCTCGCGGGTATCGCGTAAAAACCTATGTCCTTCTTCATATCCCACAGTAAAAGTTGTTCATAATGATGAGTACACTGACCCCTTATGTATGAGGTATTGCGTTTATTCTGAAACACATTGTACAGTATAGACTAATAATCGATAACCGATTATTTGAAAATACTACCCCACGTGATTCGCTATCATACCGCGTCGTGGTGTGTTATCGTAGCACACAGTTGTCCCGCACGGCGCGGTTCGAGCGGTTCGAGCGCTAGCAGCGGCGGCGACGCGGCGCGGCGGAGACGCGCGAGGGAGCACATTACCGTAAAATACTCACAAAATGGCAACCACGCATTTTTGCGCAAACCTTTCTGCATCAGCAAATTAACTTTCAGGGAGAATATTGAGAAAAATGTTACACTCCATTCTATCGTGGAGAGCGGCAAGGCATCGTGTAATATTACTCGACGGATAGGTACATAAGGCATCAGCTAATACAGCTCTACTGAAGTTAAATTATAATGTACATATTGTTGTGCTAAAAACACATTACTTCATTGAGAATTATGAAATATTATCATATAAGCATAGACAGTAAAGCAATATTCGAAGCCCGTGGATTTGAATGTGAATCGATATTCAATAAAGTGAGTCTCGTTCGTATATTTGTCTATAAAACATTGTAATACAACATTAAAGGCGTCGCGTCGTATTTGTAGCGCGGGATAGCTCCACGGTTATAGAATATTTGACGGAACTCGATATTGGAAGTAGACGTAGAGGCCGCGCGGAGTCACGGCGCGGGCGCGAGCAGAGAGGCCGCTCTGTGCAGGTGGGTAGCAGTGACAACCACCGCGGTGCCACAGTGGTGACCGCACGCTAACAGGATGTGTTCACAGATCAATTTTCAATCAAATTGAATAACTTTTAAACCATTAATTTTAAAACTATGAAAAAAAAAATTATTCGAAACTGTCACAATACGTTCTTTCATTTGATGTCACACGGTACAGTTGAAAAAACTTTTTGAAATCCAATTTACTACTCACAAAGTGACCCCATTTTCAAAATGTATTCATTTTTATTAGCTACCAACGGCACTAAAGATATCATAAAAATAAACCGAACAACAATGGAGTACATAGAGAGCTATACATACCTTGGAAAACAAATTTCATTCCAAAACACAAGACACCTAGACGAAATAGAAAGGCGCATTAACATGACGTGGAAAAAATACTGGAGTAACAAGGAAATATTAAAATCAAAACTCCCAATAAAACTAAAGAAGAAAGTGATGGATTCGAGCCTCCTGCCCTGCTTAACATACGGTGCCCAAACCTGGATCTTTAACAAAAAAAATATGTCAAAAATACGCGCTTGTCAACGGGCTATGGAGAGGAGCATCCTCGGTATAAAAATTTTAGATAAAGAAAATAGTGAAAAAATAAGACAAAAGACCCAAGTGATAGACGCACTGAAACATGCACTATGTTTAAAATGGAAATGGGCAGGACACATCGCCCGCTCCTCTGCATACAGATGGGTCAAGCGAGCAACCATTTGGAAGGGCCCTGGAGGTCCTGGAGCAAAAAGAAAAAAGGGCAGACCAACAGCTCGCTGGGTCGACGACATACCAGAAGTAGCAGGAAGAAACTGGGTGAAAACAGCTACCGACAGGAAAAAATGGAGGCAACTGGAGGAGGCCTATACCCGAAAGGGGCCATGACATATTTAGCTCATGTTATTTATATTTAATGTACTTTTTTCTAATGGTAACAGATGTTTTTGGATTAATAAAGGCTTTATTATTATTTTATTATTATTATTATTCATTTTCGTTACAAGTCCGTGTTTGAGTCACCGAAGATTATATTTGTACCAAATTTCAACTGAATCGGTCCAGTAGATTCGTTGTGTAGGGAGCAGGGTCCAAACTACCGGTATCTCCAGAGAAAGGAACCTGCTCACAATACGAGCATCAAGGAGTACTACCTTCTGTATCTGGCCCTTTAACTAACCGCGTAACGCCAGCTTCCACAGATGTTGTCGAAGCATTTGGCCATCAGGCCATTAGCCGTAACGACCATCGTCACAATGACAGCCGAGTCCACATGTCGATAACCTCGTGTACTAAGTCGAGATCCTTTATTTATTTGTACACTTATTCAATGGTTTCGACATATCTTGGGCCCCTGGGATCACGGAGTTTTTGAAGGCGGACCAAGGGCCGGAGACCACTTTCAAAAACCCTGTTAGACCCGACCGATAATTATCGCCGTATGCATTTGCAAACGCGTCCAAGGTTAACCCAAGTTCGATGAAGAATATTGCAGGTTTTCTGACCGATGTTAAAATACAAAGGATTTTATGCTCATGTCCTTACCAGATACTTCCATCCTCCGTTGATGTTTGCTCTTGCTAATCTCTACTGAAGCCAGCCGATAGAGGCGAGAAAGATATTATGAGAGCTCTGTTCGTCGTCATGTTCACTCCCGCCGGCCAGTAGCCTGGAGTCATGTTCTTCCACAGCTGTGCGACAACATAGGTATGAACAATGTACATGGAGCTGTTACTTCACGACATCGCTGAACTTCGCAACCCTGCCACCGCCGCCCCACACGACCCCGCACCCCGCGAGCACCGCGTGACCCCTCACCCCGCCGCCCTCCACTAAAACCGTTCATAAATTATGTAATTATGTCGATAATGGAGAGAACAAAATGGCCTCAGAGACATAAAGTAATGACTCTTAACGACGGCCATGAATAAAATATGGGATGCCCCGCGCGGCCGCCGACGATAATCCAACAAAAAACACTCTAATTTTGACGAAATTGCAGCCGAGCCTGTCGAGCCCGGTCCTTACGGAGAACCTTTTTACGCTTTCTATCATTTGAGTAAGGTGCCGCCGCCGCTAATATGATGTTCTGTGAGATAACAAGTAAAATAGATTCAATCGGTTCGCCGTGAGCACGTAACACCGCCGATATTACTCGAACATACGCTGAATCTGTAATCCGGTCGGTGTGGTGTGATCTCGTAAGCCCTCGGCGGCTGCTACAAGGGTTCGCACTCTAATATCAAGCAGTTTTGCATGTTTTCTATATCAGTTGCTTTTTCTACGACGGCAGCGCTTAGAGGGTGTATTCCCGTAGCGCGCGGCGTAGCGGCCTACGCAGCTGCTACGAGAACACGCTACGCACTGCTACGAGCTACGCGCTCTGCGAAATTGTGTAGAAATAATTATGAGCAAGCGACACATTATTGTAGGTTCAATGTAAACCAAAGTGTTTTATAGCTGTTTAGCTAGTATTCCGCCCGGCTTCGCACTCGTGCAATTTAATTAATGGTTTTTTTAATTAAATTTTCATTCAAACCTTGTTCTGACAAATCATCATCTGCCTAGCATTTTCCCAACTATATTGGGTCGACTTCCAGTCAAACCTGATTCAGCTGAAGACTAGTATTTTACGTGGAGCGGCTTCCTACCAGACCTCCACGACCCGTCAACTGGGAAACACGGTACTTCTTAGCAAAACTGGAGTCAGATTTACTGGCTTCTGACAATTCGGAGAACCAATCACTTTTCCGAATTGTTAATGTTAGAATTTTATTTTATCGAAAACTATTGACCGACTTTTTTTGCCATGTGCATTATTTGACATATTTTAGGTCATCAAAGTATCATGTGCCATAGGTATTATTTTATCGAGCTATATTTCGCAGATTTACAAATTAACGTATTGCTGTTGGCCGAAGCCTCTTTTAAACTTTTTTCATTTGCCATATTTTCACCACACCGAAACAACATTTTACGCAATATTATTTGGTCACAAATATATAGCCGGTTACTTGGTAGCATTTTCAAAATTAAAATAGTGTCTTAAAAGTCAATATGTTGTGCTACAAAAGTGACAGAAACAAATCGCTACAAAACCGACTTCACGCAGTCTTGTCTACCCTACCCCTAGAGAGTAATTTAAACCCGCGTAGGCGCGGAGAGGTGGGGTGGCCCGCGAGCTGAGGAGCAGGTGGTCTGAAGGCGTACCCCAGCTTGGGCTTGCTGACCGACATCGCCGGCCAGCCTCAGCCGCGGTGGTGAGCGTTAATACCATCTGCGACGATAAGCTCACGTGGGGCCGCCCAAACCCCGCAGCGCCGGAGCCGTGACAGAAACAATGCTAGCTGCATCATGCATGTTGCATGCCATCTTGCATTTCAAGCTGAGTGCATGGGCATTTCCTTGGCGGCTTTAGCCATCTTAAACAGGGAAGTTAAGGACCACTCAATACGCATACTTTCGGACAGCATGGCCGTCCTGCAAGCACTGAACAGCCACACAGTTAACTCCGGGCTGATCCTCGAGTGTCACCAACGTCTGAACCAGGTTGGTAGATACAACAAAGTAACCATTCAATGAATTAAGGGACACAGCGAATCCCGAGGCAACGATGCAGCGGACGAACTCGCCAGAAGGGGCTCGAGTATGGCAGCGATAGGTCCTGAACCCTTCGTGCCACTCCCTTTCGGTTACCTACGCAACCTGGTAAGGAAACGCACCAGAGACAAACATCACAAATTATGGGTTGACCATGGTGAGTGTAGGCAGGCCAAGGGGGCACTTCCCTCAATTGATGGCCGTTTCACGAAAAAAGCCCTAAGACTGACTAAACAACAGTTGCGTACAGTCACAGCCGTCACAACTGGCCACGAGTCTTTTAATAAACACCTTTATGTCATAGGAGTCACTGACAGCCCACTCTGCAGAGCCTGCATGGAGGAGGATGAGACAGCAGCACATCTGCTTCTAAGCTGCCCGGTAGTCGCCGATTACAGGGCTAAGTACTTCGGAAACCCAGGTACCCTTTGTGAGATAGTTAGTAACACCAAGGCGTTGCTGGCCTTTCTTGGGGAGCTGGGGTGGATCGAATGAAACATTTGTCCCACCTGCACGCAAAATACGCGCTTAGTCGTGGAGTTGCGGAAACCGGCCCGATTTACATACATTTACATACATACATGCCATCTTGCATGTTGCATGCTTGTTTGCACGCTGCATGCTTACTTGTATGCTGCATGCCTGCTTGCAAGCTCCATGCCTGCTTGCATGTTGCATGCCTGCTTGCATGCCTGCTTGCATGCTGCATGCCTGCTTGTATGCTGCAAGCTTGAAGCAAGCATCCTTGTTTGCATGATTCTTACTAGAACCTCTTAAAACCAGTTTTGTTCATAATCAACTGTTCTATAATTAATTTGAATGTTCGGAAACATAATACTTCGAACAAATGTTATTTCGGCTAAGTGTAACTTCGGTAAAAAGTTCGATCAAATGAAACGTCGGAGTAACGAAAAAAATCGCATTGATAATAGGTCAACTGACATAGTGGCAGACGTGACTTCGATGAAGTAAAAAAAAACGAAACGATAATAGTTGAAAAGTTTTAGATGAAATGAAATTCGGTAAAATATTTTTCGGATTTATGATAGGTAACCGACAATCCGTAACGACTGCCAAAGATCTACAAATGACAGCCGGAACCAACGGCCTAACGTGTTTTCTGAGGCACGGAGGAGTCTCGATGTGTTAAGATGGTCACCCATCCACAGACCTCGGCAAGCGTTGCTTAACCTTGAAGATCGATCCGTGCGGCTGTTATTATTTAGCCACGAGCTCCTCGTAGCCGTGCAGTAGAAGTTGTTCACAGCGATGAGTACAATATTTTGTTGTATTGTTAATTGTTCAGTTACACCTCCTTCCCTCGAATACGGCGAGAGAGGTGATGGCTGATCTCTGCGTTATGCTCGAGAACGGGTGCTGCTTGTGGTGACTGGTTGTCGCTGACCGTGGATTATTATTATTGTTATAACTATACAGTGTCTTTCAAAAATAGGCAAGATACGGAGGTCGAAAGACGAGTCCAAAATGCTTGTAAGACCTTCTGGGCCTTAAACGAACATTTGAAAGGAACTCTTCCAATAACGCTAAAAAGAACACTCATTGACATGTGCATCCTGCCCGTCCTAACCTACGGTGCACAAAGTTGGTCACTTACTGAACAACAAAAGTCCAGGCTCAAGATTTGTCAACGGGCTATGGAGCGCAGCATTATAGGTGTTAAGCGAACAGATCGCGTTAGAAACACCACCCTGCGCTCCCTAACTAAAGTTATAGATGTTGGGGAAAAACAGCCAGGCTAAAATGGGAGTGGGCTGGCCATGTCGCACGAATGCACCCGGAGAGGTGGGCGAGGATCGTCACTCACTGGACGCCTGAGGAAGGACGACGTCGTCGTGGTCGACCGCGGCAAAGGTGGAGTGACGATCTCATCATGTTTGCGGAGAAAGCTTGGCCAGAGATTGCCCAAGACAGAGAGGTTTGGAAGGAGAAGGAGGAGGACCAGCAGTGGGACACAAAAGTAGGCTAGCAAAAAAAAAACTGTTTATTAGTTTTACTACGATAGTCCTAGTTTATCACCTGTGACTGCGTCACAACTTATGGTTTAAGGCGAGCCTGACTTGAGCGCGTAGGCATCTAACGCTTACCCCAGGCCCCGCAAGGAGTAGCAATACGTAATAAGTTACGATGCGCGGGAGACGCGCGCACCAAGCGCACCGCTCGCTCATGAGTTCACGGACTCGGGTAGGTACTAAGTTCCGTCACAGGATAAAGTAATGCAGTAGATCAACTTGAATTGATTAGTATAAGTTTATTTTGTTTTATTTTTCTATTAAGTATTTTTTAAGGTTATAGATGGATTAAGTACGTATTGTACAAACTTGAATCCAATTACTAATCATTAAAAATCAGTAATAATACTTATTTATTTTAGAGTATATGGTGGATTTAAAATCTGACTGACACGAAAATTATGAATACGAGTACGATACAAAAATACGCGTCGCGCGCTATTTGGCTTTGGTGCGATACCTTAGTAAAAATCAAGTAGTAGGTAGGCACACTTACTTTAGGAAAATTATGTTACAATTCTTGAATATTATAATTCAAGAAAGCTTAGAAGTATAAATGGTTTGGAATTTGCCTAGATGCTATTTAAAAAAAAACAAAAACGTTTTTATATTTTTTAATCAAATAGTTAACATAATAAAAGTTACCAATGCAACTGGCTAAAATTCGTTGAACTGTAGCTGTCTCGGTTTGCATGGACCTAGCTGAGTAGATTGACACGGAATATGGTCCTTGGATTTGCTTGGACCTGGCTGCACAGGCTTATCATTAACATTTTCTTTGTTTTCTTTCAATATTATGTCTCGTATTGGCATACCGCGATTTTGGCGCGGATCCACAATCTCTGGCAATATACATTTCAAATAAAAATCTATAATTTTTTCCCCCATATGCACCCGCCAAAATTCGTCATCTCTTGAAATATTTTCTACTACTAGTTTTCACCGAACCATATTCCAAAAATGCATTGGTTCCTTTCTGTTACATGAAGTTGACCCTGCACTTGGTAATACCAATTACTTTTTTTGTTTATAACCCTGGTATGTTTTATTCTATCGAATTTAAATATATGTATTTTACTTTCTTCAATAGAAGCATTTCCCTTTTCTAAATGCCGTTATTGGACATTTAATTTCAACAATGGTGTCGTTCCCAACTATACCGTCGGGGGTAACCCCAATAAATGAGTATTATTTTGGAGACAAGTCAAGCCCTTCCGCATGCTCTATTGCCCTGTAACGCAAATTTTGATTTTGATTTGTTGGTAATTAACAAGTAAAATTTTAAAAACTTACAAAATATCCCTGTTCAATAAAGATAACGGAGCTACAGTGCCAAAGACAGATACACAGGCACACAGACGCACGTACACAGAAACATAGATAGCAAACCGTTATAAATAAATAGGATAGAATTGTAATATGGTGTGTGTTTAATTTCTTTATGTATTTTATGGTGTTACAATAATGATAATGAGATACTACTTTATTCAAATCTATACTAAATAATATTATAAAGTGGAAGTGTGCTAAGTGCGCTGTGGTAATAGCTAATTATACGTAAGTACCATGTACAACAAAGATATTGTTTTTCATTCGATCTAAAAAAAAGTCCGCGACGTTACACCTATATCTATCTCTTATAAATATGCCACACTAAGGCATTTTATGTCAAATAATTTATTTAAAAATTAAAGGTGGTTTTTCAGCATTAATATTAGGCAGGCATATTAATCCTTACTAGCGAAAGTTACTTCATCATCAAGATAATTTTATGAAGATAAACTTTGTCTTTTACAGTATGTTATTTGAACTCACCGTTTAGGAGATAATGTAAAATTAAAATAATTCAACAATATTATTAAATCGAACGGGCGGTGCGCGAGACGCGGCCACCAAACGAGAACGCGTCGAGCCTGCGTGACTGCGTGCGACGCGGTGCAAGAAATTCTTTTTTGTATTATGATTATGAATTTATGATAGTTACATTCATGGGGAAGGCTGTACGGCTATACGGGAACGGGAATTCCTACGGGAATGAAGAGTTCCGTTACCTATCTCCGAAGTTCTTCATCAGATCTTCACCAAATTGAAATGGGATCAGTCCGGGAAGATACACTTCCAAAAAAAATAGAATCATCAAAATCGATTGACAATTGGCGAAAATATCGCTGAGCAAACATACAACAAAAAAAAACAGTCGATTTGAGAACCTCTTCTTTTTTGGAAGTCGGTTAATAATATACAATACAATAGTCAATTAAAAACAGTTTAGTGTATGTAATTTATAATTTCTATACATTTTTCCTCTTGCCAATAAACACCGATAAAGTAACGCATTGGATTGGAAAAACTATCCAAACTGACCACATAGTTTTTTGTATGTCTTGTCATAACTTGATACATTGTTAGTAATTAGTAAGAGGATGGACTCTAGTGTACAGCGCATAAATGAGCTGGTCCGGTAGCCTAAACGTTACCAAAAGTATGTTATTATAATATTTTCATAGGAAATGGTCATACTGTAACACTTTTACACTATGGCACGCGACTCACGAGTGCGCTGCGCGTATTGTTTGGCATAGACGAGACCTACACAAACGTTGCGGACACCATAAATATTATTATTTGTTGTGTTGTGGTGGCTGTGAGTAGGTACCCACCTAGCGTATAACTACACTTATATTTCTTCTCTACATGAACACCACAACATTATTGCACCGATATTCAACTCTCATGTAGGAAATACGAGCTATTATTTTTGCATTTGTTTAGGAGTAAGATAAGTGAAAACGGACATTTCTAATAAATAACAAATATTATAAGACTTATACAAACTCTCCGAAACCATCAAGACTAACGTAGCGGGGTGAACTACCTATTTGACATTTGAAAACAGTAAATCATTGTATCATGTGCGCGCGAGGTGGCTTTATGCACTCTGAAATAGGGTTCAAATTCAATTGTTTTACATACTCGATGCGGTTGGTAAATCTATTCCGCGCGAAAACTAAACCACTAAAGCGCACGTCTTTATGCGTACTGAAATAAGGTTTAAATTAAACTGTTTACACACATGTTTGCGGTGTGGAAATTTATCTGTTTCGTGTCGGTACTTACCTAGTTAGTAAAGTAAATGATGTATATACCTATATACCTTTTTGTTTATTCAGCCAAAGTTTATAAAAAAAAGTAGTCACCGCTGCAACGAAGAGCCGTGACAACTTTTTTTTCCCCCATTTTTTTTACAAAATTATAGCTACATCTAATAAAAACTAACTATATTACAACTGTTTGAACACTAAATTGTATACAAGTATTATTATTTAACCACTCGACACGTGAAAATTCCAAAATAAAAAATAAATCTTACGTAAATAAACATAAACATTAAATTCGCGGCACACTGGTGTGCCGGCAGTGCTAGAGCGGTAATCAATTTAGGCTTAGCCAGTAACAGAACTTAGCGGGGGTGGCGGGATCGCAAAAATTTGGCACACGTCCGACCTCCAACACGTTCCGCTCGGGACTAAATGACACGGGGCGCGCTCATGAAACGACAAAATCACTTGATTTTGGAATTAGTGGGATACGTATTTTCATATTTCACATTATGACGGCCGATTTATATCACATTTTTTACGACCTTTATTGTGGTATAAGTTTTATTACTCAAAACCTTATATAACTCAAATGAAATGATAATTACATCTTGATTTTGACTTGTCTTTGCGATTTAATTGGATGCAGTAAAGTGCAAGTAATCGTGTATCGCACGGCCGAAATCGCAAGATCGAAGTGTGAAATATGTAATATATTTTTTTCAAAATTTAAATCCGTGTTGTTTACGAATAAAACACAATTTTACACAATGCAAAACAACGTTTTTCCGGAAAACCTGGCCTTAATTCCAGCGTTGCACATGTAAGCCGCACGCCATTTATGCCCGGGGGCTCATTTTCTTTGTACTTTTTTTATGCTTGAGTTTGCTTATTTAATTACTAGCTGTTGCCCGCGACTTCGTTCGCGTGTATGTATTATAAAATGATGTGGCTAGGTAAGATCAATGTGTTCGTATATCTAATACGAACAGTCAATATCTATCATTGTTTGCCTCCTTTTTTATGTATGGGAAAACATCAAATGACTTACTGACTAAAACCCATCTGTGTTCCTCCTAATGCCCTTTGCGTTCCAGGGCCGCGGTGACTCTTTTGAACAAATTCCGCAACCCTGGCCCTAGCGGGCACTGCAGGCACTGGCCCTAGCGGGCCTCGTCTTTATGCTGACATCTTTTTGTGACGCGCGTGGAACACAACGCGCCGTCGAGTATCACCTCTTCTGTTCAAATAATTTTTCGTGAGAAACGTTGCAATGATAATGCTTCTCTCATTTCATCGAAACTATTCACAGCAGTCCTAGAAGATGTCGTTAAAAATGTGGGTATAGATTGGGACTATAGCGGTATTAACGTCAATTTTCTGCCCAACTGTCTCACTTAAGATTTGCAAATGACTTTGATATATAGGCAGCTAAATACATATGGACTTGTTGGAATTTTTGGGGGGTAGCACTAAAAAGAGAAAAATAAAAGACTATTTTAATATGATATCTATGTGTCGAGTAGTTACCAGATTTCCAGTTCATTTGCTTCATTTAGTGAGTAACAGTCAGTGTACTCTACAGACACTTTATTTACATGCCTGTGCTCCGAGCGAGCGCTGAACAACACAATCATGTACGACACGACTTGTGACTCTGCTTCAGACGACGAGGCAGCAGTCCATTGCGAGTGCTCTCGTAAATGCGACCCATGCTGGCGTGACGTCATCACATTGTTATGGTGTACCGTAGTGTTGTGAGGAGACGGTTTACCTCCGCCACATCTGCACCACTCGCTTGCTCGTTTCTTTTAAACGGCGCATCACCCTGTGTAACAGCATGCTGAAGTGTATGTAATACCTAAGTGTAGATCAACTTAAGTTGGATTGACTAGTTTAGAAGCTTCTTTATGTTGAAACAATTTTTTATGCAAGCTTTGTGTTTTAAATGTAATGTGCATTATGATAACAGACACTAAAGTAGGTCCCAATGACATTGTATTTTTATCGTAAGAAGCCCCAACTTCACAATGGATTGAGCTGGTCGTCGCTTCTTGTGATGCAAACACCGAGGCGCATGTGCTGACATGTAATGTACTGCGAATACAAACACATTACGCGTTACGTGTCTCCGTGCACAAACATGGCGCGCCTGCTGCTCACAATCACGGCGCGGCAGCGTCGAGCGCTGAGCACAAGCCGCCAGAAATAAGCTAAATCAGCCGCGACTCGAGGACGCGCCGGAATTGATTAAAATCTGGGAAAGATTAATCGTCATCAATCTTTTCTTGTCGGCGTGGAGTTAGCCGTGCCTCCGCCCCCCCCCCCCCCCCCCGCACCGCACCGCACCGCCGGTATTGAAGTTTCAATGAACGGTTGTCCCGCTCGCGTCAGCCGCTGCCTGCCGGAACCTTATTGTGATGCTAAACCGAACAGCGGCATATTGCAGAGAACGCGCCGCGTGACGAGCTCCACGCCGACACTGACACGTGCGCGCTCATACCCGAGCCGTAGCACTACAGCTCCTACTGGAACTGTACCACAATAAACATCTCGGCTCGAGTAAGCGATAAAAGTTAATTAAACTTTACAACTATAATAAAATTTAAAGTGAGCAGCTATCGAAAGGTTCCGCCCACTCCCGGTACACCTCGCGGCTCGCGCCCGATGCCCCGACGCGCTGTTTAACTACACGTACACGTTTAACCAAAAGTTGTTATTAAAAAGTTCTTTGATATATTTCTCCCTTTTCCTGCCAAAACTGTAAGAAACCTACATCAAAGTGGAAGCGTGATCGTATTCAGTGCTAACGAAACCCCCCTGGTACCCCCCTGGCGCCGCGCGCTACTACCGCCGAGCCTTCATGAAACACATACGTTTCTTTACAGCCCCCCGCCCCGCGCGCCTCGCACCCCGCTCCACGCTAACGTAACCATCACATGTATGTGTATGTGAAAGGTATTACGCACATATCTTTATTACATTCCGTGTGGAAATTGTCGTGCAAACACAATAATACGTAGATACGTGTAAACACGAACAGCGTACGATGTGAGCAGTGGATATGTCTCGCGGAACGGATTCATGGTGCAACTCACTGGAGCAGAAAAGAGGCAAAGGGACGCGACAAATGATATGGAACGATGACATCCAGGCGGGCGCGGGACGGGCCGCACCGGGCCGCACCGGGCCGCATCGCTCGGACCGGGCCGAACCGGCCGAGCCGCGGTCGGGCTCGCGTGTGTTGCTGTTATTTGATGCTTCTTGAAAGCGGAATATTATGAGATTGTTACCCTCTCACGTCCAACGTTTAACATCGCTCTATTCGATCTATTCAATTGGTCAGCGGTTTATTTAACTATATTTTCTAATATTATGTTACCCCTTTTATATTAGGTAGGGTTGCTTGTAAAGAGCACTATACTACTGTGCTCACACGAATGAACTCGTCAGCACTCAGCAGTTGACTGTAAAACAATCAATTTCCGATTAGATATTGTGTAACTAGTGTGTAATGTTGTTCAGCGATTACCGTGTATCGCGCGAGCATCGCTACCCATTCATCGCATGATTAAACAAATTACTGCCACAGTAGCTCACGCGACGACCGCGGGGCGACGCGGGGCGGGGCGGGATGGTGCGGGGCGGTGCGGGGGAGTGAGTGCGCTCATAAAGTGTGGACGCACTTGAAGACGACAGGCGTCGCCGCTGACACACTTACTTGAGCGTTGCTAACTGACATTAACAATTTTATTCAACCATTCATCAAACATCCCAGTTCCATGCAATGGCACAGCGGCACGGTGGCACGGTGGCACGGCGGCACGGCGGCACGGTGGCAGGTGAATTTATAAATCGCGTGAGCTTCTCCGCTTGTTTGCTACGATTTGTTTGCCCCCCCCCCCGCCCCCTTCCCGCACCGCGCACTCCCCGCACGTCCCCGGGGGGCACCAGCTGGCAGGTGGAGGAACAATCGACACACACGAGTATCACGCGATGGTAAGCTGCTTACAATTGACGGCGTCGAAGCAAAGGTGAATGTAGAAAAAAGAGAAAGAGGAAATCATTCCAGGCGTGACAGCTGTAAAGACTGAACTAGAATGAAAATATCAGGTTTAGTCTGGCTGGACTATAACAGTAATCAATGCAATCAGTCATCCAGTAGTTGTGTGTGCCGTCGCGGACCATCGCGGGCCATCGCGGACCATCGCTCATCACCCATACATCGCTACTGTTCAGTAATAATCTGAGAATTATAAGAATGTCTCGCAAATAAAAGGGAATCATTCATCTTCTGCTTGTCATCTGGAACAAAGTGGCGCGATGGCGGTCAAATTAAAAGGAAAATGTTTTATAATCCCACTTCAACTTGGCTTTTAGGAGCAGTTAAGTACCTCCTCACTAGTCCTCACGTGCCCCTCTGCAATGACACACAAGTCACAGTGAGATCACTGGGAAACAATGCAATTAGGAATATCAACAATGTGCGAGGTTCTCCCTGGTGAATGCCATCAACAGTAAATAATATGTAGGTACCTTAAGGAAAATGCGACGCCATTTTTCATCCATGATTACCTGACATTATTTAGAATAGTCGAGTTTAAGAGCCGAGCGCTGTGGATAGGCAACGCAACGATTCCTTATATTTATGCGCAAATTCTACCACTCCGGTATTTCCCGCGAGAAATCAACTCACTCGTGGAGAAAACGATACGAGTGCTACTCTAAATAATGTAAGACGAATTAGTGTGTACACCGTCAATTTCAATTAAAACCTGAACAAAGTGTGGACAACTTGCTAAAATCTGGCATTAGCAACTTGTGACGCTTACAATTAAATTAGAGCGGCACAGCGTCGCGGCGTGCATCTTGTATGAGCGGCGGTCTCCGCGGACTCGTGCGAGTCCATTACGTGTATTAGCGACGTCCGTGATCCACCGGTAATCCGGCTGAAGGGCCCGCCTGACATCTGTCGCCCACCCGCACACCTCGCGAGGAGATACACGCCGCCGCGCGCCGGGAGATGGATCACTAAAGGGATTATCGGGCAGTTACAAAAATAAGAGCGTGGAATGGGCCGCGCGCCAACCGAACCAATCAATAGCGGTCCCAAGACGCGTGTGCCCGCGCTGAGGCTGCCACACGCCTGCCACACGCCCGCCACACGCCCGCCACACGCTCGCCACACGTACTGCTCTCATATTCCAGCTAAATGCACCATTTGTCACAGACAACTGTAACCTTAAATATATATACAGAGGTGTTTAAAGAGCTGTAATTAAGCTCTTTGAACACCTCTGTGAATTATTGCCCATTTTGATACCTACTTCGCAAATCAAATACAGATTTTTGATGATCGATATCCACTCTAGCCGATGGAGGCTCGATCGAGCTTATTCGTTATGCAAAATTAATTAACAAGCTATCATTTTGGAGCAAGCAGGGCGCCGGGCGAGGGGCGCGGGGCGCGGGCAGCGGGCATGAGGTGAACAATAAATCTCGTCAGTAATCTCGTCCATCGCAGGAAGGAAGCGTCGCCGGCTAATGACGAATATAGATTAGCTCTCGATCAACTGATTCAATCTATAACACAAGTAAATCAAAAGGGACTGCTGACACGATTTGGTTTGTAATTAAAATAAACTTGAGAGGGACTGAGATGACGGCGCACCTTAGTGAAGAGGAGGTCGCCTCGACTTAATGTAAAAAACCGGCCAAGTGCGAGTCGGACTCGCGCACGAAGGGTTCCGTACCATTATCTATATAAAAAAACGGCAAAAAAATCACGTTTGTTGTATGGAAAGAAAAAGAAAAGAAAAGAAAGAAAATTAGTTTATTTGGCACACACAGATACACTCACACTCACTCACACTCACTCACTCACTTAAATATTATTTTTTTCTGTTTTTAGTACTTATTTGTTGTTATAGCGGCAACAGAAATACATCATCTGTGAAAATTTCAACTGTCTAGCTATCACATACAGCCTGGTGACAGACAGACGGACAGCGGAGTCTTAGTAATAGGATACCCTTTAGGTACGGAACCCTAAAAAGCGCTCAGGTGGGGTCATTGTGTGGCGTGTGTGTGTGTGTGTCGGGAGCGAGAGCGGGACACAACGCGCCGCCGACCCGGGCCTGTATCTGATCGGACGGTGAGCCACCCAACGCTCGCCGTCCACAGGCCCGCGCCTACGGTGGCCGGGAATAGCCCTGCGGCTCCCGATCCTCCTTCACTAGCATTACAGCTAGGCAGAAGGAGGTGCTGCTTCACAGGCCTCCTCGCTCCGGACCATGGATTGAACCAGGGCCGGACGCGAGAGGTCGCCGCCGTGCTTTTGCCTTACATCTGAAACGTTAAACATCGCACCGCAACCTTTTAAGAAGATAAATTAAAAGTGGCACCTTAATATATGTCTTAATGTACTTGTATGTTAGGCCGCTATTTCTTTGTGAACATCATTTTTTATCGTGACACACGGTTACTACAACAACTGCATAATATTACAACACCGTAAGTTATTTTATTTATTACTAGCACTTCGCCCGCGACTTCGTCCGCGTGGATTTAGTAGGTACTCCACAAACTTCAACGCCCCCTATACCCCCTTATAAACGTTAGTTTTGGAAAATTAGGCACAACGATTTTCATTAATTACATTTATTACTTAGCCATTTCTACTTATTCTATGGTCTCAGGTTCAGCGCAACTGTTCACCCCGTTCACCCCGTCAGGAGTTGATTATGCAAAAATGATTAGGCACATCTGTTTCAATAATCCCATTTTTAGTTCGTTCATAGCATTCCGACGTAAATTAAAGCAAGCAATAATGTCCTCCCCTAAAAACTTGCTGCAACCCCTGCTTCACCCCTTATTATGTATGTAGTTTATTTGCGAAAAATCCAAACATTTGTTACTCTTATTGTTTTATAATCAACCTTAATTATTAAACCATTTAAATGGATAAGGATTAATATCGTGATACCGAATTCACCATTTTTTCATATCACCAAGGATTTGCTTGAATATATTTAACAAAAAGCGGTCATGGTGACTTAACCATAATAGTTACACATATGGTATCGCGGACTTTTTTGTAGACATTGATGACTTCTATAAAATTGTAGTACATCACTTTGCTCTATTGTCAATAGATTCCGCAGCGTACGCGATATAAGGTTTTTTTCGCACACCTTAGGTTACATTATCGAAGTTTTTATACGGATCCCTAACTTTTTTGAAAATATTCTATAGCCTATGTCCATCATCGATAATGTACGATTCTACTGGTGAAAGAATTTTTCAAATCGGTCCAGTAGTTTCGGAGCCTATTCATTTCAAACAAACAAACAAACAAATCTTTCCTCTTTATAATATTATAAATATATATATATATATTATATATTATATACTATATAAGTATAGATAGATTATAGAATAGTTGTTGTTTTTATATTTTGTAAAAATGTAAACTATTGAATTCGAGTGTAATCCGAATTCAATACAGAGGCGTATTTACCCTAGCGCCAATCCACCAAGGGCGGTGTAGCCGCCCCTGGCCGATTGCATTTTCTTTTGGTTTTGGCGCTATTCAACAAACTTTTACTTCTCACTTTTTTTATATCCCTTTCAATCTCAATTTCAATAGCCGCCCGTGGTGGTTATTATTTGGATTTGGAATTGGATACATTTCATATTTTTATATAATACAAACTGTATATACCTAAGTCGCATAAAATTAAATCAAAATAGTATGGGGTTGATAGTTTTTTATTTTCAAAATTCGACGTACGAATACGTTAACGTTACTATACGTCAAAACATTCGTGCTAGGCTCTGAAATAAGTTATTATACTTTATTGCGGACAGCAGTTTTATGCCCATTTTTACCCGACAGCGTCAGAAGGAGGGTAATGTTTTTCGAACATAGGTGTGTTTGTATGCATGTCCATTTCTTTCATACGCCCTACTGGCCAAACGGTTGGACGGATTTTGACATAATGAGGCATTGTTGAATTCGTCAGAATTGTGGTAGTGACATAGACAAGTCGCCTTTCAAGCAGTCTGATGCAGCTTGTGACCTCAGATCTGTGATTGAACTGCATCAGACTGCTTGAAAAGCGACTTGTTTGGAACTTTTTAGTCGTTTTTAAAGGTCGGGTTTTTCGACAGTATTTTTTTTATTTCCTACATTTTAGTGAGTTTAGTTTAAAGTTTTTTTTTCTGAAAGAAATAAGTATTTTATCACCGGACACTTCTCTCATAATATGATGTGGGTACACACAAAGTACCGATTAGCATAAACAATCTGAAAACACGAAATAAGCCGTTTAGAAAGTCACTCCTTGAGAGTTTGTTGTGATTTTCATACATAAACTGAATTTTATTTGGCTCAAAATCTGTGCAAATATCATCAAAATCGGTCAATTTAAAACTCTATTTCGAACTAGATATCCAGTAACTATCTTCTGAAGATTATTATTTCCAAAAAGACTGTTACGGGTGTTTTGCCATAGTAGTTTTTTGTACTCTTGAAAAGAGCTATACCTACGCTATACAACGATGGTAAATTCATTATGATTGGCAAGGGTACCAAACTCCCATCATCCTTTGTACACCGCAAAAAAAATGTAGACGCTATTAAAAAATAATTAAAAAATTTGTATTTTTTTACAGTTTTTTTCCTTGACTTCTGGGGCGGCGAAACTTATTGGCCCGGGGCGCCAAATTTCAAAAAACGCCTCTGATTCAATAGTTTACATTTGTTGGGATGGGCGTATGTATGATGTTCTAAATAAACTGTGGCTGTAACCTGTCATTGACTGTCTCTTAAACAATTGTTTTCCATCTGTTATAGCTGTTGGTTCTCCTACGAATAAATAATTAAATACAAAACATATATATACAGAGACTTCATAATTATCAAGATTTATTAAAATTTTACGGTGATTGCAATATAAGGTGACATTATAAAGTATGTATAAATACTGGGCTGTTATAGTTAGTATGCAAACAGCACCGACAGCACCGTAACACGTGTAGTAACCCAAAGGTAGCCGGTAGGGCATGCCTTGTGGCCAGTTGTGGCATGTCCGCCCATGTACCACTATAGTGTACAGAAAGTTCAAATAATGGTTTTTTTTTTAATTTTACCTATCCACGAAAAAAAAATCGTGTTTATGCATTCGTTTTTGAACTCATATTTGGAACATTACGTTGTGAGTGTAGATAATAGTAGATTATGCACCCAGGGGATAAAGCAGTGTCTTGTGTCACGGGCGTCATATTGAATCTCGAACGCAATGAGGGATTCGGGAGTTAACTCCCGAGCGAAGCGAGGGAGTTAAGAGTTTAACTCACAAGCGAAGCGAGGGAGTTAATACAAGAATCCTGAATGCAGCGAGGGATTCAAGCTAGCCCAAGGCAAAGACACCTTTATCCCCGAGGAGGATACTCTACTTTTCACACCTCCTGTGAGAAAATAAGAAGCCATAATACGAAAAACAAAGTATTTTAAATTTACAAACACTAAGTAGAGATATGTATTTAGAACTATACTGTATACCTACTTAAAAAAGGTTAGTTTAACACCATACGGATTTGCAATATCCGCGCCTTTTTTGCGTTCCACTCGGTATACCTACCACATAGCGGCCACGACCAACTCGATTTTCGTTTCTTTTTTTTTTCTGTGGTAAGTAAATATATGTGCAGGCCTATTGTTAACAACCTAATACAATTAATGTGTACACAAAGCTTTATACAGAGCTTTGTAACAGCTGGTAGAATGGGTTCGGACGCTTGTCTGTATGCAATTTGAATTTAGAACGTCATAGGAGATGCTCGAGAAAATAGTTTTTAAATTAATGAACCTACTATATGGGTTTTAAGTGTTATTCTTATCCTTTTATACAATAATCCGTACATAACCAATTATTCTTATAATATTGTCTTCAATCCTGGACCCTGGTCAATCCTTATGATTTTGTAGAAATTCGAGAATATCATCCCTAAGTAGTAAGAGTATCGAGAATATCTATCCTCTTTCTGGAACAGAAAAAGAAAGACAGAGACAGAAGGCGTTGTAAGTACCTAATATACCACCAATTGAGCAGACAGATAAGGTTCCAAATTTAAATCACATTATTGACCAGCGGGTTATAATGAAATCCAGTACAATATTATTGCCCGGCTGTGCCACCGGCCAAAAATGACTCACTTTAGGTTAGGTTGGTATGACATATAATTTGACGTTTTCGATCAGGTGGTGTGAAAACAATATAATGTATTGGCTACTATTATAGAGCCACAGTAAAAGGTAACAGCTATAAGCGTCGGTGTCAGCTGCGATTCCCTCTGGCAGCACATTAGCGCGAGTGGGCGAGTGGCTCCCGACGACTAATGAATTCCGTCACCTGTCCGGACGCCGGACGGTCGGTCGGCACAAGCGCGCCGAGCTCGAGCTATCCCGATTACTTCTCATCTCGCTGCGATCAGCCTAATGAAAACTGAAACCACTATCTCAACATTAATTCTAAACATAGCAGAAGGCTGAGATTTATGAAAATCGTTATTTATCGTCCGGAGTAAGTAAAGTTGTGATTATACTGAAAGCGAAGCCGAGCGGAACGTTACATTAGTCCCGCCATCATCGACCGACGAAAACGTAACAAACGTAATTACGTTATTAATTTCCTGAGTGAGAGGCGCAGAGCGCGGGGTGGAGGGGGCGCTCGGTATCATCACACGACAAAATATCGTTTATTTCGTTCATCCTCTATCGCGTCACGTACGTTTTATCTCGAGTTCATCTGAATAGCGTCCTAATCTGGATGTTTTATTCATAAGCTTACTTCCAGCATTTCTTTCGCAAGTAAAACAAGAATAGACACGAGTAAGTTATCCGGAGCTACGAACGTTATCGTCGTACAAGACAAGGGGACGCAAAGTATACAGTGCAATAAACAGCGCGGAGACGCCGACTGCCGACTGCTGACTGCCGACTGCCGACTGCCGACTGCCGATCGCCGACTGCCGACTGCCGACTGCCGACTGCCGACTGCCGACTGCCGACTAGGTACTACTAATACAACACAAGCTGTCGGTGTCGTCGTTAACGATCTAGTGGCGTAATTAAAGATTTGGCATCCCGGGCCATGGTGAATTTGCTGCCCCACAATTAACAAATTAAAACGTGGTTTCCCAAAGGTCATCTACATGACCTATTTGGAGATACCCAAGTACATTGGGTTATCTTCTTCTTCTATACTCGCACCCCCCCCCCCCGTATTCGCCGTCATCTCAACAGTCGCCTCATTCCTAGCCACATCATGTTTCACATAGATGCCTTGCAACAATCCGCATTCATACTGATACCTACCCAAACGACATGCTCGTCGTTCCCTCTCCTCCATTCGCGTCTCTCAGTTGCTCAATTGCCTCATACATTCCTTTTGTAACCCCATCACTATCTATTTACTTTATACATAGATGTTACTTTGGCAATTATGCATAATGAAGAATGCAAGAGCGAGAAGCAAGCTCGAATTTATTTAGCACCACGCTTCAGATAGATTAGATTTACTTTTAACGGGCACAGACAAGAAGTTATGGGTTTACAGGCTACAAGAATATAGTTATCTCAAGTAAATACAACCGACTGATAGAAACAGAACCATTGTGGTCTTGGCCTATACGCCACTGCATATGTTGTAATAAAGATAAGGTGATAACTGCGTGCGTAGCCGCGCCCGCCTCGGACGGTGATGCCATGTGACGCTCGACGACTCGGACGGCGACGCTCACACACTGAACACAGTGCGCCCGCTGTTAATGGCCCCAGACACAGCACTAAACTTTATGTCCCTCGCGTTACGCCCACTACAAGTAACGCGGAGAAGTTTGCGCCCTCACTCACAGTGCACAGTGCACAGTGCACAGTGTAGCTACCAGCCAGACGTTGATAAGCGGATGCCGCCGCGCGACCATTACCCACAGCCGCACACAGGGCCGAGTGAGCACTGCGCTCGACGATCTTGTTTCAATAACTGCAATGTTAGCGAGCACGTTGTAACCCATATGCTACGCAATGTATCGTATTGTTTCAGTTATCGCGTAATGTTTTTCGATAATGTAGATCAGCGCTGTGAACTGTGGCTACAAGTGGGTGTATCGTCACGTAGCTAATATCTGAAGGCGACACTTCATCCCGCCAAACGATATTTTCATGGAAATTTTACCGACGTTACTTCCAGCATGCGACTGTGTCTCTAGCTAGTTTAGAAGACGTATGTACGTAGTCTCCGACGACGTCTAGGTAATTGTGGAGAGAAGAGTCAAAATTTAAATAACTAAGGTAAACCGCACGAGAATCTATCTACATTTCATACCTTTGTCTTCGAACTATTCTGCTTCAACGTGCAGAAGGTGTCGATTTGTGTATGTGTGTGTGTGGACGTCGTGCCCACACGAGGTACACGAGGCTGGTCGCCACAACGCAATCTATTCCGGGCCCGACGCGGGCGCGGGCGCGCGGGGGTGGGTGCTCGACCACAATACCGTTCCGAGAGATGATTATTTTGCTCCCCAACCTATTGACCCCAGGCTCGACCGCTCGACCGCTGCTCCACTAACTGTCGCTTCCCGACATTTCCTATTTAAAACTTTGCAATATTACAACTTTTAAAGTCCACGAAGTCTGTATACTTCCCGCGGGTTCACAACTTCGATTAATGTTCTCACAACGTGTGTCTCGTAAAATGACAATGTGGCGCTTACGACCGAGCCATGTGCGAAGATAATAAATAAACACGATGAGAGTAATAACATTTTAACGTAGTAACTGAGAAGAATCGCTTCCTCAGAGCACAGTGGACGAGTGGGGGTGGGCTGGCGTGAACTGTCTTCCCGTCAAATGCCCCTTAAAATAAAGATTTAAAAAAAGAGCACAATGGACATTTTCGAGCTCATGTTATGAAACTAGCCAAAACTAGGTGACCCCAACCTACCACAACACTGATTGATATCCCCGCTGGCAGCCGCCGCGCTGCACGCTGCACGCTGCACGCTGCACCGGCGCCGCCCGCAGTGCTCGACGAGTTGGCATAACGCACAGCAGTAACGCTACGTGATTATTTTACAAAACTCAACAACCCTACAGCATTTAAACTCCATTAGAATAACTTTCACATCGGCTTTAAATAAAATTAATATTATGTGTAAGACCGTTCTGTTTTAAGTGACATTAGAGCTCAAGCCCACGCTAGGCCCGATGTGGGCTGCCAGGCTCCACTGAATTATAACAATCATTCTTTATCTGAATGATTGTTATGATTCAGTGGAGCCGCCAAAACAGCTCAAATCAAAACTCCAGTAAGTGTTCCGACTTCACCCGGGACTTCACCCGGGACTTCACCCGGGCCGGCGAGCCGCGGGATGGGAACTGAGTGTACCGGTCTATTGGCGTGAGTGTTCCAGTGGATCGACTTCACCCGGGACTTCACCCGGGCCGCGGGATGGGAACTGAGTGTACCGGTCTATTGACGTGAGTGTTCCGGTGGATCGACTTCACCTGGGACTTCACCCGGGCCGCGGGATGGGAACTGAGTGTACCGGTCTATTGGCGTGAGTGTTCCGGTGGATCGACTTCACCCGGGACTTCACCCGGGCCGCGGGATGGGAACTGAGTGTACCGGTCTATTGGCGTGAGTGTTCCGGTGGATCGACTTCACCCGGGACTTCACCCGGGCCGCGGGATGGGAACTGAGTGTACCGGTCTATTGGCGTGAGTGTTCCGGTGGATCGACTTCACCCGGAACTTCACCCGGGCCGCGGGATGGGAACTGAGTGTACCGGTCTATTGGCGTGAGTGTTCCGGTGGATCGACTTCACCCGGGACTTCACCCGGGTCGCGGGATGGGAACTGAGTGTACCGGTCTATTGGCGTGAGTGTTCCGGTGGATCGGCGACATCACACTGCGCGGTTCAACATATCAATAACTTGTACTTTCTTTTGAAACATTTCACTTATCTTTTTTAGTTTACTTGGGTTTTAGTTTTATTAAATTAAGTATGTCCATTTCAATATTTACCAGTTTTAGGGTTCTATGAAAGTAAGGTGGACACTGGAACCCTAAGTAAGCCTCCGCTCCGTCAGTCTGTCACCGAGCTGTATCTATGGAACTGAGGCTAAAACAATGACTTTAGTAATACATGTTGCATGTAATCATTACATTCTGTAGAGTGCCTGCTCCATAGGGCTGCGACTCAAACATATTGCGCCACTCTACAAGACGCCTACATCACTGAGTTGGGACATGCGACCAACGCGACGGAGCCGCGAGTGCCGCGTGTCTCTGAAGCCGCCAGGCGAGGCACATTATATACACACGTATCTATTGTGTATACGTAATTATGTTAGTACAAACTTCCAACTAAATTGAAGTTCATCACACAAAACCTCGCGAGGATACAGCGAACTAGTTGAATAGCTGTCTGGAAGCGACTATCAACCTCGCACCGCACTGCCACGCCGCGCGCCGCGAGCTCCGCCAACTAACTTTGTTCTACACTGACTAACAGTTATCAGTTCAGTCGCTAAGAGCTCGCTACATTCGCTAACAATACACTCGACCACCGCGGCACCGGCACCAAGCTCTGGGTGCTTTCACTTCATTCGTGATTGTCAACAAACATAAACAATATCTGTTACACACAAAGTATTTTTCACACCACCTGATCGAAAACGTCAAATTATATGTCATGTCAACCTAACCTAAAGTGAGTAATTTTTGGCCGGTGGCACAGCCGGGCAATAATATTGTACTGGATTTCATTATAACCCGCTGGTCAATAATGTGATTTAAATTTGGAACCTCATCTGTCTGCTCAATTGGCGGTATATTAGGTACTTACGCCTTCTGTCTCTGTCTCTCTCTTTCTGTCCCAGAAAGAGGAAAGATATTCTCGATACTCTTACTACTTAGGGATGATATTCTCGAATTTCTACAAAATCTTATGATTTTGTAGAAATTCGAGAATATCATCCACCAGCACCATTGATTGACCAGGGTCCAGGATTGAAGACAATATTATAAGAATAATTGGTTATACAAGGATAAGAATAACACTTAAAACCCATCTATAGTCGATTTATTAATTTAAAAACTATTTTCTCGAGCATCTCCTATGACGTTCTAAATTCAAATTGCATACAGCCAAGCGTCCGAACCCATTCTACCAGCTGATATAAAGCTCTGTATAAAGCTTTGTGTACACATAAATTGTATGAGGTTGCTAACATTAGGCCTGCACATATTTACTTACCCACAGAGAAGTAAAAAAAAAACGAAAATCGAGTTGGTCGTGGCCGCTATGTGGTAGCTATATACCGAGTGGAACGCAAAAAAGGCGCGGATATTGCAAATCCGTATGGTATTAAACTAACTTTTTTTAAGTAGGTATTCAGTATAGTTCTAAATACATATCTCTACTTAGTGTTTGTAAATTTAAAATATTTTGTTTTTTGTATTATGGCTTCTTATTTTCTCACAGGAGGTGTGAAAAGTAGAGTATCCTCCTCGGGGATAAAGGTGTCTTTGCCTTGGGCTAGCTTGAATCCCTCGCTGCATTCAGGATTCTTGTATTAACTCCCTCGCTTCGCTCGTGAGTTAAACTCTAAACTCCCTCGCTACGCTCGGGAGTTAACTCCCGAATCCTTCATTGCGTTCGAGATTCAATATGACGCCCGTGACACAAGACACTGCTTTATCCCCTGGGTGCATAATCTACTATAAATGCTTTCTCCACTTGATTTTACCTTAAAAATCACAGCTTATGGATGAAAGAGGAATTTAACATAAAAGATAGTAAAACAATGTTAGATTGTTTAACATCGGATCGTTGGCTGTTCGGTGTGATATACGTGATTCAACGTAGCCTCCCTGGAAGTCCGCGGCAACAACACGGCCCCGGGCCACAATTCACAAAGCTCGCTATAATAAACAATACAATTAGACGCGGAGGTGATTTATCTGTTCGCCGGAAGAGAGCGGCCGGGACGACGCGGTGCGGGCCCTACCTGGAGCCTGGACTAGTGCGACACAGAATCAGAATTATTTATTTGCCAGCAATGTAGGTAGGTACAAGTTTGAGATGGTACAGAATTGGGTGTTTCCGCTACATTCTGCCTTACGGCATGCAAAATTATTATTTTTTTGAAGTTACAAGTGACTTAGTACTGACATGGCATCAAAACTCACATAGTCGTGTGTATTTAATTGCAGCAATCTTCACTATCACTATCATCACTTCACTATGACTATAGTGAAGTGATGACCTACTTATTATTATGAAAATACAACCGAAAAGAGGACCTCTTCTTTTTTTGAAGTCGGTTTAAAACAAAGTCCTTCCGCCGCGCCGTGTTAGTCTGTACTCGTACATGGTACACACTGAACTGAACGCTGCTGAACGGTTGCTTGATTCGGTTTTCATCAATGGATGAAGTGATTCCTGGGGAAAGTTCAAGTGTTTCATTACTTTTTCACAATTTTCGTGTTGTATAAAGTTAGTAAAACATGACGATGATTGCTGAAGTTCATGATGAATCATGCCGAGTGTGAGCTAATATAATATATTATGTTCTGCTACCTTTTCCAATTCTACTTTTCCTTAGACTTTTTTCTAGTTTTTTTTTTTAATTAGAGATGGGTTTGTCAATGTCAGAGATGACAGAGACAAAGTCTAGTAGTGTTTTAAGGAATCTTATTTACTTATGGAGCACTCCTAGCTGGTCAGCTATCGACATGATGACCATGTGCTCATCGTAAACTTGTTAAGTTCTGCTAGTGCAAGCGCTCTGTGTTGGATGGGTGGTGCCCCGGCGCGTGCGTCGCGCGTCACCGGGGAGTGCGCGGGGTGCGCGGAGTGCGGGGGAACTGGCAGTGGAGTGCACTCCTCCGAGCAATCGATACGAAGCACGACACGACGCGACACGCCACCTCCGACTGCTCACTGCAGGACAACAGCCTCCATATGTCGGGGAACGAGCCTCACTGTGTCGGACGTCGAAGGATTGTATTATTCTCAATACCTGCTGACGTCGTCACGTCAGCAGGTAGTCGACCACGCGTCAGAATATCGAGTTCCTCCGCGCACCTCTGTGCCTCCCAGCACCTCTGTGCCTCGCAGCACGAGACACAGACAGACAGTTCGCGCCTCGAAATAGTTGTCAGTAATGGAGGTAGTCTCGCCGAAACGCTTTGAAATGTTAATTATGACGAGATCCGTCTTCTTTATTACTTCATCTGTTCAGACGATCGAAACGTTCAGCAGTTTTGTGATTTTGTAATTTATTGAATGTTTACTATGTGCGCGTAAAGCTAATGCAAAGTGTGCTCAATACATAGTTACACGAATCAATCGTGAGTGTATGAGCCTATTATCAGAATTTGTCTTCAGTGTAGCAATAAATAACATGCAGCGTAAAACTTTTAGTGTTAATAAAATATGATGACACATCACAGGCGACGGACGCATATGTGGGGAAGTTTCCAACGAAAATAATAACAATTTATTGTAATGGGCACGTCGAGAGCGAGTGACCGCAGCAGACACGCCGCCACACCGCGGCCGTCCCGCAGCCGCCACGTCAGCGCCACGTAGCCTCCGCAACCACACAGCTACGGCAACATCAGTAACATGCCGCACTCAATAGATAAGCAGGAGCAGAAGGACCACTACGCTATGTGCTGCTACGACAATTTATTCGTAGCACTCGCTACATCATGTTACGATACTGATTCGTAGCACACGAAACGTACTGCTACGACACAATCTCGTAGTATCCGCTACGTCTACTAGGACGCAGGTTCGTAGCATCCGCTAAGACAAAAATTCATAGCACCCGCTACGGCATAGCAGTCGTTTCCGTTTTAATAGCAGTTGATCTTCTGCATCGTGTCTGCGTTTTACATTTTCGCAAACAGTGGGACCCTTCGCACGGCCTGAGCAAACAGAGGCTTGCGGGGCGCGGGGAGACGCAAGGGGAGGGAAGTGCGACTCTTATTATAAGAACGTAAATGAGTGGTGCCCGGTGTGTACACATGTGCCGCACGCAGCTGGTGTCACCTGATGTCACCTGATGTCACCTGATGTCACCTGATGTCCTGCGAGTTTCGCCGCATGCATACACACACAAGAAGACTCACATTTTGAACAGCTAACGATTCTTGCATTCATCGACTCTAGCAGTTATTATTAGCTATTTTATTTCCAAAGCGATTGCCGACTGCTTTAGAAATAAAATAATCCCTCAGCGGCCTTCCCCGACACCCACTCGCAGAGCATATTGAAATCAATTAGATACCGAGTGAGTCGAGTGACGCGCACATCTCAGGGAGTCTGGAAGTGACTGCGTGGCACAGCGTCGGCGTTACATCGACTGCTGCAGGTGTCGGTGTTAACGGTTGGCCTTGACCGATAACACCGTAACTTGTTACATCCTTCTGTAAGATCCTTAAGTAATGTTTGTATGGTGTACATCAAAGAGTATTTCTATTCTATTCTACACAACTTATGGCGAACAAGTGTAGGTGACGCTGTATCTATGTAAAACAGCGTATGTGCATCTATTCGCTATTAATACGAATGTTCAACGTCGCCACAGAGCGCAGAAGTGCGCTCACAAGGACCCGGTAACTCGCGCCGGCAGCTCCATCAGCCGGCACTGAGACATCGGTCGCCTCCGATACGTGTCGGAGTACAGATGCGAGTCAGTTCGCACTCGAGCACAAGGTCGAAAACAGACCTCCAAGAGAGTACAGAGAGTGGCGGTGTCACATGACATACCGCAAGCGGCTGATCACGACGTGGATGTATTCTGAAGCAGATCGGCCGCGGTGTGCGGACACCTGTGAGCCACGCGCCCTCAGCGGTGGACCCTGTTCTGATGCGGAGGCAGTGTACACTCAGCCTGGATTTGTACACTCAATACAACATATTCTGTAGATATAACACTCAATACCAACAATATTGCATCTATCTTCCGATTGTTTGACACAGTTATGTTATGTACAGCCAAAGTGCCAGCCAACTCTCTGCCAGCGTCTGCCTACTTCATCTTTCGCTTTCCATCAGGCGTGATCGAGGTCAAGAGCAAGCGCATTTCTCAATAAAAAATGTAGGTACGTTGACATTACGTAGCAATTGGCAGCAGGTCGTCTTGTGAGCTACTCTCGGGCAGTACCCAGCTGCTCGCCGCGCGGCGTCGCCCGGATAATAAACGAACGTACAAACATCCTGTTTGCGCGCACTCGCTGTATCACTCGGCGTGACGTCTCGCGTGAACATGTTTGTTGGCTCAATCAAGTCGCGCTGCTTCCTATGTTATAAGTTATGGGGTCACGGCAGATCATAAATCAAACAGAATGGGAGCAGAGCTCTTATTCATGAACATGAAACAGGTCAATAATCTGTATCAGAACATAGTGAAGCCCGTAGTGTGTGTGTGTGTGTGCGTGGGACATGAGTCGTGCTGACTCGTGCTCGTACCGCAGCTCAGCGGCTTGCGATTGTGCTGCTCACAGAGATTACTTTATTCAGTTCCTTCAGAGTCGAGTGCATCTAAACAAAGCAATGCGAATGTTAATTAATCGCTCGAGGGCCGACTGGGCCGAGCAGACAGACCGAGTGCTCGGGCACGGCGCGGCGCGGAGCGGTGCGGTGCGGTGCGGTGCCGTGCGGTGTCGGCGTGGCAAGTGCTGAGCGGCGCCGCAACTTGCAGATATGCAAAACTAATCTCCGACAACTGATACCGATATTCCGACTTCCAATCGGTAATTACATTTAACCATGCTCCGGTCCGTAGCGCTGTCTCCCTCTCCCGCCCCCGCCCCGCGCCCCTGCCGCGGCCGCTCAGCCCTTATATATTCAGACATTAAATTAACTGTAGGTACGTAGTGACCTGTTGGTTTTCGCAAATGATACTATACTTGACCGACACTTAGACTGAGTATATTTATATGTAATATTGTGTACTTTGCAACATGAACGCGTCAAAGTTCAGCTCGTAAGTCTGTTGGGTCTGTGCAAGTGGTGATTGCTCATCGGCCTGGCCTCAAACACAAGTCAGGGAGCTAGCGTCCCGCGTCTCGTCGGACTCATCTGAATAAAGCTCGCATAACTCTAACAGCTTCAGGTGATCTCGCCTCGTACTCGTACATCATTAGCGTCGGTGGCACTGACATCATTCACCGCCAGAGCGTGAGTGCCTTGTGTTCCCATATGATATTTCATATTTACATTTATATTACGCGATAAATAGGCTTTTTACATTCATGAGCGGCTGGTCGACATCGAGTGTGAGGGCGTTATATTGTTAACTGAGTTACGAAATGCTCCGCGAGGCGAGCAGCGCGTCCATACAACCACTGATCAGCGACAAGCATTTACGTATACAAACAGAATATCGTGTCAAAATAGTTTAATAATAATTTCTCATTATAATACCCTACATTCAATGTAGGATATTGCGATTGACGAAGCCACCCACTGAGCCTAAACTATCTAAGTTATCTATCGACTCGAAAAGAAGATGAAGGGTAGCTGCGAGATCCGTTCTGAGAGGGCCCTGAGGTTACTCACACATTGAACGCACTTGAGGTAATAGTATGCAGTAAGTATATGTGTTCAGTGTACATGTGGGTCCATCTCGCTGCCATCTCGGAATTTAACGAAACTATTTTAAATGAAGTAAGTAAACTGTTTTAAGTAGATACACTACGTTAGATTTCACTATACAAAGTTTTTGTGGTTATTCTGTTATTCAACTTGATGTAAGTATCATTGCGAAGTAAATATTCACAAGCCGCTGTTCCTGACAGCTCAATATGAAACAACAAAGAATCGGCTCGTCGTCCCGTGCCTGACACCCCGACTCGAGCCTGTGGAGGTGACAGCTCCGCGAATGCCATTTTAAACATTTACGTATTCTTTGTTCCACGAAGACTTCATTGTTTTACAAACTTTGTATTAATAGAGGTGGGGACGAGGTATTATGTTCACCGACTAAACTTTGGGGAGCCGACGACTAAATGTAGATTATCCCTATTGAAGCTTTAGCAAAGTTTTTCCTGTCCACGGAGATAAACAATAATGGAACGAAAGGGAAAATTACCGAGTATTGTGTTGAGCGACTTGCGCCAGGCGGCTAATTAGCGTGGCCGGCGCGACGCTAATTACATTACCAAGCTGTACTGCGATACCAACAGAACACAACGGTAGCAACAGAGAGCGAGAGCGACTGTCGCTCTCGCTCTCTGTTGCTGGTTTATCAGATGGGCCGCAAGTTAGGCACTAGTTTTTATGTTGCTACAGTTAGAGATTCCACTGATTTATTTACCAGTTTTGGGTTTGAATTTCAAAGACGAGACGGGATCATATATTATTCTGTGAAGCAGCGAGACAAGCGAATGACATGCATGAACCCTTGCCGCATGCGTGCCGCCGCACGCGGCCGTGCTGGATCGGCACACGCTCAACACCTCAGACCAACAAAAAAAGGTAGACGGCGCACTGCGAATATCAAAGATGAAGCCATCTTTTTATCTATGTGTGTCTCGAAGGGTTGCCATTTTTTATTTTTTTCCCTATAACTTGGGAAACAATACTTTATGGGTAAGCTAATGTTGTGCAAGTCAGCAAAAGTAAGATATTGTTGAGTATGGTATTATAACTTAATTTTTTAGAAAGATCTATACCTAAAAACAAATTTTTACATCACACATACCTACATTCAATTAAGTAAGTTAAGTTATAAAAGGTTGTCGAAGCGTAACAAGCGTAAGTCATTATGTAAATTGTTTTAAAATAAAATAGGTAATTATATCTTTAATCAACTTTAATAAATTAAAAAAGACCACCATAACAATAGAACAATGACGTGTAAATGTTATGTTTATCATGCTTACAAAAGAAATATTATTTATCATGAACAAATAAAGTCTTTTTCAACACATTTGCAAAATGCATTTACGAAGACTGTTTACATTATTCGAAAGTTAAATCTAACGCACCATACAATGGAATGTGCGGTAAAATAGGTACTCTCACCTAAGTACATATTTTACCGCATACTCCGTTGAATAGCGCCGTACGTATCCTATACAGTTTTTTTTTTAATTTATTTATAGGAGTTTAAATAAGTACTAGAATAAAATATAAGCTCAATGATTGAACCTACTTGGAAGCGCTTTTGCACAATACGTTCGTCTCAATTTAATACTAAAGAGAAAATAAGACGAAAGATGTGGTTCCATTTGCAAATTCGCGCTATTTTCATACTACAAACGTCAAAGATTGTTGCGACTTTCCGACTATCTAAAAACAAAAAGTTTTTTTCATTACCTATTGTACTGTTTTCTCGCAAATGTGTTGAAAAACTTTAAATCTAAAGTATTTTATACATTAAAAAAAAAGAAAATAGGAATATAACTCGAAGAAAGAAATCATATATTGTTTAATCGAATGGGGAAATATTAAATCGAATTATGGCAACCCTCACACTTAATGTCACTGCTTTCGTTTGTTGACGTTTTTGTTCCAAGTAACCTAAAATTCATAGTTAATTTATAATAAAAACGATGTTATTTCAAGTACTTACAAGTGAAAAGTAATTCCGTGAGACTTATTATGTGTTTTGCTATTGTTTTTACAAATTGTTACTACACAGGAAGGCATAATTATAGTTTTCCATAAATGTTTTCTAGACGACGGCTCGTGACGTACTAAGAGCGATGAGCATGGTTTTAGTGTAGGTGTGTGAGTGAGCTTGTGTATTTACTTGAAGGAGCACGGTTTGGTGGCTTCACTTTTGATGTTCGCGGTGCGCTGTCTACCTTTTTTTGTTGGTCTGAGCTCAACACGATAGACTTTAATTGAAAAGAGCGGGTACCTACGCGCAAGTAGCCAAGTCGAATAAAATAATATACATACATATACAGTATATGCTTTGTCAGAGTCTTAGTAAAAACCTAAGAATTTAGAATAATGATAACATTTAAGCGTATCGACTTGTCACTAGTATGAGAACCGCCGCGGAAGGTTCACTCACTTCGAGCCTGGACACAATCTGTGATTCATTCACTACTCCATTCGTACACCGCCTTTTACTTAGAAAACAATATTATAATTACCTTTCAGAAGAAAGTTTTTTCCAGTTAACAATGGGAAATTTCAAAGGAATTTCTCAGCGAGGTAAGATACTTTGGAATTTTAATGAATAAAAAGCATTCCTCGTTCCTGGTATGTGGTGTAGGTATGTACCTATTGAGAAAAAGGTAGTTCGTGTTTCCTACATGCAGGTAGGGATCGCCGGCACTCGTGACTCGAGCAGTTTTATCAGTTCGATGGAACTCAATTATCCCATAACGTCGAGTCCTGGGAACTTAAGGAAATGCCAAGACCTTGTGTCCGTACTTATGCTGCTGCAGTAGCTAACTACAAAATAAACATCACTGCTTGTGATCATTATGAAGCAAAGATACTATGTTATAAAGGTTCAAACAGAGAACATGAAACATCTGATTTGCAACTAAATTGTCGAAAGAAGAATGGGAGAGTAATCCTCTAAATACTTTATGCATATAGAGTGAGAAGAACACCGGGCAGGCACGCTCAGAAGGTGTAGTGCAGTCAGCACGAGGCGGCGCGCGCGGCACGCGTTACGTGCTGGGAGACCATTGTACTGCGGCGTAGTGGGCAATATACAAGTGTCGAGAATGTTCCGTGCTGCCTTCACCGCTGGGAGAGTGCCCGCGCGAGTGCTCGCAGCGAGTGAGTCTTCTCTGCTTAGCTCGCGCAGGCGGGCGCAGGCGGGCGTAGGCGGGGGGCGCCGGCCGGGCTAGCGGCGCCACTGTGTCAAGGCCCCGCTCTACTCAACAGAAATACTCCACTAGAGAGATGCACCAGTCTGAACACTCACTTAATGTAGTGCGCCTACTTCTCACAGCTGTTCGACAATTATTTGGTTTGCATTATAAAAATGGAGTTCTGCTTTGTTCTCAAGCTTCAGTCTCTCTCGACGCTCAGATTTTATTTCAGGAAATAATAAAACAGTCGATGGTGAAAACGTTACGGAAAGAAGTCCATAATACCTACACTGCATTTTGATTGAAAATCTTATTTTAAATTTGTGGCGGCCGATGTTTATTTTTTCGATGTTGCGCCAGTAGTGAGGTACCATTGCAGGAGGTACCTCCAGTGCTGTGGCGGTACTGTGGCTGTACTGTACATATACTGTGGCGTTACGGGCGTCGCTCGCCGGCACCACTACGACGCACTTCAGCCTTATTAATCATTTGCTCAAAGCCATTGTCTCCGCGACACGATATTACAATACCACGACGGAACCCGCTTGTAAATTGCTTAAAATTAATGACTTTCGGTTCTAAATTAATGAAACTTCATCCGGTTAGTGTCGATACCTTCCGTGCCGTCCTCCGAAACTCCTAAGTACAGAAACGTGTTTAAATTTCCTAAACTCTGCCGGAATCGACGATCGCCGGTAGTATACGAGGTCGTAGACATCCAGTGGCTCTCGAGGGCAGTCGAGGGCCCGCTACCGACACATAAACAGACTATTAGAGCGGGCGGCGCCGCGGGACACACACAGTCACGTTAAGCCGTTAGAGGTTGCGATATAGCGCAGTGGGATGTATCTGGGGCAGGTTAAAACCGGGAGAGATTTAAACCGGTCACGGCCTTGAAGCCCGGCCAAAACCGTGCGAGCGGCGCCGCTAGCGAGGGAGGGTGCCCACTACTTATGCACGTCGTTGGTGACTACGAGCCGCAGGCCGCCCGTCAGCGGACGCGTATGTGGTGCCACTTTAAGGAAAACGGGAGATCGTTATCTGGAACTTATTCCCGGGATAAGGTTGTCGGGAGGCGTGTGTGCCTATTATATTAACAGATACAATCTGGTCTCTGATCGTCTGATGTCACAGACTTGATTTTACTTCAGTTCCTACAAGTTATTGATTGCTTCGCTCTTATAATGTCGAGAGCTGCGTATATTACGTTTTCGTGTTCTGTAAAAATACATCATAATTTCTATGAGCGAGTATTTGGATGAGCAAGTACATATAGTCAGTAGTTCCGGGCCTGATCTGTGAACAAGAAAGGCTGACTTCAAGTAAATGGCACACGGTCTAGGAGGAAGAACAAGTAGTTTGGCTTTCTATTTAAGCTACAAAATTCAAGTCTCAATTTCCTTTCGCATCCTTAAGTTAGGCTGCACCTTCCAGACGAAGCAACTTCTGCGAACAAAACTTAGGTACACTGTCCGATAACAGGCAATTCGTATTTACTCGTATAGAACCATATTATATCTATACACATCCTACAGTGCTATCGACATTACACACTATTTCTAATAATATAAGACCGCAGCCGCCTGCTGCCGGGCACTTGTCCGTGCAGTACTTTGCAAGCACTACTCCATCGCTAATCGATTCTTTATTATCGACATGTCCCCACATTCGCTTGTGAGTGGTGCTGGTTCGTAACTTCCCTCTCCCCCTCCCCTCCCTCTCGTTCTTCCTGTTTTTTGGGTTCCGAACCTCTATATGGAAAAAAACGGAACCCTTACATGTTCACTTGGTTGTGTCTGTCTGTCTGTCCGTCTGTCTCAGCCGATGTTCTCGAATCTACTGGACGGACGGACGAATTGAAAATGGGGTCATTTATGGGAGGCAAATTAGAAAACATAGAAATGATTTTTCAACTATACCGTGTGACGTAATAAATGAAAGGCGTATTGTGTGGCTGCTTCGATTATTTTCAAAATTAATGGTTTTGAAGTTATTCAAGAAACTAGGTGAAAAATGACTATGTCCCTCCTTATTTATTTAAACTTCATATACATTAGTGGTACATGGGCGGACTTAATGCAACAAGGCATTCTCTACCAGACAACCTTTATTTATATTTTTTTATTTAAAAAAAAAAATACAGATAACAGTTCTTTGCCTGTCGAGATTAATTACAAGAAAACCTATAAGAAGTCTAAAATTAACTTGACACTAAAAAGTATAAAATATTTTTAAATTTCTACCTTGCTTTGGGATTGACTTATACTTACAATAAATCACTTTAGTTACTAGATTTTAGTGACTTTAATTTGAGAAGGTCACTGTTTTATCTTTGAAGTTCAACGTCCAATGCAAATGCAATATACCGAGCTATAACTAAACCCAACGAAGAAACACCAATACCGAATAGAAACAATAAAGTCATGCCCGAATAGATAACCCCAAAAACATGGAAATTCAGGTTGACTTGTACACATCTGCGTACCCCTCCACAGCGTACCGGCGTGATGTTATGTTATGAACTGGTGTAAACAATGAACAGGCATGCGATTTCAGCAATCCCGGGAGATTTCCTATCATTTATTGAAGAGTTCCGTTACCCATCTCCGAAGTTCTTCAGATCTTCACCAAATTGAAATGGGAACAGACCAGGAAAATACTCTTCCAAACAAAAAAGAATCGCTAAACATTTGGAGAAAATATATCGCTGAAAATCATTTTTCCTGAATTGCGTTAGAAAGTATATCAAACAATGTGCCATTGTGCCTTTATTTGAGGGTTAGTCGACATGCCAGAGTTGTGGAATTTGTTAGAAAGAGTCTTAGTCGGTAAGAGTCCAGACTCTTACTGACTAAAACTCATCCGTGTCAGCACTTCCTTGCGCTCCGCCCAGAGCCCGAGGACTCATTAAAATAACATAATCGTACATAACCACCATACCCTATGTTCACAAATAAATAATTTGAATTTGAATTTGAAAAAAGCTGAACAACATGTAACAGACTAAACGCAATACCTCTTATGGGGTCATTGTATTCATCATTATGAACAACTTTGACTATAAGGGCAACACTGAATCGCGAAAAAAAAATCGACTGTCATTAATGTGCGCATAACACGACAAAATGTACTGAACAGCAGATTTTATTTTTCGCGATTTCGTCCTTGGTCCCATAGTAAAAGTTGTTCATAATGATTAGTACAATGACCCCTTAAGAGGTATTGCGTTCATTCTGTGACATGTTGTAGAACCTCCTCCTTCTTGAAGTCGGTTAAAAATGAGATTCGTTCGGAATCCTTTGCTAGTCCGACTCGCACTTGGCCAGTTTTTTATTTTTATCGCTTCTGTGTTCCCCCTACTATGTTCTACTATGTACGAGTACGTATCCTACGTCGTCCTACCTTCTAATTAAGTGATCAATCATTCTTGTTCTTCCTTACCTTCCTATCTGCTCACCCTCGTAATGTTTTAATTAGGTAATTGTCATTTCTGTTTTACCCCTTTTAAGGGTTACGTAGTCACCCCACCGAGGGTGTCCCCACGTTGCCGTCATGTTGGGGTTTGTGTGGTGATCTTGAAACTCTGCCGGTAGAGTTACTCATGCCGTAAAGATCCAAGTGAGAGATCAGACAAAGAAGGACACGAGAGGGGCACACCGTTCGGAGACTTGAGTAGCGTTCGGATCTTCGGACGGTGTGCGGCACCGGATAAACCGGCACTGGCCATGCAAATATAAAATAAAAGAAAGGTGGAGCGTCTGCACAGGCGGCGAAGGCCCTAGCACCAGTGGTGCAACAGCCACCCCCGCCGTCAAAGTCTCCTGCGGCGGAAAGTAAATGGCAAGTGGCCGGAGAGAAGAAGAAAGGCAGCCAGGGCGGCCAAGAAGAGCAAAAAGCGTCGCGGCTGCGGAGGAGTTGGTGATCGCCGTTGTCAGGGGGGGGATTGCTCTGCCGCGCAGGTGAAGGCAGGCACCATACGTCCTGACCACACGGGCATGCGAATCGTTGTAGTAAACTGCCCCGTGTCGGCGGCCCACAAACTTTCGGAGGGCGGAAGGCTCTTGGTGGGTTGGGTTTCTGCGCAGGCCAAACTGCTGGAACCCAGAACTCTGAGGTGCTTCCGCTGCCAAGTAGCAACCACAAAAAGTCTTCCACCACCGCCGCTACCGCCACCGCCGGAGCCGCTGCCGCCGCTGCCACTGCGACAGCCGCAATGGAGCTCAGGAAGCTCAAGTGGCTCAGGAGGGGGCTGAAATGGAATGTCAATAATTGTAACGGCCCTATTTCACCTCCTCCAGGCGAACATCAGCCACTGCGCCGCTCAGGACCTGTTCCTGAACATGGCACAGTGATTGATGCCTGCGGACGGCGAGAGTTGGGTAGCTCGCCGTCCGATCAGATAGGCCTTAGTGGGCAGCGCGTTTTGTTCCACGCGCGCCTCAAAGAGATTCCAGCAAAGAAGACGGGGCCCGTTAGGGCCAGAGCCTGCCAGGGTTGCGGGATTTGTTTGTTTTATGGAACACGGATGGGTTTTAGTCTGTATGAGTCTGACACTCTCTTCCGCTCCATTCAGAGCGGAAATCATTTTGATTGATGATTTCCCATCCATTTAAAAAGGTTCCGTAACAAGGAACCCTTCTAGTTTCGTCATGTCCGTCTATTGTCTGTTTCCGTTCGCAGTTTAGCTCAGACCCGCTTAATGCTAGAAAGTTGAGGTATGCATATTGATCACGCCAACAAACTAGTAAAATAAAATCCTGAAATAAAAATATTATGGGGTTACCTAAAAAATCCCCCCCCCCCTCCTACTCGTAAAGTGGCGATGAAATAATAAAAATATTGAGGGTTTGCTAAAACCATTTTTCCTTCCAAAGATTCGTTTGCGAAATAATAAGCTTTAATTAAAGCCAGCCAAACGGTTATTTTTGGGGGCTTGAAAAAATTCATGGTAGTAGCATAATTATAATGAATTTTAAAGGAAAACGCGTGGCCCACACACGCACTTGGCCGCTTTTGTACCATCTTTTTGCATTTCATTAGATCAATATTTCTGCTTCATGTGAGTCTTACATATTCCTGGCACAGAGGTCACCTTCTGTTATAGCGTACCTACATAGTGCGAGCGTGTTATCGTGCGCTAGTGTGAAGTAATGGCGGCGGAGCTCAGACGCGAGGCGCGCGCTGTCTGCTGGTGCCGGCCATACTTGCATTCTGCACGATCTAGACAAATAACTCGACGCGCCTCCGCCGTTGCCGCGCGCACCTGCCGACTCTGCCTGCTCGCAAGCCACCGCATGGCGCATACATTACTCCTTCCGCTCAAAGATACCGATCACAGCTTCTACCGCCGACAGCAATGGATAGGGGCGAGGTGATAGTGTGCCTGGCGAGTGCAAAAGCTTATATTGGAGTAGCGGTTATCACGTCCGCAGCCGTGGGAATGGTTACGTGGCGACACGAACACACCACTCTTGGCACGAACCCCATACCTTCTCGGTTTGTACAAATACTATAAGTACTTATACAGATCTTAACCCAGAGGTAAATTACGGGCACTTTCGCATTATCTACCGACATTACGAGCGGTCACTAGTCACTCGTTCAGCGATGCGCAATTTTTATTTATTTGTTTAGTGTCAGCCACGTGGCCCACGTCGGCCGTCGGTCGTCCACTTTATAACCAATTGAACGCAGCTCGGCGAGGTACTGAAACGTGAAAAGATTGCTCTCAATTCGTTCCAGTTAACAGCCAAGCTTGTATCGCGCGTGATCTGATAAAATGATACAATGCAATTAGGGCTGCTGCCGCGGCGCGCGCGATCCGTCGCGAGCCCGGCGCCCGGCACCCGCTGCCTTGGTTGTATTTACTCAGCGTGGATGCCAACTCTCCGGGGCGGACGGCTAGTTCGAAACAATTGCCGAGTTCATTGTAAGCCGGCTGCCATCTTGATACATACCTATGTCCCAGCACCTATGTACACTTCTCTTTATATTTTTTTAAGGATTGGAAATCGTCAAATGACTCCTCCCGCTCTGGGCGAAGCGGAAGGGAGTGTCAGACTCTTCCTGACTAAAACCCATCCGTGTTCCTCCTTTGCGTTCCAGGGCCGCGGTGACTCTTTCGAACAAATCCCGCAGCCAATACATGTACACTTCTCTATAAGTTTTTATATTTAGTTAGCTGTGTGACGGTTCTGTTCTGGAACATGTGTGGCGCTCTCTTGAGAATGACGTTGTATTTGATCGTGATCGGTTTGTCTTGATCTCCCTCGGCTCTACGACGGAAAAAATATTCAAGTCACGAAAGTAAGGATAGAAAATACTTTAACCTTCCAACGTAAGTAGGTACCTATACCTTTTTGTTTTGGGTGACACTAATGTTATAAGTAGCTGTGTACCTATACGTACCTACCTTACAACCTTATATGTTTTTATACTTAAATGTATTGTGTTTTATGGGCCCTAATTGCCTGAAATAAAGGATAAATAAATAATAGATCTAAGGTATCTATACAAATAAGGTATCTATGAAAAAAAGGTAAGTATCACTTCAAAAAGTCGATATAGATGCTCGACCGAGATTTAATTACTTACCTAATTACCGTTAGCCACAGGCGGCAACCCTAAATAAATGCAATCCCAGCTGATGTTGATTTTATTACGCAATATCTGAAAATGAGCGCTACTCGCCCCGTACGGCGGCGTGCGGCGGCGTGCGGCACGTTACGAATTACGGTTATCGCGCACGTCTTGTACCGTAATTAAATGCCGGCCACTCGCTCGTGTGTCTTTGGCAAAATAAACTGTTTGACTGACTGCGTCCACTGACCAATGATTACAATACGTCATTTTCTGGGACGTCTTCGCTTCGCTTCGAATCGGAACAAATGGAAACAAAGCGGCCGCTCTCGGTGTACGCATCATGCATACCTAGATACCTATCCATGTGTTTGAAACAAACGGGCTTGCATTTCCGCACTCGCAGTACCTGCTACTTGGCTACCTAACCCAGCCCTAATCAATTAGGTACCTACATAAAAAAACTATGTTGGTAAACGTCTTGTAAAAAATGTTTAAAAAAAATGAACGCCCCTACGTGGTTTAACTCTTTGACCCCTACGTACTCGTAGTTAAATAGGTATACACACGAGATAATTTAGAGCATTGTTACACTGTCAAGTTACTCGAATGGAAGAGAGCTAAATTGTTAGTGCAGGACATTAAAGCAGGCAGTGTCTTCGTTGCAACCGCTTATCTGGATAATGTAAGGCAAGCGACAGACTGTGTATAATGTTTTAACCATTTGTAGAGAAACTATTTCACTAATTTATTTAAATATACTCACGGTTATTCACGTAATACGCCGTAGTGACCAAAAATTACCAGAGAGACGCAGACGCAGAGGACGACCACAGACAACCTGGAAAAGGACAGTCCATAATGCTAAATCATAAACGCAAAACCATTTCTGCCAAGAGTGGTAAAATATGAAGAGTAGGGAAAAAGCCTCGCGATTTATTCACAAGCTGTGCGCGACTTCGTTGACATAGATGAGGTGAGATTCTACGTAGGTACAGTCAAAGTAGGTACCCAGCATTACCGGACCCCTCTTAGAATTAAGAAAATAGGAAATTGGGAATGCAAGCCAATGACTTGACTGTATCTCTTCCGTTTAAAATAAACCGGACTAGTCTTGGTAATTTTCGAAATGAGAAAAGTATCTATTTATGACAAATGCTTCTCTACGCACGAATATAACGGTGGTACCTATCACCTGTAAAAACACAGAAAAACTGAATTCTACCCCCGCAGCAGATAATGTCTGACCCTTTTTTTTATTGATAGGAAATCATCAAATGACGTCTTCCGCTCTGGGTGGAGCGGGAGGGAGTGTCAGACTCTTACTGACTAAAACCCATCCGTGTTCCTCCTTATGCCCGTTGCGTTCCAAGGCCGCGGTGACTCTTTCTAACAAATTCCGCAACAATGTCTTACCCTAGGCTGGGCTTGTCATGACGAAACATAGGCTCACTGGGATGCACAAACTTATTGGGAATGCGGCGATCCTGAAAACCACATTACCGAAGCTATTACCTGTTTGTTTCAGTTTCGATAATATTTTGTTGGCGATTTGTGATTTTCAGCCGAGTAACAATGCAAAGTTTTGGAGGACTGTGCATAGTTGCTGTGTGTGGCATATTCTTCCATGGCCGTATATAGAAACACAGGGAGGAGAGGTTTGGTAAACAAATAACATCGATGCAGTTTTAGTTTTCATAAAAATCGGGCCGATTTATTTATTTTTTTTGTTTGATTCACCAGAATACAGGGAAGGTTTTAAAAAAAAATTGGTAGGTAGGGTAGTTAGGGAGCGAAGCCGCGGGGGACAGCTAGTTTTAAATATTTTTATATCATATAAAAGCTAAGTTATTCCAGTTCATTGCTCGCAAGTGTAGATGTAGTATTCATTTGTGCGAGAAAATAAATTATTTGTATTTGTACCTACTTACTATTGAATGTTTATTAACTAATCATAAACACGCGTAATCGAAATAAAGGGGGTGTCGTATAAACCGGGATTATACACCACTCACTGGACAGACGTGGGGTAGGTAGGTATTTCGATATTCTCGCAGTCAGTACTCGGACAGAGAGGAGACGAGATGTGTTGAATGAAACAATCCGATTTCGTTATTTCCACATCTCTTCTCCGCTTAGCTTATCGGATTGGCTTAATACTTAACACATCTCCTCTCCTCTCTGCTTTAGTGGAAACCGGGCCTGACTACCGTCTGAGCTTCGTTCCTACCGCAACTTTGTGTTAAACAGCAAAACATGTTTAGTCAAGAAACATTGAAAATGTTTGCTGATCTTATGTTGTGGTCAGCTTCCAGTCTAACCGGATGCACCTACTCAGCTACAAGTATTTTACATGTTGCCACTGCCTATCTGACCTCCACAATTCAGTAACTGGGTTGTAAGTGTAACCCAGTTACTGGGTCCATTCCGACGCACAGAATAGTCTCGGTATGAAATGGATGGTCACCCATCCACGGACCAAACGCGGTAAATGTCGCTTAACCTCGCAGATCGACCCATTTTACACTAAAGAATATACCAAATGAGACCTTAAAGTGAAAAAAAAAATTATAACACATCCGTTTTTGTGTCACAGAAGTAGGTGTCATTATTTTCCCAAATTTCAACTGAATCGGTGCAGTAAACTCGGAGAAAATTGGCTGTGACAGACGAACAAACAGACAGATGCACGATTGACCCTACAAAGGTATAATTCTTCAATATGGAAGTCCGGAACTCTAAAAAACCTCGACCACAAAAAAACGACTGAAAAGTTCCAGACCAATCACTTTTCAAGCAGTCTGATGAATGTTCTAAAGTATAGTCTGATGAATGTTGTATAGTATATCGGATACAAGACAATATCACCCTAATGACCACGTACTTCTGAAACACATTTTAGGTCGGAAAAAAATAAAAGCTTGTTGACAGGTGGTCTCACTGCTGCCACCTGCACGTCATTCCAGATAACCCTCTTTTCATAACTATTTTATTACATGAACAAAACTAAAAATAAATTAATGTATTGCTAGGTCAAGCTTTTCTGACGTCCTATTATTTACTCCCAAACCGCGATTTCGACTTTTGTCCGCATTGACAGCGACTTTTAAATCGCTTTTGTTCACGCAAATAGTCGCCATAGAGTCGATGGCAACAAAAGTCGCTGTGTTCCACACACGCGATGACGCGACACAGTGACTTTTGTTGCCGGCGATTTAGCTTGGTTCTTGCAGAACATAGGTTCACGAGTTTTGTCTACTGTTGTTTAGTTACCTCCTTGCACAATAATACTATAATAATATTATAATTAATGAATCCGATTTAAATTTTGTTTTGTAAATGTTGCCTTATTACATTTTTTGAGTTGCTGATTGCTGATCTCTAGTCTTTGTAAAGCTTGGTTTACACAAAATTAGTAATATTAGTCTATGGTCAATCTGGCCGCTAGAGTCTGACCAACGAAAGCTGAAACGAATTAATATATAATTCTAAACTTGTAATAATTAAGCTGACTTTGTAGGTATTTTATTATGGTTTTTTAATTTTATCACTGAGTGTACTTAACCAAGGACTTGAAAGTCTCTGGTTAGTATTATTATACTGTCACATAAATTGTATTTGCTCTCTTCAGACGTAAGTGTGAATAATAAAAATTGAAGGGTCTAAAAATCAAAGAAAGTGGAATACTCCAAGAAAAAATCGTCCACTTTTAGCAACAGTTTCCAATTTGGTCAATTTTGATATTTTGGCTAAAAGCACCGAACAGAAACAAAATTAACGAATTATAAGAAATGAAAAAATAAGTTACAACACTGAGAAGCCTGCACAATGAGCTGAAGGAAGCTATCTGGGTTTATGGGATGCCGTGAAACTCTTGAAAAAATTTACACAAGAACGGGTTTGATTTTCAAAACAATAACAATACAACATGGGCTTTACTTACAGAAAAATATGATATTACGGCATGGACACACAGATTCTTGAGAACAATACATCAAAAGAGACTAGAAGGTAAAAATATTATAGGCGAATGAAACGACATGTTTCATCAAGTCTTAAATGGGCCATTTTCACCAAGCCAAACTGATCGCGATCAGCATATAAACCACGTTTATGAGCTGTCAGTGTCACTACTTTTCTATGGAATATTGACGCTGACAGCTCTTGAACGCAGTACTGATCGCGTTCAGTTTCATTGGTGAAAATGTCACTTTGTGTCAAGATTTTACTAGTCCAAGCATGTTAGCCGCGTGGCCATTGTTCTTTGTGTCTGAAATATGCTGACATCAAAACACAGTTTAAATACGAACATTCATACACGTTATGTAGGAACTAGATAAACAGCTGTATAGACAAGTAGCATTATTGTAGCTATACGTTTATCGACTTATTTTTGGTTCCTTGCTTGGCATTCAGAGGGCTCTGCTCGTGAACAAAAATCGAAAACGTCAGTTACGTCTATTATACCATTTATATTAGTCTATGCCTTAGTCCACCATCACCATCACGAAAAAATTTCTGTTCTTGGCATGGCAATTTTGCAAATAGTGGGAATGTGGGTTTATAGAATTGTTGACTTTGTCTATGGAAAAACCAAAAATAAAGTTTTTTGAATACCAACATCTAGAAACAAAATGTTAACCTCAAAATGACATGGAAATAACATTAAATAAACTTAAAACAACAAGAAAACATTATTAGATACAATTCTATACATATCATACTGTTACCTAAAAAACAATACCTTCATGTCGGTAATACGAATGCTATTATGCTAATAAATCTACACACTTCAACTTTGACGTTTATTTTCGCGGTAGACAAACGTTAATTCTTTCATTGAAACGTACAGAATTCTGTTGACGTCTACACTTTTTTACTTTAATTCTAGTATGGGGCGCTTAAATTAAGCTCTAACTAGTATTACGAAAGACAGGCAGCGTAGGTAAGTTGGCTGAATTAAATATTTTATTGTGTTATGTGAAGGGACAGTCGATCACTTCCGTTGAGACAGGAAAAGGAAGTGTGTTTTATGGCGGTCGAAGGCATGGCTATTACGAGCTTGACATCCTTATCCTGTTGAATTTCAATCAATAATATTGAGACGTAAAAGCGCGAACTGAAATTTCAAGAATTCGTTAACTACAATGGTGATGCCTCATTAATTAACATGCTAGAGAATTAAGAAACATAAAGACTGAACATTTTCACTGACATTAAATAAAAACTTTGTTCTGAATCATATAGTTTGTCTCATTTTTATTTACATGGTTGAATATGGTAAACAAATTACAAAAATGATATACTTAAAACAAAGATGTCTTTTGTACTGTTAATAATATTAATTAGTAAGGGAAGTTAACTATTACCACAAACCTATTGAATGATTTCCAATATTTTCACTGTCAAAAAGACAATATTATCAGCTCACAATAATAGAACAACTGAACCACATTACTTTCACTTAGTGGTTATTTTTTTATTTTGCCTGTGTTTTGAAATGATTTCACAAACTCATTTCAATAAAACATTCTTCAGGCATGGTTAGGCATCGGTCAGTCAGAAAAATAAACCTGTCAGTCTAAAAGCTTAGTTCTGATCTGTTAGATACTTATTGTAAGAACAGGAATGCTAATTTGTGATAGCACTTTATATTCAGGCATAGGTATGGTACTTACTTCCAGATGAACCACAATGACTTCAGACCTGTGTTCCGAGGATGTGGTGGTGCGCATCACAGCACCTCAGATAATAACTGTAAGTGTAGCTCCAATAATAATAATATTTTTTGTAGAAATATTTAAAAATGTAATTTATATTACAAATGAATAAAGGAAATAATAATTTAATAATAATTTATTCAAATAAAAACGTTCACAAAAAATATTAAAACACAGGAATAATATTTTCCATACAATAATTGTATGGAATTATTATAGTGCCTAAAAATAAACTAAACAAAAATATTAATAGTATAGGTGCAAGTAATGGTGGTTCGGAGCAATGTGTTGATGCTGTTATGCAACAATATAAACTGATAAAAATAATGACTTATTCAAGGGCTATGAAACTGGCAATGATTGCCATTAATGATGAAACAAGTTTTGGTTATGTGGGTAACATGTCGCTGGGGTGGTGCAGTCGCAGACGCTGGTGCCGGCGGGGGGCGCGGGCGGCGCGGGGGGCGCGGGCGGCGCGGGGGCGCGCGTGGCGGCGTCGTCGGCGGCCGTGGAGCTGGGCCGGCGCCTGCTGCTGGCGGCGCGCGCGGGCGACACGCCGCTCGTGCTCGACCTCATGGCCAAGGGCGCGCCCTTCACCACTGACTGGGTACGTGTAGCTTCACATTACACAACTTCATCATCTTCATCTTGTATTCGTATTTTCGAAGACCTAGGCATCTATGCCGCCACATGTGAACTACAAAAATACGCATCTTAATCCTACATCGCGCTATCGTGCTCCGCGCGATTTTAGTAGTACAACATTAACCATCAGACGTCGCCGCTGCACCTGGGTGCGGTTAGCGTGGCCGCGTGGTCGGTAACGGCAGAGTTGTACAGCTGGGCACGTCGCCGCTGCACCTGGGTGCGGTTAGCGTGGCCGCGTGGTCGGTAACGGTAGAGTTGTACAGCTGGGCACGTCGCCGCTGCACCTGGGTGCGGTTAGCGTGGCCGCGTGGTCGGTAACGGCAGAGTTGTACAGCTGGGCACGTCGCCGCTGCACCTGGGTGCGGTTAGCGTGGCCGCGTGGTCGGTAACGGCAGAGTTGTACAGCTGGGCACGTCGCCGCTGCACCTGGGTGCGGTTAGCGTGGCCGCGTGGTCGGTAACGGCAGAGTTGTACAGCTGGGCACGTCGCCGCTGCACCTGGGTGCGGTTAGCGTGGCCGCGTGGTCGGTAACGGTAGAGTTGTACAGCTGGGCACGTCGCCGCTGCACCTGGCGGCCGGCAACGCGCACCTGGACACGTGCGCCGTGCTGCTGCGCGCCGGCGTGTCCCGCGACGCGCGCACCAAGGTGGAGCGCACGCCGCTGCACCTGGCGGCCAGCGCCGGCCACGCCGCCGTGGCGCGCCTGCTGCTGGACGCGGGCGCCGCCGTGGACGTGCGGGACATGCTGCGCATGACGCCGCTGCACTGGGCGGCGCAGAACGGGCACGCGGGCGCCGCGGCCGAGCTGCTGCGCGCCGGCGCCGACCCGCACGCGCTCAACAAGTTCCACAAGTCGCCGCACTCGCTGGCGCTGCAGCTGCGGCGCGACGACCTGGCGCGCCTCATGGACGACGCACTGCGCGAGCGCGAGGCTGCGCGCTCCGTGTCCGCGCTGGTCCACGGTACGCCCTCCAGGCCTCCAGGCCTCCAGCCGACACCGGCCCCGCTTGGCTCCGTTGTTGCGGCTTTTGAATCTTAAAATGATGCGCGAATGTTTTTTACTCTAGAACAAATGGCAGAAACCGCGGCGGAAGAACCTCAAATACAAACATTTGAAGCCGTACAAAGTGAGTCAGTTTTTTCTGTATTAGTAATAATTATGTATATGATTGTTGTTCTATGCTCATACATATGGTGTATGACTTGTACTTATTGTTTTTTTCTTCATAGGAATCCAAGATTTGAAGCCTACCAAACCGAAGCAAACTGAAAAGACTATCAAGCAAGAACTAAACCTTGAGGTATGATTATCATGCGTAATTAAGACAAAAACGAAATTAAGATTTTATGTGTGGACGGAGGTTAACGTGTTGCAGTGTATGTACAGTGCGAGTCGCCCGGTGCGGGGAGTGCTGCGGGCGCGGGGGGTGCTGCGGGCGCGGGGGTTGCGGGAGGCTCGGCGGCGGCGGCGCTGCTGCGCTCGCACGGCATCACGCTGCTGCCCACGGACGACGGCAGCACCGTGCTCAACGCGCTGCAGAGCGGACGCACCGTCGTGCTCTCAGGTACGCACGCTAACGTACAAACACTCGGCGGCGGCGGCGCTGCTGCGCTCGCACGGCATCACGCTGCTGCCCACGGACGACGGCAGCACCGTGCTCAACGCGCTGCAGAGCGGACGCACCGTCGTGCTCTCAGGTACGCACGCTAACGTACAAACACTCGGCGGCGGCGGCGCTGCTGCGCTCGCACGGCATCACGCTGCTGCCCACGGACGACGGCAGCACCGTGCTCAACGCGCTGCAGAGCGGACGCACCGTCGTGCTCTCAGGTACGCACGCTAACGTACAAACACTCGGCGGCGGCGGCGCTGCTGCGCTCGCACGGCATCACGCTGCTGCCCACGGACGACGGCAGCACCGTGCTCAACGCGCTGCAGAGCGGACGCACCGTCGTGCTCTCAGGTACGCACGCTAACGTACAAACACTCGGCGGCGGCGGCGCTGCTGCGCTCGCACGGCATCACGCTGCTGCCCACGGACGACGGCAGCACCGTGCTCAACGCGCTGCAGAGCGGACGCACCGTCGTGCTCTCAGGTACGCACGCTAACGTACAAACACTCGGCGGCGGCGGCGCTGCTGCGCTCGCACGGCATCACGCTGCTGCCCACGGACGACGGCAGCACCGTGCTCAACGCGCTGCAGAGCGGACGCACCGTCGTGCTCTCAGGTACGCACGCTAACGTACAAACACTCGGCGGCGGCGGCGCTGCTGCGCTCGCACGGCATCACGCTGCTGCCCACGGACGACGGCAGCACCGTGCTCAACGCGCTGCAGAGCGGACGCACCGTCGTGCTCTCAGGTACGCACGCTAACGTACAAACACTCGGCGGCGGCGGCGCTGCTGCGCTCGCACGGCATCACGCTGCTGCCCACGGACGACGGCAGCACCGTGCTCAACGCGCTGCAGAGCGGACGCACCGTCGTGCTCTCAGGTACGCACGCTAACGTACAAACACTCGGCGGCGGCGGCGCTGCTGCGCTCGCACGGCATCACGCTGCTGCCCACGGACGACGGCAGCACCGTGCTCAACGCGCTGCAGAGCGGACGCACCGTCGTGCTCTCAGGTACGCACGCTAACGTACAAACACTCGGCGGCGGCGGCGCTGCTGCGCTCGCACGGCATCACGCTGCTGCCCACGGACGACGGCAGCACCGTGCTCAACGCGCTGCAGAGCGGACGCACCGTCGTGCTCTCAGGTACGCACGCTAACGTACAAACACTCGGCGGCGGCGGCGCTGCTGCGCTCGCACGGCATCACGCTGCTGCCCACGGACGACGGCAGCACCGTGCTCAACGCGCTGCAGAGCGGACGCACCGTCGTGCTCATCAAGTTGCTAAACGCCTCAACTGAATAATTGCAGATGCTGGCAAATTGATGCTGAAAGAAAGCGAGTCATCTCCGCCGTCGGTGAGCAAAGTGGCGTCCATCGTCAACCAGGGCAAGGGCATGGTGCTGACGGCCACGCCCGTCAAGTCGCCGCCCAAACCCGGCGTCAAGATATTCACCATCAACAACAAGCTGCTGGCCGTGCCCAAGGACAACAAGATACCCGTTAAGAAGATTATCAACCCACAAGACATGCAGGTCATTTATATTTTAGTAGTCTACTAACGATTTCTAGTCTCTTTATCTCTGTGTCCCAATAAGACATGAATGAATCCTACTAATATTATAAAGGTGAAAGTTTGTATGTTTGTGTAACAATCAGGCAAAAACGGCTGAAGGGATTTGGATGAAATTTGGCACACATGTAGTTCATATCCTGGAATAAAAAATAGGCTACTTTTTATACCAGTAAGTGGCATGGAATAATGGAGACTGAGGAGGAAGTGGAAACTCAGAGCCGCTGCTGCCTTAGTACTTCAGATTCACAAGTACCAGGAGACCAAAAACATCAAGTACCAGGAGACCAGAAACATGTCATAGTATTTTTGGGCTGGTATAATTATGTAGGTAGGGTAGGTGTAGGGTATGTGTAGGGAAGGTGTAGGGTAGGTGTAGGGTAGGTGTAAGGTAGGTGTAGGGTAGGTGTAAGGTAGGTGTAGGGTAGGTGTAGGGTGGGTGTTTCCTGAGTAAAAATTTACAATACAAATCAGGAAACCTTGCTATTTCCAATATTCACGCGGGCGAAGCCGCAGCTGGAAGAAGCTAGTAAATAATAATTTTAATTTTCAGGTTAAGTTCGTGCAACTGCCTGCAGACGCAAAACTACTCTCCCCATCCAAGGTAGTTCCCATGAAGGCGAAGAACAGAATCGCGCCCCGCGCGGCCACGCCCGCCGTGACGTCACTGGGTGGCCAGCGGCCCGCCGTCAAGATCTTCATGAACAAGAGCAACTTCAACCGCCTCATCGCCACCGCCGCTCGCCCCGAGCACGCCGAGGTGCGTCGCCGCAGCACGAGCGCGCTGCTGACCTCGCGTGTCACGCTAATCGAACGTATGTTGTGGCAGGTGTCGGCGAGCAGCGCGGCGGACAGCTCGCCGGAGCCGGCGGGCGGTGCGGACAGCCCGGGCGTGCTGCGCGAGCAGCTGGCTGCGGGCGGCGCGGACAGTCCGGGCGTGCTGCGCGCGCAGCTGGCGGCGGCGCAGCGCTCGCTGGCGGCGCTGCGGCGAGAGCTCAAGAGCACGCGCGCGCGCCTGGCGCAGTACGAGCGCGTGCCGCTGTAGCGCCGAGCCCGGGACCGCGCGTGCCACTGTAGCGCCGAGCCCGGGACCGCGCGTGCCACTGTAGCGCCGAGCCCGGGACCGCGCGTGCCACTGTAGCGCCGAGCCCGGGACCGCGCGTGCCACTGTAGCGCCGAGCCCGGGACCGCGCGTGCCACTGTAGCGCCGAGCCCGGGACCGCGCGTGCCACTGTAGCGCCGAGCCCGGGACCGCGCGTGCCGCTGTAGCGCCGAGCCCGGGACCGCGCGTGCCACTGTAGCGCCGAGCCCGGGACCGCGCGTGCCACTGTAGCGCCGAGCCCGGGACCGCGCGTGCCACTGTAGCGCCGAGCCCGGGACCGCGCGTGTCACTGTAGTCGGTTAGCAACGTTGGAGGAAAGTACTATGAAATTACCCTCTTATGTTACATTAACATATTTAATCTAGTTATTAGATAGGAATTTTCAAAGAATTTTGCTAATCTGTAAATGAATCTTTCTGGGTCGTAGACTGTCTCTCTATGATATTATGATTAAGTGAGTGGAAGTTGTGATATCATCCGCAAAACAAGTTGTGATACTTGTAAGACTAGTCAAAACATGTCATTCATACTTCTTCTACGTCTACTGAGATTGTTTCTAATATTGCTTTACCTATCTGTTCACTTGTGGTTGGCCATTTCACTCCTTTATTCCAGTTGTCCCCGTGTGCCATATCCCCGTCAGGAGGACAGCGGGACGTGATTAAATTAATTTCCCGTTTTCCCCATAACGTACATTCGACTAACGGGGAAAACGGGAAGAAAACCATATTTCTGGGTGGTTTAAAAGAAAATAACCACGAAGGTGATGGCGGGGTCAAGAGAGCGAGCGAACAGACCCCGCCATCACCTCTTCTAACTTAACCTGTCCGAGTCGGGGTGCCCCAAGTCCCGAGCTCGCTTCGCCCGCTCTTGTACCAACATAATTTGAAAAGTATATTTAATTATTACAATAAATTAACGGGGACAACGGGAAGTAATTTTAATTATTTTAATTAATTCCCTTTGTTCCCTTTACCCCCCGGTAAAGGGGACAAGGGAATATACTATTTCACTTAATGCTTAGCCACCTAAAACCCATTACCTTACCTCGGCTACATCATCAAGTGGCCAATTCCATGATATGCCTAACCACGATTTATACAACTAGTCTTCACAACTTGTTTTAAGCGTATAAACGAAACAGTAGACGCAAATTATTATATAATATAATACTAAATACTTTTGCGATAACGCGGGGAAATAGAGTTTGTTCCCGTTCAGTTACACCATGTTGTGTTACACTGTTACCCATTAAGACAAAATATTCCGACAAGTAACACAGTAACTCAATGCCACCATCTGTATTTTAATTTATTATAAATTGTAAAGCATAAATTAATAATGTTTGACAAAATCGGGACTTGGGGCACCCCGCCTCGGACATGGTAGGTTAGAACACTTCGTGGTAATTGTTATTTAAACCCAGAAAAGAAAAGCATTTTATTAGACATTTTAAACTTTAGAATAAAGGTGGTGGCATTAAGTTACAGTGTTACTTGTCGGGATATTTTCTTCCAATGGGTAACAGTGTAACACAACTTTACACAACACAACAGGAAATAGTACCCGGGTAATTATAGACACAATAAACAAGACGATTTTGAATGTGAACAGTAAAGTAGCCCAACTAGAGGTGCAAGGTGTGTCTAGTAAAATATTATTAAGGAAATTAAACATTTACTTTTGTAAACCAGTCATTTATTTACCTTCCTATTGTTTTAGTGTCCAATGTACAGCTTGGCAAAAAATATAACGAGATCTGGAGCAAATACATATATTTTGGAATAAAAAATATTTTTAATGGAACCTACCTACTTTGCCAATGCGAGCTAGTAGACTTTGAGCCATTCACCAAGCAGCATTCATTATTATTAGTTAATTTTTAACTATTGTTTGGCTACTTTCCCATTCAAGTAGTCTTTGTGTGAAACAGTGATCTATAGGGTGAGGTGTCCAACAGTGAACCATGAAAAAGTTGCACATTCATAGCTCAACTGTTTCTAAACATAATGAAGATTTTTTTTTACTAAACAGATTCTCATTTATCAGACTTTCATTCTGCATATTACTATTAGAACCAAACGTAACAGCGTATGATATATTTATTTTTTTTTAAAAGATGGGAAATGGCTCACTGAGTCCACCGCGTGGGACACTCTGAACCGGGGGCTAGGTCAACAGTGAACCAATATGTACACAGAGAACCATACTATTTAGTTTAAAACAGATTATGACTATTCATGCTAGAAACATTTATATAAAAACACAAAAAAGAAAAGTTCAAAAGAGTACCTAAGCATCTAAAAATAAAAAATGGAAGTTCACAGAACTTTTATGTTGTTAATAAATACAATTTGGTAAGCTAATAGACAAGTAGGTATATTTGGTAGTAAGCCCAGAAAATTTAGAGAACAATATATCCTATTCTTTTATTTCTTTGCTCTGGTTAGGTGTAAAACAGCATTTTTCTACATATCTATCTCCTTACAGTCCGCATTCTTTGCAGGTTTACGACTGGATTGTCCATGTTTTACAAGCATGATAGTCTGCAACATTTATTTTTTCGTATGACCTCCAATTTTCCTTTACGCTGTTTTAATTCGTCCCAAGCCGGAACATTAACATTATAATACAATTGAATGTTCCAACTCAATATAAATTATCTGTAAAATTCAAAACCTACCCACATAAAGTAGCAATATACATAGAGGTGGTACACAGTGAACCGGTTCACTGTTCAAACTACGTTTGTGGTTCATTGTGTACTACACCCACCATTCAAAATGTAAGGTTCTGTTAAAAACAAACGAAAACAGTTACCGTAGTAACTTCAGTTTTATACGATACCCCAATAATCACTTTAATAAGTATAATAATCGTCACACAGAAAAACTATATATAACAGAAGTAATAAGAAAAGATAGTAATTACGTTTTATTTTGTTTTGTCGCCGAAAATGATAATACGGTCCACCACTCGGACGTCTTTGGTGCTAGCTCGCTCGCGATTGGGGAGCGGGAGGCGCGGTAAATACTGAGTACTTTCGTGCCCACGGCACGGTCTAGCAACGTCGCGTTTAAAAAATAAGAAGGGTGGCTCAATGTGTACCACTGGTTCACTGTTGGACACCTCACCTACATGCCCTAATTTTTTCCACTCTCTTGCCAAGCTGTCAGTTGCAAGTGGTTCACTTTCCCTACTTGGTGCTTGCAATCTGAACCGATGCGTGAATCGGATTTCAACTGTTTTAATAACGAGTAATAAATAGCCACTAGCCGACAGCTGCGCTAGGTGTTGTTGGAACTGCGACAGGATGGCGCTAGGTGTTGTCGCGGCGCTGCGTGCGCGCCTGCAGCACGTCGCGGAACTGCGACAGGATGGCGTTCTCCCGCTTAGCCCGCTCCTCCTTGCTGAAGGCGGCCAGCGCGCGCTTCTCGTCCGCCGAGTAGATCTGGTTTTCCTTGCGGATACGCACCGCCTCCATGCGCCGGTGCCTGTGACATACCACAGCATTCAGTACAGTATTACGCACGCGACACAGACCACAGCGCAGTGTCCGGCCACACGTACCTGCTGCCGCTCATGACGTAGCCCACGGACTCGTAGGAGGCGATCTCGTCGGAGGTGAGGCCGATCTCCCCGCGGCGCGGGATGCGCTTGCCCTCGGCCACGAAGGCGGCCATGGCGGCGCCCTCGCCCGGCAGCAGCGCGCGCCCGAAGTCCTTGTGGCCCAGCGCGGGGCCCACGCGCGGCGTCGGCCCGAACGCCTCCACAGCCATCTCCGACTCGTCTTTTTTGGAAGACTTTGATTCTCTCGTCGCTTCCACTTCATATTCTTCTGTTAATTTAAGTAATAATATGTTTAAAATTACTAAGGAATATGGTAAGGTATTTGTTACACTTGCACTAAACACTTTTTTTTTAGTAGTGATGGGTTTGCTCTTGACTCTAGTCTATGTCAGAGATGACAGAGACAAAGTCTACGATGGAGTGACACTGTGACACTCAAAAATATTATCCACAGTGCTTTCTTTTTAACCCAAAGGTTGACTGGTAGTGATTGCCTTATTGAATTAATTACGCCTATGGACCACACCTGTACATAAAGTTTAAAGAAATAAAACACTTGGTGTGCTGTCATTGTGTATCACACATCACTTACTTCCTTTCTCGACCCACACTTCCTCCTCACTGCTGTCACTCGAGTCACTGCTAGAACTCTTGGCTTTCTTCTTCTTTGCCTTCTTTCTTGCTTTCTTTACTTTTTTCAGTTTCTTCTTCAACTTCTTGAGCTTCTGTTTGGTATCTTTGTCCTTTGACTTTTTACTCTTTTTCTTTTCTTTACTACTGGCTGAGTTTTCAGGCTGTGACTGTTCCTCTTCAGAACTGAAATTCATTGAGCATAGATTAATAATAGGTATTATATTTGTATTATCTTCTGTGATTAATACTTTGATGAAAATCAACATAATACATGATAGCTATATACCAAAATATTACATGACAGTAATAATATTGCACTCTTACAAAGAACTGGATGAATTATATTTTCTAGCACCATGAATAAGTGTTAAACACTCACTCTGCCCTGAGAGGTGACTTGCCCCAAACAGAGGACACTCCAATTTGCCCAATCCTTTCCCTCTCTTCTCGTCTGGCATCAAAGAATTCTTCTTCTTGAGGTTTGTAGCGTGCTCGTGCTGGAGGACCACCTCCGCCTAAACCTGAAATGAGAATATAAAATATATCACTTCTATCAACAAAAGTACTAGATCTAGGGTCGAGAACCAGCATGTTATCACTCACTATGTTTGCAAACACTCGAGTTGCAAACCTCAACAAATACCTATAATGATCTGAAGTTGTACTGTGTTTATTATCATCCCCCTTAGTGTTGTGTATTTACATTATTACTAGAAAATGTTGTTACTACAGAAGTAGAAGTAGGGAACATAAAGCTAACTAATAGATTGACATGTCATTTGCCTGAATCAGCTCAATAGTTCTACGCACTGCAGTGAGAAATACATTTATCATTATTCTCTTTATTCATTTTTCTTTACATTTAGACATTAAAAATAAATTATTATTTATCCTTTATTTCAAGCAGCTAAGGTCTGTTAAACACAATAGGTACACATACACGTAGGTATAAATGTGAAGGAATAAGCTCCTTCCTTTTTAGTTTTAAGTTACCTTAGTTATTCTAAGGATGGCGCCACCTGACGGAGTAACAGTATTATTTTGGCAGCCTTGTTTTTTGCCAAGATGGTGACATTTTCACCAAAGCTTCATAATTGAAAAATATAAGTTAATCATTGGGATTGTAGGAATTATAATCTTTAAATATTGTTTCTTTGTTTTCAGGTATGTTATCTCTATTACAAAGTAATAATATTCATTTTTGTTTCATAAAAATGTGATAAGTGGAGACAGTAAAATATATCTTTGTTTTCAGAGCAACGCATGGTTTACTTTCTTTTACTAAACCCTATAAAATAAAGAAATAGTCTTATATATAAATATAATAACTATAAACTAATACAATACAGTACATTTATGCATACATATACAGACTCAGAGTTGGGCGTAATCAACTACTTTTGTAATCGGATTAATAATCTGATTGAAAGTAATCATGAATACATCAATCATGATTACTTTTAATCTTGATTACTTTCAATCATGACTACATTTGTAATCATTAGTTTTGATTACAATAGTCAGTAATCTTAATTACATGGGTAGATTTGATTAATTTTTTAAGCATATTTTTAATAAATGCGGTTTTATATTCAATCAGTATGTATCTTGTATGTCTGCGTTTTTCTAAAAACGCCAAGTGTGTTAACTTGCTAGTGGTCATACCTAAAAAAAAAAATAAAAAAAATAATAAAAAAAAACTTAAATTGATTCACGAGTCTAAACCGTGACGTATTGGCCTATGTGTTTTGGTGTTTAAACATTATTATTGTAAAATGGCGTCAAGTTCTTTTTTTCGATTCCTAAATGTAGTTAGTATGCATCAATCAAAAAAGTAATCAAAATAACGATTACAAACTAATAATCATTAATCACCGATATGATTACTTTCTTGATTAATTTCCGTAATCTGTAATCTTGATTGATGATTACAAAATGTAATCGTAATCCTTAATCATTAATCTGATTACAATTTGCCCAACTCTGTACAGACTATTGAAACCATTCCATATGGTATTGCTATAGTTAGGTTAAAGGTTACAAAAATCAATTTCATATTCTGCTGCAAACCCAACTTTTAGAATATGACCTATGCCTTATTGACATAAGATAGTAACGCTAATTATGTTGTTTTCAAAGAATACTAACCACCACCCAGACCCCCTCCACTGTACTCCTTATAGGAGCTGCGTCCACGATCACCTCGCTCCCGCATGTGTGGCCGCTCTCGCTCTGACCCAGCGTCATTGATCTTGGGGCGTGCACGCTCGTCATGGCTGTCTGCCCAGTCTATACTCCGTTCCTGGCTGCGGTTGCGGCCGTCACTGTGCTCTCTGCTGCGGTCACAGTCTTTTCTGTCCCTGCTACGTTCCCCACTGCGGGCTCGTCCACCCCTCTCCTTGCTACGCTCTCGTCTCCCTCTATTCTTGCTGCGTTCTCGTCCGCCTCTATCCTTGCTACGATCCCGGCTGCGCTCTCGTCCACCTCTTTCCTTGTTTCGCTCATGGCTGCGGTCACGAACGCTTCTCTCCTTGCTTCGGTCACGGCTACGGTCGGGACCGCCGTGATCTCGGTCACGAAATGTGTCACGACTGCGGCTCCTGTGGCGGCCGGGATCACGATCACTACCCATCCTCGGGTCTTCGTCACAACTTTACAAGTACTTCAGAACTGCGACACCGTATGATTTCATGAAATGATTCACGAAAAGAATTCATGTAAAATACTTTTAAAATCAAGGTAGTGCACCAAATTGAGATTAAAGTAATATCAATAGGTACCAAACCATTCCAACTATTATTGCGGATTTGTTTGACAATATCTTATTATTATGTCAATTGTGACACTGTGGTTTTTTTTTGGGTATTTAATGATCTGGCTACTGAGGCTATTGAGTCGTGTAAGAAAGTTTCTCAGGGGTAAAATGAGCTATCAAAATGAGTTCGCCACGTTATTAGGAGGCAAACACAATTATGTAATTTATTTTATTTTATTACTTTTAGGAAAAATTACAGCTAATAAATTACACTAGATGGTAAAAATATGTAAAAAATGGCCAATTACAAGTTTTCACTTAGGTACAAAGTGAACTACTTGTATAGGTTTAATGTGAATAAATAAATAAAACAATTTCCCGAAAACAGCTGAGGACTAACAACATGGCACTATTATTCGGCAACAGCATAGTTTTGTTAAAAAACGGTCAACGACCATTAACTTGTTGGTATTTTCAAATGATCTATTTAACAACATCGACAAGCGTGTGCAGGTTGATATAGTGTACACGGACTTTCAGAAAGCTTTTGATAAGGTGGATCACAAATTGTTGCTGAACCGTATAGCTTGCTACGATGGTTCACTTCTTACATAACTAACCACTGCCAACAGGTTGTAATTAACGGGTACCACTCTCGTGTTACACGGATTATGTACCTCTAGTGTTGAACAAGGAGAAACTGGAATTCGTCGATGGAACAGTTTTCCTGGGGATTACGGTTGACTCTAGGCTACAATGGGGTCCTCATTTAACATCTCTTGCAGGATGGCTAAGTTCAGCGGCATATGCTGTTATAAAAATCCGTCAATTTACGGATGTTGATACCGCGAGATTAGTATATTTTAGTTACTTTCATAGTATCATGTCATATGGTATTTTACTATGGGGACGGGCTGCAGACATCAAGTCTATTTTTATTCTGCAGAAAAGAGCTATAAGAGCGATATACAATCTCCGTCGACGTGATTCTCTAAGGGAACTGTGTAAGGTTATTAACATTAACATCATGACGGTACCTTGTCAATATATTAGGTCTTTACCTATGAAATTGCCGTTCTGCAGTACTGGCCATTTCAAATCAAAATAATTTTTGTTTGGCTAAGAATTCTAATTCCAAATTAATTTTATTTTAGAAACATGGTTTTTTTTCCAAAAGTAGTCATTTGTTTATTGATTAGTGTTACATTTTCATCGCATTACAATATTTTTCGTCATCATGGATACGTTAATTCGAGTAATTATGGAATATGAGTACCGTCGTGGCAGCAACGCGGCACAAGCGGCACGCAACATCAACGACGTTTACGGAGCTAACACTACAAACCAACGCACCACCTGTTATTGGTTTGCACGCTTCCGTTCTGGAAATTTCGACCTGAAAAATGAACCTCGCGGTCGTCCGAAGACTGGTCGACAATGACGAATTAAAGGCGATTGTGGAAGCTGATGATACACAATCTACGGCTGAATTAGCAGCAGCTTTCGACGTTAGCAAAACAATATTGGTCCATTTGCGTCAAATTGGCAAGGTAAAAAAGCTTGACAAATGGGTGCCCACGAACTCAATGATCGCCAGCGCGAAGTACGCGTCGAGACGTGCCTTGCACTGCTCAACAGACACACAAATGAAGGAATTTTGAACCGCATTGTTACCTGCGATGAAAAATGGATTCTGTTTGATAACCGCAAGCGCTCAGCAAGTTGGTTGGATCCTGGTTCAGCACCTAAACAATGCCCTAAACGAAAACTTACCCCTAGAAAAGTGATGGTCACTGTTTGGTGGTCTAGCACCGGTGTGATTCATCACAGCTTCTTACCAAACGGGGTGAGCATTACTGCAGATGTGTACTGTGAAGAACTGAACACAATGATGGAGAAGCTGGCACATCTCCAACCAGCATTGGTCAATCGCTCGTCTCCGCTGCTCCTGCACTGTCGTGCAGGAGCAGCGGAGACGCTGCTGTGCAGTATGAGGTCGCGCGTTGTCACGCGCGACCTCATACTGCACAGCAGACGGTCTCCAAGTTGCAAGAACTGGGGTTGGAAGCTCTCCGTCATCCGCCCTACTTACCAGACCTTGCGCCTACAGACTACTACTTTTTCCAGAATTTGGATAACTTCTTGGCGGGAAAAAAATTCAATACCCGAGAGGCAGTACAAAATGCCTTTGAAGAATTTGTTGCCTCCCGTCCAGCTGATTTCTTTAAGAAGGGCATCAATAAACTGCCACTGCGTTGGCAAAGATGCATTGATTGCATGGGTGATTACTTCGATTAATACAAATAAAAAATACATGAAAAAAATCGTTTAAATTTTTTCATACAAAACGGCAATTTCATAGGTAAAGACCTATTATATATGAAAATATTGTGTACGTTCGAAAGAATCTCCATCTTTTTAGTACACAAGGCGACAGACATAATTATGTTACTAGAAATAGGGATCGACTAGTTCAACCAAGTTTCAGACTAGCTAAAGTAGCCTCATCTTTCATGGGGTACTGTTTAAAATGTTATAATAAAATACCTCCATATTAGAACTGAATGAAACAAAATTTGAATCTTGTATCAAACGCATACTATGCAAGAAAGCATATTATAAGTTGGGGGATAAAAATGCTTTGCTCAATGCCGGTCCAGCTCCACAGTTATTAGGTCGCACAAACTAATCTTTTAGCATTTACAAACATTGTTGGACCCTCTGAAGACTGTAAAACATTACATTTTCATTGTATAGACTCAATGTAATTAGTATTCTCAAAGGTGTTTGAGTCTCTTGTCTGTCCCATTCTGTCATCATATTCGAAGTTAACGATAGCCCCGGAGCAACACGGGTTTTGCTCTCAAAGATCTACTACGACAAACTTAACTCTTTATGTCGACGAGATAAGCAGACTCGTGGATTCGCGAAAACAGGTGGACGCAAATTTACACGGATTTCAGTAGTGCGTTCGACAAGGTGGATCATGAAAACTTGTTACAGAAGCTAGCAAACATCGGCATATTTGGCAAGCTTCTTCTATGGTTCCAATCATACTTAACTAATAGGAAACAAAGAGTTGTGGTTAAAGGGCATCATTCTTATTTATATTCTCCCTCTTCCGGAGTCCCACAGGGCTCTCATTTCGTATATATTTATATTATATTGTTTACTATTTTTGCCAATGATATAGTAGACTACATAAAACATAGCAAATGCACACTTTTTGCGGATGACTTAAAACTTTACAGGGTAATCGAGTCTCAAAGTGACTTACTTCTACTCCAGGAGGATCTAGACTCAGTGCTTGATTGGTGCAACGAGAATAGGATGTCACTTAATGTCGAAAAATGCTATCTTATCACTTTCACTAGAAAGCATATAACTTTACCCTCATCTTACTCCCTAAATGGCATTGCACTACAGAAAGTCGACACTATTCGCGACCTGGGAGTGCACCTCGACAAAAAACTTACCTTCATATCACATATTGAAACCATCATCACCAAGGCAGCCAAAATGCTGGGTTTTATGAAACGTGTCTGCCAAGATTTTCAGTCCTCCCGTACTCTAAAATTTCTCTACAGCACACTTGTTAGGAGCGTTTTGGACTATACTTCTCCCGTATGGAATCCATCTTACCGAGTCCATATCAATCGAATAGAAGGAGTACAGAAAAGTTTTACTAGATACCTTCGTTACAGAAGTAAAAGTTGCCCACTAGAAGCTGAATATACAAAAAGACTTAGTCATTTCAGAATGACAACTCTGGAACATCGTCGTAATATAGCCGACCAAATATTGCTTCATAATAAGTAGTTTTGTTTTTAATCCTACTTCCTACTAATATTATAAACTAGCTTCTACCAGCTGCGGCTTCGCCCGCGTGAATATCGGAAACAGCAAGGTTACCTGATTTGTATTGTAATTTTTTACTCAGGAAACACCCACCCTACACCTACCCTACATCTACTTTACACCTACCCTACCCTACCCTACACCTACTTTACACCTACCCTACACCTACCCTACACCTTCCCTACACCTACCCTACCTATATAATTATACCAGCCCAAAAAGACTATGACATGTTTCTGGCCTCCTGGTACTTGATGTTTCTGGTCTCCTGGTACTTGTGAATCTGAAGTACTAAGGCAGCAGCGGCTGTGACTTTCTACTTCCACCTCAGTCTCCATTAATCCGTGCCACTTACCAGGATAAAAAGTATCCTATTTTTTATTCCAGGATATGAACTACATGTGTGCCAAATTTCATCTGAATCCCTATAGCCGTTTTTGCCTGATTGTTACACAAACATACAAACATACAAACATACAAACATACAAACATACAAACATACAAACATACAAACATACAAACATACAAACATACAAACATACAAACATACAAACATACAAACATACAAACATACAAACATACAAACATACAAACATACAAACTTTCACGTTTATAATATTAGTAGGACTAGCTTCTACCAGCTGCGGCTTCGCCCGCGTAAATATCGGAAATAGCAAGGTTTCCTGATTTGTATTGTATTTTTTTTACTCAGGAAACACCCACCCTACACCTACTTTACACCTACCCTACACCTACCCTACACCTATCCTACACCTACCCTACACCTACCTTACACCTACCTTACACCTACCCTACACCTACTTTACACCTACCCTACACTTACCCTACACCTACCCTACACTTACCCTACACCTACCCTACACCTTCCCTACACCTACCCTACCTACATAATTATACCAGCCCAAAAATACTATGACATGTTTCTGGTCTCCTGGTACTTGATGTTTCTGGTCTCCTGGTACTTGAAAATCTGAAATACCAAGGCAGCAGCGGCTCTGAGTTTCCACTTCCTCCTCAGTCTCCATTAATCCAGGCCACTTACCGGGATAAAAAGTAGCCTATTTTTTATTCCGGAATATGAACTACATGTGTGCCAAATTTCATCCAAATCCCTTCAGCCGTTTTTTCCTGATTGTTACACAAACATACAAACATACAAACATACAAACATACAAACATACAAACATACAAACTTTCACCTTTATAATATTAGTAGGATAGTAGGATGTGAATATTTGTATGTTTGTATGTTTGTGTTTCAATCAGGCAAAAACGGCTGAAGGGATTTGGATGAAATTTGGCACACATGTAGTTCATATCCTGGAATGAGACATATGCTATTTTTTATCCCGGTAAGTGGAATGGATCAATGAAGACTGAGGAGGAAGTGGAAATTCAGAGCCGCTGCTGCCTTAGTACTACAGATTTACAAGTACCAGGAGACCAAAAACATCAAGTACCAGGAAACCAGAAACATGTCATAGTATTTTTTGGGCTGGTTAGGATAGGTGTAGGGTAGGTGTAGGATAGGTGCAGGGTAGGTGTAGGGTAGGTGTAGGGTAGGTGTAGTGTAGGTGTAGCATAGGTGTAGGGTAGGTGTAGGGTAGGTGTAGGGTAGGTGTAGGGTAGGTGTAGGGTAGGTGTAGGGTAGGTGTAGGGTAGGTGTAGGGTAGGTGTAGGGTAGGTGTAGGGTAGGTGTAGGGTAGGTGTAGCATAGGTGTAGGGTAGGTGTAGGGTAGGTGTACGGTAGGTGTAGAGTAGGTGTAGGTAGGTGTAAGTAGGTGTAGAGTAGGTGTAGTTACAATACAAATCAAGAAACCTCCCTATTTCCGATTTTCACGCGGGCGAAACCGCTGGTAAAAGCTAGTTTATAATATTAGTAGGGTCATTCATAAAAAAAAAAGCTACTGGCCAAAGGTAGCAGTTGGCAACACTGTCTGTGGGTCGATACTCGATAGTATACAATATTATTTTTATTTTTCACAACAAGCGAAACGCTTGATTTGTGAAAATGAAGTTATCTACGCCTAGATATTCGTGTTGTTTATTTTTTCAAGTAATTTTTATGCTTTGTGATCTATTATTTAACTGCGTAAGCTTATTTCCACGAAGTCGTGATGGACTACTTGTACTTTTCATGTAAGAATATCATTAAATAAATTCTTAAATATCATTTTTATGTACAAATCCGCTTCTCCTATTTACTTTTATTTTCATAGTTTTCAGGATTTGTTTCTGGTGTTATCCATAACAACGATGCTGATAACCTTTTTCTCCACCTACTTATTTCAAGTAAGCATAATTTTTCTACCTCTATTCATACAAATCGGTTCTTTTACCCTAAAATTCGATCATGGGGTTGCACATATTGTAGCCTTATTTAGTACAGTGGCTATGGTTTGTCCCCAACTAAAACAACATTACCTACTGGATATTTTATGCAAACCCAATTTACTTATATCTTAAATTGTTTTTTTTTTAAATATAATTACAAGGCAGGCCTGGTTGAGGTGTTGGTGCGCAAGTTCCGTGTGGCCGGCTCGGTCTGCGTGGCCTACATATTGGCCAGTGTGGCGCTGCATACCGCCTGGCTGCTGGAGAAGTGGGCTGAGCCCGAGGCTGTGTCCACACCACTGCTTATCTGCCTGTTTACACTGCAAAGATGCTGTGAGTAACCCCAGTAATTGATGAACCTATTAAACTAGATTCTGTTTGCAGCAGCATTGCTGTGTTCTGGTGGCTGGATAATAAATATTGGTTCAGACAAGCTCTTGAGACTAATTTTCTTATGTTTTGTTTTAGTATCTCCATGGTACTATTTCTTCTACAAGCAAGTAGCACTTCGAGTCAGTGACCCGCGGTTCTATGAGGACGTAGACTGGATCAACCAGCAACTCCAGGCACACTAGATGACGACGATTTCTCGCTGGGAGTCAGGACATATGGAAGCAGACTGATATAGGAATAATATTAGGAACTTTAATTATGGCACCATGGCCTATTAATAATATTAATAGATCTGCAAAATTTTCTGTAATGATACTCTGCTTTGACTTTTGAGTATAAAATGCTCATAAGAACAGGTAAAAATAATTTATTTATTTAAACTCTATGTACAATAGTGGTACATGGGCGGACTCAATGCAACAAGGCATTCTCTACCAGTCAACCTTTGGGCACCTTTGGGACAGTTTAAACAAAAGCAGTCATAAGTATTTTACTGTTATGATGTCAATAGGCCATGGCGATTTTGAAGCAGGGGTTTTGTATACGTAATGAATATCTTGGCAGCTTACTCTCCTATCACAACCTGTTGTAATTAAACTGGTAAGATATTCATGACCTCATTCATTCTAGTCAAGTAGTTGTAGTATTATAAGGCAAATATGTATCACAAAAAAATAGAAGTAATTATAAGAAATACTCGAAATAAATCAAATACACTCATATTATGATGGTTTTTTAGTTTTATAATAATAATAGTAATACGTTTCGGTGATCTCTTCGGAGAAACTGAAGGTTTTGTTTGTGCAACATATTATGAAGGACGTGACGGTTGATGTGTGTCGGGCATGCCACCGTCCGGGTGAGTCCATCAGACATATTATCTCTGGTTGTTCTCGTCTGGCTAACGGCGAGTACTTGCACAAGCATAACCAAGTGGCCAGGATTATTCACCAGCAACTTGCTTTGAAATACAAACTTATGGATTCTGAGGTACCGTATTACAAATATGTTATTTTGTTATTGATATATTCAAAAATATAAAATGTATGTGTAAAAAAATGAATAAAGAGAATAATAATAATAATATTTATTTGCAAAAAACACGGTATTAAAAGATGTTACAATACAAGATGAGACCAAACATGTTTTGCTCAATTTTATAGCATGCAAAATTATAGTACCTTAGTATTTGTTGTTATAACGGCAACAGAGATACACCATTTGTGAAAATTTCAACTGTCTCACGGTTCATGAGATTTAATAAGTATCAACATTATAGTTTTTATGCTCGAGAAAATTTTTAACACTATAAAAACTATGTTCATTCAGCCAGTTATACTTACAATTTAATTTTAAAAAGTCTGTAATTTAGATCTTTAAATGTATTTGGTAATTTATTGAATATACGCACACACATAGCTACACAATTTTTATTACCTATATTTAAGACACCGAGGTAACTCGTCTGTGTACGTTACCCCAACAAGAAAGTGTCTCCTAGAGTTATATGAGTAGAACGTATTATTGGTGCCTTATCTGTTGTAAATGTGCCCCCACATAAAAAATGTGTGCCCCCTGTCGTTTTGGATAAAAACGGAAAAAACGATTCTTGCTGGGGTAACGTTTTTCTAGCAGGAAAATTCTAAACGAATGATCGGTGAGAGAAAAATTGTGCATAGCCAGAGAGCTTATGTGTGTGCCAAAATGTGCCCCCAAAAATAAAATCTGTGCCCCTTCAGGTTTTCGAGATATTGCATTTCCTGCTGGAGTAACGTTTTGATGAATCGTATATCTCTAAAACCATTGCATGTGCCCCTGTAGAATAAACATACACGAGTAGCTCTTAATGTGTGCCCCTTTGTGCCCCAATTAGATTTAAGAAAATATTTATAGTTTTCAAGTTATCGCGGTTTTATGAAAACCCGAAAAAACATCGCAGCGCCTAAATGAGACAAGGCATAACTTCGCTGAAAACTGTATTCGGTTCTTCTTGACGCTAATAATAACCATACAAAGTTTCAAAACTGTTCATGCATGCGTTTTTGAATAATCATGCTAAAAGTAAAAACGATGGTGTCATAACTTTGACGGCAAAATACAAGGAACTGGCACAATCCCAGATGTGTAGGTGTAAACCAAAATCTTGTGCCTTTAGTCAAAAATATATGGTGAAAATATTTAGCTTCAAATGTTACGCATTAAGTAAATATAAACAAAAAACCAAAATATGTAAACAACGGCTGGTTATCCGACCAAATCTGAATGACTACTAAAAAGCGACGGATTCATACATATCGATGACCTTCTTTACTTTACTCACTAACCGGTTCACACGTGTTGTGCCTGAGTACACTGAAGTAGAAAAGTAATATCTAATAAAATAAAGTTATTATTGGATTATATTTTAATAGCTGTTTCTATGACCTTACACATGATTAAGTACATTTATAAGAGCCATTTTCAAATAAAATGTACATGTGACTAACATGCTCAAAATCGTGACCAAACTGTTTTGTGACATACCTGTATTTTTATACTAATGTAAGTCACATTTATTGTAAAGCAGAGTTTATATGTAACTATGTCCTACTGCTCAAATTGAGCAGGGTCCGGCAGGGAGCTAAAATGCAGGTTTAATGATCAAATTCAGCATTTATTCGAAACCTCCAAATTATTATTTTAAAAAATTACACTAAAACTCTTTTATATCTATTTTCCGTAAATGTCAGATTTATTTAGTAGTGAAACATTTTGTATGGAGATAACACCGGACGCCGCCGGCATACAATTTGTTAAAATTTTCAGCCGCAGTGTAAACATGTTTTAACTTTACACGTAGATGTGAGTTACGTCATATGAGTGACGAAATGTGACTCATATGTGTAGCATTTTCGTGAGAAACAACCTCAATTAGCCACAATATCAGAATAACTTGTAATATATAGATAAAGACGATACATACATGAATTGTATTAATAGGCTAATGCTATGAAAATAATACTCGCTTCTTTATTTGGAAATGCACTGTTATTCACACGTATTTTTTTTGTACAAATTGCAGCGACGTTTCGTGACAACAAATAACCTGACACTAAATAAAGGCGTAGGAAAAAAGAAAAAACAGAAAAACTCATTCCTACATCTTTATGAACTTAGAGCATTGTATTGATGATATTGATGATTATAATTTTGTATCTACATATGTCTTACAGCCGCGAATAATATTTTAATCAACATACAACCAAGCACTGGCCTGCAAATTGCAAAAAAACTTAGGAAAATTCGAATTTCGCAGGCTGGTTGGAGCATTTACCTTAATAGAAGATTCCCTTTTTTCGCCTCCCCACACCGCTACATACATCTCTGGCCCCGCGGCGTCCGCTGACGTCGTCACGCAAGGAATCGCTTTGTCTAGCTTAGAGAAAGTGAGACAGCTAGTACGCGTACGGTGTTAGTGTGACAGAGACAGTTACGTGTAACGTCGCTCTATTATGAATAATGGGTACAAAGTGTTTATTGACTAGGAAGTGTGTTTGGATTATTACTTGGTATTGGTAAACAGTTGCAGTTATGTTATGACGCCAAGGACACTGTTACGTTGAGTCACGCAGTTGCACTGATACTGTTTGTTTACTTTTTTTTAAGTTGGTTGAAAGTGGCGTATAAGCATTTTATAACAATTATGTGGTTGAAGGGGTGGTGAATTTTATGGCACGATCTGCGGTGGTAAGTATTTAATGGCATTGTTTTGACTTATTTAAAAATACTTGTACCATATCAAGCACTTGGATTTTTTTTTCATTACTTTACCTATTTATTTATTTTTTAACTAATATGTTCTAAATCATGTTTGTTTTGTTTTCATCTGAAAGGATATACATACTTTCCGATTGGTCCAATAAAAATTTCGTCAAAAGCGATTCAGTAATTTGTTTACTTTTTTTGTATAATACGTTTTTAATTCTCTTCTTGTGCTAGGTTGATGACATATAATCCCTTAATAACTTCTAGTTTCTATGTAAAAAAATAATTCATGACAAGAATTCATGTCTCCAAAACTAAGACTCGACCACAATCCGTCAACACTCAACATGTCACAGTCACAGGGCTGTATCTTTTTAGCCGAAATAACTAAATAATTGATTTGATTTTTACAGATTGTTCTATGGCAGCCATAACAACACATATAGTCACAAGGTGCATTTAATATATTTTTTAATTAGCCCTCTAAACTTTTGAACGCGACTGTACGGACAACAGCTTAGGTATAATACGTCCAATAAAGAAGGTCATCGATATGTATGAATCCGTCGCTTTTTAGTAGTCATTCAGATTTGGTCGGATAACCAGCCGTTGTTTACATATTTTGGTTTTTTGTTTATATTTACTTAATGCGTAACATTTGAAGCTAAATATTTTCACCATATATTTTTGACTAAAGGCACAAGATTTTGGTTTACACCTACACATCTGGGATTGTGCCAGTTCCTTGTATTTTGCCGTCAAAGTTATGACACCATCGTTTTTACTTTTAGCATGATTATTCAAAAACGCATGCATGAACAGTTTTGAAACTTTGTATGGTTATTATTAGCGTCAAGAAGAACCGAATACAGTTTTCAGCGAAGTTATGCCTTGTCTCATTTAGGCGCTGCGATGTTTTTTCGGGTTTTCATAAAACCGCGATAACTTGAAAACTATAAATATTTTCTTAAATCTAATTGGGGCACAAAGGGGCACACATTAAGAGCTACTCGTGTATGTTTATTTTACAGGGGCACATGCAATGGTTTTAGAGATATACGATTCATCAAAACGTTACTCCAGCAGGAAATGCAATATCTCAAAAACCTGAAGGGGCACAGATTTTATTTTTGGGGGCACATTTTGGCACACATATAAGCTCTCTGGCTATGCACAATTTTTCTCTCTCCGATCATTCGTTTAGAATTTTCCTGCTAGAAAAACGTTACCCCAGCAAGAATCGTTTTTTCCGTTTTTTTCCAAAACGACAGGGGGCACACATTTTTTATGTGGGGGCACATTTACAACAGATAAGGCACCAATAATACGTTCTACTCATATAACTCTAGGAGACACTTTCTTGTTGGGGTAACGTACACAACTCGTCTAGTACCAGCCTGAATTGATCACGCCGACTTCGTGAACAAACATCCTCAGCTGTTTTGAACAGTTCTCTCTGTTTCTGTACAAACATACATACTTCATACCTACACATATATTGAAGGCAGTGGTAGCAAACCAAGCTTTTTAAATATTGGTTTACATGATTCATCCGACGGAATCCCGTGTATGGCTCGTATACATTTCTTTTGTGCGATAAATGCTCTATTAAAGTCGGTACTATTTCCCCATTCCATTATTCCATACCGCAACGAGGATTCCACATACGCTCGATATGACATTATCGCCGTTTTTATATTTGTTATGTTCTTAATCTTTCTAAGGGCATAAACAAATTTATTCGCTTTGCTACATACATGCTCAACCTGTGCCTTCCAGTCTAAATCAGGGGGGGGACAGAACCTATTAAATGACATTTCTAAAAGATGGTAGCTCCATCTGTTACTTGGGTGTGTAACGAAAACTATCATTAGTACTCGTTTTTTTTACAGATGGCGCTGCATTCTTAAATATATTTGTTCCTAAAATATTTTAGATATTAATTAAAGTGTTTTTAAAAAAGCGTTCATTTAAAAAAAAAACAAATAACTTATTTAACCAAATAAAAAAAATATCATACATATAAATATTCTAATTTGTTACATAAATATTCTAATTTGTAACATTTTAAGTTGTCACACCACTTCCTACTTCTCAAAATGGCGCGATGGCGGCTACTTCTTGTGTAGTTCTCTGTTCCGTTTTGTGTATTTTCGCTGTGAAAACCTCCCTCTCTCCAGTAAGTTGTCGAGTCGAGCCCTCTGTTCCTCCAACTTACTGTGTTTATTTATTGTAAAATCTATTTACAATAGATTTTACAATAAATTGTGTTGGGTTGGTTTTGCTACAACATGAAGAAGCCGCTATAGTACTATCTAGGTATAGGTAGGTATATATACTGTGATTAGTTTCGGATCCAATATCCAGATGGAGCTCGTGTTCAAACATGATTGCCTTAGAAAGCCTGAAGAGGGCTCTCTTTACCGATATTATTATTATACTCTTTGGTCTAAATGTTCATCTATTATTATACCTAAAAACTTTGTTTTTGTCACCTGGTTAATTTTTGGTATGTCCATCTTAAAATTGAATAATAAATTCAATTATGAGATTTGTTAAATTGTACATACACAGATTTGTCAACATTAATACATAAATTATTGTCATTTAACCAATTAATTAAGTCAGCAATTGTTTTATTTATGTCAATTTCATGGTCAGTAATAGATTTATATTTTTTGTAAGAAGTTACTGTAGCGGCATTCATGCCGCCACAAAAATCAACGTAGCAGAATTAACATCACAACAAATGAGACTCGCGGCGCCATCTATCTCGACAGCTGCGAACTAACTACAAAAATCCTAAATCGCGATATCAAAGTTTACCGTGCGATTAGAACACATGCAAAGCCCGAATATCAACTCTCGGGCAGTTGCCCACCAAGCAAACAACCGTCTGGTCGGAGGATCCTCCCTTTTCAATGGAGGTTTGCGGGACTTTACTCTCTGTTCCGCTACCTCCAAACTGGTGACCCCGACGTGATACGTCAGTGCAGCCTTCGTGCAGCTACCTCATCATGACGTCATCATCATCATCATCATCATCACTTCTCCTCATCGTGACCTCAAGCTCTCGAGCAAGCGAGTCATACAGCCAGCCAGTACCCTCGGCTTCTACGGGTATCCTGACCACCAGCATGCAGCGGACGCGCATTCCTGGTCAGCATCCTCAGCCTCTATCATCAACGTCATCAGCGACCTTGGCAAGCACACTGCACTTTCGGCCAGTCACATGAAGAGCCTTAAAAAAACCTCTCCTGGTCGACGCCAGCAGTCACGTCAGCACGTCGCACAGCTCCGACCCACCATGGCAAGCACACTGCACCTTCGGCCAGTCACATGAAGAGCCTTGAAGAACCTGTCCTGGTCGACGCCAGCAGTCACGCCAGCAGCTGCATCGGGGCACCGCAGACAGTTCCGACTCACCGTGAACTCTGCGACGCAGACAGTTCCGACTCACCGAGAACTCTGCGACTTCCGGTTTCAACTCACTGGAACCAACCTTCCACTGGCCTGGCAAGCATCTCAAGATGTATGGACGACTCATCCACTATCGACCTCCGGTCTCCGGAGGGGAGTGATGTAGCGGCATTCATGCCGCCACAAAAAATCAACGTAGCAGAATTAACATCACAACAAATGAGACTCGCGGCGCCATCTATCTCGACAGCTGCGAACTAACTACAAAAATCCTAAATCGCGATATCAAAGTTTACCGTGCGATTAGAACACATGCAAAGCCCGAATATCAACTCTCGGGCAGTTGCCCACCAGACACTACATCCGTCTGGTCGGAGGATCCTCCCTTTTCAATGGAGGTTTGCGAGACTTTACTCTCTGTACCGCTACCTCCAAATTACAATTATAGAAATGTCATCAGCATAAAGAAAACATTTGTACTTAGTCACATTAACAATGTCATTAATGTAGAGGAGAAATAAGATAGGCCCCAATATGCTACCTTGGGGCACGCCACGTTTTATATATTTATACTCCGACGTATACAGTAACATATTTCCATTTCCATCGACTTTGGTGACAGAAACACACTGTTTTCTGTCAGTTAGGTATGAAGATATCCATTGATGTGGTACTCCCCTAATTCCGAAAGCTTCTAATTTTTGTAATAGGTTAACGTGTGAAACCAAATCAAACGCCTTTGATAAGTCAAAAAATAATCCTGTTACCATCATCATCATCATCATATCAGCCGAAAGACGTCCACTGCTGGACATAGGCCTCCCCCAAGTGTCGCCACAACAACCGGTCCTGTGCGTCTCGCATCCATCGGTTACCCGCGACCCTCACCAGGTCATCGGTCCACCTTGTGGGAGGCCTTCCAACGCTTCCGGTACGCGGTCGCCACTCCAAAACTTTTCGGCCCCATCGACCATCTGTTCTGCGAGCAATGTGCCCTGCCCACTGCCACTTCAATTTGGCGATCCTTTGGGCTATGTCGGTAACCTTGGTTCTCTTGCGGATATCATCATTCCTTATTCGATCACGCAAGGAAACTCCGAGCATTGCCCTCTCCATTGCCCTTTGGGTGACTTTAAGCCTTCTGATGAGGCCCATTGTGAGCGACCACGTTTCGAGTCCATAGGTCATCACTGGTAACACGCACTGGTCATAGACTTTCGTCTTGAGACACTGTGGTATGTGAGACGAGAAGACCTGATCCTGTTACCAGCTGGTTATTATTTATTCCATTTAGTATGGTTTTCAGAAGTGAAAAAACGGCTAATGTAGTAGATTTACGTTTTTGAAAGCCGAATTGTTCTTTTCTTATGATATTATTGCTGTAGTCTACTTAAATGCGTTAAAATCTCTGAGATCATGATGCATTCTGTTACAGCAATCTTATTTTAAACTGGAATCACTTTCATCGCGCATTGCTCAAAACTAATTTTTCAATTTCTAGCAATGAACTTAAGAAAGAAAGAAAGAAAATTAGTTTATTTGGCACACACAGATACACACAATGTAGGTACAAACAAGAATAACATTAATTTTAAAACAAAACATTGTGTGCCCCGCGACTGCGCCAAATAGGTCCAGTTCAGCAAAATGCCAGACAACTATTATAAGCGCTGCCTGACGCTGGTTTTCAACTGAACCTTATTTTGATGTGTACGGATGTAAACCAGTTTTGTTAGGTGGTAAAAATACAGGTAAATATATATTATGTTAATGTGTTTTAAACGATAGATAATAATTTGGTGTGTGGTGATAGATAATGTGTCGGTAAATAAAAAAGGAAAGATAACAATTGAAAAAAAAAAAAAAACAAGCAGAAGTGTCACCCAATTACATAAAAAATAAAAGTAAATGTAATCCACGCAAAACAGCGTTCGGCAGCACACACAGAAAACCGGTTTCGAGCGATTCCCAACCCCGACACACTGGACACGGATAGTCGGTGCAGTGGTGCGCGGCTGCGCGGTAACTTAGATGTGGACGGGGATTGCCACCGGACGCAAATGGGAATAAAAATTCCCAGTCGCCACCGGCGGGAAGTCATTGCCTCCACTTCAGTTTCGCTGTACAGTTCTCGTCAAGTAACTTTGCCCCTCTGAAGTTGTGTCGAGTGGCTGCGTAGTAGTCAAAATTACGAACACACTGCAACTGCGCATGCGTAAGAGACATGGGGGCGGGGCGCGATTTTATGTCTCAGTTTTCGCGTGTTCGCGTTTACGTTCGATGCATGCTTGCGTCCCGCTTGCTCCCGTGTACGTGACTGCACCTGCGCGATCTTTGCAAATGGCTAACTTCGGAGGGGCAAAGTTATTTGACGAGAACTGTACGAGTACACTACTTTCTCCATCGTAGAGAATAAAAGGATGAGGCAACTTATCCTAAACCTGCCTCTAATCCCTAAAAAAAGACAAAGTGCATTGAAATGTTTTTTTATTTTGATTTCGATATGAATAAACTTGTTAAAATTAAACATATAAACTGGTATTTTGTATCACAGATAATCAGACTTAAAGACAGTGTAATTAAATTAGGAAAGTAATAATAATTATAATAAACTCGGCTGTCAACCGAAGTGACAGAAAAATCTTGTTCTCCGAATTTGCAACGAAAAATAAATGCAAATAATTAAAATGAAACCACCAAAAAGAAAAAAAAACAGACAAAAATAAAGTGAAATTATACGGACAATAAATAAGCAATAGAAACATGACGTAATCGCTGAACAAGAATTATAAAAAATTTTGACAAGAGCCGCAGCTCGACGAGCACACCCACTACCTCCGACCTCGTCGCTCAGCTCCGCCTCGCCGTCGCTGGAACCCAGCTCCACTGTGAGTGCTGTGACACCGGCCGTGGCAGTCGCGTCGAGCTCGAGCGACGAGTATTTCTCGCCGCCCACGTCGCCACCACCTGCACGTCGACGGAGAGGACGCCGGCCGCCGGACGGCTTAAGACCTCGAGGCCCACCGGCCTCTGAAAGGGTCCCAGCTCCAGGCGGAAGTGTGCAGCGCATGCGATGGACGCGAACCATCAATGAAAACGTCATGCGCGCATACTATGGGGCAACAGAGGGGGGAACTAACCTGACTGCGCACCATGGTCGGATGCTCTCTGTTTCGGGTACTTGAACCAACTGTCAACGTTTCGGCTCAACGACTATCGGATCAGGTGCGCGTCATCCAGCGTAACCGTATGTTGGATGACGGTGTGCTTGATCGCCTCCGAACGGAAATGTGTAGCCATGTCATTACTCCTCCGTCGCAGACTGTGGCACCACCACAGTCCACCGAAATATCCGGCCACGCTGACGAAGATAGTAATGACAGGGTTACAAACGTACCCAAAAGTACCCAGTGCAATGACGAATTGAGGAGAGCTTTGGAGTGTGCTATTCGCGAATATCGCTACATGCCGCCTGAACTTAGGCCACGCTTACCTCGTTTGCCCATGCATAACAAAAACAGGGCGCTGGTGGCAGCTTTGGATTCTCAGTTGTCAAATTATTTTGATGACTGCGAATATCTCACTGATGCACACTCGATGTTGTACTGCGCGGCTGTAGCGGCATGTCGTGTAGCTCACGTCAAAATAATCAATGACAGAGTTACACGACCAAAACTAGCCGTACCGGCTTGGCAGTGCAGGATCGAGCGTCGTATCTGTGGGGCCAGAGCGTTAATCGGCAAACTGATCTGCTTCAGGGAAGGCAACACTCGCCCTAGAGTGATGCGCTTTGTGAGACGGGCGTTTTCGGGGACTGATATCAGCCCCCAAGACTATACGACCTGTGTCACAGAGCGCATCGACTTCCTGAAGCAGAAGGTGTATGCATGGGCAAACCGTATTCGAAGGTATAGGCGGCGAGTGGAGCGATACACCTTGAATCGCACATTCATTCATTCATTCATTCATACAGGGCTTGGGTGCGACCGGAACAAGGTGTCCTGCCGTATGATGACGCCATGAGCTCATTCTGGCGCAGCATCTGGTCGGTGCCTGTCAGTCATACCGAAGGAGATTGGATACGGGAGGTCGAACGAGCGTGCGATCCATTACCAGAAATGGGGGCAATTAACATCAGCCTCCAAGATATCGCTTGTACAGTCCGTCCGTTGCCCAACAGGAAATCTCCAGGGCCGGACGGACTGCACAATTTTTGGATCAAATGGTTCAAAAGATCGCACGCTCGCTTGGCATCTCTATTCCAGTCTGCCTTAGAGTCCGGGTCGCTGCCTCAGTTCCTAACTACAGGAATAACCCACCTGCTCAATGTCTGCGCAATAATGTCTTTCTCTCAGAATGGATGTAGGAACGGGTCCCGCGGTACTAAGGAGCTACTCCTCATTGACATTGTTATTAGCCAACAAGTTCCCGAAGGGATCTGTCAACATGTTGAATAGACTATAAGAAGGACATGGCTCATGAGGGTGCTAGAATTGTATAAAATTGATGCAACGCTACGCACCTTCCTGACGTCATGTATGGGGCAATGGAGGACAGTCCTTCGCTATCCAGGATGTCGAAATATTCAGAGGAATAGCGACCCGGTAAGGATCGAGCGGGGTATATTTCAGGGCGATAGTTTGAGTCCGCTTTGGTTTTGCCTAGCCTTGAATCCTCTTAGCACACTGCTGGAGAATTCAGGACTAGGCTATCGGTTGAAGAGAGGTGGTCAGGTTATATCTCACCTCCTTTACATGGATGATCTGAAACTCTTTGCCCCCAGTAATCTGCAACTGATGGAGCTACTGAAGGTAACTGAAACTTTCAGTAGTGCCATCAGGATGGAGTTTGGTGTTGAGAAATGTGCGGTCATGCATGTAAAGCGTGGAGAGATTATGGAATCCGTGAGATGTCAACTCTCGGATTCTATAAACCTGAGATCCCTCTCTCCAACTGAAACTTACAAGTATTTGGGTAGGTATGTCGGAAGCGTTAGGCATCAATGTTACTGACATGAAGCATTCGTTGAGGGAGCGCTTCTTTGACCGCCTGAAGAAGGTGTTCAACAGCCTTCTATCGAGCGGAAACAAGGTGCGCGCTTTCAACGGATGGGTCATGCCGGTATTGATGTACTCTTTCGGCGTACTCAAATGGACTCGAACAGAACTTGACGCCCTGGATAGGCGGGTCCGTACACTGCTGACTGCACATCGAATGCATCGCCCACGGTCATCGGTAATGAGACTGCATATCCCGCGAAAGTGTGGAGGTCGAGGCTTTTTAAATGCTAAGACTCTCCACAATCGCGAGATATGCAGTCTCAGGGAATATTTCCTATCTGTCGACGTGGGTATGCATCGAGATGTAGTGGCGGTGGACAAGGGACTCACCCCGCTCTCCTTGGCAAATGAGAACTGGCGCAAACCTGCGGTGCTGGACACTAACGATCGCAGGGCGGTATGGCAGAGCAAGGAACTTCACGGACGCTTTTTCCGGGTCCGACGTGGATCAGTTAGCGTCCGTAGCCTGGCTACGTTTTGGTGACCTCTTTGGGGAAACCGAAGGTTTTGTCTGTGCAATTATGGACGAAGTTATAATGACGAAAAACTATCGGAGACTTATTGTGAAGGACGGCACGGTTGACATATTATGTCGGGCATGTCACCGTCCGGGAGAATCAATTCGCCACATTATCTCTGGTTGTTCTCGTCTTGCTAACGGAGAGTACTTGCATGGACACAACCTTGTAGCCAGGATTATTCATCAGCAACTTGCTCTGAAATACTATCTTGTGGAATCGGAGATGCCGTACTACAGGTACGTGCCCGACCCAGTTCTCGATAATGGCAGTGTCACATTGTACTGGGATCGGTCCATCATCACTGACAGGACTATTCTTGCAAATAAGCCTGATATCGTGGTGGTGGACCGAATCGAGAGGCGTGCAATGATTGTAGATATAACCGTTCCGCATGACGAGAACCTCGTGAAAGCCGAGAACGATAAACAAATAAAATATCTTGACTTGGCTCGCGAGGTTGTCGACATGTGGGATGTGAATTCGGCAATCATTGTACCGATAGTCGTCTCAGCCAACGGCTTAATAGCCAAGAGCCTCGACCAACACCTCGGCAGGCTCTCGTTAGGCAGCTGGATCAAGGGCTTTTTTTTTTTTTTTTTTTTTTTTTTATTGGATGGGAAATCATCAAATGACCCCTCCCGCTCTGGGTGGAGCGGCAGGGAGTGTCAGACTTCTACTGACTAAAACCCACCCATGCTCCTCTCAGTGCCTTTACGTTCCAGGGCCACGGTAACTCTTTCGAACAAATCCGCAACCCTGGTAGGCTCTGGCCTTAACGGGCCCCGACCCATGCTGACGACTGCTGGCTTGGCGCGCGTAGAACACAGCGCGCCGTCAACCCGGGCCTGCTCTGATCGGACGGCGAGCTACCCATTGCTCGCCGTCCACAGGCATCAGTCACTGCGCCATGCTCAGGAGCATCAGTTCCTGGGCGGCGCAGTGGCTGACGTTCAACAGGAGGGGGTGAAATGGGGCCATTACTGGCACTCCATTTCAGCCCCCTCCGGAGCCCGTTGTAGGGGCTCTACTGCGGCTGTTGCAGTAGCAGCAGCCGCAGTGGAACCGGCTTTGGCGGCGGAGGAAGCGGCGGCGGTGGCGGCGGTCGCGGCAGAGACGGCGGTGGCGGAGGGCTTTCTCCGGTTTCCGGCTTTGGTGGGTGGGGCGCAGGCCCTACCCCCAGCCCAGTGGTCGGCCGGCTTGCCAGCTGCCGCACAGACTGCGCAGTGCGGCGCGGCGTCGCAGGAGCCGGCCCTGTGACCGGGCTGACCGCAGCGGAAACATAGACCGCTGCGGTCCACCTCCGAGGTGCATTGAGCTCCTACATGGTGGCCCACCTGGCACCGGAAGCACCTCAGAGGTCGGGGTTCCAGCAGTTTGACCTGCGCGGAAACCCAACCCACCAAAAACCTACGGCCCTCCGAGATGGTCTTGGCCGCCGACACGGGACAGCTCACCACAATGGTGCGCATGCCCGTGTTGTCAGGACGTAGGGTGCCTGCCTTCACCTCCTCTGCTGAGCACCCCCTCGTCCTAACGACGGCGGCCACCACCTCCGTCTCCGTGACGGAGTCGTCCAGGCCCAAGATGCGCATGTCGATGCGCTTGGTGGGCCTGGACACTCGGGCATCGTCCGCGCTTAGGGACGCCCTAAGCCTTTCGGCTAGAGCGTCCGCGGTTGGGCCGCTGGCTGCCCCGGGGATCTCCAGCATTGGATCAAGGGCTTGATTCAGAAAGCAGTACTTCTGGACACGGCTCGTATCGTTAGGAGGTTTCTCTCTTTGGAGCCCTGACCGCCGGTAGCTTGGACCCTGTTCCCGATACCGGTGGGCTACTATTTTTATATTTTTAAATGTTTTTTTATTTTTTTTTGTAGGAATATTTAAAAATATAGGTAATTAATATGTATAGAAAATGAATAAAGGAAATAATAATAATAATAATGATATTTATTTCATAAAACAGGAACACATTTTTTAGGTTTAAGAACAACTTTATTTCTCATAAAGAATTGTATACAAATTCACTTACTGAGAAACAATATCTAAAACTAAGATTTATAATTAAAGTGCACAGATGTACGTATAGAAAATAACAAAACAAAAAAATGTGGGTAAACAAACAATCACAACATGGATCTACGAATTTTATATTTGCTAGATGTGGCATTGATGGCATAGTCTAGTATCACTAGCAAGTTTATTATTTTATGACTATTTTGTTTTAGTTTCTATTTATATATTTTGGGTACATTATACATGGTTTATAAAACATTTAGAGTATTGGATTCTATTTGTTTTGGTTTTTAAGTAATATTAGTAATGTATATTTTTGATTTAGAGGTATATGGTTGATCTATTTAATGTGTATTTTATTTATGTTAATATGAATGTAAGTAATGCAGTTTTTTTTTTATTATTATTATTTCCTTTATTTTATTTTATTATTATTATTATTATTTTTTATTTATTTTTTTTCCCATTGTTTTCCACATTGCACTGTATACATTGTAGATTTTACATTTGTCACACTATAAGCACAATTATATAGACTCTATAACTAGGTCTAGCCTGTATCTTAAGATATAGGGTTCAGCCATATGGGTTCAGTAAATAATTGACATTCAGTAACAAGTGAAACAGTGTCGAAGTTATTCTATAGTGTATGTATAAGTGAGTGAGTGTTCGTGTAGTGCGTGTTAGTGTGAGTGTGAGTGCATGTGTGTGATGGTGCGTCCATGTGTGTGTATATGTGCGTGAATTTTGCGATAGTATTTTTAAGAGATGTATGCAAGAAGATTCTCCGTTGTAAGGTAGTCCTGTTGTAGTAGCCATTGAGTGATTTTGTGTTTAAGTGTGTGTCTGTTTAAATCAAGTATATTTAATATTTTGTGTAGTTTCTTATATATATATAAGAAACTATTACGTAAAATTGATGTTTGGCAAATGTAGTTCTATGTGTTACACACACCTGATGGGATATTTGTGCGTTTTTTTGGGTTGGATCTGGGTATGACTCTATGAGTTCTGAGTACAGACTGCAAGATAAACAGCTGTCTAACTGTTAATACCTTACATTCATCATAAAGTTGCTTGGTTGGATATATGTACGGTTTCTTAGACATAACTTTTAGTACGGCTCTTTGAGCTCGCTCTGCCTTCAGGAAATTAGTTTTAATAGCACCACCCCATGCAGTAATGCAATATCCGATAATCGACTGACACAGTGCCAGATAAACCATTTTTAATGTGTCTCTATCAGCCGAGTCTCTAAGGGATTTAAAAACATAAATACGACGCATAGTCCTGCTAGTTACCATTTCTATCTGTTTGTCCCATCGTAGGCCATCATCTATTTGCAGACCTAGATACTTTACACAGTCACTTCTAGCTAGTGTAGGACATGAACATGGTGTAGACCAGTTCAGGCAGGAGTGAGCTGTTACAACAAAGCTATGCGGTGGCTTGGTGTTCCGTCGGATTGCGAAAGAAATGTAGCAAGATTTATCCAAGTTTAATGTCAGTAAATTTTGGTGAAACCAGTTCATAATACTACTTAGTGCTATTTCTGCCTTAGTTTTTACCTCTTCCCACGAAGAACCATTATATGACAATTGCAGTATCGTCAGCGTATGCGTAGATCTTGCAGTTTGGTAGTATCATCCTGCAAAGGTCATTAACATAAATTTGGAACAATGTGGGACCTAATATGCTTCCCTGGGGCACACCGTATGTCACGATTTCCTCATTGCTGAGATACGCACCTATTTTAATTTTCTGAGAGCGATTATTAAGGTAATCTTTGAAAATATCTAGTGCTAACCACGTATACACGCTCCAATTTTGAGGTAAGTTTGGGAACAGAAACTGTGTCAAAAGCTATGTTTGCTGAGGCGCAGACTGATGATTTTTTCGCCATAATCAGAAAACGGTGCGCCTCGCTGATAAGGCGTGTGCGTGTCAGCCCGAATGGTATTCTTAGCGCATTGTCCCAGAGGTGGGACTCACCAATGTTGATGAGGTGGATGCGACTGCACGCTAGCGGCCCCTCATACTTATAATAGGTACTATAATATTTTATGTTTTTATGAGTATCTGTTATAGTTTAAATTATATTTGATTATTATTATTTGACATCACGATTAATTTTTATAATTTTTTGAATTTTTGTATCTTTAAATTTATATTCATCTATGTTTTTTATGTAATTTTATGGATTTTAATTATCTGCAATAAATAAATTGAATTGAATTGAATTGAATTGAAAAGCTTTCGACAGATCCAAAAATATCCCCAAACACTTAGCCCCACTATCAAGTTTCCTTGCTACAAATTGTGTGTGATCCAGTACAGCATCTTCCGTCGAAACCCCCGACTTGAAACCATACTGGTTCTCGGCAATAATGCGATGTTTGTGTAAAAAGCCCTAATTTTTGAAAGCGAAGGCAGGATGGAAATTGGTCTGTAATTGTTGACACAGGTTCTGTTCCCGCTCTTATATATAGGATGGACTATAGCTTTTTTGAGTCCGTCAGGAAACGTTCCTGATTTGAGACAAAGATTGCAGATGTAGGTGATTGGTGGCACTAGTATGCGGCGACAAATTTTCAGGAATGTAGATGATATTCCATCCCAACCTACAGCGCAATCATTACGTAGTTGTAAGATGATTGTTTCTACCTCACATTCATCGGTCTCAAGTTAAGCGAGGGAGTTAGCTGGAGGTGGAAAATGGGACTTTTCGGATCTATCACTGTCAGAGGGATTATTAGTAGGTCGTGAGATTTAATATCTTTGCCGCCAAATTTTTACCAATATTGCTAAAGAAGGAACACACTTGGTTCACGGAAGAGTGAGGACTATCACCTAGTTTTAATAATTCATCGGGACTGGTGCGTACTTTACGAGTATTAGTGATTTCATGTATAGTTTTCCAAAGAACTTTGGGTAATAAACTGCAAACTGTGAATAAAATTGGCCGCTCTCTATTCAAGGATTCTCTGCATTAGTAATAAGATGATAAGGATCATTTCTGTGTGAACACAACTATAATTCACAGAAATGGAGTTTGTTTGTTGTAATTTAACCACTACAAACGCTAATGACGAACTAATTTGTTGTGTTTGCAATAGTAATTATCACTTTCGCTGTGTTTTTATGGATAAAGAAGTTGATTGGGTTCCCAGTGATGATCTAAAATCGTCGTGGCAGTGTTCTAAATGTACAAATCCACCGGAACCGAAGGACGGCACCTCAACGTCAGTTCGATCTAATATTAATACCAAAGCTAGAGCTAAGAAGGCTGAATCATCGGGTACCGAGATCGTCACAACCAAGCCAATATCGCCGGTTAAAACTACCAAAACGCGTCAACCTATACGCAAGAATGCTAAGAAGGAGGACCCTGACGTGTTGACCGTGGATAAGATACGCGGAATTATTAAAGAGGAATTTAAGGAGGCGATGTCGACTATTAATGTAACCTTGACTGATCTTAGGACTGAAGTGTCTAGCCTGAAATAATCGGTAAAGTTTATTTCCGCAAAGTACGACGCTGTAGTGTCACGTATTGATAATTTGGAAAAGTAAAATAAATTAATCTCAGTGTTGGAGTCGGATTTGAGTGAATTAAAATCACAACTAGGTGCCATACAGTTTGATATTCAGAGACAGGAGCAATGGGGGCGTCGCTCGAATGTTGAGATAGTTGGATTGCCTGAGAAAACAGGGGAAAACCTGCTTAATATCATATCTAAAATGGGTGAATACGCCAACTGCCCTATTAATACGCAAACTGACATAGATTTTGTTACTCGAGTGGCCCACAAAAGCAAGGATGATAAAAAACCTAAACCTGTCGTCGTTCGCTTTCTCGCAAGACACAAAAAGGATAATTTCCTTGCACGATTGAGGGCAGTTAAGGATTTGAATGCAAGTGACATCGGTTTTTCTAACAGTAAGTCTCGTATATTCTGTAATGAGCATTTGTCCATCTCCAATAAGATATTATTAATTAAAACGAAGAACATTGCTGGTGAGAAGAATTATAAATTTGTCAAAAAACCAATCAATAATGGTGCGTAAAACAGAACCCAGTCAAGCTATACATATATCATCTGAGAGTGATTTAAACAAGATAGTGTGAGAATTATTTCATATATTCCACTCCTTTTCATAATATGCTTCAGTTTAATTTGTCACTTCGTAATTTTTTAGTTCACTTGTAGTATTTTTTCGAAAGAAACGTATTTTTGTTGTTACCAAAATAAATTTTAACATTGTGTTTTTTCAGAGTAAGGTGAAAAAATTAGTCATAACAGTTTTATTATGGAACAGATTTCTTGAGCTTCTTATTCATTATTTATTCAATGAAGCTGAGATACGTGCCATGAGCTGTACATCCAAACGTTTTTATTCAAGCGACACTTTTTGTCTTACTTGTTGTTTGTTGAGTTTTACATTGCACATTCGGTACTAATTTAAATATTTTCTATCAAAACGTGCGTGGATTGCGCACTAAAACTAATCTGTTTTATAATAACTTGTTGCTTTGCACGTTTGATGTGATCTGCCTGAGTGAAACTTGGTTGCTGCCCGGAATTTTCAGCTCTGAATTATTTGACCTTAGGTACAATGTTTATAGGTGTGACCGCGACTATGATTCTAGATCAGACAAAATGGGGGGCGGAGTTCTCATTGCTATCAGGAAGGGCATTGCAGTAAGTGACATAAACATGTCTTGCTCGAATAACAAATCATCGGCAGATACTATTTCTCTGATCATACGCCTTAAGAAAAAGTCTCAGCAATTACGACTCAGGCTATATACTTGCTATTTTCTACAGTGTACCTCTCATCAAAACGATCTGGTTGAGTTTTTAGATCAAGTGTCACAATGTATCACGAGTTATCCGAACGATCACTTTCTGTTAACTGGTGACTTTAACATTAGGAATGCTCAGTGGTCATCTGCAGGGCTGGGAGCTCGCGCTACACTGGGTGTTAATATTGTACTGATGGTCTAGTTAACGCCTTATTGGGATTTTTATCTTTTAGTAACCTCGGACAATATAATATAGTTTCAAATAAAAATGATAGGCAGTTGGACCTTGTGTTTAGCAGCTGTGACTGTATAGTAATTAAGTCTAAGTTTCCTTTGGTGCCGGACGATGACCACCACCCTGCCCTTGATATTTCTTTGGTTGACTTATTTCCTGAAACCCTTCGTTCTCCGCGAAATACAACCTACTATTTCGTCCGGGGTGTGAATTATGATGACATTAATATTGCTTTGTCTCAAGTGGACTGACATGCTATATTGGATAGCGTTCATGATATAATAGTTAGAGAAATGGTTCCTGTAAAAAAATCTGTTGATCACAATAGGTACCCTATATGGTATTGCCCGGCACTGATAAAAATCATCAAGGAGAAAACTAAGTATCATACAAAATGGAAGCGTTACGACAATTATAGTGATTACTGTAGCTTTGCCCTTCTGAGAGAAAGAACAAAAAGAGTCAGTCTGGAATGTTACGAATTATTTATTGCAAGGTCAGAAGATAATATTAAAAACAACAGCAAATACTTTTCGACCTATGTAAAATCTAAAAAATCGTTAAATACTCTGCCAGATAACTTGTTCTTAGGTAATGTATCCTCCTATGATGGTAAAGAGATTAGTGACCTTTTTAATGTACATTTTCACTCAGTTTTTGAAAAACACAATGACGTGTTTACGACATCTTCTTTGTCTGACGACTATTCTAATGCTTTAAATCTTAGCAATGTTTATATTCCATTTAATACCATTGTTAAGTATATCAAATCTCTTGATGTAAACAAGGGCAGTGGCCCTGATGGAATTCCACCACTGTCTCTGCAGAGATGTTGCAAAACTATTGCACTTCCCTTATACCTGCTGTTTAACTCCTCATTGCGATCTGGTACTATGCCTTTGGCTTGGAAACGTTCTTTTGTTGTACCTATATTTACGTCTGTGACTTAATAACGCCCTTATTAAAGCCTCTTATAATACCGGAGCAACATGGATTTGTTTCTAAAAAATCAACTGAAACAAACCTCTGCGAATATATTGACTACATAGCGACGGCTATGGATAATGATCACCAGGTGGATGTCGTGTATACCGATTACTCAAAAGCATTTGATAAAATTTCTCACAATCTGTTAATTAAAAAACTTGAGTATATCGGTATACATGGCGATCTACTTCGATGGCTGGAATCTTATTTAAAGGAACGCAGTCAAGCAGTTACGGTTAAGGGGTATTGCTCATCCTTTATGCCTGTTACATCCGGCGTGCCCCAGGGCTGGCACCTCGGACCTCTATTATTTAATGTATATATAAATGATGTATTTAATATTTTTAAACATTCTAAATTTATTCTTTATGCAGATGATAAGAAAATTTATAAAACTATAACTAGACCAGAGGACTGCCTAGAACTACAAAATGATATTAACAACCTATGTGATTACTGCAAAAAAAATTGTCTGTTCCTTAACGTAAAAAAGGAGCAAAGGAGTGGAACTCTCTGCCTGCGTCTGTGTTTCCAAAAGCTTACAGCCCTAATCTCTTCAAAGTTAGAGTGAACAGGCTCCTTCTGGGTAAGCTCGCTCCATCGTAGACTTTGTCTCTGTCATATCTGACATTGACTAGAGTCAAGAGCAAACCCATCACCAATAAAAAAAAAATAAAAAAAAAGTGCAATATTATAACATTTTTTAGAAAGATGAACTCGATAAAATATAACTATAATAGTACATTACGATATTAGTGCGTTAAGATTAAGCTCGGCTCAATTACGCCCTCGCCTTCGGCTCGGGCTGAAATTCCGCCTCGCATGTTATAACCAATACGCACGTATATCGTACGACGTTTTTTAACACATTTGCGAGGAAACAGGAAAAAAAAATCATTTTTCGGAAAATGACGGCATTTTTCATGTTTTTCCATTTCAAGAAATTTTCATACGTGGTTATGTATCTGTCCTTGGATATTGACGGCAGCAAGCTGTCGCATGCGGTTCGCGCTTCTGTTAGTATATCCGGTGGAGTTGAAGTAATATATTGCTCATCTTCATTATTGAAAGTTGTCATTTTTAGATATTCACAATACAAGTACAAAGAAAAGAAAATTTGAGAAAAATGGCGCGAGGATTATTTTCTGCCGTGGCTGCGTGAAAATGTTGGCAAAGACGCTAGAGCATGCAGCCAAGTTTTTAAATTACCGAATAAACTGTTTTTTTTTTATTTTAAATAAAGTCAATCTGTGAATGCACACTGTTGCTTTCCCGCCATTTTAACAGCGCGCTGCCTACTGACTGACGCCGCGCGGCGATTAGTTTGAAATTTGAATAGCAACAGCGCGCTGCTCACTAGCTGGAGTCGTGCGGCGGCGATCAGTTCCATATTTGAAATGGCAAATAATACTGTTATGGAATTTGTATGGACTATAACTTAACTATTTGCTTTGGTAACACACGCGTTTTTTATGACCCGCTTTACATGTTTAAAACAGGTGGAATTACATCAGCTTTACGAGCAAGGGTGTTAAAAAATCAATAATGATCATATTAATAGAGTGACCGAGGTGCGGGACCTTGGGGTCCAACTTGACAGTAAACTTATCTTTGATTCTCATATTACCACTATGAGCAACAAGGCATTTCGCATGTTGGGATTCGTACTAAGAATTGGTAGGGATTTCAAACATAAGTCAACATTGATCCTTCTTTATAAGACACTTGTAAGATCAATTCTTGAATATGCTTCAGCGGTTTGGAATCCCCAGTATGCAGTCTATATTGAACAAATTCAGTATTTGCAAAATAAATTTAATAAGCACTTGAGTTGGCGATTTAACTCTGGAATTGATCATACACCTGGGCTTCAAAAATTAGAGGAACGTCGTGCTGAGCGTGATCTAGTATATTTATATACTTAACATTGTTAGAGGCCAAGTGGACTCCCCTTATCTTCTCAGCAAAATAAGTTTTGGATGTCCACGCTTAAATGCACGCAAAAGAACTCTCTTCCAAATTGGTTTCTCCCGAACCAATTATGGCAAGAATACTTTTATTAAAAGATCATGTCGTCTGTACAACGACACAATGTCATTCAAAAATCAAGATTTAGATATTTTTCACCTTTCTCTACCCAAATTTAAGTTTTGCATAAGAAATATTTTGGCATCGAAATTTAAATAATCTAATGTTACATATTATTCAATTATAATTTCTGTAAACTGTGTGAACTTCTGGTTGTTGTTACACTTAGGTACATAATAATCTGCTTGTATATCAATCTGTGGAAACTGTTTCTGGATTGTGTTGTACTAATTGTATACTTATGTTTGTTATTGCATCTGTTTGTTTCCCAAATAAAATAAAATAGTAATCATCTATATATAAAAAAAATAATCCGTATGTTCACGCATCAAACGCGTGATGAGAAGCGGCCTGACGTCAGCGACGGCTGAGGCGGCGCGCGGCGGGCGCGGGGCACAGCGCAGGCGATCAGCGGACGCTCCGAGCTCCGGATTAGGCTAGATCGAGCTAGCTTCGGAATCCCCCGAAGACGAGTACGTGGAACGAAATCACATTGAAGAGCGGTATCACTCATTGATTGCAAAGGCGCGCAGCCATCTCCAGACCAACAGTGCTGAGCATGAGGGTTCGGAGACGGGCACGACGATGGAGAAGTCAGGTGCATCGTTTAAATATAACTTTGTTCGCTTACCAAAAATTGATCTTCCACAATTCGACGGTAGTTACCAGTGCTGGCTAGAATTTAGGGACACTTTTCTTTCTTTAATACACTGCAGCAAATGTATCGATAATATTAACAAGTTTCACTACCTCCGTGCATCCCTGAAGGGTCGCGCGTCAGAGGTAATTAAAAATATAGACTTTAAGGGTGACAATTATGAGATGGCTTGGGACTTGTTGTGTGATCGCTATAACAATAATCGCATTTTAATAAATAATCATGTGCAGGCTCTGTTCGATGCAGAACCCATAGTAAGGGAATCATCAACTTCTTTGCGATGTCTTATCGACAATATAAATAAAAACATACGGGCACTTACAAACTTAAAAGAGCCAACAGAGTATTGGGATACACTAATAATATTTATGATGACAAGGAAATTAGATATAAAATCAAATCAAAAATGGGAAGAATATCGTAATTCATTGTCAGAATCTCCAATTACATTAGCAAAATTAATATCATTCATCAGTGGAAGGGCCGATTTATTAGAAACACTAGAGATAAACCAAAGTAAAATAACCACAAAGGAGAATAATAAGCAAAAAAGTTTTATCATTTCAAACACAAAGGAAAAGCAAAGTACCCACATAGAAAATAAAAAATCAGCAACGGACAATTTTCAAAAGAAAATCCATTGTCCGTTATGTTCAAACAATGATCTTTTGTATACCTGCGACTTATTTAGAGAATTACCCACTGAGTCACGAGTTAAAAAAGCAAGGGAATTAAAGGTCTGCCTAAATTGTTTGCGCTCTAGTCATATAACCAAGAATTGTCGCATGGCTGGTTGCAAATATTGCAAATCCAGGCATAACACTCTCTTGCATGTTGAACCGACTGAGCAGCCTCATCAAGACCCTATGCCGTCAGCGTCAACTAGTGTCGCCTTGCCAATCAGTACTTCAAATAATGTCACCTTATCAGCAGATACAAGACCTCATACTAGTACACACAATGTATTGCTGTCCACAGCTATCGTGAGGGTGGTGAGCAACAACGGTGAGAGAGTCAACGCTTGAGTCCTGCTTGACAACGGCAGCACGGCCAATTTCATGACGGAGAGCCTCTGCACCAAATTGGCTTTGTTACGACGTAAAACTACCTCCACTGTCACAGGTATCAACCAACAGTCTTCCTATAGTACACAGTCTTGTAATCTCAACATCGAGTCTTCTAATGGTGACTATAGGATTAATTTGGACTGCCTAATTTTGCCTGAGATTACCAAACTTTTGCCAACTTCGTATGTCGAGATGAAGAATATTCCCATTCCGTCAGGGCTTTGTTTAGCTGACCCTACATATAATATTCCATCCGTCATTGACATCTTAGTAGGCGCAGAAATATTTTGGAGCGTTATAGGTACTGCTACTATTGATTTAGGCAAGCGGATGCCGAAACTATGTGACACCAAATTTGGTTGGATAGTGTCCGGTCCAGTTTCTCAGCTTCATTCGTCTCGTACACAAAGATCACACCTTTGTAATTTCACCCACTCAATCGAACAACCAGATTTGACGAAATTCTGGGAGCTAGACTCCATTTCTCCTAAGCACTCTCTATGTCAAGAAGAACGGGATTGCGAATTAAACTTTAAACAAAATACCTGTCGGAATGCTAACGATAAATTTACAGTTACAATGCCTTTGAAGGCATATTCAAGTATATTAGGGGACTCGTACCATACAGCCAAACGCCGGTTTCTATCGCTAGAGCGTCGTTTTCAACGGGAACCTGAATTCAAAGCCAAATACATTGAATTCATGGATGAGTACGAACGCCTCGGTCACATGAGTAAGGTGAACAGCGAGTCAAACCCTCATTTGAACCAGAGTGCTGAATATTTTATACCTCATCATGGAGTCATTCGCGAAACTAGCACGACAACGAAATTGAGAGCTGTATTTGACGCATCTGCCGCTTCTTCCTCTGGAGTATCACTTAACGATATCCAAATGGTAGGGCCCAAGGTACAGGATGATTTGTTTTCAATTTTGTTAAGATTTCGCCAACACAAGTATGTTGTTTCCGGTGATGTCGAGAAAATGTATCGTTGCATAGAAGTGATTGATTCACAGAGACCATTGCTGCAAATAATTTTTAGAAGGGATCCCAAGGAACCGTTACAAACATACAGACTAAACACAGTCACTTATGGAACATCATCTGCGCCTTACCTTGCAACAAAGTGTCTAGTTAGTCTTGCAGACGAGGCTCTTACAGGCGACGTAAGGTCTGCAATTTCACGAGATTTTTACGTAGACGATTATTTGAGCGGTGGTTCGACAATTTCGGAAACGACAGACCTGGTGAAACAAGTCAATTCCATTCTTTCATCTGCCCACTTTTTCTTGCGGAAATGGAAATCCAACAGTTTGGAAATTCTCGAGGCAATAGGTGGCTCAGAAATATCTAGTTCATTAGACTTATCTAGTCACTCCCAGTCATCCAAAACTTTAGGTTTACACTGGCTTTGTAAGACTGACACTTTATCATTTCTTATTAATATTTCACCAGTAAAGAAAATAACAAAGAGACATATTCTTTCTGTGATCAGTCAAGTATTTGATCCCCTAGGGCTGGTTGGCCCTTGTATTGTTGAACCGAAGTTGGTAATGCAACGACTATGGGTTGAGCAGTCTGGATGGGATGATGAAGTCTCACCTGAAATAATGGAGATGTGGTCCACTTTTGTTAGCACACTTCCCAGTCTGAACAGGTTGAACGTTCCACGATGGGTCTGCTGCACCCTAGCAGTGGAACATGAATTGCATGTTTTTTGTGATGCTTCAGAAAGGGCATACGGTGCATGCATATATGTTCGGACAATATGTAGTGATGGATCACTATGTGTACGACTTTTAGTGTCCAAAAATCGCGTAGCACCAATAAAGACTGTAACTATTGCGCGCCTTGAACTTTGAGCAGCGCTATTGGGTGCAAGACTGTGTACTACCGTAATAGAATCTCTAACTATGCCTATAGTTAAGCGACTATTTTGGAGCGACTCGATGATCGTATTGGGGTGGCTCAACACATTACCAAATCAGCTAAAACCCTTTGTACGCAATCGAGTCACTGAAATTCAGGAAAGTACTGCCGATGACAGGTGGAGGTATGTGCCATCGAAGGACAATCCGGCGGACCTTGTTTCTCGCGGGGCGAGGGCCGATTCTATAGGTGAATGCTCGTTATGGTGGTCGGGCCCTAGTTTTTTGCAAGGCTGTGAAAGTAGCTGGCCGATTATGCCCTGTAATAGCGTGAAACACGATTTACCAGAAGTAGTGTGTAATTTCACTAATAAAAATAACACTAGGATTAATTCTAATCAAGTACATGATAATTCAATAACTAATCATAATCATTCCAATTTCAATCATCTTCTAAGAATCATTGCTTACATCAATCGATTTATATTTAATTTAAGAAACAAACACTGCAAATTGGTATGTTCACTATCTAGTGATGAATTAGATAAAGCCTTGACGTGTTTACTGTATAGTGCACAAGCAGAGATGTTCCCAAAAGAATACTATATTTTAAAGGCCGGAAAATCTCTGCCTCGTAAAAATCGTTTGATTTCACTGACACCGTTTCTTGATCAAAGGGGAATTATGCGCGTGGGCGGCAGACTTGACAATTCGCCTTACGATTTCAATACGAAACATCCAGCTTTACTTTGCAGTAAACACCATCTGACTAAGATTCTGTTTCATATGCAACATATAAAATTGCTTCACGCGGGTCCGCAATTGTTGTTGGCAAACATGCGACTCAACTATTGGCCTTTAGGTGGCAGAAATCTTGCTAAAACTGTCGTCAAACAGTGTGTAAAATGCTTTAGATACAAGTGCCAAAACATACAACCAATCATGCTCTTGCAACTTCCATGCTCTAGAACAATGATCAATTTTCCATTTTTTAACTGTAGCGTTGATTATGCCGGTCCAGTACTGATAGCTGACTGGAAGGGTCGCGGGTGTAAGCTAACAAAGTCATATTTATGCATCTTCGTTTGCCATGCAACAAAGGCAATCCATCTGGAGCTCGTTACCGACCTTACAAAAGAAGGTTTCATTGCTGCACTGAATCGTTTCACGTCTCGTCGGGGTAAACCTCAAAGTATACTATCCGATAACGGAACGAACTTTGTCGGGGCTAATAATGAGTTGAAAAGAATTATTACTAACTCTGATGTTGCATCTGAAATGGCACAGCAGGGCATCAAGTTTGTTTTTGCTCCCCCTCACTCTCCACATTTCAATGGTATGGCTGAAGCTGCCGTAAGGTCCACCAAGAACCATTTAAGAAAGTTGCTAAGTCTCACCAACTTCACTTACGAGGAACTGGCAACCTGTTTATGTCAAATAGAGGCCGTTCTAAATTCCCGTCCTCCAACTCCTATGTCCTGTGATCCATCCGATTTTTCTGTCCTCACTCTTTCTCACTTCTTAATTGGACGAACACTCACGTCTGTACCGTCTTCACAGGTTCCTGACGAAAACATCAGCTGCTTAGATCGCTTCAAAAGGATTGAATACGTCCGTCAACACTTCTGGCAACGGTTCGCTAATGAGTATGCTTCCTTACTTCAACAGAAAACTAAATGGCCAGTTGCTTCAGACAGAAAGCTCAAAGAAGGAACCCTTGTGCTCATCCGAGACAAAGCACTTCCACCACTTGTTTGGGCACTGGGTCGTGTCGTACGAACATATGCTGGAGTCGACGGCATCACACGCGTAGCAGACGTGAAGACAAAGAGAGGAGTCGTCACAAGAGGGTTCAACAACATTTGCCCTCTTCCCATCGAAGACGTCAACAGGCGGGAGGATGTTCACGCATCAAACGCGTGATGAGAAGCGGCCTGACGTCAGCGACGGCTGAGGCGGCGCGCGGCGGGCGCGGGGCACAGCGCAGGCGATTAGCGGACGGCGAGCGGCACCACTTCACGATTCGACAGCTTCTAAGGCACACGCGTCCCTCTATCGACACATCACTGTACATCTTCCTATTTTGTTACGGATAAATATAATGTACATACAGTCCACTGCATTTAATTCGTCTCCCTGAGATCCTAAACACCCTATATCCCTTTTTTTTTTTTTTTGGATGGGAAATCTTCAAATGACCCCTCCCGCTCTGGGTGGAGCGGCAGGGAGTGTCAGACTTCTACTGACTAAAACCCACCCATGCTCCTCTTAGTGCCTTTTACGTTCCAGGGCCGCCGTAACTCTTTCGAACAAATCCGCAACCCTGGTAGGCTCTGGCCCTAATGGGCCCCGACCCATGCTGACGTCTGCTGGTTTGGCGCGCGTAGAACACAGCGCGCCGTCAACCCGGGCCTGTTCTGATCGGACGGCGAGCTACCCATTGCTCGCCGTCCACAGGCATCAGTCACTGCGCCATGCTCAGGAGCATCAGTTCCTGGGCGGCGCAGTGGCTGACGTTCAACATGAGGGGGTGAAATGAGGCCATCACTGGCACTCCATTTCAGCCCCCTCCGGAGCCCTTTGTAGGGGCTCTACTGCGGCTGCTCCAGTAGCAGCAGCCGCAGTAGAACCGGCAATGGCGGCAGAAGAAGCGGCGGCAGCGGCGGCGGTCGCGGCAGAGACGGCGGTGGCGGAGGGCTTCCTCCTGTTTCCGGCTTTGGCGGGTGGGGCGCAGGCCCTACCCCCAGCCCAGTGGTCGGCCGGCTTGCCAGCTGCCGCACAGACTACGCAGTGCGGCGCGGCGTCGCAAGAGCCGGCCCTGTGACAGGGCTGACCGCAGCGGAAACATAGACCGCTGCGGTCCACCTCCGAGGTGCATTGAGCTCCCACATGGTGGCCCACTTGGCACCGGAAGCACCTCAGAGGTCGGGGTTCCAGCAGTTTGACCTGCGCGGAAACCCAACCCACCAAAAACCTTCGGCCCTCCGAGATGGTTTTGGCCGCCGACACGGGGCAGCTCACCACAATGGTGCGCGTGCCCGCGTTGTCAGGACGTAGGGTGCCCGCCTTCACCTCCTCTGCTGAGCACCCCCCCGTCCTAACGACGGCGGCCACCACCTCTGCCTCCGTGACGGAGTCGTCCAGGCCCAAGATGCGCATGTCGATGCGCTTGGTGGGCCTGGACACTCGGGCATCGTCCGCGCTTAGGGACGCCCTGAGCCTTTCGGCTAGAGCGTCCGCGGTTGGGCCGCTGACTGCCCCGGGGATCTCCAGCATCCGGGCCCCAGTCATGGTGACCCTGAGCCGGAGGCCCCCTACGATGCCTAGCTCACCAAGGTTCACCGCCTCCTTCGCCTTGGTGAGCACGTCCGCGTACGTCACGCCCCTCTTCGCCGCGTCCGGCTGTAGTGTGAGGACTACAGCCGCGGTTTTCGGGGGGCGGAGCGCAGCCGCAACGCTTCGCGCCCTCTGCCGCCGCTTCCTCTCCCGCCTCTTGGCCGCCCTGGTTGCCTTGCCCGCCTTCTTCTTCTCCCCGGCCACTTGCCATTCGGCTTGAGCCGGGGGAGGATCAGAAGGCGAGGAAACCGGGGGGAGCTGCTGCACAGACGGCGCAGGAGCCTTCGCCGTCCGCGCAGCAACCCCACCCCTCCTCTTCCTTCCCGGGGCCGGGTCCGATATTCCCGGCACCAGCTTCGCGGGTGCCGGTCCGGACCCTTTGTCCTGGCCGGACGACCCCGGTGTGGCAGCCACGGCGGCCGCGTACGACGCCGCCATTTTCTTGCCTGGGGGGGCCTTCCCACTCGCCGCCGCACTCGCTAGCGGGGGGCGCAGGACGATGCCCTCCAGGACGGAGAACCGCGCCTGGAAGGCAGCCAACTCCTGCCGCACCAGGTCCAGCACCTGGCCCTCCTGCGGCACGGGCCGGCCGTCCTCTCTGCGCCCCCCTTGCGGCGCCCCCTGTGGGCCGGCTCCCCGGAGCCTGGCCAGGTCTGCACGGAGCCCCTCGTTCTCCTTTCGGAGACGCTCCGTGGCGGCAGCCAAGCGGGCGACCTCCGCCCGCAGCTCGGACATCTCGTCCGGCGGAAGCCCACCTTTGGTAGCCTCCGCTGCCGCCAGAATGGAGGCCATCGCCTCGCTTATGGCCTTGTTCTTAGAGGAAAGCTTCCTCTCCAAGGCCACATCGCGAAGCGCGGCCTCCACCACCTCCGCAAACCCGGCCCTCCGAACCCGCTCCTGTCCGGAGTCATCCGGCTCACCGCCGGAGGACTCCGAACCAGGAGCCCCGCGACCGCCCTCTATGGGGGGTCGTCCGTCAGCGACGAGCTCCTCGGCTCGCTGGCCAGCCACCTTGGAGGCGGGCAATCTCCCCTTGCCTCCCTCTCGGCCCTTGCCCCGCCTGCTGGTGGGGATCTTGCGAGCCGAGGTAACCTCCTCGCTGCCGGACGACCCCCGGTCTTCCTCTGTTCTTGGCCGCTTGCGGAAGGACCTGGAGTCCTCCGCAGCAGCCCCCGCCCCCTCGGGTCCAGAGCTCGCCGAGCTAATTGTCACCAGGTCGTCGGAGTCCAACTCGGACTCCGACTCTGCACCCGCGTGACGCTCAGGCGAGCCCCTCCTCATCCCTATATCCCTTGGTCACGCCATCACGCGTGAACGGCTGGACCGATTTCACTTTTTTTTATTGTTGTGTTTGTTATTGTCAGGAGAAGGTTCTTATGAAAAAAAAATTAAAAAAAATTGGGCGGAAAATTAGAAAATTTAAGAATCCTTAGGGTAGGTGTAGGGTAGGGTAGGTGTAGGGTAGGTAGGTAGGTAGCCAGTTGACGGGAGCGAAGCTGCAGGGGACAACTAGTTTCTTAATAAATACGTATTATAAAAAAGGCTGTAAATATTCATATTCACAGATAACAGACTTTTTTATCATGGTCAATTATTAATTAAGCATTTGTATAACCTTATATATAACACACCCACATAAGTATATATATTTCTGGAATACTTAATATTTAAAATAAGTCATAAATTTCGTTTGCGTAGTCCCAGCGGAAACATGTCGATTTTCTTAATTTCAGTTTAGCGGATATTTAGTGTATGACGTCGTGTTGTTAGCGATGAGCGTTGATTCAACGAACTAGTTGAGTCAACCATTGATCTCCTGTCAACGCATTAACATTAACTGTTTTTGAATCAATTAGTTGAATTTGTCAACGACGTTTATGAATTTGACTCGTTTATTTTTCGACCAAATTCGAGAACGCAAACGCAACGAACTAAGCAAATTAAAAAACTTACGTTGTAAATGGCACCATAGATTGGGATAAAATACAAGCTGTTGTTTTGCATCCTCGTCAAATTTCAGGAGGTTGTCGTTCAAGACATAAATAATCAGTTGAAAGTACGGTAGCGGGCAATAACTAATAAGCGCTGCTTTTTTTTTTGTTGTTGAAATTTAACAGTATTTCAGAATTAAACCCTCAGAATCACCCGACTTCGCACACAGCGGCAAGTGCGTGAGTATCGACGTCTTACTACGAAATGCTAGCTAGCCGACCGAGCAATGACCGCGCGACCTATAGCAATAATTTCACCTAATTTTATTTCGAAAATCACCTACCTACATTATAAAAATAAATTTCGCTTGATAATTAGCTCATTTTTGAGCATCATTGGAATACGGAAATCTTACTAATGACAGTAATACCAGTGCGCCAAAGAAAAGTTCATTAACCTGTTATCAGATGATTAATAAAATGTTAGTTTTGCTTTATCCTTCAACCTAAAGTTTTCGTAGTGATTTTGTTTTTATTTGTGGATTAAATTGGTTGATTTGAAAATTTCCTTCCTACTTAACGGGCTTAGGACCGGCAATAATACCTACCTTAGTTGGTGTACCGATCTACTAAGTTTAAAATTTTTTTCTACGTTTAGATGTGCTAGTTAAGTGTAAGTACGTGGTGATTCTTTCGACTCTTAGGTATTATTGGCGTAGTTAAAAATTTAAAATCAACTTATTTACACTAATAAAATTGATTAAGCTAACAACGTATTTACAAAATGTACAAATAAATAAATTACCTACTTAAGTTACCCGGAGGTATTGTTCAAAGTTGCCACCATCACACTCTTCGCACAATTGTAATACATACTCGTACGCTGACACAGCATGCACTTGTCCCACTTTAATTAAAGCTGACCATATCAAATACCTAGGCGTCACGATTGACACAAACCTAAACTTCCGTAAACACATCGATTTATTATGCACTAGAGTACGAAAATTAATATACATTTTTAAGAGTTTACGGGACATAGCCGACTTTAAATTAATTAAACAGGTTTACTTGGCTTTGTGTCAATCTATCATTACCTACTGCATAACTTCCTGGGGTGGTGCCGCTAAATCAAGTTTACTACTTCTAGAACGTGCTCAAAGAGCAATTCTAAAAGTCGCCACTTGTCGCCCATTCAGATTTCCCACACACCAGCTTTATATGGCATGCAAGGTGCTAACAGTTCGACAACTATTTGTTTTAAGTGTAGTTTTACTGCAACACACAGAACTAGATTTTAGACCAATACCTTCAGACAAAAGAAGAAAGGATCTGGTCTGCACAAATCCTCAGACTAAACATGCTTTCATTAAAAGATTTTATTTATTTCTAGGACCTTTCTTATATAATAAATTTAACAAATTGCTAAAGATATATAATGTAAGTAATAATCAGTGTAGTATAATGTTATTCGATTATTTAGCAAAACTAAATTACTCAGACACGGAAAAACTACTAGAGGTGCTGACATAGAGTAGCTGACATAGCTATAATTACATTACCTAATATTTATAATAACTTTAGTTATAGATTTAAAGATATCTAATAAGCCTAGTTAATAAGGTAACGCAAAATTTTGTTTGCTTAGATATTCAGAATATTATCTTTGTTTAATTAAATGACTGTTCCGTCGTCGCGTCGTAGAGATGGCCTGAAACACAGGTTTAAATAAACCTAAATCGGGCAACGCACTACACAACCTTCAGTATCCTATTTTTGTATGCAACTGTAAACTTATATATTTGTCAAATCATAGTTTTTGTATCCAGATAATTATAATACTATAATAAGCCTAGATTAATATTTATACTTCTGAACCATATGTACACTTTTGTAAACTTATTATTATTTCAATAAATTTCATTTTCATTTTCATTTTCAATCGAGCACGACGTAGCTGGTTTTCCTTCAGCTTACGTAACACTAACACATTCGTTTTTAAAGTGTCGAAAGCACTAATGATCCTTGCACGTAATTCTGTTACACTTGTCACTTCCTCCGTGTAAACTAACCTTTTAACATCTCCCCACAAATAAAAGTCTAGAGGCGTCAGGTCCGGAGAACGCGGAGGCCAGGCCACAGCTCCTCTGCGACCGATCCAGTGGTCACCAAAACTTTCGGTCAAGTACTCGCGTACTTGGCGACCATAGTGAGGGGAGCACTGTCCTGCTGGTAGTAGAAGTTGCGATGGAGTGCCAGGGGAACATCCTCCAACATCTCCTCGACAACGTGACGCAACAGCTCCAGGTATGTGGCACTGTTGAGGTACCCATCGTTGAAGTAGGGTCCAAGCATGTGTTCCTATTATGCCAGCCCACACATTTAGTCCAAACCGCACTTGGAACGCATGCCGTTTGATTACGTGCGGGTTATGGTCGCGGTGAGCCCACCAATGTTCGTTATGAACATTGTAGACGCCAACTCGAGTAAATAAACACTCGTCCGTCCTCAGGATGTTGGCGTCTTGGTGTTCCAGCAACCAGCGACATAAAGTAATCCGCACGGCATTATCACCTGGGTGAATGTCTTGTGCCTTGCGGTAGTGGAACGGGTGTTGCAGTTCACGCTTCAGGAGGCGCCACACTGTGGTGTGGTGCACTCCAAAGTGTTGACCAGCGTCCCGCGTGCTTGCCCGTGGGTCTCACTGGAAATATTCCAGGATGTCTTCCTGCAAGGCGACAGGCAGGCCTACGCTGCCGCGAGCTTGAGCATGCCGGGGAACGTCAAACTGCCGATGATCCCGCAGTCTCTGCGTAGCAGCCAGCATGACGCTCTGTGATGGGGGTTCCCGATCGGGAAACATTTCCGTGAACATCCGGATGACTCCACGTAGGCTGTCTCCACTGATGGCATACAGGCGGAATGAAAACTCTTTTGTGCTAAATTAGAACAGAAACCATAAAAACGGAAGTTTTTCTGATGAGAAGTGTGTTTTACTTGGTAGGTACTTAGTGTTAGGCAGTGGTCCGACCGCCGACGATGAACGAGAAACGAGTAGAACTAGAAACTATAAACGAGTTGGCGATCAGCGGGAAGCGAGTGTTAGTTTCGATAGTTTTGTCGCCGGGCTATAAGCGAGTGTGCAAGTGCAACGAGCGATTACTCGCGCCCAAAAATCGTCTTTTTTTCCCTCTCATTTTCCTCCGTTTTTTCAGAGTTGCCACTGCCACTACACAAACACTTTCGTAAAATACATCATCGTCGTCATCTGAGCTAGACAACAATGAGAGTAGCAATGATTTGTTATCCATACGTCTACTTTCAATGCCGCACTGTAAATAAATGATCAAGCGAGCGAGCATCGCTGAACGGGTATCGCTGAGCGAGTATTATGTTTGATAGCTCTTGTCGCTCAGCGACAAACTACTGAAGCGAGTCCTCGCTGGCAGTGTGAACAGTCAGCGATCAACTATTAATATATGCATACTTTTGTTGACACGGAATGTATATCTATTGTACGTTTCTTGAGAGAGAAAATCGCCGACAGTTAGTCGTTTTCTCGCCGGCGGTCGGACCACTGCCTTAGGGTTCAAAAATTATTTTGGTGAGCATTGAAATTGTACCCATTCATAAGTAGACAATGATGGAGGGACAAGTACTTAATTGCTTAGTTTAAATTGCATCTGAAATTAAAAAAATGAAGTGATTTATAATTTAACTAGCTGTTGCCCGCGACTTCGTTCGCGTGTATGTATTGTAAAATTATGTGGCTAGGTAAGATCAATGTGTTCGTATATCTAATACGAACAGTCAATATCTATCATTGTTGCCTCTTTTTTTGTATGAGAAAACATCAAATGTCTCCTTTCGCTCTGGGCGGAATGGAAGGGAGTGTCAGACTCTTACTGACTAAAACCCATCTGTGTTCCAATGCCCTTTGCGTTCCAGGGCCGCGGTGAGTCTTTCGAACAAATTCCGCAACCCTGGCAGGCACTGGCCCTAGCGGGCCTGGTCTTTATGCTGACATCTTTTTGTGACGCGCATGGAACACAACGCGCCGTCGAGTATCACCTCTTCTGTTCAAATAATTTTTCGTGAGAAACGTTGTAATGATAATGCTTCTTTCATTTCATCGAAACTATTCACAGCAGTCCTAGAAGATGTCGTTAAAAATGTGGGTATAGATTGGGACTATAGCGGTTTTAACGTCAATTTTCTGCCCAACTGTCTCACTTAAGATTTGCAGATGACTTTGTGGTTTTCACTGAGAACTTCGACGACCCCCAGAAAAAGCTTCAAAATCTTTAAGATGCTTCTTTTAAGTTGGGTCTTGGGATGAATATGACCAAGACGAAGGTTATGGCAAACACCTTCAGCGATTCAAATTTGAATTGTTGGAGATGATTAACCGATATGTTTATCTTGGCCATATCCTTTCAATTGGCAAAGAAAATCAACAAACGGAGGTATCGAGAGGAACACACCTTGGATGGGCCGCTTTTATCAAAATGGACGACATTCTGAAGCCTGCCAAAATTACGCAATGTCTGAATTCCCGCCTTTATAACCAATGTGCTTTTACCACCATGACTTACTTACTTACATGGACGCTCACGCAGGAGGCTGTTTACAGACTGATAGTTGCACAGAGAGCCATGGAGCGTTCCATGCTTGGTAGAGGTACGTCGTCGAGATCCGAAGACGTACGAAGGTTTTCAACATCGGAAAACTAATTGTAGAACTAAAGTGGAGCTGGGCAGGACACTTGGCAAGGCGCGGTGATGATAGGTGGAGTAAGGCAGTGACTGAGTGGCGTCCGAGGACTGGAAGAAAAAGTATTGGTCGACCGGCGGCGAGATGGGCGGACAATATTGTGGCCATCGTGGGTAGAACCTGGATGAGGCTGGCACAGGAACGTGGGGATTGGCACACGAAAAGAGAGGCCTATGCTCAGCAGTGAGCGAAGTTGGACTGTGGATAATGATGATGATACACGATGTTGATGAAACTTGCTAAGTTTGTTAACACGCGATAGAGCTACATAAAGTTGTCCATGGGAAAACCAACCAGAAGAGAAATCAACCCCCGCAGAGGACACGGCGGAGCATACGGCAAAGGTCTGCCCTGCTTGGGCGGAGCACCACCGTGTCCTCGTCGAGGCGATCAGCGACGGCGACCTCTCGCTACCGGCTCTGGTTCACTCCATGGTCCAGAGCGCGGAGGCGTGGGAAGCCGTCACCTCCTTTTGCGAAACAGAAATGCTAGTAAAGGAAGGGGCGAGCTGCGTGTAGGAGAGGCAAACGTCACGCCTTAGCCGCCGACACAGAAGAAAACGCCCCGGGCGTTAGGAGTCGCAGGGCGATTCTCGGCCACCATAGGCACGGGCCTGCGGACGGCGAGCGTTGGGTGGCTCGCGACCCGATAACAACCAGCGGCCCTACCATGACGTGTTAAAGCGTGAGTTGTTCGAGCGAGACGGAGGGATGGAGCTATACACCCTATATTATGTATGTATTTAGAAATATATAAGTATGTTTATCAGTTGTCTGGTTGCCATAAGAAAGAAAGAAAGAAGAAAGAAAGAAAATACATTTATTGGCCACAGTAAGAGGCACACAACAAAAACAGCGAAAAACACAAAATAGAAGAAAAAAAAAAACAAATAAAAATAAAACAGTGGCTTTGAGAACAGAAGTCAAAACATTAAGTGTGCGCCTCACGGCTGCGCCAAATAGGTCCAGTTCAGCATAAAATGCCAGGCAACTAGTGCCTGACGCTGGTTTTCAACTGAACCTGAGGTGTCACGGATGTAAAACAGTTTTAGTGTCTTGAGATGGTGTTGCATACTTAAATAAAAAATTAAAAACTTAAAAAAAGTGTCATTGTAGAGTGTGATAATAAAGAATATGTAGGTATAATTTCTAAACAAGCGTGACAAAAAAAAAAAAAACAATAAATAATAAAGAAAGTGTATAATTTATGGAAATCAACCTGTGCAAGCCGAATGGGTGAGCAATTCCTATCAACTGTACAACTGCAGTACACTCTAAGTTGTCATATAATTGAGACATTTAGTGCTATCATATCCAGCTTCCGTTGTGTGTCAACCAGTTACTGCCGTAAGCGTCTTCTGAATGTACCTATCGTGTTGATTTCTCTAATAGGAGGTGGTAGGTTATTCCACACCTTGGAAGCTGCGTAACGAAAGCTACCTCTAAAAGCAGCTGTACAGTGAGGCTGAGTTGAAAGCTGTTGTGAGCATTGTCTTCTACCGCATTCTCGTCTACTTGTTATCCAACTCAGCTTGTCGAGTAGGTAGTCGGGTTTCTGATACTTGACTACACCAAAAAGTAGGCAGGCTAGGTGTAGTTTGCGTCTGGACTTCATTTTGAGAGTATAGTGCTTGTTTAAAAAAGGTGTTACATGGCTTCTGCGAGGAATATTGTAACAAAACCGAGCACAAGCATTCTGTACCCTTTGGATGAGCCGATCTGTACGAGCTAATAGGCGTGGGCCGTACACCGTGTCTGCGTAATTCAACCTAGAGAGAACCAGGGTTTCCACTAGCTGTTCCCGTAGCTTTACTGACAAATGAGGCCGCATTTTGTATAAAACCCTCAGACGATAAAAACAATTTCGTACAGAACCTGCCACGTGTTTCTCAAACCGAAGGTCTTTATCCATAACAAGACCTAGATTCTTTGCCCCATACACTCGCTCAATAGGCTCGTCCTTCAGTTTTAAATCAAATGATAGAGGTAATCTAGCAAGTTGCTGTTTCGACCCAAATACCATATATTTCGTTTTAGACGGATTTAACGATAAACAGTTCTCCTCAGACCAAGCGGCGACTCTTTGGAGATCATCGTTAAGATCTTTGATGGCATTTTCGTGCTCATCAGGTCTGAAGGATACATAAAGCTGTACATCATCCGCGTATATATGATATTTGCATCTATGGAAACATTTGATTATATCAGCACAGTACAAAATAAAAAGTATTGGACCTAATGTAGAGCCCTGTGGAACACCTCTCTGTATTGAAATAATTGCCGACCTAAGTGTGGTGCCGTCATCCAAACGCAAATCAACAAATTGATCCCTGTTAGTAAGGTAACTACGAAACCATTGCGTAGCGCTAGGATCGAAACCGTAATAACTTAACTTAGATAATAATAGCGGAATATTTAGAGCATCAAATGCCCGTGAAAAATCAAGCAAAACCAGTAATGTGCACATTCCCCTGTCCTGGGCAAATAATATATTATCAGTGACGTCCAATAAAGCAGTAGATGTACTACGCTGCTTTCTGAAACCAGACTGTAAATCTGGTAAAATGTTATTTTCTTCCAAAAAGAGAGTTAATTGGCGGCTGATGACTTTCTCCAATACTTTTGACAGACATGGTAATATACTTATAGGGCGTAGGTCTTTTAATTCAGTCGGATTTGAATTTTTTGGCAAGGGCCTAACGGAGGCAGTCTTCCATTGGTCGGGAAACGTTGACGTCTCTATTGAGCGGTTTATTATGTCCGTTATAATACTCAACGTGTGCGGCAGAGTCATGTTTATCATATCCAGGTTAATGTTATCGTAGCCTTCGGCGTTACTTTTGAGGTTGGCTATAATGCGTGAGATATCACTCTGTTCCACTGGACTGATAACAAAGCTGGATTCCCCATGCCTATTATTTTCATAAAAAGACATAAGTGATGAGCTGGCCACAGGGTTACCAGGGACAATCAAAAAGTGGTTATTTATTAAATCAGGGTCTGTTAAGTGCGACGGTAAGTCTTGTCTAGGCTTGAAGGGTGTCGGAGTGGATTTTAGATTTTTCCATAATAGTTTAGGGTATTTTATTTTATTATTAATATTATGACTGAAATACGCGACTTTTTCATTGTACAATGAACTAACGACCAAATGTTTTAGCTCCTTGTAATATATTTTTTTAGATTCAGTTTTCGTATTCCTATAAATAGTAAGTGCGTCATCACGTAAACGCATCATAACTTTAATTGTGTCAGTAATCCACGGATATGTCTGTTCCCTAATTGTACACGACTCGGTCGGTGCATGAACGTCAAACAGGGTAATTATATGGGTGTTAAAAACATGCACCATATCAGTTACATTGACAAGCGTTGAAATAGCTTCAAAGTTCAAAAACGATAAGTCATTATTAAAACTATTAGTACACACATACTTAAGTGGCCGAAATTTTACCAAGTATGGTTTAAACTTGTCACGCTTTATTGGAAATTCACCAACTACAATAGAATGGCCGTTAATTGAACCAAATGATTCTACGGTTGTATAACATGCTCTCTGGTCTGTACATAAGAGATCAATGAAGGTTTCACTTGAGGCTGTAAAATGTGTAGGAGTAGTGACCAGCTGCGTAAGACTGAGGCTTTTAAGAAACTCATTAATTTTATTGGTTTTAATACCGCCTGTGTCCAGCAAATTAACATTGAAATCGCCAAGCAGTATGTAGTGATCGCAGTTTCCGAGTGAGCTAATCGAGTCCGTTATAGCATCAAGGAACAGAACAAGGTCAAGCCATTGTGGATGATAGGCTGTACCTAAAGCAATTTTTTTGCCGTTCAATGAGAGTATTAGCCACATTTGCTCAACGGATTCGAACCTGGGATCGACCGCGGTAATACAAGTACGGGCGTTGAGCCCTCGCCGCAGATAAAAGCCAACGCCCCCACCATGGCCCCGGCGCACGCTCGCCGGCCGCGGCGTGTGACGCAGACCATATCCCTTCAATACGGGTGCGCGCCCCTCTTCCCCCGGTCGCACCCACGTTTCGACTAGCTCCGTCCAAGTGTACAGAAGCAACCAGGGTGCTTTACAGGTTGAGTGGAGAGACTTAACCGTTCAAAAAAAAATTAAAATAACGTCAGTGGAGCAATCAGACCAAATCTTTTTTTATGTTATGCATCAAATGCATCACGGTAAGTTTTGTATCAAAAGAATCACTGTTTATGACGTTTTAAAAGTACAATTAGTAACTAAAAAATATATTTTGGTGTAATTCTCATGCTTTTGAGAGTTAGTACTTTTTCAGTCAACAGATGGCATTACAGGTATCTGAATTATGTAGATAATAAGTTGATTTCTTCTAGATTGCTACAATTCCTATCAGGTTTACATGTAAAAATTATCTAAATGGTTTTGTAACTAACTAACATGTCATTTTGTGCATTCAATTATATTGTGCTTTCAATTACGAACAAAAACCTTTTAAAATCAATATTGCTTACCTCCCATAACATACGGCGTGATAATGTGTAGCCTAAAGTCTTCCTTGGTTTACAAAGAACATTTTTGCTGAATTTCAATTCAATCTATCCAGCAGTTTTGGCGTGAAGCCGTACCATACACACATACAAACAGACAAACAGACAAAAATTCTAAAAAGTCACTTTTTGTCATCAGTTACGTTTTTCTAACAAAAGCCGCTTATTTTTTATCGATAATTCTCAATGTACAGTTTTTCTTTCGTTACTGTTTTATTATATGTATATGTCGGAGACGGATATTAATACCGACCGATAACGAAACGAAGCACGAGTTCCGGTAGATGGCAGCACCGTCGCCATCTTACAACTAACTTCGTGCTACAACAGAGCCTACCTAGTGGAGGGGTGTCAGACCAAGACGGAGATTCCATTGGGTCGTCTTGGAGACAAGTTCTCCACAAAGCTAGAAACTGTTCCTCACGTTTCGTTGTACAGTGTGATTTAATTTGTGATTTTTATTTATTTTTTATTTTATTTATCAGGAACAATTAATATTGTGTTTGATACATTTCTTAACGATACTCATATTACTAATATTATTAATATAAATTCTAAAAATGAACATGCAACAACAGTATATATATAAAAACATGATTACTAAAACAATACTGTAAATAGCATTATTTTATGCGTTGTAGAAAATTGGAACATTATTAAATTACAGTTCGTCGATTGAGTACAAGTTTTTATTTAACAGAAATGCTTCGAGCTTAGCCTTAAAAGAGCTTGTGTTTAACAGATTTTTCAAATCCGCTGGCAGTCTATTAAATATTTGTACAGCTTGGTAATGAGGGCTATGTTTGACAATATTAAAATTAGGTATAACTTTATTTTTAAATTCTTTTCTACGAGTGTTTTCCCTGGCTATTCTTTCTTCCTCAGACTCGTATTCATGGATATATTTTTTAAAATTTACTAACAACACAAGTATGTATAAGCTGGGCAATGTTAGAATATTTAAACTCTGAAAATGAGATCGACAGCTGTCTCTTTGTGTAATTCTGGCGATTGTACGTATTGCTCTTTTTTGGAGAGTGAAGCCTCGCTGTGAATTATAACCGTAGCTTTTCCCCCAGAACTGTATACTGTATCGAAGTCTGGATTCGACAAGAGCATAATATACCATCTTTAACTGTTCCGTATTTATTAAGTCCCTCAAAGTCCTCAACGCATAACACGCAGATGATATAGTGGAGTCTATTTGTGCTAGTTCTTTTTTCCAGTTTAGCAAATCATCTAAATGGATTCCTAAAAATTTTACGTCTCTGACCAATTCTACCCTTTCATTGTCAAGGGTTTATATTCATATTTTCTTTATTGCCTGCAGTAGTTCGAAACAACATGATGTTCGTTTTTTTTAATATTTACTATTAATCTATTTGTATTGAACCAAAACTGAAAAACTGCCAACGTAGCATTGACCATATCTGTCAGTTCACTAATACTTTTCGCCCCTACTACAGCGTTAGTATCATCGGCAAAGACCACGAGGTTAATGTCTGGAAAGTTCTTTTTAATATAATTTATCAAATCGTTTGTGAAAATAATAAACAGAATGGGACCTAATATGGAACCCTGCGGCACACCAGTGGTAATGTTCATTAAGGATGATTGGTGTGTTTTCCGTTGTCCATTCTGATCTATAGTACTGATTTCTACATACATTTTTCTGTTTCTCAAATATGATGTAAATAATTGCAGGGCTGTGCCTCTGACACCGTAATACTCTAGTTTAACAATAAGTAGATTGTGATCAATCGTATCAAATGCGGAAGATAAGTCTAGAAAAATCCCTGCCACCTTTAATTTACGATTTATTTTACCAATCACATCATCTAGAAGTTTATAAATGGCATCTCCAGTGCCAATTCCTTTCTGGTAACCGAACTGTCTATCATGTAGAACTTTCTTTAAACGAAGATGGGTCAATAGCCGAGATTTTAAGATTTTTTCAAAAATTTTTGAAAGCGTGGGTAAACGCGAAATTGGTCTATAATTTTTAGGATCTGTTTTTGAACCCTTTTTAGAAATGGACACCACTTTTGCAATTTTTAATTGTTCCGGAAAAATACCCTTCTCAAGGCAGTTATTAAAGAATGTAGAAAGTGGCCCAGCCAATGTTTTTATGTGCTCTTTAAGAATAGCAATAGGAATTTCGTCATATCCACTGGAGTGCTTGTTAGTCATAGTTTTAATTATTTGTGCTATTTCTTTGGGAGTAGTAGGCGTGAGTGACATCTCATTTGTAACCCTTTTACAACTCTGTCGAAGAAGCAATTGAGCTTCTTCCGTCTTAGTTTTAGCTGAATCACAAGTATGGTTGAAGTGTTTTGCTAATATGTTAGCTACGGCAGTTGGCGGGTCTATGATTTGATCGTTGAGTTTTAGTAAAAGTGGTTCCTGTTGCACTTTTTTTAATTTTTGTGAAAGATTTGTGTATTCGTGTTGTGTAATTCGTTGTCTCATGCTCGATTACCCATTTTATACGCCCACGATGTCGGATGATGATGCTAATAATGCGGCCTCCCCATCATCAGAAGTGGCATGTAACTCATACGGCCCACATGGAAATTCGTGACAATGCTAGTGAAACACGTGACGGTTGCGTTTTAAAATTCAAAACAGTTAGTGACATTGAAAGTAACAATCATTGCGGGTCGTTTTTGAAATGTATGCGCTTATACGTACTCTAAAAGTGCCGTGAAATTTGACTGGATAAACCCAAGTTCGACGCGCGAGGTTAATGCGTCAACCCGGTTGTATGTTTGGTCGAGGATGCAGTGTTGTGCAGTGCAGCATATTTTTGACCATAAGTAAGGCGACGAAGAGCTTTGAGCCTACATGCCGGTCGTACCTAGATTTTCAAGGAAAATTCCGAGGTCAAGATTTCTTCTTGTCGAGTTTTATGCGACTACCCTCATCAATGAAAAATGAAAAAACCAGTCCAGAACGGAGGCGAAAAGCTTCATAACAGCTGGCCAGGTCAAGGAGAAGTGCGTGAATGTCCGTGAGGTTCTTTTCGTCAATCTGGTGAGCCATTTCCGTTTTGTTATTGCTGTGAAGCAGAGGTGCTCGTTGGTTATTTTTCTATTTTGTTTACGAGCGAACATTTTAATGCTGTGGATATGGAGACTGATTTACAAAGGGCTACGATCTCATGAACGGCGATTATCGAAGTTTGATAATTGACTTGTAGCTTTAATGCTCTATGCTAAAGTGAGGTTGTTATTTTCATGTTGACTATCGCTTTACTGTAAACAGAGTAGTAGTAGTTTAGGCGCGATAGCTTTGGTGTTGCTGGTTTAGCAATGGCATTTTAAATAATGCTAATGAAGCGGTAATATCCTGCTATCGCAGGTTGAGTAATGAAGTGCAGTGGCAGTTCAGAGCTATTGTTGTTTGGACATAAGAGCGATATTATTGAATAGTCACAACATTACACCGTACCCACTTTATTGAAAATTAAGATAATTGCAAAAGCAATATTTTGATTTATATCACCAACCATAGTCAGACTTTGTCCACTGCTGGGCATAGGCCTCTTTCTTGTGTCAATGTTCTGATTAGTTTTAGATTGACTTTGATAATGTGGTTACTACGCTAACCTGAAACCATTATTTCCACCACAGCTTTGATTGGACTTGTACTCTCGCAGTGTTTCTCAGTTTCAGATATCGTATATCGGTGGATGAAGCCAGCAGGAGGCTAGCGGTCCGCATGCTGCTATAATTGCTGTGCAGCTGCAATTCCTGAGCGGTTCTGAGCGTGACAGACCGAAGGTCAGCAAGCAGTTTTCAGGATGCAATAGCCGAGCATCATGTCAACATCTGTGGGGACAAGAGCGTTCAAGGCTGACTGGAATATCGAGTGAGTCGCTACCATTTCATTTAAATTGTGACTTTCAAAGCTTTAAAGTCGTTCATATCAATTCAGTGGTTGGATTGATAGTGCTAGGTAATTTTACACACTTAGTACAAAGTGAGTAGGTATCTAAAGAGTTTTACCATTGACAGATATTGCATGGTAAGGTTGCCACAACGTCATGTTCCGACTTTAGACGTTTTTAGTGAAAAATTGGAACTAGGCTTTTGTGTTAACGTGTCGGGGACAGTTTTCCTTTTATAATAACAGTTAGTTTTGATTAAAACTTTACGAGTAGGTACAGAGAATTTTGAGCTATTACAATGTCAAAATAGGTACCTACGTAAGTTAATGCGGATGAGATTAAAATAAGATTGATTGATTAGTCACAGGGATGACTGAATCATTGAGTTCACAGGGTTGATTGACTGATAATTTGTAGTCACAGGGATGACTTTGCTACTTTTACATCGAGTTGTACATGAAGATCTTTCAGCAATGGTCAGTCACTGTGTAATTTCAATGGAGTTACAGAATTTTGTATTTAGAATAAAAATGTTCAGAGACGTGAGACTTTTATAGAGTAGGAGTAAATTAGGTCAGATAGTGACACTGAAAATTAAACGATCTGGGGAATATGTTAAAGCTCGATTTAATAATAGAATGATAGCCTAAACAAAGTTTTCTACCGGTGATTTTGTATAATTAGAAAACGAAGATCGTAATCAGACTTAATAAGATGGAAGTTAAAAGGTCCGTTTAAAGTAGCTGAAGTTTTGGATGGTAATCTCTCGTTGTAAGTTCTGAACTATTTTGGGTGAGCTCATGGAAGGGTGAAAAAAAAGATGCCAAAGTCATGTACCAGTCAAAGTAGATGGTAGAAGTGAGAGATGTCACAGTGGTGACAAGCAAGCCGAGGCGGGGAACACGCGAGTAGGGTTCTCTGTTGTGACCGTTGTGGTTGTAGTCCACATGTGTGTGAAGGCACGTATTTCGAGAGCAATGGTGTGATTGCTGCTCGTGGTCTGTAGTGACCGTGGATCGGCTATGAGAGCCGTGGTGTAGGAGATGTTTACTTGTGTGAGTGGTTCCCCGAGGCTTTGTTGTGATTAAGGTGATTATTGTTGTGGATAACGATGGTAAATGGCTATGGGTGACTTTGTGTTACTTCAAAATGAAGAACGTAACCAAACTAAGCTTGACCCTAAATTTAAAGGACCATTTAAAGTTGTAGAAGTGTTAGATGGCGATCGTTACATATTGAAAGCTATAAATTCTAGATGCACTTACAAGTAGGTACGCGCATGATAGGTTAAGGAGAGTGCCTGAGGGCCAAGTACCGCTTGAAGTAGAAGAGTTTGAGTTGAGTGATAGTGGTGAATCTTAGTTCGGCTGGTCGGACCGTACCAGTAGCCATTTCGTAGCCGTAGTCCGTTAGAAGTCGGTATTTGCTTTATGTAATCCGTGGATGCGCGGTGCGCGGGTGGCTCTGGCGGAGGTCGGGTCTTGCGAAGACCAAAGAGTCCGTGGGACTCGGCATTCAAGGGAATGCAATAGTGTGTGAGGGCTTAGTGAAAAGCCACAGGCCACGAATTTGATTCACACTTTGTGTTATTGTTTCGTTATAACTTTAACGATAACTGTTAATGGCATGTTCATATGACATTGGTACTTAGTCTCTCATGCATTAACTTAATTTTAGATTTAAATGATTAATTTGATAAAGGATTAAGGTAAATTTTAAATGATTATGATAGGAAGTTTGTTTTTAGTTTCTTTTTAAGCCTTAGAGAACTAAGGGAGCTTAAACTTTAACCGTCTTAAAAACTTCTGTCAGGAGTGACCGAACGATATAGGTACTGTGCTACGTTATCCTTGTTACAGAATAAACACACGGGGTCGTGTGTCGGCGCAGGATGGCCGTGTCGGAGACGGATATTAATACCGACCGATAACGAAACGAAGCACGAGTTCCGGTAGATGGCAGCACCGTCGCCATCTTACAACTAACTTCGTGCTACAACAGAGCCTACCTAGTGGAGGGGTGTCAGACCAAGACGGAGATTCCATTGGGTCGTCTTGGAGACAAGTTCTCCACAAAGCTAGAAACTGTTCCTCACGTTTCGTTGTACAGTGTGATTTAATTTGTGATTTGTGTATTCGTGTTGTGTAATTCGTTGTCTCATGCTCGATTACCCATTTTATACGCCCACGATGTCGGATGATGATGCTAATAATGCGGCCTCCCCATCATATAGATAAATTAAACCGACGAACGATCATATAATTAACGAGCACTTCGCTTCGTCCGCGCGGATTTAGTAGGTACTCCACAAACTTCAACGCCCCCTATACCCCCTTATAAAGGTTAGTTTTTGGAAAATTAAGCACAACGATTTTCATTATTTACTTAGCCATTTCTACTTATTCGATGCCTTTGACAATGTGCCATTTAGGTAAATAGCGAATGCGACTGTCGAAATGCAGGAAAAAATGTAGGAATTTGATCACGTGACATTTCGATAGCATCAGTCAATCCCATACATTTTGACGTATTTACAATCGCCTACGCCACGCCAACGTTGATAGAATCTCACTTGTCTCTCGCCCAGGTTCAGCGCAACTGTTCACCCCGTTCAGCCCGTCAGGGGTTGATTATGCAAAAATTGTTAGGTACATCTGTTTCAATTATCCCACTTTTAGTTTGTTCATAGAATTCCGACGTAAATTGAAGCAAGCAATAATGTCCTCCCCTAAAAACTTAATCACCCCTGCTTCACCCCTTATTATGTATGTACCTAGTTTATTTTCGGAAAATCAAAACATGTTATTCTTATTGTTTTATCTAAATCATTTTCAACTTCATCGGACCAAGCATTGATAAGATTCTCCCCAGTTCGCTCAAGCCGCGACATTTTTCTTACTTCGAGCATGTTTATTACCGTCGTAACCTTTGAACGAAAGGTCCGATTTGAATAATTTAAAGTGTAATTTACATGGATATAATCAACCTTAATTATCAAACCATTTAAATGGATAAGGATTATTATCATGATACCGAAATCACCATTTTTTCATATCACCAGGGATTTGCTTGAATAATTTGAACAAAAAGTGGCCATGGTGACTTAACCATACTAGACACATGGTATTGCGGACTTTTTTGTAGACATTGATGACCTCTATAAAACTGTAGTACATCACTTTGCTTTATTGTAAATAGATTCCGCAGCGTACGCGATATAAGGATTTTTTTTTGGTATTTTTTTCACACCTTGGGTTACATTGTCGAAGTTTTCATACGGATCCCTAACTTTTTTGAAAATATTCTATAGCCTATGTTACTCATGATACTGTAGCTTTCTAACGGCAAAAGATTTTTTTAAATCGGTCCGGAAGTTTTTAAGTTTATTCGTTACATACAAAAATACAAATCTTTCCTCTTTATAATATTAGTGTAGATAACTAAAAAGGGAGAAAAGGTTTATCTTTAAAAAATCTAAAGTAAATATGCAAACTAAGATTTTTTTTTTAAGGTCGGCGCCAGCCTAACTGCGGTAGGCGGAGTGGTATACACTATACCGGTATGTATGTGTACGTCTACACAGTGACAACGTTTATTCCAAATACTAAGACTGGCACCGACCTCAAAAAATATCGGTGGCATATTTAGGTTTAGATTGTTTTAAAGATAAACCTTTTATTCCTCCCTTTTTAGTTAGGTAATGAAATAAATTACAGTTTGGAACTCGGTTTATTTTTTTTAAAGAAAGTAAGTATGTACTTTTTTATTTGTAAGTTCACGACCGCTTTCCCAAAGTAAAACTTTACATGCACTACTCAGCTTCCTCCTGCAAGTTTGTTTGAAAGGCTCACACACACCATTTCTCAGCTCCGCGACGCCTCCTCGCTCGCACATCTGTGCATCTGTCGTGGAAACGCACCTTTGATCACTGGAAAGTCTACCACTATAAACCTAGAGTGACGCTAATAAATTCCTTCCAGCAGTAGAGACAGCCATTTTTTAAAGAAGTGTAGGATATGTTGTAAGAAAGGTCTAGAAGACCGAAATAAAATCCGTTAATGTCATTATATATTCTCGTTTATTTACAGTTACAACCAACAATTTCATACATCTGAATGTATTATTCATGAAGAGGCCTACCAATGTTTACTAGCAGACTCTTATATCGAGTCGCTATGTTTTACCAACAAGTTTGCTTGTACCTTATGACGCAAATGCAAAGATCCAGGTTTACTTTAGCCAGACAGAGTTATCAGACAACAATATGAAATATTGTTGTATAATACCTACCTAGTAAAATCTGCGAAAGTAACAATGCCTGGTTAACTTATGTACATCATTTTATTTGAAGTACCAAAACTTCCCTGAGTTAACTGTTCTTTCATATATTTATACCTATTTGGTATAAAATAATCGATAAGCTCTCGAAAGTTCTATCAGGTCCCTACCTAATTTAATTTGAAAAATTTATACAGCTACTCAAAATAGATACTTATACTATGAAATTCTTATAATAATCCATGATAATTGTTTAAATACATAATATGTATTTAAGAAGAAAATCTATATATGACAACAATTAATTAAACATTTGAAATTTCAGCATGTCAGCTTCAAAATCTAACATCATTGTATAAAGTTACGTGGTATACTCTAATTTACTAACGCCCCAGCGGAAACAAAGCCGGGATATCCATGACGGCATCCTGTGTGCTGAGCTGGCGGCGTGAGTGCGTCGCCGCACATAGCTCGATTTCTAAGAATTAGGCGGTCAAAAGTAAATTTTCCAAAGTTAACTTACAACAAAATAAATAGATTGGTTGATAAGCAGATACCCTGACGGACGATATCCGCTTCCGCGGCCCCCAGCAGCGCGCGCGCACTCAGCACTACATCGTCTCGCAAGCTGGACAGCTTGCTATCGGCACCGCCCCTCATAGCGAAACATTACAAAGCGAAAGTTAAAGTGATGGTTATGGATAAACCAGGCAAGTATCTTGTAATATGATATACATTTCAATTACAAATGTTAGAATTTTGTGCAGTAACAGCGTTTTAAAGATTTACTTCCAAAAAGTTATACTTCCGGCTCTTTCTAAATTTTGTTCTTATAATACAGCGTGTTTCAGAAAGGCGTGGTCATATAATGAAACTGCTGCCCTCCTGGTATGTTATGCGCCGAGCGGCCAGCGGGCAGCGTGCAGCGGGCAGGCAGTGTCGCAGGCAGTGTCGCAGGCAGTGTCGCAGGGTGCTCGTGTGACACAATTTAAGGTTCCTCTTACTTTGCGCTTTGAGGACCTTTCTGAATACATCTTACGTGCTGATATATCTTAGTACTTTTTGTTGATTTCCTTTGAAATCATCGTGATTTAAAGTTTTTTATTTTTAGTACGCAACCATTTACATGAGAAAGAAAGAGAAGTTTGTAAAACAAGACAAATAAGGAAAAATAGGCCTAGTGAGCGAGACAGAAGGAGTTTTTAGAGTTCAACGTCCTGGTCAGCTGTTTGGTTTAAGGGTTATTCGGAATACTGACTGGAAGAGATATTGATGTTGTGGTAGATGAAAAAGAAAATTCGATATTTATTCAAACAAATATTAATTTGTGTTTATAAATAATAATATGCATGATGATCCTTAAATATGACCACACCTTTTTGGAACACGTTGTATAACTCTTTGGCTTGATAACCAAATATCAGACTACTTTTGTCAACTTTGCGATATAAATACATTGTTAGTCAGATCATCTTTTTTTTTTGTTTTGAAACGAATTTTGTTTTGTTGTACGTTCATTCAGCAGGCTGTTCGGAATTGATAGTAAGGACTCGTAGACATCAATTTGATAGGATGCATGAGCAACATTTTCCATCAAGAAACGAAAAAATGGAAATTGTAGAAAACTATTTGTGTTTCAGACATTGAAGACAAAAACGACCTTAAACATCAATTTTCATATTTTAAAACAGACTATTGTTTTGGGTCTAAAATACTCGATTATATAATCATTGTAGTGTTGTTTAATACTGAAAAAACTATAAACCAATTTTGACCGCCTAATTTCTAGAAATCGCCGCTGTCAGTCCGTCGCCGCTGTCAGTGCGTCACCGCTGTCAGTGCGCCACCGCTGTCAGTGCGTCGCCGCTGTCAGTGCGCCACCGCTGTCAGTGCGTCGCCGCTGTCAGTGCGGGTCGGGCGCGCGCGGCGGCGGCGCTTCGGATCAGAAGGCCGAGCGGCACAGCGGGCAGTTGGATTTGTTGCTGGTGGAGAACCACTTGCGCTGCGGCACAAATAAATTACCTTGTCTATCAATCATGTTTTACTCATGTAATCCTAGTAACCCTTGGGCTTTTCGGCCGGTCATATGATAAACATTTGCAAAAAAATACAGTTATTAATGAAAAAGATGCAATCAGTTTTTATGACTAAGTACACCTCTTTTTAACTGAGAATGACACCCGATCCTATTGCATAACTTCGTTGGGATCAAATATTGTACAAACTATTTTCATAATGTCCTCGGTAAACTTCGTGTTACGTCAGTCGTCGGTTTTCTATCGGTTGCCCTTGCCACTTGGTGCAGACCCGACGCTCGCAATCGACTTGGAAATAAATAGAGTTGTTAATACGGGAGGGAAGCTGCTAAAGTCGCAGGCACGTCAGATAACTGACAAATTTTGGGTATTCTTAGGTATTAAATAAACGCAATACCTCTTAAGGGGTCATTGTACTCATTACTATGATCAACTTTTACAATGAGACCAACCCCGAAATCTCGAAAAAAAATTAGCTGTTCAATACCTTCATTTTGTCGAGCTATGTGCATAGAAATGTATGGGGCTTACGACTTTTTTTTTCGCGATGTCAGGTTGGTCCCATAGTGAAAGTTATTCATAATTATGAGTACAATGACCCCTTATAGTCCACCCAAGTAACGAGAAATAGGGAAAATAATTCGTGTATCTTGTTCAGAAACTCGCCACAAACGTCGGCACGTCGTCGGGTCGGTAGCCTTCAGAAGCGCGAATGTCTTGCAACGTTTCTCTTTTTTTTAGTTTTGACGTAACGTAACGTAAATTTTTTCGACTTCGCAGGAACTCTCGGATGTTGTGTTTGCTATTTAACACCCTTCACAACCCTAAAACGCCTTCCTACCTGCGAGAACGCTTTTCCTACTCCCGTCCTTCTGATGCGCCTTGCAGGTCGCATCTTAGAAATCTCCTTAAATCCCCTCCCCACTCTACCGATTTTTACTCATACTCCTTTACTGCGCACGCGGTACGGTTGTGGAACTCTCTACCGCCTGACATTAGAGATTGCAAAACTCTTGCAGTTTTTAAAAGAAGAGTGAAAGATCACTATCTCTCCTTCCCGTCATAGTTGCATATAAGTATGTATTATTATGTATCTTATAGTATCATTATTTGTAGTATGTATAAGTGATATATTTATGTATTGTATGTTACATTGCAAATGTATTGTTTTAATTTTACCTACTTATAACTTTTACATACGTTGTCTACATCTCTTTTTACTCGACTCTCCTTTCGCAGGTATGCTGGAAGAGATTTCTTCAGAAATAAGCATCACCTTTGTACCTACTTTCTCTTTTCTTCTTCTTATTTTTTATTAAATGTAAAAAAACCAAAATACTACGGGGTTTACGTTAATGTCTGTTCGATTTTTTGCGACCGGAACAGCAGTAGCTTCGCAGCAATGTCCTCCTCGCTGAAGTTCGATACTCAGATCTGGACGGCGGACATCTCGTCCATCATGTTCAGTTTCTGCTCCAGCACCAGCAGCCCATTTGACATAAGTTTGTCATTTATGGCAACACAATTACGAGCGTTGGCGTTATACGATAATAATAATATTATGAACCGTGTCGTAGTCTTTTTTAGCGTGTGGTAATAAATATCCGCAAGAGAACCAAGGTTACCGATATAGCCCGAAGGATCGCCAAATTGAAGTGGCAGTGGGCAGATCGATGGGGCCGAAATGTTTTGGAGTGGCGACCGCGTACCGGAAGACGCAGCGTTGGCGCGGCCTCCTACAAGGTGGACTGGTGACCTGGTGAGGGTCGCGGGTAGCCGATGGATGCGAGACGCACAGGACCGGTTGTTGTGGCGACACGCGCGGGGAGGCCTATGTCCAGCAGTGGACGTCTTTCGGTTGATATGATTATGATGATTAGAAATGGGTAGGTAGGTAGGGTAGTCAGTTGGCGGGAGCGAAGCCGCGGGGGACAGTTAGTTTTATAATAAATACCTGTTCGAGTAGTGAAGAAAGTGATAATTTTATTACTAGCGAGAATATACTGTCATAGTTACATCAGATAATGGATTTTTCTGATTGAATTTAAAACATTATAACTGGATAGTTATTTTTTTAGTTGCATATTATCTACATGTAAAGAAAAGAGTAAATGAAGTTTATTTGCACTATAAAAGAGAAATATGTTGTAGAACATAAGAACTTCTTTTTTTTTGTGAGTCGGTTGAAGAAGTATTTTATGAAGATGAATATTGTAATTAGTTTCCGTGGTATATTGTAAACAGAACCTCCTTTATAGAAGTCGGTGAACGCGTCTCTATGTGCTGTGCAGTCGACGCGGCGGGAGAGGTGCGCGGCGGGCGGCAGGCGGGGCCCGCCGCCCGCCCGCCTCCCGCCCGCCGCGCGCCCCTCTTTAAACCCTAGCGCACCCACGTCAGCCTCATATGTCGCGGCCGCGCGTATCCATCATTGTAAAGTGTCGTCGCATTTTAATTATACAAACAAATATTATCATCAAGAAGTTGACTCATTATTGAATTAAAAAACCGACCAAGTGCGAGTCGGACTCGCGCACGAAGAATTCCGTACCGTTATCTATAAAAACGGCAAAAAAATCAGGATGGTTGTATTCCCATACAACAAACATAATTATTTTGCCCCATATTTATTCTACTCTGTTTTTATAACAGCAAAAGAAATACATCATCTGTGAAAATTATATTTGATTTAATTTGAATAAAAGATAAATTGCGGTTTACGATTAATGACATATTAAAAAAAACTACTTACTAAATCTCGTTCAAACCAATTTTCGATGGAAGTTTACATGGTAATATAAATCACATTTTTTTTTAATTTTATCATTTTCCTATTTTAAAAGTTACAGAGAGAGAGACACACATTTTACCACTTTGGAAATACTCTCGCGCAAACTATTCAATTTAGAAAAAAATTAAATTAGAAACCTATCATTTTTAAAGATCTATCCATAGATACCCATCACATATGGGTTTGATAAAAAAAAAATGAGTTTCAGTTCTAAGTATGGGGAACCCCCAAAATTTATTGTTTTTTTTTTTCTATTTTTGTGTGAAAATCTTAATGCGATTCACAGAATACATCTACTTACCAAGTTTCAACAGCATAATTCTTATAATTTCAGAAAAAAGTGTCTGTGACAAACGGACGAACCGACAGACAGACATGACGAATCTATAAGGGTTCCGTTTTTTGCCATTTGGCTACGAACCCTAAAAATTACAACAAAATCAAATTTGTTGTATAGAAGCCCTACTTAAATATTTATTTTATTCTTATTTTAGTATTTGTTTTTATAGCACCCACAGAAACACATCATCTGTGAAAATTTAAACTGTCTAGCTATCACGTTTCATGAGATAGAGCCTGGTGACAGACAGACGGGCAGCGAAATCTTAGTAATAGGGTCCCATTTTTATTACCCTTTGGGTACGAAACCCCAAAAAGGAAAATATTTTTACAGCTCTATACAAAGGATAACAGAATAAACACAATACCTCATAAGAATTGATTGTACTCATCGTTATGAAAAACTTTCACCATGGGACCAAGACTGAAATCTCGAAAAAAAATTACTGCTCCATACATTCAGTGCGCATAACTCGACAAAATGTACTGAACAGCAATTTCCGAGTTGGTCCCATAGTAAAAGTTGTTTAAAATGATAAATATATGACACCATAATAGGTATTGCGATTATTCTGTTACGTTCACACTGAAATCTAAACAAAACAACAGTAAAGTACTTCGTTCTGAATTCAAATCAATATACTCAATAAATCTAATATTGATGAAAATAAGCATTCGTTTGTAATCGGAAATGCGATGATTACCAGGGACATTAAGAAAATATGTACTATAAACGGTTGTATTTTTTGCACAAAAATAATAATGTGATTTATTCGACGTACGAGCCCGTATATGTTATAATATAGGAAAGCGTAGCATACCAGGCAGATGGTGTGGAACTTGTTCTTGCACTGGTTGCACAGCACGCGCGGCAGGCGGCCGGTGTTGGGGTGCAGGCGGCAGTAGCAGATGTAGCACTGCGGCGACGACTCCACGCGCGCGCTCACCGCCCGCGTCCACATCTTCAGCGCGTTCAGCAGCGAGCCGTTCTGCAGACCATGCACACATGACACACATGACACACGTGACACACGCCAAGGAGGATTACTGACGTGTAGATAGTGCATCACGTACATGCACTTATGAAACTTCGACACGGTGAAAAACACGCGCAGCTCGATGTGTACCTGGTAGGCGAGGTAGAGCGAGACCCAGTGCGTGTTGGCGCCGGGCCCGCTGGCGTGCGGGGCCGCCAGGCGCGGGGCCGCCAGGGGGTGCGCAGGCGCCAGCCACACGCGCAGCTCGATGTGTACCTGGTAGGCGAGGTAGAGCGAGACCCAGTGCGTGTTGGCGCCGGGCCCGCTGGCGTGCGGGGCCGCCAGGCGCGGGGCCGCCAGGGGGTGCGCAGGCGCCAGCCACACGCGCAGCTCGATGTGTACCTGGTAGGCGAGGTAGAGCGAGACCCAGTGCGTGTTGGCGCCGGGCCCGCTGGCGTGCGGGGCCGCCAGGCGCGGGGCCGCCAGGGGGTGCGCAGGCGCCAGCCACACGCGCAGCTCGATGTGTACCTGGTAGGCGAGGTAGAGCGAGACCCAGTGCGTGTTGGCGCCGGGCCCGCTGGCGTGCGGGGCCGCCAGGCGCGGGGCCGCCAGGGGGTGCGCAGGCGCCAGCCACACGCGCAGCTCGATGTGTACCTGGTAGGCGAGGTAGAGCGAGACCCAGTGCGTGTTGGCGCCGGGCCCGCTGGCGTGCGGGGCCGCCAGGCGCGGGGCCGCCAGGGGGTGCGCAGGCGCCAGCCACACGCGCAGCTCGATGTGTACCTGGTAGGCGAGGTAGAGCGAGACCCAGTGCGTGTTGGCGCCGGGCCCGCTGGCGTGCGGGGCCGCCAGGCGCGGGGCCGCCAGGGGGTGCGCAGGCGCCAGCCACACGCGCAGCTCGATGTGTACCTGGTAGGCGAGGTAGAGCGAGACCCAGTGCGTGTTGGCGCCGGGCCCGCTGGCGTGCGGGGCCGCCAGGCGCGGGGCCGCCAGGGGGTGCGCAGGCGCCAGCCACACGCGCAGCTCGATGTGTACCTGGTAGGCGAGGTAGAGCGAGACCCAGTGCGTGTTGGCGCCGGGCCCGCTGGCGTGCGGGGCCGCCAGGCGCGGGGCCGCCAGGGGGTGCGCAGGCGCCAGCCACACGCGCAGCTCGATGTGTACCTGGTAGGCGAGGTAGAGCGAGACCCAGTGCGTGTTGGCGCCGGGCCCGCTGGCGTGCGGGGCCGCCAGGCGCGGGGCCGCCAGGGGGTGCGCAGGCGCCAGCCACACGCGCAGCTCGATGTGTACCTGGTAGGCGAGGTAGAGCGAGACCCAGTGCGTGTTGGCGCCGGGCCCGCTGGCGTGCGGGGCCGCCAGGCGCGGGGCCGCCAGGGGGTGCGCAGGCGCCAGCCACACGCGCAGCTCGATGTGTACCTGGTAGGCGAGGTAGAGCGAGACCCAGTGCGTGTTGGCGCCGGGCCCGCTGGCGTGCGGGGCCGCCAGGCGCGGGGCCGCCAGGGGGTGCGCAGGCGCCAGCCACACGCGCAGCTCGATGTGTACCTGGTAGGCGAGGTAGAGCGAGACCCAGTGCGTGTTGGCGCCGGGCCCGCTGGCGTGCGGGGCCGCCAGGCGCGGGGCCGCCAGGGGGTGCGCAGGCGCCAGCCACACGCGCAGCTCGATGTGTACCTGGTAGGCGAGGTAGAGCGAGACCCAGTGCGTGTTGGCGCCGGGCCCGCTGGCGTGCGGGGCCGCCAGGCGCGGGGCCGCCAGGGGGTGCGCAGGCGCCAGCCACACGCGCAGCTCGATGTGTACCTGGTAGGCGAGGTAGAGCGAGACCCAGTGCGTGTTGGCGCCGGGCCCGCTGGCGTGCGGGGCCGCCAGGCGCGGGGCCGCCAGGGGGTGCGCAGGCGCCAGCCACACGCGCAGCTCGATGTGTACCTGGTAGGCGAGGTAGAGCGAGACCCAGTGCGTGTTGGCGCCGGGCCCGCTGGCGTGCGGGGCCGCCAGGCGCGGGGCCGCCAGGGGGTGCGCAGGCGCCAGCCACACGCGCAGCTCGATGTGTACCTGGTAGGCGAGGTAGAGCGAGACCCAGTGCGTGTTGGCGCCGGGCCCGCTGGCGTGCGGGGCCGCCAGGCGCGGGGCCGCCAGGGGGTGCGCAGGCGCCAGCCACACGCGCAGCTCGATGTGTACCTGGTAGGCGAGGTAGAGCGAGACCCAGTGCGTGTTGGCGCCGGGCCCGCTGGCGTGCGGGGCCGCCAGGCGCGGGGCCGCCAGGGGGTGCGCAGGCGCCAGCCACACGCGCAGCTCGATGTGTACCTGGTAGGCGAGGTAGAGCGAGACCCAGTGCGTGTTGGCGCCGGGCCCGCTGGCGTGCGGGGCCGCCAGGCGCGGGGCCGCCAGGGGGTGCGCAGGCGCCAGCCACACGCGCAGCTCGATGTGTACCTGGTAGGCGAGGTAGAGCGAGACCCAGTGCGTGTTGGCGCCGGGCCCGCTGGCGTGCGGGGCCGCCAGGCGCGGGGCCGCCAGGGGGTGCGCAGGCGCCAGCCACACGCGCAGCTCGATGTGTACCTGGTAGGCGAGGTAGAGCGAGACCCAGTGCGTGTTGGCGCCGGGCCCGCTGGCGTGCGGGGCCGCCAGGCGCGGGGCCGCCAGGGGGTGCGCAGGCGCCAGCCACACGCGCAGCTCGATGTGTACCTGGTAGGCGAGGTAGAGCGAGACCCAGTGCGTGTTGGCGCCGGGCCCGCTGGCGTGCGGGGCCGCCAGGCGCGGGGCCGCCAGGGGGTGCGCAGGCGCCAGCCACACGCGCAGCTCGATGTGTACCTGGTAGGCGAGGTAGAGCGAGACCCAGTGCGTGTTGGCGCCGGGCCCGCTGGCGTGCGGGGCCGCCAGGCGCGGGGCCGCCAGGGGGTGCGCAGGCGCCAGCCACACGCGCAGCTCGATGTGTACCTGGTAGGCGAGGTAGAGCGAGACCCAGTGCGTGTTGGCGCCGGGCCCGCTGGCGTGCGGGGCCGCCAGGCGCGGGGCCGCCAGGGGGTGCGCAGGCGCCAGCCACACGCGCAGCTCGATGTGTACCTGGTAGGCGAGGTAGAGCGAGACCCAGTGCGTGTTGGCGCCGGGCCCGCTGGCGTGCGGGGCCGCCAGGCGCGGGGCCGCCAGGGGGTGCGCAGGCGCCAGCCACACGCGCAGCTCGATGTGTACCTGGTAGGCGAGGTAGAGCGAGACCCAGTGCGTGTTGGCGCCGGGCCCGCTGGCGTGCGGGGCCGCCAGGCGCGGGGCCGCCAGGGGGTGCGCAGGCGCCAGCCACACGCGCAGCTCGATGTGTACCTGGTAGGCGAGGTAGAGCGAGACCCAGTGCGTGTTGGCGCCGGGCCCGCTGGCGTGCGGGGCCGCCAGGCGCGGGGCCGCCAGGGGGTGCGCAGGCGCCAGCCACACGCGCAGCTCGATGTGTACCTGGTAGGCGAGGTAGAGCGAGACCCAGTGCGTGTTGGCGCCGGGCCCGCTGGCGTGCGGGGCCGCCAGGCGCGGGGCCGCCAGGGGGTGCGCAGGCGCCAGCCACACGCGCAGCTCGATGTGTACCTGGTAGGCGAGGTAGAGCGAGACCCAGTGCGTGTTGGCGCCGGGCCCGCTGGCGTGCGGGGCCGCCAGGCGCGGGGCCGCCAGGGGGTGCGCAGGCGCCAGCCAAACGCGCAGCTCGATGAGGCGCTCCTCCACGTTGTACACGCACGTCACCTCATTCGACGACCACGCGATGCGGATCTGAGGATGCGGAACAACATACTTCATGTATAATCGTGAAATACTATATACACCCTACGTAAGTACGTACCCTACGGTAGTTGAAGTCAAGTTAATTTTGTATTAACTTATTTAATGCGAATGCAATATTAAAATAAACAAGACATCATAGTTATTTATGATATTAGTGCGGTAAGTTGGTTTTTACAAACGATTAGACGAATGTAAGCACGAGACGAAGTCGAGGGCTTACCATAGTCACGAGTTTGTAAAAACCAAATCCGCACGTGTGTCATACAACGTTTTTCGACACATTTGCGAGAAAACATTACAATAAGTAATGAAACAAACTTTTTGTCTCTAGAAATCAGTCGGAAAGTCGCAACAATCTTTGACGTTTCTAATATGAAAATGGCGCGAATTTACAAAGGGCGCCACATGCGCGTGGTGAAAATTAGAACCACATACTTTATTTTTTTATTTATTTTCTCTCATTTTCTCTATAATATTAAAATGAGACAAACGTATACAGCAAAAGCGCTTCCAAGGAGGTTCGATTATTCAGCTTATTTATTCTCGTGATGTGAAACTCCTTAGTGGAATTCTTATTAATTTTTATGGAAATTAAAAAAAAACCGTAAAGACGCACGGCGCTATACAACAGAGTTTGCGGTAAAATATGTACTTAGGTGAGAGTACCTACTTTGCCGCACGCTCCATTGTGTGGTGCATAATTTTTAACTTTCGAACAATGTATACAGGCTTCGTAAATGCATTTTTTGAGCAAATGTGTTGAAAAATATTTTACAAGCACACCAGAGTTTAATATTTGAAAAAAAAAAGCAATTTATAATAATTTAGCCGACCTCAAAACTTTATTAGCGACCGCCCCGGCTTCGCACGGGTGTAAATATTAATTCTGCTGAAACTATCTTGGTAAGGTATAATTTGGACCCAAAATCTCAAAGTAAACAACATCTAAGTACTAGAGGTGAGCTGTAACAGGTAAAACTAGAAACCTGTTTCACTTATTACAGTTTCAATATCTTGTTCCAAAATAACAGCTTGTAACATTGCAACCAAAGACTCTTTGATAGCAACAGATTAATATAGTACCTAATTTCGATACATACAATACAAACAATGTTTGAAATAGACTTGACATATCGCCAGCAGGCAGAAGGCATGATTTCCGTTATAAATCGTGTTCTGATGGCAACAAAGATTTGCCATCGGCCTGGATCTCCTTGCAGCCACCCCAGTACTGCTGTGGAGTCAATCCAGCCATAAATGTCAATCTTTTAGTGAGTGATTGATGAACCATGAGTTTAGCTAATAAATGAGCGCCGCGAAGCTCCAATCGTGGTAACGATATGTTTTTGTTAGCCGGGGTTATTCTTGATTTTCCGGCCACCAATATGATGCTTGTTTGTTCGCTATAAACTTTACAGTAAATGACGCAGGCGTATGCCTTTGTTGACGAGTTGCAAAAACCATGTAACTCGACTCTTTGCTCGGGTTTTGTACCCAACCATCTTGGTATTTGAACCTGACTTATTTGATCGATGTCCGCCTTAAGTTTAAAAAATTCCATTCATCAAAAATATCTTCAGGTATCTGCTCATCCCACTGAATTTGTGAGGTCCAAATTCGTTGAAATAAAATTTTCAGTTTTGTTGTTGTAGGCGCGAGCCATCCCAAAGGGTCAAAGAACTTGGAGATATAGACTGAAGTAGGCTGTCGAAAGCTTTTGCTTTGTTGCTGGCATGGGACTTGGTCGTGCAGTAAATGCGGATCATTAGAAGCCCATTTTCTTAGATTGAATCCACCGCGTTTCAGGAGTTCAATTAAATCTTGTTGAAGTTGGCATGCCGCTGATACGCTTTGAGTACCATGGAGAAGGTCATCCATGTAGAATAGACTCCTCGAAGACTTTAGATGCTTCTTGATATTCGGGGCGTTCGTCGTTCGCCAGCTGTTTCAGCGTCATCATTGCGAGGAAAGGAGCCGCTTTAGTCCCCTATGTGACCGTGGTCAGCTGATATTCTTGTAGTTTACCTCTGGGACTATCTCTCCATACGATTTTTTGCAGGCTCTGATCTTCATTATGGACCAAAATTTGGCGAAACATCTTTTCGGTGTCTGCGGTGAAGGCAAATTGATACTGCCTCCACTTAAGTATCAATGACTGAAGGTCCTGTTGCAGATTTGGGCCCTTGTGCATCAGATCATTTAAACTTTGACCAGTTGATGTTTTTGATGAGGCGTTAAAAACGACTCGAAGTGAAGTAGTTGTAGAATCGTCACGGAGTACGCAATGATGATGATGTAACAAATAGCTGGTTTCATATGACCTAACGCTAGGTACTCGTGTATGAATGTTTTATAATTTTTTGCGATGTTTTCATTTTCAATTAGTTTACTCTCCAGATGACCAAATTGTGCTATGGCCTTTGATTTCGAGTAGCCCAATTGTTCTTGCAAATTTGCTTTCAGAGCGAGCCTTAACTACATATTTTCCATTTTTTTTTATTTATTAATGGGCTAGCTCTTGACCTCGATCACGCCTGATGGAAAGCGATGGATGAGGTCCATGATGAAAGCGAGCGTGCCCAGAAGATGCCCTGAGGCACTGGTACTCCCACGTGTCGACGAAACACAGCAGGCTGCTTGACGCCGAACTCCGGTGGAAGGATGGTCGCGAACCAGGCGGGCGTAGCCCTACCACCACAAGGGAAGGATTGGCCAGTCTTATAAGGTGTTAGGTGAGACTGTCCAGGATGCGCCGAGCGCTCGGTTCAGTTGAGTGTCTGATGGAACAAATTGCGCTACACGAGGAGGCTCCTTCATGCATCCCAAAATTCCATCTAGCAATCGGTTTGTTGTTGAGCTGTAAAATTGCATACACTCTTGATCATCTGATGAAAGCGAACTGGACTCTGCAATTTCCTCCGTTTCCCAAAATTTTTGCAACTGGTCAATATCAAACTGCACGAAAATGCATTGCAGTGTGTTTACATTGCCGCACAGGATCCACCCAAGCCGAGTCTGTTGAGCAATGGGTGTTTTTTGTTCAAGCCTGCAGATTCCCTCCGTAATAATGTTTGAATATATTTCCGCGCCAAATAAAATATCTATCGGACGGCTGACGTTAAAGTCAGGATCTGCAAGTTCTATGTTTTCTAGGTAAGACCACGTGGGCTTTGCAAAGGTATAAGTTGGCAGATTTTTTGTTAAACTATTCATGATGAAAATGTCAGTATTAAAGGAATAAGACTCTCTTCTTGATGAGCAGTTAATGTTGGTAACTCCCTTGCAGGCATTATCCCTGGCTCCTATACCGGGTATTACGCCCTTGCATCGTAGACCCCAATTGTTGCGCCGCATTTTCGGTGATGAGTGTAGTTTGGGAGCCTTGATCAATCAAAGCTCGCATGTTAAGATAAGATCCATCACATTTTTGGACCTTAATCACGGCTGTGGACAATGTTTCCGGTACATCTCGTTGTTGAGCCACGTGAGTCCTAAGTTGCTGATTTTGCTCAGGAAAAGTACGTGCATTTCCAGCTTTAGGTATTGCTTGGTTAGGTGATGTGTTTGCGGATTGCGCAAACGCATCGTGAAGTATCGTATTACGACTTCAGTCGCATTTCAACGAAACGGTGCCACGTTTCGTTGAAATGCATTCCTTGCCTTTATGACTAAAAAGACAATTTTCGCATAGCTTGTTGTCAACGACAAATTGTTTCTAGTCGATTGGGGCCAATCCAGTATATTGTTCACAATGGAATAATCCATGACCATTTTTGCATAATGGGCAAGTTCGTCCACTGATTGCTCGCGTAAATGATCCGGCTCGAAGGACCATAAAGATGTACGGTGGTTACCTTACACCTTGTTTGTTAATGTTATGAATCGCGAGCCCGGTTAGGGAATTTGATTAAGTAAAACGATGTTTACTGTTACACGGATCTATTGGTAGTAAAGTAATTAATTGACAAATGGAACGCAATGCACCACATCGTGAGTGCAAGCGTCAGCATTATTACTAAACAATACAAAATGTACGAGTTCGCTCGTGCACATATTAACTGAAATAAAAACGTTGCAGTGCAGTTCTTTTACACTTATTCTTTCTTTTTTTTTCATCTTCCCTATTTTGTTCTAGAGAGAAGGTAGAAGCTTGCGGGAACAAAACGAGCGACGAGGAGCGGAGGCCGTTCGCTCATAGAGAAGTGGGGAAGAGGGCACACTGTGCCGATCTGGAATAAATTGCGATAGCGGAAAAGAAGGATGATGATCATGGGAAGTGTGCACAAACCTCGGTGTCTTCGATCTCTTGCGCGCGGGTGTGCAAGTGCAGCAACTGGTCCCTTGCGGCCGGCGGCGCCACGTAGGCGCGCACCACGCGCTCCAGCAGCCGAGCAGCACGCGCAGGCGCCGCGCCCCACCAGCCGCGCGCGCCACCCGTGCCTGCGCCGCACAGCACGCGGTACAGCGCGCGGCACGCCAGCGCGCACGTGTCCGCGCCCCGCGCCGGCTCTGCGGACGAACCGAACGAACGCTAAGTAGGTACGCGCCCCACCAGCCGCGCCCGAACCTCGAAAACCGTATTGCCACAGATAATACAATACTACTGCAGTTTTTGGCGGGATTTTAACGACTGAAGTTCAGCGGCTGTTTTAGCTAAACGAAATTCTTTGAAGTACTGGAAATGGAACCGTTTATCACTACCCTCCGAATTATTTGATACGTAGAATGAGAACCATCTCAAAAGATTATCACGTATTAAATTGAATGCACCATTATTTAAGAGCGATGGTCAACCTATAACAAAGATTTTCCGTAAATGATTCCGTGATGGTCAAATCCGAAACTATGAGGATTGAGGAATATCGAAAAACACTGAAAGGAGTCTCGAGTCCGATCTTGATGAAAACTAAAACTACAACATTGGATTTTTGAAAAATTGGTTTTCCTAGCCAAGAAACGAAACGGTTGATTTTGAAAAAAAAAAACAGCATGTATTAATACACCATCCGAAAGTGTCGCTCTAAAGATAAAATTCTGGGAAGAAATAACACATGGCGAACTAAAGGAAAGAGCTAATTTTTAACGTGTTTTTTTTTCAAATACCGATCCGGCTAGGAATACCGATTTTTCAAAAATCCAATGATGCAGTTATAGTTTTCATCAAAATCGGGTTCGAAACTCCTTTCAGTGTTTTTCGATATTCCTCATAAATTCATATTTGGGGATCCACGCACACTTTAAAAATTCATCTGTATAGTGTTCAACTGAACACAAGAGTCTATGCTGTTCAACAGATAGTTCAAAAATAATGCCGGGTTGGTTGCAGTTTAGACCAACTACAGCCGAAGCAGAGTAACTTTATTTAATAAAATATACAGGGTTATTTGTAAAACACCAGCAACCTTTCAGAGGGTGAAAGTACTCATCATTATAAACAACTTTTACTATGGGACCAACTCTGAAATATTAAAAATTAAATCAGCTGTTTCATACAAAATGCAATAGTCACCCGATGAAAATGTATGAAATAGCAGATTTTTTTTTTTATTTTTCAGGGTTGGTCTCATAACAAAAGTTGTTTATAATGATGAGTACTTTCACCCCCTGAAAGGTTGTTGGTGTTTTACAAATAACCCTGTATATAAAAACATTATGAGCAACATACTAGTCGATCTACATCTATTTGGTCAGATCAACGTACAAAATAATACAATTATACAAGAAAGTATTTCAGACAATAGCGAGCAAAACGCAAGACACAAGGAAAATTCTAACTTTTTTCGTCTACAATAACATATATGTCCTACACCAAAATATTGCCGGATTCTTAAACAAAAGTGACATCTTCAATGTCTGTTTGGAAGAGTTGCAAAGTAGGAAAAAATCTGATGTTGTATGTATTACGGAACATTTTATGACGTCTGAGCAAGAAGAATTATTGTATATAATAATAATAATAATAAGTCTTGGAAGTCTCCAGGGCCGGACGGACTGCACAACTTTTGGATTAAGTGGTTACAAAGGTCGCATGCTTGTTTGGCATCTCGGTTCCAAACTGCCTTGGAGTCTGGCTCGCTGCCCGAATTCCTTTTGACAGGAGATACCCACCTGCTCCATAAATCTGGTAGCACCGCGGAACCCAAAAACTATAGACCGATAACATGTTTGCCAACGGTCTATAAAGTTCTTACATCCATTTTGAGAGCTAAAATTAATAATCACATAAGCAGCAATAACATCATGTCTGCCTCTCAAAATGGGTGTAGGAATGGGTCCCGCGGTGCTAAGGAGCTACTCCTCATTGATACGGCCATTAGCCAACAGGTTCGACGTTCCCGAAAGGATCTGTCGACATGTTGGATAGACTATAAGAAGGCCTATGACTCGGTGCCTCATACATGGCTCATGAGGGTGCTAGAATTGTATAAAATTGATGCAACGCTACGCACCTTCCTGACGTCGTGTATGGGGCAATGGAAGACAGTCCTTCGCTATCCAGGATGTCGAAATATCCAAAGGAATAGCGAACCGGTAAGGATCGAGCGGGGTATTTTTCAGGGCGATAGTTTGAGTCCGCTTTGGTTTTGCCTAGCCTTGAATCCTCTCAGCACATTGCTGGAGAATTCAGGACTAGGCTATCGGTTGAAGAGAGGTGGTCAGGTTATATCTCACCTCCTTTACATGGATGATCTGAAACTCTTTGCCCCCAATAATCTGCAACTGATGGAGCTACTGAAGGTTACTGAAACTTTCAGTAGTGCCATCAGGATGGAGTTTGGTGTGGACAAATGTGCGGTCATGCATGTAAAGCGTGGAGAGATTATGGAATCCGTGGGATGTCAACTCTCGGATTTCATAAACCTGAGATCCCTCTCTCCAACCGAAACTTACAAGTATTTGGGTATGTCGGAAGCGTTAGGCATCAGTGTTACTGACATGAAGCATTCGTTGAAGGAGCGCTTCTTTGGTCGCCTGAAGAAGGTCTTTAACAGCCTTCTATCGGGCGGAAACAAGGTGCGCGCTTTCAACGGATGGGTCATGCCGGTATTGATGTACTCTTTCGGCGTACTCAAATGGACTCAAACGGAACTTGACGCCCTGGATAGAAAGGTCCGTACACTGCTAACTGCACATCGAATGCATCACCCACGGTCGTCGGTAATGAGACTGTATATCCCGCGAAAGTGTGGAGGTCGAGGCTTTTTAAATGCTAAGACTCTCCACAATCGCGAGATATGCAGTCTCAGGGAATATTTCCTAGCTGTCGACGTGGGTATGCATCGAGATGTAGTGGCGGTGGACAAGGGACTCACCCCGCTCTCCTTGGCAAATGAGAACTGGCGCAAACCTGCGGTGCTTGACACTAACGATCGCAGGGCGGTATGGCAGAGCAAGGAACTTCACGGACGCTTTTTCCGGGCCCTGCACGGGCCCGATGTGGATCAGTTAGCGTCCGTAGCCTGGCTACGTTTTGGTGACCTCTTTGGGGAAACCGAAGGTTTTGTCTGTGCAATTATGGACGAAGTTATCATGACGAAAAACTACCGGAGATTTATTGTGAAGGACGGCACGGTTGACATATGTCGGGCATGTCACCGTCCGGGAGAATCAATTCGCCACATTATCTCTGGTTGTTCTCGTCTTGCTAACGGAGAGTACTTGCATAGACACAACCTTGTAGCCAGGATTATCCATCAGCAACTTGCTCTGAAATACTGTCTTGTGGAATCGGAGGTGCCGTACTACAGATATGTGCCCGACCCAGTTCTCGATAATGGCAGTATCACACTGTACTGGGATCGGTCCATCATCACTGACAGGACTATTCTTGCAAATAAGCCTGATATAGTGGTGGTGGACCGAATCGAGAGGCGCGCAATGATTGTAGATATAACCGTCCCGCATGACGAGAACCTCGTGAAAGCCGAGAAAGATAAACAAATAAAATATCTTGATTTGGCTCGCGAGGTTGTCGACATGTGGGATGTGAATTCGGCAATCATTGTACCGATAGTCGTGTCAGCCAACGGCTTAATAGCCATGAGCCTCGACCAACACCTCAGGAGGCTCTCGTTAGGCAGCTGGATCAAGGGCTTGATTCAGAAAGCAGTACTTCTGGACACGGCTCGGATTGTTAGGAGGTTCCTCTCGCTGGAGCCCTGACCGCCGGTAGCTTGGACCCTGTTCCCGATACCGGTGGGCTACTATTTTTTATATTTTTAAATATTTTTATAACTTTGTATTTTAATGTTTAAAAATGTAATTTATATGTATTGTACAAAAGAATAAAGGAAATAATAATAATAATACAATAATAGTTTCTCAAGAGAATGTAAAAGAGGTGGTGCATGTATATTAACCAAAATTGGACATCACTATAAAGTGATAAACTTAAACAATTATTGTATAAAAAACTTGATTGAATGTTGCGCAATTGAATTAACCGAACATGGCATTATTGTTGTATGTGTATATAGGGTCCCAAATTCCGACTTAAATACCTTTTATGACAAATTGGAAAATATTCTTCATTTTAATATGTATTCAACGTAATAAAAAGATTATTATTTATGGGGACTTCAATGTTAATACATTAAAAAGAAACAAACAAACCTTACATTTTGAATATATTATTTTAAGCTATAATTTACAATTGCAGTTCTCTCAACCCACTAGAATATGTAGTGGGACATGTTTGGATAATTTCGCGCACAATATCAGAGGTTGCAGGGGGGAAATTATTGAATTTGGACTATCAGATCACACCACACAGGTTTTAAGATGCCCAGTGAAAAAAACGTATGCTAGTCAATAATTTCTTCGTCTTATACGTCAAGAATACTTGGATAAATTTAAAAATTGCATAAAAAGTCTCTCATTTTCAGAAATTTACAACACTTCGGACCCTAATGAGGCATACGGCTGTTTTTTGGATCTATTTCAATGCTTTTACGATCTCTGCTTTCCTTACGAAACTATTACAAAGTCAATAACAAAAAAATGTAAGTGGATCTCAAAGGGAATAAAAAAATGCAGTAGAAGGAAACGTGTGCTTCTGTGGCAATACAGAACTTCGCCCACACTCAAGAATAAAAACGTTTTCAGAGCATATTCACATAGACTTAAAAAAATCATAGCTTTAACTCAAAAATCTCAAAATAACTATTTCATCAAAACTTCAAAAAATAAACCTAAAGAGACATGGACTGTCATTAACAAGAATAAAGCCTACTTTCCTAAAGAACCTATAACTGAAATAAAAACTGATGCAAAGATGGTTACGAATCCTATTGAAATAGCAAATGCCTTCAACGAATATTATATTAACCAAGTATCTAATTCAAATCATAGCATAACACAAGAAATACCCATTAATTTAAATACTTTGATTATTTGATTCTATATTTATGGAACCGACTCTGCCGCATGACATCATGAATCATATTAGGTCTCTTAGGGCACAAAAGCCATAAAAGCAGTCTCTCAATACATAGCCCCACATCTTAGTTACATAATAAATTTAAGTATTGAGAATGGTATCTTCCCGGAGAAGCTCAAGACCTCCATAGTAACTCCACTATACAAAAAACAAGACAAATGCCTTATGAAAAATTATAGACCTATTGCTTTGATACCTGTATTTGCAAAAATATTTGAAAAAGTAATTTATAAAGCACTCTACACTTACCTAGAGAAATCAAATATTCTAGTTAACGAACAAAAAGGATTTCGCAAGAATAGGACTATTAACATGGCTATCCATGACCTGATACGTCCTATCTTATCGAATGTGGATAAAAGAAATGCTGTGTGTGCCATATATATGGACCTTACAAAGGCTTTTGACTATGTAGATTATAAGATACTATTAAATAAATTAGAGAAGTATGGTATAAGAGGCAACATTTTGAATCTTATTGAATCTCACTTACACAAAAGAAAACAGATTTTAGAAATAACACGAATATGCCCACGCACTGGAAACGAAAGAAGATACAGATCTAGTAGTAGGATAATTAAATACGGAGTCCCGCAAGGCAGTGTGTTAGGACCTCCACTTTTCTTAACGTATATAAATGATCTGCCTAGACAAATAAAGCACCCTATGGTACTATTTGCTGACGACAGCACGGTAGTAGTAAAATGTGACGATCCTAATACATACGAAGCAGAGATAAATTTGCCATTGAATAAAATAATTACTTGGCTAATTAACCTTGTCATAAATCTAGAAAAGACTAAAATAATGCATTTCTATCAAAGGATTCCTAATATAAACATAGACATTAACTATTTGGGGACTAAAATAGAGTCTGCAACTATGAATAGATTCCTGGGTGTTATTATAGATAATAACTTGTCCTGGAAACCGCAAACGGACGATATTTGTAAAAAAATTAATAAATTTGCATATGCCCTCTATACTTCTACTATTTTGATGACAGTTCTTTGACATAATGATATTTATACACTTGTAACATGACTATCTTAACACGACTCAATTGTAATTCTTAGGACAATGCCAATTTTAATCATTTTTAATTTTAGAAACTTATTGACATTATAATTATCTATTATTGACATTATTGCATTAAGTTAAATATTGACATTACCTATTACATTTTATTAAGTTATATTTTATTTTATTTTGAAATTGACATTGACACTACGGAATTTTCATAAATTAATTTACATGATTGGCCTCCCATAAATGTATTAAAAGTATTTGTACGCCAAATGGCAAAACATAGAGAAACTGTAATTTAACAATTGTTTTAACATCCTGCACACTGTTGTACCTAACCTATGTTTACAAATAAAGATTATTGATTGATTGATTGATTCAAAAACACATAACTTAGTTATAGCTTGTGCACGATAAATTGTAGCTAGATAAGATAACATAAGATTTATTATTTTCTCCCACTAAGTACAAATTACAATATTTATGTTACAAAATATATTGCCGGTACAAAGGTTTGTGGGAGACAGGAATCCAAACTAGAATACCCTGTGCTATAGAATCCTGGCCCCCCTCGCCGAGAATGTGATTATAACACTAATTGTATAACATAGGCTTATTGCAAGAAGAGAACAACAAGAGAACTAGGTACTTACAAACTAAAATAAAAAATTTAAAATTAAATTAAAATGCGTGTGTTGTGTGTGATGGTGTGTTTGTTATTGTGTGAAGTGTGAGTGTGAAGTGAAAGGTGTCGTGTGTGTGGTGTTGTGTGTTTATGTGAGAGTGAGTATGATGGCGTATTGTGCGTGTACGTGTAATGAAGTATGTGTATACGAACATGGGCGTGATGGGGTGGCGGTATGGCTTTATGGAAGACGCTTCACTAGGACAGGATAATAAGCAGTTTTTCCGTTTCTTCATAATTCAGTCCTAAGAGCCACTGGGTAAGCTTCTTTTTACACTCTATCCTAGACAAATTAATAATTGCCTCTGTGTTGATGGTATTTTCTATCTATTTATCGGGTATGGTTTCCGCACTTAGTCCTGCTGTGGACCATTGTGCGTGAGCCATGTCGGCCGTCATTCCAACCAGCCAACCTCCCTCCAGAAACGGATCAGTCTACTCAGTGTATTCAGGGTGTCTGTGAGTGAATTAGGTGTCCCTATTGTTTGCCTCCGTATATCAGTAACGCCTGTGCACTCAAGGAGCACATGCGATACCGTTGCCTCCTCCTCCATGCATGCTCTGCACAGAGGACTGTCTGTTATACCTATCGTGTGGAAGTGTTTGTTCAGTGAGCAGTGTCCGGTGATGGTTCCCGCCACCATTCGCAGGCTGCCCCTATCCAGTCGCAGGAGGCGCCTGGTAAGTCTCCTGTCTAAGGATGGCATAGCCTCCTTGGACTGCCTGCAGCCTGGTGCCAAGGTCCACCAGCGCTCTGCTTGTGTGTGGGTGTGTTCTTGTAGCCACGTACGTAGCTGGGTGAAAGGGAGCGGTACTATGGGTTCGGGTCCAACAACCACAGCACCAGATCCCCTTCTAGCCAGCTCATCGGCCGCAACATTTCCTAGTGATCCGCTGTGTCCCTTTATCCACTGCAGTGTCACGGTGTTGCGGTTGGTCACCGTGACACGTTCTAGTGCATTGTGGCATTCTTGTAGGAGTTTCGAGGTGATGTAATTCTTTCCTAAGGATTGGAGGACGGATGCACTGTCGGAGAGTATACGAATATGGGTATCCGTAACCCTCCTGGCCTCTAGGGCGTGGGCCACCTGGATAATGCCCACACATTCCGCTTGATAGACGGTGTTGAGCTTTCCTAGCGGCCTGGATATCTTTATGTTGAGGTCGTTGGAGTAAACTCCAACTCCAGTTCCGGTGCTTGTCTTAGATCCGTCAGTGTATATCCTCTTTGGGACCTGAGTGGTCATTCAATTCTTGTGTTAGTACTATGTTATAGTGTTTCTGGAAATGGTGTGTCTTCAGAGCTTTGTCATTGGGTGACAGCATCATGGGTTGTCGCTTGACGGCATCTTCCATGATGCGTGTGTGCTTGATTCTGGAGTCTGGTCGTAAAGTGCCAGACGTGTTGAGCCTAAAAGCCGCTAGGGCTGCCTCCTCTCGTACTATAAGAGGTGGCAGTCCCAACATTGCCTGTAGGGCCGCAGTAGGTGCGGTTCTCATACTGCTAGTGATTGCCACACATGCAAGTCGTTGCAGCTTTTCAAGGTCTTTCTGTGTCGTGCTCAAGTCGGTCCTGGGCCACCATACTAGAGAGCCGTATGTGACTATTGGTCTGATGACTGTGGTGTATAGCCAGTGGGTCGTATTGGGACTAATGCCCCAGTTCCTACCCAGCATGCGTTTGCATTGCCACATGCATATACTGGCTTTCCTGGTGGTGTATTCCGTGTGCTTCGCCCAATTCAGCTGCTTATCCAAATAGATGCCCAGGTATTTGGTTTCAGTTGAAAGGCTTAGGGTGGTTCCGAAGAACCGTGGTAATTCTAGTGCTGGCAACTTCCTCTTCTTGGTAAAGAGGGCAAGTTCAGTTTTGGTAGGGTTCACTGCTAGCTGATATTCTTTGCACCAGTCCTCTATTATTTTCAAGGCTTGGCGCATGAGGTTGCATAGCGTATTTTCGTGTGTGCCGTTTATTATTATGGTTATGTCATCAGCGTAGCCAACGGTAAAGTATCCTTTATCGTTGAGTCTTTTAACTAGGTTATCTGCGACCAAGTTCCATAGTAGCGGCGAGAGAACGCCCCCTTGGGGGCACCCCTTCGCCACAATGGCCCTTGTTGTGTTGTTCATGGTAACTTGTATAGCTCTGTGCTTGAGCATGTTTGTGATCCAGCCACTTAGGGTAGTGTTCACGCCATGCTTACCAAGTGCTGTGCTGATACTCTGAAACATGGTTTTGTCAAAGGCACCCTCGATGTCAATGAAGACAGCCAGTGAGGAGCATTTTTGGTGTATAGCGCATTCGATCTTTGAGACCACGCTGAGATGCAGAGCAGAGTCTGTTGATTTCCCTGCGGAGTAGGCGTGTTGTTGTCTGTGGAGTGGGTGTTGGCGCAGGGGTCCATCCCGTATGTACGTATCACAGAGCCTCTCCTGAGTTTTCAGTAGGAAGGATGTTAGGCTTATTGGTCTGTACGCTTTGGGTTGTGTGTAGTCTGTTTTTCCCGGCTTTGGAATGAAAATGACCTTCACTTCTCGCCATGCTAGGGGTACATATCTGTGTGCTATGCAGGCTTGATAGATACCTAGCAGCCACGGTGTTAGGGTTTCCTCTCCCCACTGTAGTAGGGCTGGGAAGATGCCATCTAGTCCTGCAGATTTGTACGGTTGGAAGGTCTTTATAGCCCATGCTATTCGATCCTTCGTTACTATGTTACGGGCTGTAGACCAGTCTTGATAAGCAGGAGCCCGTCCCGATTCGCCCATCCACGTTCTGTCCTCGAGAAGAGTACAGTCTGGGAAGTGCGTTTCTAGAAGGACCCTACTGGTCTCTTGGTCCGTTTGTGTATATGAGTTATCGGGTTTTTTCAGTGCACCGAGAGTTCGATCCTGATCGGCTGATAGGATCTTAGTTACCCGGGCAGCATCGTTGTTTGTTTCTATGGATTCGCAGAACTTCCGCTAGGCGGTTTTCCTGGCGGTTCTGATTTGTTTCTTGAAAGTGTATTGTGTTTTTCTGTACATTTCCCAGTCTTCTGGGAGTCTGGTGTTTTTTGCTCTGTTGAATTGTTTGCGTAGTGTACTTCTGAGTTTGCTAAGTTCAGCCCACCAGGGGTCACCCTTACCCCTGGTGTGTGATACCCTTAGCTTGCAGCACGTATGATATGCTTCGGTTATGTAGTCGGTTAGATTTGTTACAGTGTTTTCTAGTTCTGTGCGATCTGTAATTGGAGCTTGGTGCAGTTGGTGCCTAGCTAGCATAGAAGCCAGGAGGCGCTTAAATTTAGGTACGTCTGTTAGCCACTTGGAACGCAAACGGTCTAACTCCCAACAAAACTGAGGTTGAAATGTTGTTAAAAATGCATAACCTAGATGTTCTACTTATATCTGAGACCCATTTCACTAACAATAGTCAAATAAAGATAAGAAATTACAACATTTACACAACGAACCATCCTGATGGAACTGCGCACGGAGGAGCAGGTATCTTAATTAGATCCTCAATTGAACACCATGAGCTTGCTCAGTTCCAAACAGACCATATCCAAGCTGCCACGGTAAATATCCGAGATAGAAATGGCAACTTCAATATCTCATCAGCATATTGCCCCCCAAAGCACAGAATAAGAGAGGAACAGTTCACTGCTGGAGGAGACTGGAACTCTAAGCATCTGCATTGGGGCTCGCGACTAATTACCACACGAGGCAGGGAACTTAAAAAGAGTGTTGATAAAAACCATCTCACAATAATAGCTACACCTGAGCCTACCCACTGGCCGACTGACCCAAATAAATTGCCTGATGTCTTGGACTTCTTCTTAATGAAGGGACTATCTAGACTCTTTTACCAAATTGACTCTTGCCTTGATGTAACCTCAAACCACATCCCTGTTATACTAACAATCAGTGCCAATGTCTTGAAGAACCAGAGAAAACCTAGACTGTATAATAATCAGACTAACTGGAAACTGTTTCGATGCCTTGTTGAGGATTCCTTACAGCTACAAGTTTCCTTAAAGAACGAGACCGAAATTGATAATGCAGTTTTAGCGCTCACAGTCGCGGTCCAGAAAGCTTGCTGGAATAGCACAGAAGAGGTAAATCGTAAGAATGTAAGGAAGGCGTATATACCACAAGAAATAAAAGAAATGGTTCTAGAAAAAAGAAGACTACGCAGAGTGTGGCACTCCAGCCGGCATCCCCACGATAAAAGGGTGTTAAACAGTTACAGTAAAATTCTAAAACAAACTATAAAAGAATCAGAAAATGCTACAATTGAGGCAAACCTATTATCGCTGAATGCTACTGCAAACACTGACTACTCCCTTTGGAAGGCATGTAAAAGTATGAACCAGCCAATAAACCCAAAGCCACCTCTACGATTGGAAAGAAACAAGTGGGCCAGAACGAAACAGGAAAAGTGTAATGCTTTCGCTGATCACCTTGCTAAAGTATTTGTACCTAACGAAGCCAGCCCTGGCTCTAACGAGGCTGACATAGATGACGTTCTCCAACAAGACTTCCAACTTGATTTGCCTCTAAAAGTGGTGTCACCAGGAGAAGTGACAAGAACCATCCGCCAACTAGACAACAAAAAGGCCCCAGGATTTGACCTCATAGACAAAAAAATCCTGTCAGAATTGCCACGAAAAGCAATAGTATATCTCACTACGATATTCAACTGTATAATTAGAACATCTTACTTTCCTGCATTATGGAAAGTCTCACAAGTGATCATGGTCCATAAACCTGGAAAGCCAGCACATGAATTATCATCTTACAGGCCAATTAGTTTATTGCCTATAATATCCAAGGTTCTAGAAAAGATTCTACTCCGACGACTCTCGTGTGCTATGTACGAAAACTCCGTAACTCCAGACCACCAATTTGGCTTTAGACCTGAGCACAGCACCATCGAACAAATACATAGAGTGTGCAGACGTATCAGTGACAGTCTTGAGAAGAAAGAATATTGCTCTTCGGCCTTCCTTGATGTTCAACAGGCCTTTGACCGGGTGTGGCACAAGGGATTACTCTATAAAATTAAGTTACTACTACCTCACAGTTTCTATCAAATACTGGAATCATATCTCAACAATAGAATATTCCAAGTCAAAGAAGAGGAGTGCTCATCATGTTTTCACGAGATACTTGCTGGAGTGCCACAAGGCTCCGTTCTCGGTCCGGTTTTGTACACTATATTCACATCAGATCTGCCACTAACACCTGGAGTTACTATTGCTACTTATGCAGATGATACGGCAATATTAGCTTCTAGCAAAGACCCTGCAGATGCCACTGCGAAACTTCAGCAAAGCCTTGATGAAATAAGCAACTGGTTTGACAAATGGCGTATAAAAGTGAGTGCCAATAAATCAGTGCAGGTCACCTTTACACTGCGAAGAGAAACTTGTCCCCCTGTTAACCTTAGTAGAAGGGAGTTGACTCAGAGTGATACAGCTAAATACCTCGGACTACACTTGGACCGCAGGCTGACATGGCGGAAACACGTTGAAACAAAACGTAATCAGGTCAACCTCAAGTATAAAGGCCTCTACTGGCTCCTGGGTAGAAATTCAAAACTGTCATTGGACAACAAACTCCTAATCTACAAGGCTGTCATAAAACCGGTCTGGACCTATTGGATTCAGTTATGGGGAGCCTGCTGTGATTCCAACATAAATATAATCCAAAGAGCTCAGAACTACATCCTTAAGCAAATTACAAATACGCCCTGGTTCATTAGAAACAGTGAAGTACACGAATACCTGAGTATGCCAACAGTGAAGGATGAAATAAAGACATTCGCAATTAAATACAAAAAACGACTGGACAACCATCCTAACCAGCTCGCTGTCCAGCTCACGTTGCCTGACTGTCTAAATCGCCTGAAGCGGCGCAGAACCTTATATCTCGGCGGCCCTGACTGAGCCAATATATTAATATGGAGGATGTTCCTACTGGGGAATATCTCCTCATGAACAATAGTCACTCAACTCATCTGCTCATAGTCGGAAGGACTGATTGCATGATAAGTGAAATATAAAAAAAAAAAAAAAAAAAAAAAAAACGTCTGTTCGCCGCGGATTACGTCTGGGTGCAGGCTTCTTTGTGTTGGCTACTATGATGGTATTATAAAGTCTGCTTGCTCTGAAATTAAAGAAGTTCAAAGCAAATGCTGTTTTTACCGCAGTTGTTTCACAGACTTCATAGAAACGCCTAGTGCCAACCTTCTGTTTAGCTGTAGATGCGTCCATGGAGGAGTGCTTTTATAAAACAGTTATTAACACATAAAGCTGCCTGATTGTCAATACCTTTGCTTCGTTATAGAGTAGCTTACCATATATAGAGAAGTCCTTGATGCTGAGGAACAGGTCCTGGTACTTGGGCGGCGCGCTGGTGGCGCCCGTGCAGTCCTCGGCGTAGGCGAACACGTCCAGCGGCAGCAGGCGCAGCGTCGCCGTCACCAGCGGCTCCGCGTAGCCGCGCTCTCTATGGGCAAGGGTGAGCGGTTAGTATGACGTCACGGAAACCCTCTTTTCTAGAGTGGCTTCTCACACAACCGACTAGGAAGTAGCCGACTTCTTAACCGCACTTTGTAACTTAAAGGTCACACATGCCGTTTTTATACGTGCGTTCTTTTCATATTAACGCCACAGATTATTATGTTCACTACCTACTGCTTTATTAGTCTACACCTTCGAGTAGCTAGACGTTGCGAACGAAAATGTACCTAACCTTACAAGCGTAAAGTGAGTTTTAGTTGGTAGTTGCGCGCCGCCGCGTGGTTATTGTGAATTGCCAGGGCTGCCTCTTTGGATAAAGATGTACGTATTTGTTGTAACACTTTATGAAAGAAACAAACTGCGCTGGCGCGATATTGTGACGTCATGCACGCTTTTCTAACATTTGTACGCTCTTAAATAAACAATGATCATATGAAAATAACATAGAACAAGATAAAAACGATACTAAATATTATTGAAAATTAATTTGCACTAAGTAGATTTTTGCTAAACGTAATTTTCAAATGACAGTTGACAAGTGGAGGTCATTAACCTTTCTATTCTTCTTTCAGACGCATAATAGAAGGTATTACGTACCTACCAATCAATACTAATATATCATTAATTTCAATTAAAACATGGATGATTTTTTAATTTAGCTATGAAACAATTCTATTTTCAAACCTAATATATAAAAATCAAACTCTTCCCCTTTATAATACTAATATTATAAAGGGGAAGGAATGTAGAAGGAATTATTAGTTTTTATTACGAAATGCAGGCGCCACCTATTGAGCACCGATAAAGAACGGAAGTCTAGGACAGTCAAGTGGCTAAGAAGACCATCGAATGCACAGTAATAACACCAACATATATTGTTGAGTTAAAGTCAAAGTATTTATTTCAATTAAACCATTTACAGGCACTTTTGAATTATCAAGGTCGGTCAGTCAAAGAGGTGAAGCTATAATTTGCACGTTCCAAAGCGTAGATCTCTATGGAGAAGAACGTGCTAGAAATTCGATGGACACTATTATTTATTATTTATTTATTACTAGCCCGTACTGTCCCACTGCTGGGCAAAGGCCTCCCTCCATTCCTTCCAATGCTCACGATGTTGCGCCTCATCATTCCAATTCGTAAGGAAGATATCCAGGTCATCCCGCCATCTCCTTCGTGGTCTGCCGCGGCCTCGTCTCGCTGTTTCAGGGCACCAATCCTGTAATTTGCGGGCCCACAGATTGTCCGGCATGCAGCAGACATGTCCTGCCCAGTCCCATTTAAGTTGGGCAGCCTTTCGAGCCACATCAACGATTTTCGTTTTGGAGCGCAGTGTAGTGTTTCGAACGTGTTCTGTTAATTTAACACCTAGTATACTGCGCTCCATAGCACGTTGGCAAACCTTGAGTTTGGACTTTTGGATGTTAGTCAAAGACCAAGTCTGTGCACCATAGGTCAAGATGGGGAGAATACACATATCCATCAGTTTACGCTTCAGTGACATGGGCAAAGTGCCCTTAAATAGCTCCTTCATGGACCAGTAGCTCTTCCAGGCATTTTCCGTTCGTCTTGCAATTTCCTTATCTTGCCTTGCCTGGAAAGAGACTACTTGGCCCAAGTAGATGTACTTTTGAACATATTGTATAATCTCCCCGCCTACGTGTATGTTCCTTTTGGAGCTGTTGGTCATAATTTTGGTCTTCGACATGTTCATGGACACTCTTTTAAATAAATAAATTATTACAAGGTTGTGAATACATTGTTCTTGTTGAAATTATTCATCTAGGTATGTAAGAACGATGTAGAAAGACGTCCACGACAAAAGCAAAAAAGGAACAATTCGAAGTACTAACAATTAAAACAAACCGTGGCAGTTGAGAGATGACCAGTCCCAGCTGACTGAGCCAAATGGTGAATGAAACACAAACTCTACCATCAGAGAGACTTTCGAGTGAGTACCCCCAATAGCCAGGGCACATTCAAGTCACAGTCTTACCCAAAAATGATAGTTTAACTTGAAGGTACACAGTACTCACACCACACATGTGCCGTTAATGCAACTGCTAAAAAGAAAAATAGTTTGTGCGCCCTAGTGGCTGTGCAGCAGGACCAGTATTGAGTCAAGCATTTTTTCAATGTAATCCCTTAACTTATAATATGCTTGCCTGCATAGTGTGCGCTTAACACAAGATTTAAATTTTGTCTCATTTAGTTCTAATATGGGGAGGTATTTTATTATAACATTTTAAAACAGTACCCCATAAAAGATGAGGCTACTTTAGCCAGTCTGAAACCTGGTTGAACTAATTGGTCCCTATTTCGAGTACCATAATATTATGTCTGTCGCCTCTTTTACTAAAAAGATGTAAATTCTTTCTAACATACATGACGTTTTCGTAAATGTATGGACAAGGTACCGTCATGATGTTAATATTCTTGAACAGTTCCCTTAGAGAATCGCGCCGTCGGAGATTGTATATGGCTCTTTTTTGCAGAATAAAAATTGACTCGATATCTGCAGCCCGTCCCCATAATAAGATACCGTAAGACATGATACTATGAAAGTAACTAAAACTAGACAAGTCTCGCGGTATCAACATCCGTAAATTGGCGGATTTTCATAACAGCATACGCTGCTGAGCTTAGCCGTCCTGCAAGAGATGCTAAATAAGGACCCCATTATAGCCTTGCGTCAAGCGTAATCCCCAGGAAAACCGTTCTATCGATGAATTCCACTTTTTCCCCGTTCAATACTATGTCACAATCACTACTTTTGACATTTGCTAAGGCAAACCTTACGCACTTCGCATAAGGTTTGCCTTAGCAAATGTCATCGTTTTTCCCATTGAAAACCAAATTATTAGCAGTAAACCAATTTTGGACCTGCATAAGGGCGTTATTTACTTCGTCAAGATTATTATTGCGTCTATTTATTTAAAAATCAAAGAAGTATTTTCGGCAAACAAGACCATGTATAGTTTGTTTAGCAATAAATGAGGTAAATCATTTATATAAACTAAACATAACAAAGGACCCAAAATTGAGCCCCGGGGGACACCCATTTTCACGTTTAATCCCGAGGAATCGACACCGTTTATTTGAACTAATTGCTGTCTATCACTTAAATAAGATTTGACTAATTTTAACACTATTTTGCCTAGTCCGTAATGCTCGAGCTCCAGCAGTAATGTTTCGTGATAAACGCAATCAAACGCTTTAGAAAGGTCGCATAAGATGCATACGGCATATTAATAAGATTTATTTAAGAAAAAACATAAATTAAAAATACACGAAACTTACAACAAACTAAAATATAGCATCAAAAAATTCGTCCCCAACGCTGTCAGCTGGTAATGTGCCCAAGAGACTGGTGGCATTGCCACGTTGAATGGTAATGCTTAGTCTCTGCCCAAAGTAAAAGCCATCTCTTGGGTCACGGGAAGTGACCGACACGTTAATTTAAACGACATTATTCGACGAGCTCTCGTCACCGTCGGCGTTCCAGCCATATTAGACCCAATGGCTTGGTACGTGACGATGGCAAAAGACCGGACGGCATGTCTTTGTTTCCATGGAAGATGGGTAGGCTTTTAGTATGGGACGCAACCTGTGTCGATACTCTTGCGCCATCCCGTCTTCCTAGTTCATCGTGTTGTGCTAGAGCAGCCGCTGCGGCTGCGGAAAACTATCTAAAAAATATATCAGTAGCACGACCCCACAGCAAAATACCATACGGCATAATGCTCTGAAAGTAACTAAAATGAACCAACAAGTATTCATCCACTTATATGTATTATAATTCTTCATTTTTATAACGATAGTTTAACAAATGGTTCAACCAAAATGTTTCCAAGAAGTCACCTGTATATCTGTATGTAGTGGTGCGTGAGGTCACCGCGCGCCAGCTGGCACAGCTCGGCCAGCACGTCGGCCAGCAGCAGCCAGCCCAGCGCCATGTTGTACGAGTCCGACATGGCCACGAACTCGCACGTGCCTTCACCCAATCTGCACACAATAACACTGCTTATGATCGTTACTTCTCTAAAGACCTGTTCAACATAACTCATGCGTACGCAGATCTCTTATGAAAATCAAATCATTTATTGCAATCCATAATGTACAAATACAGGTGGAAAATATAAAAATGGAAACAATTGTGGACCCTGTCGGGCACAGCAAATTTTAAATAAGTAGAGAGAGGAAGAGCGCTTTCATAAAATAAAAAACCTATTTACTATATTTGTATTATTTTGTATCATAATAAGTTTTTTAAATTACCATTCTTTCATATTAATTATTTATTTAATTGTATTAGTTATTTGATATTATCTATCTATTAAATTATTTGTTTGTGAATTCGCTTAAACATTTTTTCATAATTATTAGTATAGTATAACTTTATAACATTAAATGTACCTACTCAATATAATTACTTACTTACTAAGTAACTGTTATTAGTACTTATGTATTAATGGATTTATCCGTTAGATATTCGTCTACTGTGTAATAATTTTTTTTTATTAAGAATTGTTTTCATTTATGTAAAAATACATTGGTTTTATTTTGTTGTTTTATGTCTACTGGTAATTTATTATACTCTTCTGGACACATCTATTGGCCCACCTTGTATTTTCAGTTTCGTTTGGTCCTAGCTAAAATTTTATATTAGGTCGAGCAAAAAGTTTTTATGCAGTTTTGAACCTGGCACATTCACAATTTCATTCAATAGTCTTTTTTTAAATTTCGAACACAGAATTTAAAGAAACAAAAGACAATTTGGAGCCTGTTTGTTGATATCAAACAATCGAATACTAAGAAAACTTGGTTTTATTGGTTTACTTGGATTTAATTCTTGAAAAAGTGATTGATATCTTTGGTTTTGCAACAAACATTACTTATTCTTAACATTAAGGTGAGGTTCTATCAATAATCTATGGATACTTCACCTGAAGTCGCCGCCCAAGCTGTGGCACTTATTCAGGCCGGACACAGCCAAAGAAACGTGAGTGCTCAACTTAATTTAAGTCGATCTGCGGTCCGAAATGTTTATCGGAGGTACCTAGAGACTGGCGGCTTTGTTCGTCGCCAAGGAAGGCCAAGATCTCGGGTCACAACTGAAAGGCAGGATCGATTCATCGTGACGACCAGCTTGAGAAATCGTCACCTTACCTCCATTGAGATACAAAACCAACTTCGCGACTTCCACGGAGTATCTGTGAGCGCTCGAACTGTACGGAGAAGGTTTAAAGAACGCGATATGGTACCACACAAGCCAGCTAATGGGCCCAAACTAACGCGAGCCCACCGAACAGCGCGCCTTCATTTCGCACGCAGTCATTTAAATTGGACACAGCAAGATTGGAGCCGTGTACTCTTTTCTGATGAGTCTAAAATTGTGTTACATGGCAATGATGGAAGGAAGAAGGTCTACCGACGTAAGGGAGAGCGTTTCGCACAATGCTGCTTTGAAGAGAGGGTTGCTTATGGCGGTGGCTCATGGACTGTCTGGGGCGGTATATCCGCGAGCGGCAAAACTCAACTTGAGGTTGTTACAGGACCACGGCTGCCAACATTAAATGCTGAAAGGTACATTCGTTAGTGCTTACAACCTCACGTGATACCATACGCGGACTATGTGGGCCCAAATTTCCTTTTTATGCATGATAATGCAAGAGCCCATGCGGCCGGCATCGTCAGGGAATATCTTCGGGATGTGAACATCACAGTTATGGACTGGCCAGCCAGAAGCCCAGACATGAACCCCGTTGAGCACATGTGGGACGAGCTAAAAAGACGTGTTAGGGCTCGTCAGCCAGTTGCCCAGACGATGCAGGAGTTGAAAACTGCCATAGAAGAGGAATGGGAGATGATCCCTCAAAATTTCATAGAGCGGTTGATAAACTCTATGCCTAATCGTATGAGAGTTGTGGTAGATGCCCATGGAGGCAACACGCGTTATTAAATTAAACCTTTATTTGATAAAACATGTTTTTTATTCAAAAATCAATTGCCTTTAACAAGGCGCATATCCGACTTGTTAGGCGTAGCTCCATGTCGTATGGTATTCTGAATTCAAATTTAAAACAATACGATCGAAAAAGATGGTAAAATGTATCAGGTTTAAAACTGCATCAACAGTTTTTGTTCAATCTAGCAATAATATTTCGGTAGGGGCCATCGAAACCTAAACTCTAAAGTGGGCCAATAGATGTGTCCAGAAGTGTATATTTTTATTGACATTGAATATGGACTAGAAGCATGGAGTTTAAGGCGGGAGGGAGGCAAATTGATTCTGTTTTCATGGCGCAACGAATAATTTGTTTGTATGTTTCTCCGAGTGTTATAAGAATCTGGATGTTTACGGACCAGTTTACATAATTCTAAAATATAAATACTAACTAAGGTGAGGATCTTGTGTTTTTGAATTTAAGGCTTACAACTATCCGTTTGTTTCATGTTGAATATTATTCGTATTAGCTTTTTTTGCATGGTAAATAGGGAAGGAGCGAAAAGTGTGCGCTTTGGCACTCATACAAACGCTGTGTGGGGAGATCTTTTAACAGGTTCGTCGTTCATGGCAATGTGAGTAAGTGCTGTTAGAACCATGCAAGTTGTTGTCTATTTGGTATGGCGTGTATTCGTATTGATCCTGGTAGAACAGCAGGAGCGTGACTCACACGACGGCGCCGAGCGCGGCGTGCACGAGCTCCCGCAGCTGCGTGAAGGCGGCGTGCAGCTGGTCGAGACAGAACTGCGGCCGCGGCTTCTCCTCGTCGCCCTCCGCGCTGTCCTCGCTCCACAGCTTCAGCTTCTCCGCTGGGGACGCATGACGCAGGACTTAACAATACATACAGATTCACACTTTTCAATTTGGATGCATGGACGCTGCACCATTACTATTACCGGAATATAAACTATTAATTCGCAAGTAAAATGACAATTTCGGTAAAGCGGAAAAGAGGTAAGTAATGTCTTTTTCGTTAATAACTATTTTAGTTTAGTTAGTGGTAGGTGCAATGTGGGAAAAACAGAAACACGATTAATATTCATTCATATATTCACTTTATTTTTTTATTTATTTATATTCACTTTACCGCACGATTAGGCTAATACACGTGGAGGAGTCTGTCCGGGATACCTAGACATGTGCGCGTGGTACGCCGGTGTGTGCAGCGCGTCGGCGGCGGATACCTGCAGGTAAATGGTGGTGACTCACCGTCGTCCAGCACCAGCGGCTTGGCGAGCGCCAGCAGTAGGCGGTACGCCAGGTGCATGTGCGCGTGGTGCGCCGGCGTGAGCAGCGCGTCGGTGGCGCAGCGCACCAGGCGCACCAGCGACAGCGCGTCGTGCTTGTGCGCGCTGGGCAGCGCGTCCCACTCCAGCAGCTTCGTGCACTCGATGAGCTCGCCCACCACCTCGACCTGCGGACTCGTCATCGCGCCCTCGCACGAGTCCAGCGCGTGCATGAGCGTGTAGAGCAGGCTGTAGGTGGTGTCGGGGCTGAAGATGTCGCGCCACTCGTTGACGAGGTCGGCCACGTGCGCGGCGGGCAGGCGGCGCGTGGCGTCGAGCGGCACGCGCGCCGTGAAGCGCCGCACGCCCGCCCACAGGCGCAGCACCGCGCGCGTCAGCATGCACACCTGCGGCCGGAGGGAATAACTCAGACGCAGCCTTCAGACGCAGTGCTAGCCGATCAAACTCCTCACTTGATGTAGGTACGTACGTAAAGAAAATCGTTTCAATGTACGTTACTGTAACGTGTCCGTGGCTAGACTCTTTTTACTCGACTGTCCTAGAAGGAATGCCGCAGGGAATTGAAAAAAAAAACCGGCCAAGTGCGAGTCGGACTCGCGCACGAAGGGTTTCGTACCGTTATCTATAAAAAAAACGGCAAAAAAATACGTTTGTTGTATGGGAGCCCCCCTTAAATATTAGTTTTATTTTAATTTAATTATTTATTTTTAAAGTGAATATATTACTAAATATTCTGCGAATATTTCAAGCGTATACCTAGTGCGAGTCGGACTCGCGCACGAAGGGTTTCGTACCGTTATCTATAAAAAAACGGCAAAAAAATACGTTTGTTGTATGGGAGCCCCCCTTAAATATTAGTTTTATTTTAATTTAATTATTTATTTTTAAAGTGAATATATTACTAAATATTCTGCGAATATTTCAAGCGTATACCTAGTGCGAGTCGGACTCGCGCACGAATGGTTTCGTACCGTTATCTATAAAAAAACGGCAAAAAAATACGTTTGTTGTATGGGAGCCCTCCTTAAATATTAGTTTTATTTTAATTTAATTATTTATTTTTAAAGTGAATATATTACTAAATATTCTGCGAATATTTCAAGCGTATACCTAGTGCGAGTCGGGCTCGCGCACGAAGGGTTTCGTACCGTTATCTATAAAAAAACGGCAAAAAAATACGTTTGTTGTATGGGAGCCCCCCTTAAATATTAGTTTTATTTTAATTTAATTATTTATTTTTAAAGTGAATATATTACTAAATATTCTGCGAATATTTCAAGCGTATACCTAGTGCGAGTCGGACTCGCGCACGAATGGTTTCGTACCGTTATCTATAAAAAAACGGCAAAAAAATACGTTTGTTGTATGGGAGCCCCCCTTAAATATTAGTTTTATTTTAATTTAATTATTTATTTTTAAAGTGAATATATTACTAAATATTCTGCGAATATTTCAAGCGTATACCTAGTGCGAGTCGGGCTCGCGCACGAAGGGTTTCGTACCGTTATCTATAAAAAAACGGCAAAAAAATACGTTTGTTGTATGGGAGCCCCCCTTAAATATTAGTTTTATTTTAATTTAATTATTTATTTTTAAAGTGAATATATTACTAAATATTCTGCGAATATTTCAAGCGTATACCTAGTGCGAGTCGGACTCGCGCACGAAGGGTTTCGTACCGTTATCTATAAAAAAAACGGCAAAAAAATACGTTTGTTGTATGGGAGCCCCCCTTAAATATTAGTTTTATTTTAATTTAATTATTTATTTTTAAAGTGAATATATTACTAAATATTCTGCGAATATTTCAAGCGTATACCTATTGCGGTTGCCGTTATTAATATCGAGCAAAAAAATCACGTTTGTTGTATGGGTGGTAGGCACCTACTGAACTTGTAAGCAATTCAGGGCGCATTCAATGAGGCGCCCTCTTAAGTAAGTTAGTTTTTTGTAATTAGTTAACATGGGTAATTTAAAATGTTGGTTTTGAATAGGGTAGAGGATAACAGGAGGTCGATTCGTACAATGGAATTGAAAGTGATGCTGATGAGGGTAGGAACATGTGTGGCTCGGTACCTTGGTGGAGCCGGAGCCGCGCGCGCTCTTGCGCACGGAGGCCAGCAGCGAGCACAGCGAGATGGTGGTGAAGTCCCAGTGCTGCGGGCGAGCGTCCCAGCCGCGTGACGTCACCATGGCGCTGAGGAACTCCAGCACCGCCACGTTGCTCACCACCTCGCTCCACGGACTGTCCGTGACGTCCCTGACGGAAGGCGGCTTGTTACTGACTAATCTATTTAAACTCCACATGTTCGGTGTTTTCACCGAACGCCTTAGTTAGCAATATTGGCGTGACGTGTTGACCTAATTTATGTCATAATAAACAAACTTACTACTTATAACTTGACATTAGATTTAATGCACTTTGGTCTACCGCGTTAGCCGGGTGTATTCTAACATTTTATCAAGATTTCATTAACATTTTGACAAGAAAAGTTTGAGAGTGACTCAATTAGTAGTGTTCAACATAAACATTTGTTTCTCCTCTAAAACACCCGACACCTTGCTACGTACCCCGACACCACATGGTTAGCTATACAAGATATGAAGATAACATACACCAAGATAACATAGCATGCAGGTACACTATTTATAGTACATATACATTTCATGCAAAATAATTATTAGTTAATTGTTATTCAACGTCACAGATATATTTATTCAATAAATATGGTTAATACAATAATAATAATAGTATGAATGAAAGAGTGTACGAGAGCGAGTATGGGGTGAGGATCAGTCATGGGAGATGAGAGTTTTCTTATGCATTGTATATGCTTTCCAAGGTTGTAACAGAAAAAGCAGTTTTGGCAGCTTATAATGCGTATGTCTCATCTACTTTAAGATATGGCATCATATTCTGGGGAAAATGTGTTAGAGCTATTTGTAGGTTACGATTACCTGATAGTTGCAGACCACACTTTAAGAATCTAAAAATTCCAACTTTCCCATCTATATACATATTTGAATTAGCAGTATTTATCAAGTACCATTCAGAATTTTTTGAAAAATTTACCAGCCGACGTCATCGTAACAAAATTAAGGCAATCACACAGCTTTGTATGACAAAAATATTATCGGTATGGCACCAAAAATATATAATAAAATACCAGCATCTATTAGAGAAATTAGTGACATAAGATTATTTAAAAAAGAACTAAAATTGTTTTTATTAAAAAATACATATTACTCAATCAGTGAATTTCTACTAGATTATGAGACTGATAGTTATGATATATCTCAGAGGTATAAGTACAAATTCAGTAATTTCTTAAAAAAAAATTAAATGGTAGCCAATAAAATTATGCCTAGAATTATGTTTTGAAGTTTGTACTCACTTATGTTAACTTAGGTCTATATTTGATTTAAATATAATTTAAAATATTTTGGCACATTTGAAATGTAATATTTAATGTTTGTATGCCACCTACTGTGGCAGGACACAGAGACCCATTAATCTTGTAATTGTTCCACCTTTTTCACCTGTGTACACAAATAAACGTATTTGATTTGATTTGCGAGATCCCCCAGTTTATTTGAGACCAGACAAAAGATTCTCAGTTTTTTCATAGTCAACGGTTTTGAGGAATATTTTTAGAGTTTTGTTACTGAATGATACAGTCAGATCGTGTCGCAAGTGCAATCAAATAAAAAAACAACGTCCAATGGTGCGAGTCGGCGTGACGTTTAACATGTACCAATGGTGTACAAGCGACCTTTCGCGCGTTGTACGTTAGTGTATACGCGACATTTAAGATAAATTATTACCATACAAATCTACTCCATGCATCTACTGTTCTGTTATATAAACGTCTTATTCTAAATGTGATTACCGAAAATAAGACACTCCGGCCGTTAAATTGCTTTTTCGGGCATTATTTTTGCAATACACATTGCGGCATTGTAAAACTTGTTTACATTGGCTGTGTTTCAAGCAAACTAAATAAAATAAGAGCTCACGTCTCAAGTGAGCTATTATTTGCCGAGACGTATTTTTTGCGTCGACCCGATATCTACTTGTAATAATTGTTGATCGAAGCCTACTGCATACATTATCCAGATGTACTTTCCAATTGAGATTTTTAACGTTGAGTAGTCCTAATTAGACGTGAGGCATAAATATTGGATTAGGTATGTTGATTAGGTATTTTTCGATGCGAGTCCGTACCTAATCCAAAGCGTCGAGGATTAGGTATGGCATAAAATATTTATACAGTCTACTACACACACAGAAGATATTCCGTACCTTAAAATGTGGGGGTTAAGTTTCAAGTTTAATTAGCACTGCCGCCAGCGCAATCTATGTAGAATACCACTGGACTTGTTAGTGTTCTAGCGATGTATGTCGTAACGAATATACGTCGAAATGCACCTTTTGTGTGAATCTACACAAGATGACAGTCCTAAGCCTGTGAGAATGACTAATAGACGACATTTAAAGATTCTCCGCCGCACCATCATTAACACAATGTGCAGGTGCATCTTTAAGTATGAAGGGTAATTTTGATCGCTCTAATAGACGTTATAAACAAAGTTAGTATTCACGTTGAGTAACGTTTGCCCATAAAAATATGAAATTTCTTCCACCGTTCCACAATTTATCAGAAACGGAACGTCCATAATCCATGCCGAATATTTCTTACCCAATCCACATACGATACTTAATATCGGTAACAGGCCAGTGGATTGAATAAAATTAAATATTCGATCCATGCCGAGTATTTCTTACCCAGTCCACATACGATACATAATATCGGGAACAGGCCAGCGGCTATATTGAATAAATATTAGGATTAGGTAAATGGATTAGGTATTTTTAAATACTAGGATTAGGTGGATTAGGTATCGTTTTCACCTAATCCAACCCATGTCTAGTCCTAATAGTCGTTTATGCAACGATCATATAAAAGGGGTTATTAAAACACGAATGTGGGTTTATCACACGAGGCTTAGCCGAGTGTGATAATAGCATCACACGAGTGTTTTAATACCTAATTATATGCCGTTGCATACACTATTTTATCTCCACTCATACAGTTGAAATAAAATAAGTGGAAAAATAATTTATTCCAACATGGCGAATATTCTCATTGCGTATTCGAATGATTGCGCAGCGCGCGCATCCATAGACAATGTTAAAGCTGGCTCATTGAATTAAAGTGAGCGCTTTAGTCAGCCCGCGAAATTCAAATTGATTGACAAATGTTGTGATTTCATGAAATACTAAATTTGACACCAATTGTAACTGAAAGAGTTGTATTGATGATTTTAATTCTTTAATACTTACATACCTACTTACATACAAATTGCAAAAAAACTTCAGGAAATTTGAAGCCTTGAAGCGTTCACCTAAAGGTGGAAGCGCCAGGGTAGTCCGCGAAATTCAAATTTTATTACCTACGTTTTTTGCAATTTGCAGGTCAGTTGTCAGGTTGTATCTTGGTCAAAATATGATTCGCGGCCGTAGCAAGTGTGTATTTATAGAATTATAATCATTAAAATCATCAATACAACTCCTTCAGTTAGAATTGATGCCAAATGTTATGTTTTCATGAAATACTACATTTGGCATCAATTCTAACTGAGAGAGTAAATAAGCTGAATGATCGAACCTCCTTAGAAGCGCTTTTGCTTAATACGTTTGAAAGAGAAAATGAGACGAAAGTTGTAGTTCTAATTTTCGCGCCTATTAGAAACGTCAAAAATTGTTGCGACTTTCCGACTGACACCTAAAAACAAAGTGTGTTTCATTACCTATTGTACTGTTTTCTCCCAAATGTATTGAAAAACGTTGTATGACACACGTGCGGAAATTGGTATTTACAAACTCGTGACTATGGTTGGCCCTCGACTTCGTCTCGGGCTTACATTTGTCTACTCGTTTGTAAAAACCACCTTACCGCACTAGACTAATATCATAAATAACTGTAATTTTGGAAATCGGTATTCCTGGTGTGGTTTCTTATCATTTTTGGTTTTCTGATACAGATTTCAAAAAAGGAGGAGGTTATCAATTCGAATGCTTTACACTTTTTAGTGTAGTTACCCCCTAACATTCCAACCAGCTATCAATTTAATTGTCATCTCCGAAGTTCTTTATCAGATCTTTACGAAATTTAACTGGGACCATTTCGGAATAATCCTTTTTCAAACAAGAAAAAAGAACAGTTATGTGTTAAAAAATATTTTTTCATAAAATATCGAGAAATTATTATCTAATCAAGAGTTATTACATTCTTGTAATTTTTCCGGAAGACTTATTTTTTTGTCAATTCTTTATTGCGTACCATAATTGGTAGTACAGTAGGTAGAAATATAATTATCTTAGTCACAATTATGGACCCTGTCGGGCCCAGCATAGATCAAGTAGGAGAGAGGAAGAAGGGCACTGAGATATTTTTATTTTTTACACCGATCGATACCGGCTCGACGCGCGTCGGTATACATGCCTACCGAGGACAAGGACAACCTGCCTGAGTTTACGGCATGCCTAGGTGTTTATCATCAGGGGGGTCGCACCAGGCGGCGGTCGACCTAATGACACGCGGGGATCCCAAATCACGGTAGGAGGGGTTCACATCATCGTCGGGTCGATGATCAAGTTTCTGGGACTCGTTCTCGATAGCCGGTGGAACTTCGTCGAGCACTTTCGACGTTTGGCTCCCAGAATGGAGCGGACCGGGGCTGCCTTCAAGTGGCTTCTGCCCAATCTGGGGGGTCCAAACGCCTCCTGCTGGAGGCTCTATGCGGGAATCGTGCGGTCGATGGCCCTTTATGGGACCCCGGTGTGGGCACTGGACCTAAGGAAGCGTCCAGCCCGACAACTGTACGCGTCCCAAAGGGTCATGGCCATCCGGCTGGCCCGCGGATACCGCACGGTCTCGGGCGAGGCGACGAGCCTCCTTGCCGCCGTGGGATCTGGAGGCGAGAGCCCTCGCGCACATGTACGCGTGGCGTGTGGAGGCGCTACGCCAGGGCGAAACTCTGCTGCCGCGGCTAATTTCAGCGTGGCGGACGGAGCTCCGGCAAGATACCATGGCGGTATGGAGTCAGCGACTTTTTTTTTTTTTTACGGGGGGAAATCCTCATGGATGTCCGCCCTGGGGCGGGCGGAGGGGTCTGTCAGACTCATACTGACTAAAACCACCCCGGTGTTCCATCTTCCACCTACGCTGGGGATCGCGGGAACGTATGCGACTTCCGTAATCCCCGGCTGGTGCCGACCCGCCTCTGCGGGCCACATCTCGTAAGCGGGGGGAGTGAGGTGTTTAACTCCCCCCGCGACGTCAGAGGTGCGCACGGGAACACCACGCGCCGCCACCTCGGGTCCGGATGAATGGGGGGCAACGGACATCCCCAAGTCCGCCGCCCCTGGACCCAGTTAGGGGGGCAGAAGGAGCCCAACTAACATTAGGCGCTAATATAAGAGTTAGAACAGATATATAAAAGAGCTAAACAGATCCTAAGGTCATCAATAAGTGCTATCACAAGGGAGTTATAGCGAGCTATAACTCTACTATACCCCTGGATTGGGCACAAGTTCTTATGGTCTTAGGTTCCATTATGGCGATGTGGTGGAGTTATAAAATGAATTTAAGAGATATATTAGAGCAATTGTGGAGGTATAGTAGCGCTATCTGAGACTTAAAGCTCTGTGAGAGTAGTATTTAAGTGACTAGTGACTCCTCAAGCGGTATGATAGAACTACATGCTACTTACTGACTTTTTGAGCGCTATAAAGGGAGCAAATGTATGAATATAATATCCGTAAGGGGTATAGTAGATCTATGATGTATCTTACTAACTATTTGAGCGGTTAGAGGGTGGTAATAAGGTAAATTGTTACACCTTGAGTTGCAGTATGAACATATATTAGGAAATTTTAGCGTCGAAGGATATAATTTTTTTACTTTTTTTCATAGCCGGCTATGCGGTATGTATTTTATAACGTTGTTATGAATAATATGTTCCCTTGTCAAAAAACCAAACATTGTGTTTACGAAAATAAATGGCGGAGTTAAGTGCTAAAATTTTAACTTATTGTTAGTGGAAGCTGAAGCGAAATTTTCATTGCGAAGGTAAGTCAACTGTCAATATGTGTATGTATTATTAGCAAATAATTGAAGGGCCCACTTTTTGATGTGTATTTATCTAAAAAAATGATTTGCTTTACATGGAGCAAAACATTTTTTTTACTAAATATGTAACAAAACCTAACCTATTGACTTAAAACTGTGGTGACCCAGGTATTATACGCTAGAATAATAAATACCTTCATTGTATTAAGTTTTCGTTTCGTACATTTTACTGTATTTAATTAACTTCATAATCTAAAAATGGTGGGCGCATGAATTTGGGGATCCGTAGTCATTTCCCAAAACCACTACCTAGCCTTCGCACGACTAGTACACGTATCTCATAGCTAGACGAGTGCTAAATTGTTTGATTCGTACACGTCCCTGTCTGTCTACATATTTAAATACATACTGTACAATTCTGCCAGTTAAAGCCTGAATATTTGTAGCAATGGAATTTAATATGGTCGTTGCATAAACTACTATTTTACAATGCAGACTGAGATTTTTTTACGATACACAACCCACCTTTTGTGTTTTTTTTCAGACTAACCAAAACAATTCACCCGTAATTTCTGTACCCGATGAGTCCAGCGAGTCTTCCTCTCAAATCATTTTGACTTCAGATAACCAAATCCTGGGTATACCTACAAATACCTACTGTGTGCTTGCTGAAAACCAAGAGCACTTTATAGACAAAACACAAGAAAATAGTGATTCAAAGAGTGCCGCAAATATTGAACAAGACGCAAACAAGACTGAAAAAAACCATAAAATAGCATTCGCGGCAACTGCCGAAAATAATTTTGAAAATCAACCCAGCGATTCAATCGACGTCGAAGAAGAGTCCCTATGCTAATTTTTTAATTCATTTATATTTTCTAAGGTTATTTTTGTTGCTATAACTCATTAATTATTAACAATACACAATAACCAACATAATTTTATAACTGATTTAAGTAAGTATAAGTTATATCTTTTAGTTACAAAGACAAATTAAAATATAATTGTTTACTTTAAGCTCGTTGTTGCTATAACTAATAGATGTTTAGATATGTATCTTTGTGTTCTTATCTAAATGTAAACAAAGTAATATTATTATATAAATTATATTAGAATTAAATAAAATTAAAATTATAATAGAAAAACGAATACCTGAATACTAGCCATTTAGAAACATCACTACCAAATAAACATTGTTGAATAGTAGACAAGAATGTTTATGTTGCGATGCCACTTTATACACGGGGCCACGGTACTAAAGTGGTAACGAACTCAATAATTTAACCTTAAATAACATAGAGGCTATACTTGACAATATAAGTTCTATTAATAGGGAGAAATATCTCTATTATTCAGCCCTAAATTATACAAGGGAGTTTTGTATCCCTTTAGGAGTTTATAGAGGCTATACTTGACACTATAAGTTCTATTAATAGGGAGAAATATCTCTACTATTCAGCCTTAAATTATACAAGGGAGTTTTGTATCCCTTAAGGAGTTTGGTGTTGTAAAAGATTTAATGAACACCATTGTAGAGCTAGTAGCGTTAATTGCTCCTTTTGTGCAACTATCAGCGCTCCGAAAGAGTTTGTGGTAGCTTGCTTAGAACTTTAGAAGTTAATAGTATATGTTAATTTCTTATATGGATCTTATAGTCGTAAGATTCGTTCAAAGCTATTACACAGAAGCTTTGGTCTATATTGTAGGGATAATAATCGCTGCTCTACGCGTTAAACCTTCATACATTGCTCTTATAAACTTGCTTTGTGACTATAAGCGTTATATTTTATTACTAACACTCTTTTGTCGTCACACACTATAATTGCAGCTACTACTCTACCTTCATAACACTTTGGGTTCTAAAGTAAGCTCTATTTGCAGCCATAATGTTTGTTGGGAGGGCAGCGTATGCCCTCCTCCGACGCCCGGTGCGCCTGCTGCGGGCCGGGAGAGCACTCGACATCTCCCTCTCCCTTTCCGCAGCCTCCTTCTGCGCGATAACAGTTTCGCAGAAGGAGACCACCGCGTCCCAGGACTCCTCACCGCCGACCATAGAACGGACTACAGCCAGCAGCGAGAGGTCACTGCCTACCACAGAGACGAGGGCACGGCGCGGCTCCTCCCAGGCGGCACACTCTGCCAGCGTATGCCGCGCCGTGTCCTCCCGACAGTCGACGCAGTGGTGACACCGAGCGTCCGGCTCCCTGCCTATGCGACACAGGAACCTCCCGAAGCAACCATGCCCCGTGAGGACCTGTGTCACACGAAACGACAGGGAGCCGTGCCTTCTCCCGAGCCACATGTCGAGCACTGGCCGGATGGCCTCGATAGTGACGAGGCCGGCGGTAGGGCGTGAAAGCCTGTTCCGCCATTCCGCCACCAGGACCTCGCGCAGCTGCGACCGACGCAGCTCAAAATGTCGCTGCGTCAGTCGCTCCCCGCGCGCCCGCGCGTCCTCGCGCCACCGATGCATTGACGCGAGAACTTTTGCCTCCAGGTCCCAGGGCGGAGATCCGGCCAGTGCGCAAGCCGCCTCGTAGGAGATCGTGCGATAACCCCTGATGACTCTGACGGCCATCACCCTCTGCGGCTTCCGCAGAACAGAGATGGTGCCGGCCGTCAGGTCAGCCGCCCAGATCGGGGCCCCATACAGGGCCATCGATCGCACGATCCCCACGTACAACCGCCTACAGACGGTGCTCGGGTCCCCCAGATTGGGAAGCAGCGTTGACAGCGCCCCAGCCGCGCCCAACAACTTGGGCGCCAGCCGTCGGAAGTGGGGTCCGAAATCCCACCGGCTGTCGAGCACCAATCTCAGGTATTTCATGGTGGACTCGACAGCGTTACGGGCCCCACCGACCACGATGTGTGATCCCGCCGGCGGCGCCCGCCGGGGGCCATGAAAAACTATGGCCTCCGACTTGTTGAGGGCCACCTCCAGGCCAAGGCGCCGTATGCGGCTCACCACCTGTGAGACCGCGGCCGTCGCCAGCAACGCTGCCTCCCTGTACGAGCTGCCCCGGGCAGTGACCAGCGTGTCGTCAGCGTAACACGTCAGGTCCACTCCCGGCTGGAGCTCGCCTCTCAGCACCCAGTCGTACCCGATGTTCCACAGGGGCGGGCCCAAGACCGAACCCTGCGGAACACCGCACGACATGGGTTGCTGGTGTATGCCATCACGTCCCAGATAGGTGACACACCTCTCCGCCAAATAAGCCCCAATGACGCGGCGGAGGTAGGGAGGCACTCGATGATAGCGTAGTGCCTCCCGAATACAACTCCAGGGCAGGGTGTTGAAGGCGTTGGAGATGTCCAAGGACACCGCCAACATCACCCCGCCCCGGGACACCGCTTCCGTGGAGTCAGCGACTAACGCAACCCAGTGCTGGGCACGCCACAATAGCGGCGATAGTGCTCTTTGAGGAGTGGCTGGAGAGGCGCCACGGCGTCCTCACCTTCCGCTTGACGCAGGTACTCACCGGACACGGTTGTTTCGGGAGGTACCTGTTTAGGATTCGGCGGGAGGAAACGCCCGGGTGTTTTCACAGTGAGGATCGCCCGGAGGACACGGTGGAGCATACGGTAGACGTCTGCCCTGCTTGGGCGGAGCACCACCGTGTCCTCGTCGAGGCGATCGATGGCGGCGACCTCTCGCGTCCGGCCCTGGATCAATCTATGGTCCGGGCGATTCCCGGCCACAGTAGGTGCGGGTCTGCGGACGGCTCACGTTGGGTGGCTCGCCGTCCGATCAAAGCCAGGCCCAAGCCGACGGCGCGTTGTGTTCCACGCGCGCCTCAAAGAGATGTCAGCATAGGAGTAGGGGCCCGTTAGGGCCAGAGCCTGCCAGGGTTGCGGATTTTGTTCGAAAGAATTACCGCGGCCCTGGAACGCATAAGGCACTAGGAGGAGCATGGATGGTTTTAGTCAGTAAGAGTCTGACACTCCCTGCCGCTCCACCTAGAGCGGAAGGGGTCATTTGATGATTTCACACCCTCAAAAAAAAAAAGTGTGTATCATTCAATTATTACTCAAGATCAAATTACATAACACACTAGCCCCAACAAACATTCAGCAAGGAACAAAGATGATTTCATACCATTAAATAATGTTGTTATTGTCACCAGGGCCTAAACCACCAACTCTTAAAGCAGTATTACTTTAATATTACTTCCAGTGGGAAAGAGACGGAGCTATACGTCCTGTATGCAACTCTTAAAGCAGTATTAGTAGTAGCAGTATACTTGTATATACGTACTTGTCGTAGAGCATGGTGTGGTTGTGCTTGTAGTAGGCGTTGACGATGACGTCGAGGTCGCAGGCGTCCCGCGCGCGCGTGACGTCACGCAGCAGCGCCGTGTCGCCTTGCTGCCCGTGCGCGATGTACCAGCTGCGCAGCATCACCAGGTACTTGATCTTGTAAGCGGCGTCCGACTCCGAGTCCGGAGCCCACTTGGTGCTCGCCTGGGCATTCACAACAAATATTTTACTGTATTATCGACGCGTCACAAATTAAAAGTAAGTCCAGTAATGCGATTTTTTGTTTAAAAAAACCGACTTCCAAAAAAAACACTACAAAGTACAAAATAACTTTAATTTCGGAAGTCGGTGTTTTTGTTGCTTCTTCGTTATTTGACATCGACTTCCGAAATTAAAGTTATTTTGTACTTTGTAGTGTTTTTTTTGGAAGTCGGTTTTTTTTTGTGAAAAAGTTTTTTATTTTTCACTTTTTAGTGGTACCCCACACCTAAAACACCACTGAAAAGTCACAGGAAAGCAAAAATATGCAATTTCGTATGATTTTTCCACATATTTTTTCCTGCAATTTGGATTTAGAAACCTGCTGTACCGATTTTGATTAAATTAAAATGGGACCAATCGAGAAGTATATCCTTTCACATAAAACAAGAATTTTTCAAATCGGTTCATAAATGACAGAGATGAGGTAACAAAAAAAAAAAAAAAAACAGTCGAATTGAGAACCTCCTCCTTTTTGGGAAGTCGGTTAAAAATGTATTAGTTGAACACCCTATCACACATTCATTTGTGGCCTCAAATGAGTTGAATTAGTTTAGAAACTGAGTGAGAACCCAGTTAAAAACTTGACAAAGTTTCGCATTCAAGTTGCATCATTCGAGTGTCTGTCTCTAATCTATTAATTAAAAATATGCATCAAACCTGTAAAGTATGAAAGTATCCATTCCCGGAGACAATATCCTCTAGTTTTAGTCCGTCCAGTACCCCCTGGTCATGGTCCGCTGGCGGCGCGCGCAGCTCGTACCAGCGCTGCGCGAGCGCCCACAGGTAGCCCCGCGCCAGCGCGCGCGCGCGCACGCAGCCCCGCACGCCTGCGCGCCGCTCCGCGCTCGTGGCGCTGATCACGTCGAGCAGGAGGGACTCCAGCTTCTGTTTCGTTTCTACAATTATGTCGTAGTGGGGCCACTGGAAAGTGTCAGAGGGACAATTAATACAAGAAATGTGTGCAATGCTTTTTGGGATCCGATGACATGACATCGCGAAATTGCAAATCGCTTCGAGAAATTGTGAAATAAACTTGCGACCAATAAGTGCACGGAGAGATTATAAAATACAGGATTTCGATTCGTATAGTAGAGAAAATGCGATATTTTAATTTTTGCTTTCATTTTAAAGATACTAGAACAAACATTAAAATGAAAAAAAAAAAAATGAAAACCCCCTACGCAAAAAATACTTTAACTAGTTTAAGAAACAACCCATTAAAAGTAAAAAAATAATTATCCTTAAAATAATTAAAGTCGCGGCGGGGTATCGCTAGTTTAAAATCGATATTTCAAGTTTGTTACTTATAATATATCGATACCCCGCCGCGACTTTAATTATTTTTAGGATAATTATTTTTTTCCTTTTTATGGGTTGTTTTTTAAACTTCTTAAAGTATATTTTGAGAAGGTGGTTTTTAAAATATTTATATTTAATTTTTTTTTAAGCTTTTTAAACTAAACGAACCTATTGGGCAATATATTAAACGTGAAGCGGTTAATCGAGTAAGTGATAAATTTACGTTAAATACGTAAATAAAAAAATGCCTTTCATCATTTTGGAAAAGACCTGATACTCTTCAAACCAAAGGGAACTGTTTAAGGAAATTAACATCATGATGGTTCCTTGTCAATATATCTATGAAAACATTATGTACGTTACAAAGAATCTACATCTTTTTTATTGAGTTATTAAATTATTACTTTATTTAAAACAATAATAACTTTAATAATACACAAAAATGACAACAAACTAAAATATGGCATCAAAAAATTCGTCCTCAACGCTGTCAGCTGGTAATGTGCCCAAGAGACTGGCGGCATTGCCACGTTGAATGGCAATGCTTAGTCTCTGCCCAAAGTAAAAGCCAGCTCTTGGGTCAGGGGAAGTGCCAACCAGCCGACTCGAAATTTCTTTGAAAAGGCAGTGAGCACAAGGGCCCCACGGCCCCAGGTTTTCAACCCCAAACGGCTCGAAAATATAGTTACCAACAAGGTTACTATATTTACGCCGATTGAGGTTTTTCGCAGCCGCAGCGGCAGCGCCAGCACAACACGATGAACTAGGAAGACGGGATGGCGCAAGAGTATCGACACAGGTTGCGTCCCATACTAAAGGCCTACCCATCTTCCATGGAAACAAAGACATGCCGTCCGGTCTTTTGTCATCGTCACGTACCAAGCCATTGGGTCTAATATGGCTGGAACGCCGACGGTGACGAGAGCTTGTCGGATTATGTCGTTTAAATTAGCGTGTCGCGTAAAACGGCCCGCACTGCAGCTACAAGGAAGGCCGTGGTGCCCGAGGCTCTTGACAACTTCACCAGTGACAGTGATGAGGAGAACAACATGGGGCTCCTAAACGTAAAGAAGCAGCGAGGCGGAAAGTGGTGTCGTCGCACAAAGTGCCTAGGTTCGACGACGGCAGTGCATGAAGCCAAAGACCCGACTCCCATTTTCCCACAGCCAACAGGCGCGCACGCTCAGCAGAAGTAGCAGATGTGGTCACTAAGTTGTTCTGAACTACTCTGCAGAGCGGCTCCTCCCACTGCCTCTGGGAAGATGGTTTTTCAGGTAGGTCAGATTCGGGCAAGCGAGTTGCCAGGCATCGATAACATCAGTGAAGCACGGCACATCAAAATCAACCAGTGTGGAAGCCATTTATTATAATGATAAATGACATTTATTTTGTAAGTAGGTTAAACATAACTCTTTTACACGTCAATGTTTTTTGGTCATTTTAAGCTAGATGAGGCCGGTGTTTCCTAGCTGACTACCCTGAGAAGAAACACCGAAACAAACTCGGAGGTCAAAGTCTCTTTTAAAGTCCATACAATTCGTACTGGTCAAATTCCTGATTAATTTCTCAGCGCCGTGGACCGAAGATATGAAAGCCGGTAAACTTATACTAGAAATTTTGCAGACGCCGAGTCCTCCCATGCGGATGGGAAGAGAAGTTTGTGCCCAAGCTCGGTCGTCCAATCAACATCTTTTCAATAAACGAGGTGTCTGACATAATTATATTACTAGAAATAGGGATCAATTAGTTCAACTAGGTTTTAAAACACGTTCCGTTTCACGTTACTTTAATTCGTAATTATTGTTGAAAATCAATATTTTATCATCATCATCATATCAGCCGAATGACGTCCACTGCTGGACATAGGCCTCCCCCAACAATAACCGGTCCTGTGCGTCTCACAAATCAATATTTACCGGAATAAAAACGTTGCACTGGCCCTTCTTTTATGTTTTTGTTTTACATTTTAATCACAAAATTGATAAACATTATATCTGCATCTTCCCTATTTTAGAAGAAAAGTGTAGTTGATAATTTATCGAAATTTTACAATCTCTCAAGATATTTTATAATTGAACCGAATTTACAAGTGTTCGCTGACATTGATCCAGCGTTTTTTTTAATACTTACAAACGCGTATGCTTCGTATAAAGAATTGATGACAACATAGGTATACAGCACGTTGCAGAACTCTGTCTGAACATACTCGTCTTTCAGCAGCACGTTACACCAAGTTCTCTGTTCACTTGGCGCATCGTCTTCTTCTTCTTCAGAGTTGATGCTGTGCAGCAGCAGAGTCCGCAGGTATATCGCGCGGAAAAGGTGCTTATTGACATATAGCAGTAAGTCTGTTTTCGTGAGTTCCTTGACGTCGGTTTTGGCGGCATCCCGCACGACGGCGGCGATGGCGTCGTTGTCATCGTCGAACAGGCAGTTGAGCTGGCTCGTCACGCACTCATGGCGCAGCGCGTGCGTCTCCACCGCCAGAGCCTCCGGGCCGTGCACCTCAAAGATCTCCGTAGTGAAGGCGAGCATCTCTGTGACGTCATCCGGCGCTTCGGCGCCGTCGCAACGGTTGAACAAGTGCGGACACACAGACACGATGTTCTCAATTTTTGCTATGTCCAGAATTTCCATTCTGGAATGTATAAAAGGTTAATTGAATCTATACAACGTGTAAGAGAATAAACGCAATACCTGAAAAGGGGCCATTGTACTCATCATTATGTTATGAACAACTTTTACTATGGGAGCAAACTCATTAAATTTTTCATTTTTCACTACATTTTTGGCAAATAATATTCACAAATCCAAATCCACACATGGACTTTTACGGGAAAAACATGGGTTTTTACGGTTTTTGGGGATATGAGCTCAAAATCAACATCCAAGATGGCGCTGGTGAAGTTTGTTAATTTTTCGTCATGGGTTTCATTTTCATGGTTTTCGGGGTTGCTTGTAATGAAATATGAGCTCAAAATCAACATCCAAGATGGCGCCGACGAATGTTCCTTCTTACACATGCCGCTAATGACGAAAAGTCGATAAACTCCGTCGGCGCCATCTTGGATGTTGATTTTGAGCCCATATTCGAAATCAGCCCTGCAAACCATGAAAACCATGAAAATGACACCCACGACGGAAAATTCGTTGGCGCCATCTTGGAAGTGACGATGGGAAGAGGCCAGATGGGATGACAATAATGCCTTGGAAGGTGGGTAGGCCTTTGGTGTGGGATGCAACATGTGTCGACACCCTTGCGCCATCCCATCTTCTTAGCACGGCGGGCTGCGCTGGGGCGGCTGCTGCAGGTGCAGAAAATCTCAAACGGCGCAAATATAACAACCTTATTGGGAGTTATATATTTGAGTCGTTTGGGGTTGAAACACTAGGCCCATGGGGTCCGAGTGCTCACCGAGTCTTTCGGGACATCAGCAAACGACTTGTCGACTGTTCACGTGACCAGAGAGCTGGGCTTTTCTTTGGCCAAAGAATCAGCATTGCCATTCAACGTGGCAATGCTGCCAGTGTTCTGGGCACTTTTGTCATTGACAGCGATGTGGATGAGTTTTTTGATGCCCAATGATCAACTTGATATTTACACTTTTTGTACATAATTCGGAATTTTTAGTCTAGTTTGTATATAGTTAGGTCTTGGAAGTTGATTTTGAGTCCATATTAGTAATCAGCTACATCGAACACCAACTAAACCAAACCCAAAAATTTATACGGTGGCGCCATCTTAGATTTTCACACAGAATCTGTAGTACATGGCAGGCCAGCCTTGTAAAAACAAATTAACGTTGGTCCTCATTTAATCATGTTTTTTTGTGTGAAACTAGTGTTGTTAAAAGAGTTTGAGACATTTTTACTGATAAAAGTAAATTTACTGACTTTTTCTATTTACATCCAATACTTTTCTTCATAAAAAAGACAAAAATTACGCTACCTATCGTACTAAAAAACGAAAACCACACGTAATAGTATTTATTCACTGTTTTGGAGAAATACTAGAGTAAGAACGGATATTTAGGAGTATTTATCCGTTCTGAGTATTAATCCGAATGTATTCCCAACACTTCTGTTGGTCCCTTATTAAAAGTTGTTCATAATGATGAGTACAATGACCAGAGGTATTGCGTTTCTGTTACACGTTGTATACCTAATTACTAATAAATAAAGTTGCAGAGTTTGTTTGTTTGATCGCGCTAATCTCTGGAACTACCAGTCGGATTGAGAAAGGCTACGGGAACGGGAAAAAACGAGATATGCGCGTAGTCGTGGGAAAAAGCAATTTATTAATAAAAACATACACTTTTATTTTTCGTATTCCTCGAACAAAACTTATTAGGCCGTCGGATAAAAACATTAAATTCGCACAGCGTGATGTAGTTCTGCATTTTTGGTATGTTGTATATTTTGGGTCTGTTAGGGTAGTGGTATTATCAGGGTTGCGGATTTTGTTCGAAAGAGTTACCGCGGCCCTGGAACGTAAAAAGCACTAGGAGGAGCATGGGTTGGTTTTAGTCAGTAGAAGTCTGACACTTCCTGCCGCTCCACCCAGAGTGGGAGAGGTCATTTGATGATTTCCCTTCCTCAAAAAAAAAACAAAAAAAAGGGTAGTGGTAATGCAATATTATGAAAGACGAGGTCAGGGCAGACATTAAGTATCTAAAGAAGGGAAAGGCCACCGGGGTGTAGATTTTCTACACATTGAAACTATAAAAGCTCCGGGAGAGTATGGGGTGCAAATCTTTCAAATACTGTGCAACAAAGTGTGGCAAACGGGAGTCTGGCCCTAAGCATGGGCTCATACTGTTTTCGAAAGGGTCCACAAAGAAGTGCAATAATTATCGACTCATTGCGCTTATTACACAAGCAAGTAAAATCCGACTGTACATTATAAACGAACGTCTCAAATCGTATTGTCCAAAGAGATAGCCCCTGAACAAGCTGGTTTCGTAGAGGGGAAGGGTACTCGTGAGCAAATCCTGATAGTGCGCCAAATAATCGAGGATGCCCGGAAGTTCAACAAACCGATCTTCATATGTTTTGTTGACTTTTCGAAAGCATTCGTTTTTGTGAAATGGCCTAAACTCTGGAAAAGACTGCTGGAAATAGGTACCCCAAAACACCTCGTACATCTCTTAAGACGCCTCTGTGAGAGTGGGACTGCTTCTATAAGAACAGATGAGATAATGTCAAGCAGCTTCCATCCTGCTGCAGGAGTACGACAGGGGTGTATTATCTCCTCTCTGCTGTTCAACATCTACACAGAGCTTATAATGAGAATCACCCTTGAAAACTGGACAGACGGTGTTGCGATTGGTGGCCTAAAGATATCAAATTTGCGGTATGCGGACGACACCACCTTATTCGCTAGAAGTGTCAGATATTTAAGATTCACTATTTGCTCTCTAGGACCAAAACTTTGCATTTCTTGAGAACGATGTTGTCTTTACTTATAAACTGTATTAAATTACCTACAATTTGAGCATAATTGCAGCTCTATCGACCCCATACGAGCCAAGCTATGGCACTTCGAATAAGACCAATTTTTCTCGAAAATTGAAATTTTCAGTTTTTACTCACTTATTTCGCGAAATATTGACAAAACCACTTGCCCTAAGAAAGGTTACTGAAAATATTTTGTAGTACATTTATTTAGCTTTCATCACAGCTCAAAACGAAGCCTGTGAGAATTACGTTCACTCACAATATCAAGCGCGTTTCCGTTTCGGCCGAAATTGAGACCCTTGCCGAAATTCGGTGTCGGTCGGACACTAGTAAGTTTCGAAGGTTTTCTCGATTTTCTCAGTTTTCACAGGTTTTTCGAAGTTGCAAATTTGAATTCACACTACCCTAGCAGACCCACACAACATACCAAAAATGCAGAACTAGGTACATCACGCTGCGAATTTAGCCCCTTTTTTGTCTTTGTCCGACGGGCTATATCATTTCATATCAGCTTGAGTGACCGCGGTTCATAAAAAATAATTGATTCGCCATCTTTGGAAATCTGCCATTTTGGATTTAGAATGATTATCACTTAGCTGATTATAAAAAAAAACCGAAAACCGAGTGTTTACAATTTATGGTTCAATTGGTTGGGAATATCTGTTTAAAAATCGAGTTACAAGATGTTAGCCATGCATACAAACTAACTAGACTTAAAGCAATAAAAAATAATAAAAGCCAGTAAACAGAGAAATTCGGAGTAAGGGTGTGTCCAGATCTGGCGAATGCGCCGCTCACGAGTCGCTCACGAGCCGCTCGCGAGCTGCTCGTGCACTGCACGCGTGCAGTTACTGCAATTGTTCGGTGCGTCTCCTTAGAAACTCACGCAAGGCTTGTGGTGAGCGGGCGGCAGCATGAATGCGCAGCGCGCAGACCCAGGCGGCGCAGGAACCTCGCGCACACATGAAATGCATGCGAGCGGCGCATTCGCCAAATCTGGACAAACCCTGAGAATTATTATTTTTAACAGTCATTACATAAAAGAAAGACTCGCACTAACTTGTCAAAGAGCTGTTCGCGGACGGCGCTGGCGGCGCGCTGCAGCAGGGCGGCGCGTGCGGCCGGCGCCAGCGCAGCCAGCGCGTCCTGCCACGCCGAGCGCACCTCGCACCACGTGCCCAGCGACAGCCGCGCGTCGCCACGCTGGGGACACAACGAGGGTTACAACGAGGAACAGCTGCAGCAGGGCGGCGCGTGCGGCCGGCGCCAGCGCAGCCAGCGCGTCCTGCCACGCCGAGCGCACCTCGCACCACGTGCCCAGCGACAGCCGCGCGTCGCCACGCTGGGGACACAACGAGGGTTACAACGAGGAACAGCTGGAGCACGAGCTGCACGTAGTGTTCAGTGGTTTGCTCCTGCAGCGACGTGGGGGAGCGCTGCTAACGTATAGAGACACAGTGAGTCAGTTACCGGCACGAGTATGTTAGTTACCGGCACGAGTATGTTGAGGCGGAACAGCTGCAGCACGAGCTGCGCGTAGTGTTCAGTGGCGTGCTCCTCAGCGACGTGGGGGAGCGCTGCTAACGTATAGAGACACAGTGAGTCAGTTATCGGCACGAGTATGTGGAGGTGGAACAGCTGCAGCACGAGCTGCGCGTAGTGTTCAGTGGCGTGCTCCTCAGCGACGTGGGGGAGCGCTGCTAACGTATAGAGACACAGTGAGTCAGTTATCGCCACGAGTATGTTGAGGTGGAACAGCTGCAGCACGAGCTGTGCGTAGTGTTCAGTGGCGTGCTCCTGCAGCGACGTGGGGGAGCGCTGCTAACGTATAGAGACACAGTGAGTCAGTTACCGGCTCGAGTATGTTGAGGCGGAACAGCTGCAGCACGAGCTGCGCGTAGTGTTCAGTGGCGTGCTCCTGTAGCGACATGGGGGAGCGCTGCTAACGTATAGAGACACAGTGAGTCAGTTACCGGCACGAGTATGTTGAGCCGGGACAGCTGCAGCACAAGCTGCGCGTAGTGTTCAGTGGCGTGCTCCTGCAGCGACGTGGGGGAGCGCTGCTAACGTATAGAGACACAGTGAGTCAGTTACCGGCACGAGTATGTTGAGGCGGAGCAGCTGCAGCACGAGCTGCGCGTAGTGTTCAGTGGCGTGCTCCTGCAGCGACGTGGGGGAGCGCTGCTAACGTATAGAGACACAGTGAGTCAGTTACCGGCACGAGTATGTTGAGGCGGAACAGCTGCAGCACGAGCTGCGCGTAGTGTTCAGTGGCGTGCTCCTGCAGAGACGTGGCCAGGCGCGCCGCCAGTGCGCTGCTCGCCTCCAGCGTGCTGCTGTCCGGCTGCGAGATGGCGCTGCTGATCGTCTTTAGCACCTCCGATATACAGTCCTCGCTCACTAGTAGCTCTGGAACAGTGAGTTAGGTACGTTAAATGAGAGACGAGCTCGTGGCAAAATATTTTTTTTTATCCTTTTGTTTACTACAATCTGTTGCCGTGCTGGAACATTGGATAGTATGTTTGTTGGGTATGTCATGTCATGCTCGGAATGTGGCCTGTGTCACATCCTACTTTATTTTATTGAGATTTAGGTGTGTCCTACGGTGTTTTCCGTTTCAGTCTGCGATTTGTCTGGGTTTCATCCATCAGTAGTTTCGCCAAGGGGTTGGGGTGGTTTGTGATCCGTTTCTTATAGCATTTTGTATGATGTAGGATTTCCTGTCTGACTGTATTGACTTGTAGATCATGATGCAATTGTTCATTTGTGACATACCAGGGAGCATTGGTTATCATTCTTAGCATTTTGTTCTGAAATCTCTGTACGATTTCGATGTTAGAATGTGAGGCTGTCCCCCATAATTGGATACCATAGGTCCAGATTTGTTTTAGTATTGCCTTATACAGGAGAAGTTAGTTGTTCATTGACAATTGCGATCGGCGGCCTATTAACCAGTAGAGTTTTCGTACTTGCAGTCCCAGTTAAATAAATAAAATAAATAAAATAATAAATCAAATTGTTTATTTATAAAATAGGACACATTTACAATAAATATCTCACAAAATTTAAAGAACACAGTTGCTTATTTGCCTGAACTAGGTTTAACCTGTGTTTCAGGCTAGATTGAGCTTATGTGAACTTAAAATAATAAATTAACAATAATGGATTAATTTTATTGCCTATACTTAAAACCTAAAATTAATGGACACGTCATGTTTTATTTACAGACAAAAAGAAGCTCTTCTGTCTCTTTGTAAGAGATGCTTAGTAAATATTGCACAATTGTCTTTTTACAGCTATAATAATTTAACTTATAGATACTTAATTTTCTATTTAACCTATTGTACAGAAATGGACCTAAAAATGTAAAAAATCTTTTTATAAAAACATATTTTGAGAACGCATTTGAATCGCATACAATATCTTTCCGTCGCTTATTAGTATTTTCGGTGTTGTACGAAAGCATGGTGTGCTGTTTTAATACCAAGTGCATAATGAAAAGCTGGCGAACAGTCAGTACGTTACATGATTTGTATAGCAGAACTGTGGGATAAAGAAAGGGATGGAAATTTGCTACTTTTAAAATGGCTCTCTGAGCTCTTTCAAGAGGGAGTAAGTGAGTTTTGAGTGCTCCACCCCATGTAGTGATACAGTACTGGATTACAGATTGACCTAGGGCCAAATAAACTTGCTCGATTAATTTTGAATTCGCAATAGCTCGCAGTTTTTTAAAAACGTATATTAATTTGCGCACTCTTTTGACCAAACTTTCAATATGTGGTCTGATAGTAAGTGTTTCGTCTATTATTACTCCGAGGTATTTTATGTTGCATGTATGGGAGATAATAGGACAATCACATGTACTGATTGGATGGAGTCCACATTGATGAGCAAACAGATGAGGATTAGCTATGTTAAATTTAGGCTTACGCATGGAGAAGTGAATACATTTGGTCTTGTCAGCATTTAATGTTAGTAAATTACTTTGAAGCCAATTAGTCACAGTGTTGAAACCTAATTGAGCGTATTCGTACAATTCGTTACTGGTTTTAGCGGTAAATATTAAGGCCGTGTCGTCAGCATATGAAACAATGTTGCCTTGTTTAATGTTTAAATTGCACAAATCGTTAATATAAACCAGGAAGAGGGTTGGGCCCAGTATGCTTCCTTGGGGAACACCAAAACCAGTATTTTTTTGCTCATCGCTCGTAATATTATCTATTCTAACACATTGATATCTGTCGTTTAGGTAATCAGCAAAAAGTTTCAGCGGCGTTCCCCTTATTCCCATAGCCTCTAATTTGTTCAGAAGCATAGAAACAGATACTGTGTCAAAGGGCTTCGCCAGATCAAGGAAGACCCCCAGGGTCTGGTTTCCTTTGCCAAGTTCCTCTGAGACATAATCGGTCAGGTGGTGCACCGCATCGGCTGTGGATAATTTGGCTCTAAAACCAAATTGCGCTGGTGATAATAAATTATTTTTTTCTAAATAGCTAACTAGCTTACAATTTTCTCTAGTATTTTAGATATTGAGGGGAGTAACGATATTGGCCTATAATTATTAACTAAGTCTTTCTTCCCGGATTTAAAAATAGGGATTACGACTGCTTTTTTAAGGCATTTAGGAAAAATACCTTCGGAAAAACAAATACGAAAAATATGTGTTAAGGGTGGTACCAGGATGTGCTTGAATTGTTTAAGAATCTTATTGCTAATATTATCCCAACCCACTGCACAGTCATCTTTTAGTCCACTAATAATGCGGGTTATTTCGTCTTCGTCAGTGTCCAGCAAGCCAAAAGATTGTAGTGTGCGCTTACTATTCAACTCTTGGGAAGATGGTTGAACACAGTGATTCATAGGAATCTGTTCGGCAAGAGTTTTCCCAACATTCACGAAAAAATTATTGACAAGGTTGGCTGATAGAAGCGATGAACGATTAGTAGGCAATAAACTCGAATTTGATTCACGTTGTTTTGACATATAAGTGACGTTTTTAATATGTTTCCAAAGTTGTTTACTATTGTTTCCTGCTTTATGTAATTCATTTTCATCGTAATGTCTTTTTAAGCTCTTTAAGAGATTATTACAAAAATTCCTGTATCTGGTATATGTGGTTTTAATGATAGTATCACCTGGGTTCCTCCTACATGTCTGATGAAGGTTATCTCTGTGTCTTATACACCGAATCAGGCCAGGAGTGATCCAAGGTTTAATATTATAAAGTTTCTTGCTTACTGTACTAACAGTAGTATTACATAATATTGCTAATTGAACATGTTTTATTACGTACGATAAAGCAAAATTTGCATCAGCAGTATTGTAAACTGGGCTAAAGTCAAGTTTGCATAAATCATATTCGAGTTTGTTTATGTTTAATTGCGTTTTTGTCTGGGGACGATTTAGCTAAGGCAGCATTAAGTTAAGGGCAAGTAGAACAGCGTGATGGTCAGTAATTGTTGAGTTAGTAACAAGCGTAACATACGATAAACTGGATTTGATGATCATATGATCGAGGCAGGAACCGCTATGATGTGTAGGCAAAGTGTGCGCAGGTAGAAAACCATGGAATGAGCAGACATTAAGATACTCTTGGGTCCCTGCATCACAGTTTTCAGTGTTTATGTTTATATTTATGTCACCTGTTAGTATAACATTCTTGAAAGAGCTTAGGTCCTGAAAAATCTGGTTTAATGAAGCGTTAAAAGAATCCAAGTTTCTAGCGGAGGGGGATCTGTACATGGCGATTATTGCTGTGGTTGTACCAATTTTGATGATCAAACAATTACACATACAGTCTTTTAGAGTAGGTTCTTCCACTGAGACCATTAATGAACCCTTAGAATAGACTACCACACCATCATTTTGGTTATTGTTTTCTTTGGTATACAATAAATTGTACCCTGGCATTACTGGGAGGTTATCCTGGCGATTTGAAAGCCAGCACTCGGTTAGTACCATTTTATCACAATCAAAGTTAAGTCTATGAAGAAAATATTGAAGCTATCTATATTTTTATAAATACTACGAATGTTTTGGGTTAGTATGGTTAGAGACTTTTTATAGTTGGAAAGATATTGTATGCAGTCCTCAACCTTACATGACTTTGAATCGGGTACAAATGTGTTATCTATATCGGTAATTAAGTTATTATCCATAATATGTAGTAAAAGAAGAATATAAACAGTAAGTTACGTCTAAAATATAAACAAATATGTGGCGCTCTTAGGCGCCTTCATAGTCTATCGAGTTTAAGTACCTGTTTTCGGCAGCCTTTTTAGCAGGACACTCTGGATCTCCCGTCTTGTGGTTGGCTGGTTTTTTGAAGCGCAAACATGTTGCACATTTTGGCGCAACGGCTTTTTTGGTGCAGTCTTGAATGATATCTATTTTGCACGTCTTGGCTGCATGACCATACTGCTGGCACTTGTAGCATCTCGTTACCAGTGTGAAGTCTCGAACCGGGCAGGATGTCCAATTTATAAATAATCTGTCCTGTGTGATAAGAGCCTTCCGAATATTGGCTGGAACTTCTATAATATAGTTACAGTTCTCTGCATCTTTTCTGCCAGATTTATGGCTAAGCTTGATTGAGGTCAAAAATGTATCTCTGGAGATAGTGGGCAGTTTGTCGGCCAAGTTTTGTTCATAAATACATTTATAAACTTGATTTTCAGCCATAGATGCAGGGACCCCTATTACTATTATGCGTGGTTTGCGCTTTCGAGGTTCATCGACGGTGAGAGCTGACGAAGCGAGTTGGACTGTTTCCTTGAGCTTTTCCAGGTCTTCCGTAGTCTCCGTGCTGATTATAAGTCCTCCTTTTCCTATTTTGCGTACTCCTCTGACTTTCAGTTTCATTTCACCAGGGCATATGATTTTTTGGACTATGTTCTTGGTTTCCTCACTGGTCTTAGAATTATCGCAAGGAAAAATCGCCACGGAGCTAAAAGTATTGGGACGAATAAAGCTGTTGGTCCCCTCCTTCACCATATCTGCAAAAGATGTTGTTCCTGTTTCCTGCCTTGCACAGGACTCCTTAATGGTCCGGTTCATCTCCATTACGTAGTCTTTAAGGTTGCGGTCTTCTGTCAATTCAGTCAGTTGTTTACGTTTGGTGTAGATGTGTGTTTTCCATGTGAGCCGCTTGTCAAGATGTAAACCTAAGTATCGTACGTGGTCTGTTTGTGGGATCTCGAGGTTGTTAAGTGCTACTCTTGGGCATATACCCTTTTTCAAGGTGAACGTAATATTGGCTGATTTGGTTTCATTCGCTTTGATTCTCCACATCCTGAGCCAGTTTGATATTTGATTCAGTCCAGTTTGTAAAATTCTTGTCGCCTCTGTTGGGTCCTGATGGGATGCTAAGATAGCAGTATCATCAGCGAATGTTCCAGTTGTTATGCAGTCTGAAGTTGGTAGATCCGAGGTGTAGATAAGGTAGAGTATCGGCCCCAACACGCTACCCTGTGGGACACCTGCGTTAATAGTACGAAGACTTGAGTAAGCCTCACCATTTTGCACTAAGAAGTGTCTGTTCTCTATGAAAGACTTCAGAATTTTGTATACGTTGTTGGGGAGCAAGGATTTTATTTTGAATAATAATCCTGCATGCCATACTCGGTCGAATGCTTGAGATATGTTAAGAAAGACACTGGCGCAATACTTTTTAGCTTCGAAGGTCTTTTCTATTTCATTTAATAGCCTGTGTACCTGGTCAATAGTGGAGTGCTTTCGGCGAAACCCAAACTGGTGATCAGGAATTAGTCTGTGCTGTTCTACTAATGGCAATATGCATAGTAATAATAGCGACTCGTAAATTTTCGACAGGATTGGCAGTAGACTAATCGGCCGGTATGACTTAGGGTCCTCAGGTTGTTTCCCTGGTTTTAGTATCATTATTATTTGTGCAATTTTCCACTGTGGTGGAATGAATTGTAATTTCGATATCGCGATATTGCTGTAAGCATTATCATTCCAGAATCAGGCAGTTCCTGTAGAATTGGTGATAAGGTCATATCCTGGTGATTTCTTTGGGTTGGCTTTTTGTATTTCTCTTCTAACTTTGTTCGTTGTGAATCTCATTGGCGTGTTTTCTTCTGAGTCTGTTGCTTTGAGGTATTCCAACACCATTTTCTCATGTTCTGGTGGGCCTTCATAGGGATGCGACTGGAAGACGTTTGTCAGGTGTTCAGAAAATGTATTTGCTTTTTCCTGGTCACCACGTGCCCAGCCGCTATCTGTTTTTCTTAGTAGTGAGGAAATAGTTATAGGTCGCCTAATGTTCTTTGTCGCATTCCAAAGCGAGTAGTCAGTAGCTGCGGTGGCATCGAGGCTCTCTAGGTATGCCTGAAAACCTGCGTTTCTGTCTTGTTCAAGAATACGCTTAAGTTCTACTATTTTGTAGTTTAGGAGTTTTTTTTGTATAAATCTGTTTTTTTGCCATAGTTTGCGAAGGGCTCTTTTCTCACTGATTTTATCAAGAATGTATGAAGGTATGTGCTGGTCAGCAAACTTGTGTTGATTTATTGGGGTCGAATTCCATGCTGCGCTTTGAATACTGGTGGTGAAAAATTTAATGGCGTCTACAACGTCGTTTTCTGTTTGCAGTGCAATAGGTTCACGAAATGTATCGTCTACTAAGGCACGAAATAGAGGCCAGTTGGTCCGTTTATTGTGCAATGTGCATTTTTTGGTAGTGCGTTTGGGTTGCGCTCCGATTTCCACCAGAATAGGAGAATGGTCCGAAGACAAGTCCCAGCAGCCATAACAGGAGATGTTGACCTTTGGATATGCAAAAATCTATGATATCTGGTATTTTTCCTTTATCAGAAGGCCAGTATGTGGGTTGTCCTGTTGAAGTTACGTTCATAGTCCCTCCTTGTATGCATTTGAGCAGTTAGCGACCTCTTGGTAATGTAAGTCTGGATCCCCAGAAGGTATGTTTGGCGTTATAGTCACCAGCTGCTATGAAACGATTTCCAAGAGTTTCGAAGTAATCATTGAACTGTTCCTCCTTAATAGTATGTCTCGGAGGGCAATAAAGAGCCGATATTGTGATATTACTGATCCAATCACAAACAACCACACTGGTTGCTTGAATGTAGTCCTTACAATATGTTTGAGATTGATGGTGTCTGATGTTTGATTTGATAAGGATGGCTGAACCACCATGATGGTGGCAAAATAATAACAGCCGCATGGGTTAAGATTAAGCAACGCTTACCGAGATCGGTCTGTGGATGACAGTCTTGGTATTTTAATTTTTTAATATTATTTTTAAGAAAACTTACAGCTAATATATTCGAGTAGTCAGTAGTTATATGTAGAAGAATGCCAATTACAAGTTTCTACTTATATAAACTTAGGTGATAAGTGAGCGTCTGACAGTCACATACCTCCAGTGGGCTCGTCTCGCAGGCAGGCGATGAGCAGCGCGGCGGCGGCGCGGTCGGCGTGCAGCGCGGCGCGCCCGGCCAGCGCGCGCAGCACAGCCGCCACCACCGCGCCGCGCAGCCAGCGCCGCACGGAGCGCGCGCACGAGTGCGGGTGGCGCACGCTCGCCGACACGCACCACTCCAACACCAGCGGCGGAAACTGACGGACCAATATGTAATCATTGTTTGCTCAACACCAACTAAACACATGCAACGCTCACTATGTGTCTAAATTCGTCTGCGCCATCGGTTGGGATGACGTTTCTAATGCTGTACTTAAAAGACTTAAATACCTAATTGCTCCACCACTAACTCACATTTTTCAGATATGTTTAGCCCAAGGAATATTCCCAAAATTGCTTAAAAAAGCCGTAGTCACCCCAGTTTTCAAGTCCGGAGACAAAACTTGTGTTACTAACTATTATATAGACCTATTTCAGTACTAACGGGACTCTCAAAGATTTTGGAAAAAATAATTAACAATAGACTAGTAAAATATCTTGAAAATAACAAATTGCTTTCTGACCAACAATTTGGTTTTAGGCCTAAAAGATCAACGAGCCAAGCAGTACACAAATTGGCAAATTTTATAAGTAAAAATCTAGATATGATGATGCTGAATTTAAATTTCAACATGTCACTTGCAATGAATGATGTAATGAAAACTTTTTTAATTCCTTGAATTTTAAAAAGACGGCAGATTTATGGGGTAATTCTGTTGAACTTGCTAACGGCCGCTTTCTTTAATATATCTCAATCCCAATCTTGATCCCGATCCTTGTAAGGATCGGGATCAAGATTGGGATTGAGATATATTATAGAAAGCGGCCGTAAGTCTATTATACACATCGTAGCACCTATCTTGGCTGTTATTTTTAATAAATGTATTGACTGTGGTGACTTTCCTGATCTAATGAAATATAGTAAAATAATACCATTATTTAAATCGGGTAGCACATACAGGCCCTACTAATTATAGACCTATATCAGTGCTACCTACTTTTTCGTTCGATTGTGTTCTTCATGAGGAAGAACAATCAGGAAGCTCCACTATTACGGAATCCGGGACGCTTCGCTGGATCTTCTTACTTCTTGCTTGAGTGATAGGATTCAGAGAGTCGATGTGAACGGTACAAGATCTCCCGGGTCTGTAGTCAAGATGGGGGTCCCCCAAGGCTCAATTTTAGGTCCATTTTTATTTCTTATTTATATTAATAAATTGCCGTATCTCATAAAGGATAAGCATGATATAGTTTTGTTTGCAGACGACACATCACTTTTATTTAAACTCAAGCGTCAGCAGCTGGTAACTGAAAATGTTAACTAAAACTAAACTTTAACAAACCCTGCTTGTTCTTCTGGAATTAGTGGACTGAGAAAGAGCTTTAGCCTATTGTTAATGATGTACAGGAGTATCTTGCTGACATGTGGGATAAGTGCCAGGGTCCTGTAGTTGCTGCAGTCTTTGGTAGAGCCTTTTTTATAAAGTGGAACAAACACTGACTCTGTCCACTCCTCAGGCCATCTCCTAGTCTTCCAGATGGAGTTGCAGATACTTAGAATTAGCTTCACACCATTGGAGTTCAGGTTTTTGAGTAACTCGGCGGGAATTCCATCTTTACCTGGAGATTTTCTAACTTTAAGACATTCAATTGCATGTTCGACCTCTGACTGCAGAATTTCCGGCTCTTGCGGCGATAAATCTGTCTGTACGTCATTTGTGACAGGTTGACCGGTGTCATAAAGTATTGCGCAATACTGTTTCCAGCGTTCCAGAACCTGATCCTTTTCAGTGAGTACGTTACCTGCTTCATCTGCGATGGTGCAGGCTCTCGTACTACGAGATTTAGTCAGCTCTTTGACCTTGCGGAAAAGATCTCTTGTCTCGTGTTTCGCAGAATTCTGTTCGAGCTCAGCACAGATGTTGTTGATGTGCTGATGATAATCCTTGCGGCAACTTCTCTGGACCTCGGTGCTGAGTTGGTCATATAACCTTCTGTTTTCTCGCAAGGTCAGACCCTTTCCCTTTAACTCACGTCTACGAAGAATCAGGTCAGCTGTTCCCGAAGACATATATATTTATTTATTTTTTTATTAGTGATGGGTTTGCTCTTGACTCTAGTCAATGTCAGATATGACAGAGACAAAGTCTACGATGGAGCGAGCTTACCCAGAAGGAGCCTGTTCACTCGTAACTTTGAAGAGATTAGGGCTGTAAGCTTTTGGAAACACAGACGCTACGCTATAAGGCTTCATGGTTGGTTTAGGCAGCATATTTTCTTTAGTAGTTTGCACAATAATTCTTTTCAAGGCCTTCCAAGTGATGTTTGGGTCAGTAGCGTCACTTAGAGAACATTCAGGCACTTTATGTTCAATTGCTTCTCTAAAGGCTTGTAGGTCAACATGGCGCATATTCAGTGTGCGTTCTTGCTTGAGAAGTATTCTCAGCCGAAGTCGGACTGTGGTGACTAAAAGCTGGTGATCAGAGCCACAGTCCGCCCCCGGGTATGTCGTGGTATTCATGACAGACGATTTCCATCGGCTCTGGATGAGAATGTAGTCTATCTGGTTTCTAAAACAGTCGCCAGGAGAAATCCAAGTATACAATCGTCGGATATGTTGTTTAAAACAGGTGTTCGTCACGGTAAAATTTTCCTCACTACAGAACTGAAGCATACGTTCGCCTCTCTCGTTCCTGTTACCGATTCCATACTTCCCGACTATCCGCCGAAGATGTTCGTCGCTATCTGTTTTACCGATTTTGGCATTAAAATCGCCTAAAACTACCGTTATCTCCCTTTTAGGTATTTCTTGGAGAGAATTTGCCAAGGCGCTATAAAAGTTCTCAATTTCGTCCTCGCTAGATTGGGCGGTAGGCGCATATACTTGTATAATGTTCAGCTTACAGGGAATGGTGTTAACTATAATGGCAATTATTCGGTCGTTAATCGGTTTGTAACCGCTGACATACTTATCTATGCTAAGTGGTACCACAAAAGCAACACCTTTAGAGCTCTCATTCTCAGGTCCCGAAAAGTAGACTTCATTGGACCGGTCAGTCGAAAAGTAGCCAGAATTTCTCCAGTGTGTTTCGCTGAGTCCGAGGATAGTGATTCTCTTCCTTTTCATTTCACTCTCTACTATCTGGAGTTTGCCCGGTTGGTTTAGGCCGCGTACATTCCAGGTGCCTAGACGGTGAGGCTGTCTAGCTGATTTCGATTTTAACCTACTTACAAAATAAATATCATTTATCACATAATGGCATGCATACCATTGGGATCTTTTTAGACCTTGCCAAGGCGTTTGACACCATTTCTTGTTCTCTACTATTGCTTAAACTAGAAAACATTGGGATAAGAGGAGCACAGTTAAAATTGTTATCTGATTATCTTAGCGACCGTTACCAGTCTCCAAAAATAGGTCGGTACGAGCTCTGAACATAAAAACAGCGATTATGGAATCCCACAAGGCAGTATAGTGGGGCCCACCTTATTTTTAATATATATAAATTACCTTTGTCGCTTACAACTCCAAAATGGTTTAATTATGTCATATGCGGATGACACAGCTCTACTATTCTCAGGTAAATCAAGAGCTGAGTCTATGAACTTGCTCAGAATGGCTTTGATACTGTGTGTAATTGGCTACATAACAATCTATTAACGTTAAATTCAGATAAAACCAAATTTATTCTATTTGAAATGGGAAATACTAAGGCGACGCTTACTAACCAAAACATTCACGCGCACAATTGTAATACATACGCTGACACAGCATGCACTTGTCCCAGTTTAACTAAAGCCGACCATATCAAATATCTAGGCGTCACGATTGACACAAATCTAAACTTCCGTAAACACATCGATTTATTATGCACTAGAGTGCGGAAATTAGTATACATTTTTAAGAGTTTATTTATTTATTTATTTTTATTTTATAATGGCACTCCAACAACACAAAAACATTCTTACATGCAAAATCCCTTAAATAAGTACTAATGTGACCATGTCGCTTATAGGTGTGCACAGCTTTTACATCGTGTGTCTACACTAATATTATAAAGAGGAAACATTTGTTTGTTTGTTTGAAATGAATAGGCTCCGAAACTACTGGACCGATTTGAATCGTACATTATCGATGATGGACATAGGCTATAGAATATTTTCAAAAAAGTTAGGGATCCGTATGAAAACTTCGATAATGTAAGCCAAGGTGTGAGAAAAAATCCTTATATCGCGTACGCTGCGGAATCTATTGACAATAGAGCAAAGTGATGTACTACAGTTTTATAGAAGTCATCAATGTCTACAAAAAAGTCCGCGATACCATATGTCTAACTATTATGGTTAAGTCACCATGACCGCTTTTTGTTCAAATTATTCAAGCAAATCCTTGGTGATATGAAGAAATGGTTATTTCGGTATCATGATATTAATCCTTATCCATTTAAATGGTTTGACAATTAAGGTTGATTATGTCCGTGTAAATCACACTTTAAATTATTCAAATCGGACCTTTCGTTCAAAAGTTACGACGGTAATAAACATACTCGGAGTTAGAAAAATGTCGCGGCTTGAGCGAACTGGGAAGAATCATAACAATGCTTGGTCCGATGAAGTTAAAAATGATTTCGATAAAACAATAAGAATAACAAAATATTTGTATTTTTCGCAAATAAACTACATACATAATAAGGGGTGAAGCAGGGGTTGCAGCAAGTTTTTAGGGGAGGACATTTTTGCTTGCTTTAATTTACGTCGGAATGCTATGAACGAACTAAAAATGGGATTATTGAAACAGATGTACCTAACAATTTTTTGCATAATCAACTCCTGACGGGGTGAACGGGGTGAATAGTTGCGCTGAACCTGAGACCATAGAATAAGTAGAAATGGCTAAGTAATAAATGTTATTAATGAAAATCGTTGTGCTTAATTTTCCAAAACTAACCTTATAAGGGAGTTAGGGGGCGTTGAAGTTTGTGGAGTACCTACTAAACCCGCGCGGACGAAGTCGCGGGCGAAGTGCTAGTCATTTATAAAAGTGAAATTTGTACACAAAGCATTTAAACTTCAATCATTAAATGATATTACATGATTACATTGCCATTACATTTCATTTCAGTAAGTTAGGAGGTAACAATAATATGAATGAAGTATCTGTCTATCTGGACATAGCATGATTATAAGAAAAAAAAAATAGTATAGTGAAAAACCTATTTTTTTTTACAGTAACAATATTAAAAATATAAATTAATAGTAACAGAAAAAGAAATTTTTGAGCAAAAAAAAAAGATATAAAACATATTTGTGCCTAGGACAGGCTCACATCTGCCAAATGCCTACGGAATTCAGCCAGAGTGTCGCAAAAAATGTTTACGGGACATAGCCGATTTTAAATTAATTAAACAGGTTTACTTGGCTTTGTGCCAATCTATCCTTACCTACTGCATAACTTCCTGGGGTGGTTCCGCAAAATCAAGTTTACTATCCCCAGAACGTGCTCAAAGAGCAATTCTTAAAGTCGCCACCTGTCGCCCATTCAGATTTCCCACACACCAGCTTCATATGGTATGCAAGGTGCTAACAGTTCGACAACTATTTGTTTTAAGTATAGTTTTACTGCAACACACTGAACTAGATTTTAAGCCAGTACCTTCAGACAAGAGAAGAAAGGATCTGGTTTGCACAAATCCTCAGACTAAACATGCATTCATTAAAAGATTTTATATATTTCTAGGGCCTTTCTTTTATAATAAATTGAACAAATTGCTTAAGATATATAATGTAAGTTATAATAGTTGTAGTATAATGTTATTCGATTATTTAGCAAAACTAAATTACGCAGATACGGAAAAACTACTAGAGGTGTTGACATAAAGTAGCTGACTAAACTGCAATTACCTTACCTAATATTCATAATAATTTTAGTTTTAGATATAAATATATCCTTTATGCCCAGTTAATAAGGTTTTGCAAAATATTGTTTCTGCTTAGATATTTAAAATATATTATGTTAATTTAATTCAAGGTTTTATTTCAAAACTACCGTCGTCGTAGAGATGGCCTGAAAAGCAGGTTTAAATAAACCTAAATCGGGCAACGCACTACACTATTCTATTTTTATATGCAACTGTAATCTTATAAATTTGCCATACCATAGTTTTTATCCAGATTATTATAATACTATTATAGGCCTAGATTAATATTTATACGACTGAACCATATGTACACTTTTGTAACTTATTATTATTTCAATAAAATTAATTTTATTAAAAAAAAAAAATTGGGAACACCCAAATACTCCGAAATATTTTATTCCGAATTATGTTCCATTTATTATAATATTGGGAGTGACAGAAACGAATCGCAGCAAAACCGACTCCACATAGTCTTGTCTGCCCTACCCCTAGAGTATAATTTAAGCTCGCGTAGGCGCTGAGGGGCGAGACGGCCCGTGAGGTGTGGAGCAGGTGGCTTAACCGCCTACCGCGGTGGTGAGCGTTAACACCATCTGCGACGATAAGTGTAGGACCGCCGCCGGAGCCCCGAGCCGTGACAGAAACCATGCCTGCTGCATGTTGCATGCTTCAATCACTTAACTATGCAATTATGAGTAGGAAAATGAATCTGTCATTCGTTTTTTTAATTCTACCTGCCCATACTAGACATAATTTTATTTCTGAATTCTAATTAATCGGTACTTTAATCAGAATTCGTATTTTTGATGTTTCGAATTATCATTAAGTCGGAATTTTTGCTATTCGATCTATTGAAACTCGGTATTTTGAGAATAGTAATTATAAACGTTTGGAATATTGAAATTTCGGAATTATAAACATAGGATGAATGATAAATCGGAGTAACAACTCCGATTTATCATTCATCCTATGTATCAGGAATTTTGAACCATACGGAATTATGAAAATCGGTATTTTGAAATTCATGACGACGTAATAAAGTTTTCGATGTATATGGTGTACCCATCTAAATTATCTAACTAGCTTTTGCCCGCGGCGCCACCCGCGTTTAAAATTCCTAATCAGTTTTAAACTTCCAGAGCTTACCTCATTATCACTATCACTATCACTACTTAGTATAAAACAAAGTCGCTGTCGCTGTCTGTCCGTCCCTATGTATGCTTAAATCTTTAAAACTACGCAACGGATTTTGAAGCGGTTTTTTTAATAGATAGAGTGATTCAAGAGGAAGGTTTATATGTATAATACATGCATAATATTGTAGAGAAACACTGATAAATTTAGAGGTTTCTAATGTGATGTCGTAAATAAACACATTTTTTTACATTGCAAACGCTGGTTGAACCCCAAGAGATAAATCAAAATAATGTACTACAGTATTGTACACCTTAAAAAGGTCAACCAAAAGCGATGGTATAATATGTCTATCTCTTAAGGATAACCCACAATAACCATTTTTTATTCTTTACATTTTACGGGAAAAAATGGCTTATTTACGAAGTGATTTTAAGCAATACAGCATTAATCCTTATCCAATTAAGTACCTTAAATATATTGTCCATTTAATATAGATCAACATGGCCCGTTACAGCATTTAATTTAAATGAATATTTCTGAAGATATTACAGATTTAAAATGCAGGGACATAGCGGTGCAGCGGTACCGGCCCGGCCGGCGGCGCGTTGTATTGTCTAATGACAAAAAAGCTGTAAACGTTGTTTATAAGGACATTCTGTAGTAGGTAGGTATATTTTGTATCAGCATTGCACATTTGTACCCGTGCGAAGCCGCGGAGGGTCCCTAGTAAACAATAAATTTTATTCCTTTGCAATATTAGTTCAGTTTTCGATTACCTGCTGGAAGGAGTCAAACATAGCGTCCTGTTCCTCTTCAGTCATATAGTTCACGAGCAGGAACACGATGTCGACGAGCGCCTCGCAGCGCGCGGTGTCGCCGGTGTCGCCGGTGTCGCCGGTGTCGCCGGCCAGCCAGCCGCGCAGCACCGCGTCGTACAGCCCGAACACGTCCTGCGCGCCCAGCTGCGCCGCCAGCGCCGCCCACAGCTGGCGGCTGTCGAACTGCACCAGCAGCGTGAGCAGCGGCGACACGACGCCGGCCCCCAGGCGCAGCCCCCGCGCGCGCTGCAGGTAGTGCGCGCAGGCGCGGTGCGCCACGTCGCGCAGGTTGTGTGCGTAGCGCTGCACGAGCGCCGCGTCGCACGGCGGCATAGGCGACGGCGGCGCGCTCTTCTCGACCTCCGGCTGCGCGTCGCCGTCAAACTTAATGCTGTACTGTTTCTTCACCTCCTGCGTAAACGTCGTCTTCAACGTTTGCAACAGCAGGATGTGTCCCTCGATCAGTTTCCCTATTTCATTTTGATCTGTGCCAGATTTGTCAATTTGTGTGAGAACTGTGGAGCCAACGTTTTGCCAGAAGTTTCTGATGAGCTGGTCGTACTTTTCGCTGTTTCCTTCTTTGGATTGTTTGAGCCAGTACTTGATGAGCTCAGCCATGTTGGTGGCGGAGTAGCGGATGAGGTTGGTGCGCGCGGGCCCATCGTGGCGCAGCGCCAGCACGCCGCTCAGCCACGCGCGCTGCACGCCGCTCACCACCTCCAGCACGAACTCGTGCTGCTGTATGGACAGATAGCGCAAACATTCTGCCAAACTCGTGATCCACGACTGCCTTTCACTTTTTGAGTTCAATATGTTTTTCTTTTCTAACCTGAGAACCAACAGATAATAGGTCACTTTCGATCGAGATCGAGACTAAAGTTCTAAGATTAGTTTTGTTGATATTGTAATCTTACCCAGTAAACACAGCTTTAAAGAAAGCTTCGTAGAAGTCTTTCGTTAAGACATCTTGAGGTAAGTACGCCAACAGCGGCAGCAGCATGTTGGAGAGATGCCGCGCGTCGCCCCAACCACCTGAACACATATTACTTTATAAATATTCGAAAATATTTTTTAAAGTTTGTGTGTAAAGAAAGTTCAAATCTTACCGTTTTCCAAAACATCCAAAATCCTTTTGACGAGCAATTCTTTCTTATCTAAATAAGTATACCAGTCCTGAAACAAACATTTATTATTCACTACGAATCCATGATAAAATGCTGGAATCTTCAAATCTGACAGTGAAGAACACTGTGGTATCTTCGGGTTTCAACTGTTCAATCGTTATTGACACACCAGTGTTCACTTGTTTAACATGAGGTAACTGATAATGAAAGTTTATGTAAAGTTATAAGGTATAGTAGAAAGACTACCTGTAAGTTTAGAAAATAATGTCATATAGTCGTTTTACGATTTAAACGCTACAAAGTCCAAAAAATATTAATATTTTTTTTATATATAGGTTTTCCATATACCAAATTTGCTGACGGCGGCATTGTCAAGAGGTCGGATTTAGAATGGTATGGTAAGCAAAGGTCGTAAATAGGGTCATGAAAAAAGTAACACACAAAATAGCACAGTACACAACGACACGCAAACGCAACAACGACTTGCGCCGATGCCAACCGCAGAACTGTCAAATGTCAATAAAATCAATTTCAGTCATGCGAACTCAATTACATACCGCATGATTATAGTACATTACTGCAGCCTCCAGCAACATTCGGCGTTGATGGACGAACGTGCAAGTGTGGGCCGAGGCGAAGCCGAGGCATTGATAGACTTGCGTATGTGTACGCAAGTCTATCAATGCGTAGTTGTGGCCAAGGCTTGTATAGTACTTTTCTCAAATAATGCGCGGAAATTAAAACTAAGTAGTACCTAGGCAGAACTTTTTATTTGAAAAAGTACTTTTCAAAATCAATGACGAACAACAATAATTTTTTTCGCGTTAAAGTGTTCATTTGTTTCCTTTTCAATAAAACGGACGACACGGTTGGCGCGGTGGTTGAGCGATCGACTGCTGCGCTGCTTATTGCGGGTTCGATTCCCGCACCGAACAAATATTTGTATGGCCTAAAGATAGTTGTTCCGAGTCTGGCTGTTTGTGTATGTGAGTTTGTATGTTTGTAAACGCAACCACGATACTGGAGAAATTCCTAGTCCCACACTAGGAATTTCTCCTGTATCGTGGTAACGTTTTTTTTTAAAAAATAGAAAGAATAAACAGTTTTTATTTGCAAGCCAGTTCGAAATTTAAATAAAACCTTTGATACCTCCTTGATTGCCATGTTTCGGAGTAAAAGATAGTTCCATTTTTAAATTACACGACAGATATGAGTTTTCATACAACTTTTGTCGGCCGCTGCTCGCATGTTTTTGGCTAGAACAGCAATTTCGATTTATCTTGAAGAAGGTTGTCAAAATAATGATCAAATTTCCAAGCATGTTTGAGAAAAAATATTTAATTACTTATTATGTTATTTTTAATTAATCTGTATTATACAAAGACTAATAAAGAAATACGGACGGTTACATATTAGAAAATCAAAACTTTCTCGAGAAAATTTCAAAAGAACAATAAACGAAATAACAAAATTTAAATGACCAAATGTTTTATTTAGAAAAATTTTTAAAATCCCAATGTATGTGACATCAAATGTACGACTGATCAAAAGTTGCTAGATGTAATTTTAAAATATCAAATCATTACTAATCAAATTCCGACTTCGGGATTCCGAGTTCGGGATTTGGGGCACCCCGACTCGGAAAGGTTAGGTTAGAAGGCGCCACCGCCAAGGCCCAAGGGTCTGTTCGCTTGCTTCGCTCGCTCACTTGACCCCGCCATCCCCTTCGTGGTTATTTTTTTTTAAACCACCCAGCAATAGGAGCCCAGCGTAGCGGGGTTCCGTCGGTCGACTACACTCTGACAACGCATTGAGAAGTAGCGCTCACCGGCCGCTGCCGCGGCACCGCTCGCTTCGCTCGCTCGGCTCGCGCGCGTTTGATCACAGTTCTAACCTAACCTGACCTACCGACAATCTCCCGCATAAAAGTTTTCACCATTGTCTAATTATCTAGTACATTTGATAATTAATAATTTATCCAGTAATCCATTTTAACATTTCAACGATTTGGTCAATAGTGTAATAAATAATGTAAACATTGATATTCCAGACTTTGGTCAACTGAACTTTTGATTAAATGACCATCGTTATTTTAAACTTTGTTGATTTGTACGTTGTTCTTTTGAAATTTGCTCAGGAAAGTTTTGATTTTCTAATATGCAACCAGAAATACTAACTGAGTAATAAAACGTAAAATAATGTATAAAACAGAGTTGAAATAGTCAAGTAGCGGTGTGTAAAAAAAAGGGTATTCGAGATGCGTTCAAAACATGGCACAGACGCCAGCACATCAAGCTACAACAATCTGTCAAACTTTCATAGATTTTCAACTTGGAACAAGGTTGACTGGAAAATACATTGTACAGTGGCATACCTGCACGTTGTGCATGAGCTGCAGCAGACACGTCCACAGCGGCGCGGCGGCGGTCGCGCTGGCGTCCTTGGCGCCCTCCAGCAGCACGCGCAGCTAGCTCAGTGTGGCGGCGCATACCTGCACGTTGTGCATGAGCTGCAGCAGACACGTCCACAGCGGCGCGGCGGCGGTCGCGCTGGCGTCCTTGGCGCCCTCCAGCAGCACGCGCATCTAGCTCAGTGTGGCGGCGCATACCTGCACGTTGTGCATGAGCTGCAGCAGACACGTCCACAGCGGCGCGGCGGCGGTCGCGCTGGCGTCCTTGGCGCCCTCCAGCAGCACGCGCATCTAGCTCAGTGTGGCGGCGCATACCTGCACGTTGTGCATGAGCTGCAGCAGACACGTCCACAGCGGCGCGGCGGCGGTCGCGCTGGCGTCCTTGGCGCCCTCCAGCAGCACGCGCATCTAGCTCAGTGTGGCGGCGCATACCTGCACGTTGTGCATGAGCTGCAGCAGACACGTCCACAGCGGCGCGGCGGCGGTCGCGCTGGCGTCCTTGGCGCCCTCCAGCAGCACGCGCAGCTAGCTCAGTGTGGCGGCGCATACCTGCACGTTGTGCATGAGCTGCAGCAGACACGTCCACAGCGGCGCGGCGGCGGTCGCGCTGGCGTCCTTGGCGCCCTCCAGCAGCACGCGCAGCTAGCTCAGTGTGGCGGCGCATACCTGCACGTTGTGCATGAGCTGCAGCAGACACGTCCACAGCGGCGCGGCGGCGGTCGCGCTGGCGTCCTTGGCGCCCTCCAGCAGCACGCGCATCTAGCTCAGTGTGGCGGCGCATACCTGCACGTTGTGCATGAGCTGCAGCAGACACGTCCACAGCGGCGCGGCGGCGGTCGCGCTGGCGTCCTTGGCGCCCTCCAGCAGCACGCGCAGCTAGCTCAGTGTGGCGGCGCATACCTGCACGTTGTGCATGAGCTGCAGCAGACACGTCCACAGCGGCGCGGCGGCGGTCGCGCTGGCGTCCTTGGCGCCCTCCAGCAGCACGCGCAGCTAGCTCAGTGTGGCGGCGCATACCTGCACGTTGTGCATGAGCTGCAGCAGACACGTCCACAGCGGCGCGGCGGCGGTCGCGCTGGCGTCCTTGGCGCCCTCCAGCAGCACGCGCAGCTAGCTCAGTGTGGCGGCGCATACCTGCACGTTGTGCATGAGCTGCAGCAGACACGTCCACAGCGGCGCGGCGGCGGTCGCGCTGGCGTCCTTGGCGCCCTCCAGCAGCACGCGCAGCTAGCTCAGTGTGGCGGCGCATACCTGCACGTTGTGCATGAGCTGCAGCAGACACGTCCACAGCGGCGCGGCGGCGGTCGCGCTGGCGTCCTTGGCGCCCTCCAGCAGCACGCGCAGCTAGCTCAGTGTGGCGGCGCATACCTGCACGTTGTGCATGAGCTGCAGCAGACACGTCCACAGCGGCGCGGCGGCGGTCGCGCTGGCGTCCTTGGCGCCCTCCAGCAGCACGCGCAGCTAGCTCAGTGTGGCGGCGCATACCTGCACGTTGTGCATGAGCTGCAGCAGACACGTCCACAGCGGCGCGGCGGCGGTCGCGCTGGCGTCCTTGGCGCCCTCCAGCAGCACGCGCAGCTAGCTCAGTGTGGCGGCGCATACCTGCACGTTGTGCATGAGCTGCAGCAGACACGTCCACAGCGGCGCGGCGGCGGTCGCGCTGGCGTCCTTGGCGCCCTCCAGCAGCACGCGCAGCTAGCTCAGTGTGGCGGCGCATACCTGCACGTTGTGCATGAGCTGCAGCAGACACGTCCACAGCGGCGCGGCGGCGGTCGCGCTGGCGTCCTTGGCGCCCTCCAGCAGCACGCGCAGCTAGCTCAGTGTGGCGGCGCATACCTGCACGTTGTGCATGAGCTGCAGCAGACACGTCCACAGCGGCGCGGCGGCGGTCGCGCTGGCGTCCTTGGCGCCCTCCAGCAGCACGCGCAGCTAGCTCAGTGTGGCGGCGCATACCTGCACGTTGTGCATGAGCTGCAGCAGACACGTCCACAGCGGCGCGGCGGCGGTCGCGCTGGCGTCCTTGGCGCCCTCCAGCAGCACGCGCAGCTAGCTCAGTGTGGCGGCGCATACCTGCACGTTGTGCATGAGCTGCAGCAGACACGTCCACAGCGGCGCGGCGGCGGTCGCGCTGGCGTCCTTGGCGCCCTCCAGCAGCACGCGCAGCTAGCTCAGTGTGGCGGCGCATACCTGCACGTTGTGCATGAGCTGCAGCAGACACGTCCACAGCGGCGCGGCGGCGGTCGCGCTGGCGTCCTTGGCGCCCTCCAGCAGCACGCGCAGCTAGCTCAGTGTGGCGGCGCATACCTGCACGTTGTGCATGAGCTGCAGCAGACACGTCCACAGCGGCGCGGCGGCGGTCGCGCTGGCGTCCTTGGCGCCCTCCAGCAGCACGCGCAGCTAGCTCAGTGTGGCGGCGCATACCTGCACGTTGTGCATGAGCTGCAGCAGACACGTCCACAGCGGCGCGGCGGCGGTCGCGCTGGCGTCCTTGGCGCCCTCCAGCAGCACGCGCAGCTAGCTCAGTGTGGCGGCGCATACCTGCACGTTGTGCATGAGCTGCAGCAGACACGTCCACAGCGGCGCGGCGGCGGTCGCGCTGGCGTCCTTGGCGCCCTCCAGCAGCACGCGCAGCTAGCTCAGTGTGGCGGCGCATACCTGCACGTTGTGCATGAGCTGCAGCAGACACGTCCACAGCGGCGCGGCGGCGGTCGCGCTGGCGTCCTTGGCGCCCTCCAGCAGCACGCGCAGCTAGCTCAGTGTGGCGGCGCATACCTGCACGTTGTGCATGAGCTGCAGCAGACACGTCCACAGCGGCGCGGCGGCGGTCGCGCTGGCGTCCTTGGCGCCCTCCAGCAGCACGCGCATCTAGCTCAGTGTGGCGGCGCATACCTGCACGTTGTGCATGAGCTGCAGCAGACACGTCCACAGCGGCGCGGCGGCGGTCGCGCTGGCGTCCTTGGCGCCCTCCAGCAGCACGCGCAGCTAGCTCAGTGTGGCGGCGCATACCTGCACGTTGTGCATGAGCTGCAGCAGACACGTCCACAGCGGCGCGGCGGCGGTCGCGCTGGCGTCCTTGGCGCCCTCCAGCAGCACGCGCAGCTAGCTCAGTGTGGCGGCGCATACCTGCACGTTGTGCATGAGCTGCAGCAGACACGTCCACAGCGGCGCGGCGGCGGTCGCGCTGGCGTCCTTGGCGCCCTCCAGCAGCACGCGCATCTAGCTCAGTGTGGCGGCGCATACCTGCACGTTGTGCATGAGCTGCAGCAGACACGTCCACAGCGGCGCGGCGGCGGTCGCGCTGGCGTCCTTGGCGCCCTCCAGCAGCACGCGCAGCTAGCTCAGTGTGGCGGCGCATACCTGCACGTTGTGCATGAGCTGCAGCAGACACGTCCACAGCGGCGCGGCGGCGGTCGCGCTGGCGTCCTTGGCGCCCTCCAGCAGCACGCGCAGCTAGCTCAGTGTGGCGGCGCATACCTGCACGTTGTGCATGAGCTGCAGCAGACACGTCCACAGCGGCGCGGCGGCGGTCGCGCTGGCGTCCTTGGCGCCCTCCAGCAGCACGCGCAGCTAGCTCAGTGTGGCGGCGCATACCTGCACGTTGTGCATGAGCTGCAGCAGACACGTCCACAGCGGCGCGGCGGCGGTCGCGCTGGCGTCCTTGGCGCCCTCCAGCAGCACGCGCAGCTAGCTCAGTGTGGCGGCGCATACCTGCACGTTGTGCATGAGCTGCAGCAGACACGTCCACAGCGGCGCGGCGGCGGTCGCGCTGGCGTCCTTGGCGCCCTCCAGCAGCACGCGCAGCTAGCTCAGTGTGGCGGCGCATACCTGCACGTTGTGCATGAGCTGCAGCAGACACGTCCACAGCGGCGCGGCGGCGGTCGCGCTGGCGTCCTTGGCGCCCTCCAGCAGCACGCGCAGCTAGCTCAGTGTGGCGGCGCATACCTGCACGTTGTGCATGAGCTGCAGCAGACACGTCCACAGCGGCGCGGCGGCGGTCGCGCTGGCGTCCTTGGCGCCCTCCAGCAGCACGCGCAGCTAGCTCAGTGTGGCGGCGCATACCTGCACGTTGTGCATGAGCTGCAGCAGACACGTCCACAGCGGCGCGGCGGCGGTCGCGCTGGCGTCCTTGGCGCCCTCCAGCAGCACGCGCAGCTAGCTCAGTGTGGCGGCGCATACCTGCACGTTGTGCATGAGCTGCAGCAGACACGTCCACAGCGGCGCGGCGGCGGTCGCGCTGGCGTCCTTGGCGCCCTCCAGCAGCACGCGCAGCTAGCTCAGTGTGGCGGCGCATACCTGCACGTTGTGCATGAGCTGCAGCAGACACGTCCACAGCGGCGCGGCGGCGGTCGCGCTGGCGTCCTTGGCGCCCTCCAGCAGCACGCGCAGCTAGCTCAGTGTGGCGGCGCATACCTGCACGTTGTGCATGAGCTGCAGCAGACACGTCCACAGCGGCGCGGCGGCGGTCGCGCTGGCGTCCTTGGCGCCCTCCAGCAGCACGCGCAGTGTCCGCGCGCCGTACTGCGCGCCCCACGTGTCGCAGTAGCGCTCCAGCAGCCGCCCTGTCGCGCCATACCACGCCGCCCTAACAACAATTCTTATTAAGGCGCTGTCCTAACTCGGAGCACCGAAAAATGCCATTTATTCTTCGCAGAGATCTCCATAACGCCAAAACATTTTCAAACGGAAAACAATAGTGTATACCTAAGTCTTTAAAGTAAAACATTTTGGAAAGTGTTGAAAAAAGGATGGCTGTAATCCCCAGTCTCCAAGACTGTTAAAAGTATACCTAGTTACTTTTATTGCCTCTCGTGGCGCTAGTTGTCTGTGTCACTCTCTGACAGTTTGTATTACTGAAAATATATCGCTCCGCGTAATCTATCTTTACTAGTTTTATTTCTACAGGTTATGGGCCGTCCTATATACCTAGTAAACCGGAAATTAGTTTCGAGAACGCGATTAGGTTTTATTTTTCAGGAATCTCGGCAACATTTTCCGATTCAATCGAGGTCCGAACGGAACCGTAAAAAGGGATATCAACCTACAGATTGAAAAATTGTCCGGCCGGGAAAATTACAACACATGGCGATTTGCAGTTAAATCCTACCTGGAACAAGAGGAATAAAGGAAAAGCATCGAGCCAAGCGATAAGGGAGCACCGGTTGACCCAAAGAAAGACATAAAGGCAAAGTCAAAAATAATATTATTAATCGAGCCGATAAATTACGTCCATGTTCAAAATGCGCCAAGTGTTCGTGAAGTATAGCGTAACCTCGAGAATTTGTTTGAAGACTCCGGCCTACTCAGGAAAGTTGGGTTATTAAGAGATCTAATTAATACTTCTCTTGATAATTGCGTCAGCATTGAGGAATATGTCGCAAAAGTCTGGTTGAGCGAGCGAGAAGCATGCTGGCCGATGCAAAGTTGAACAAAGGATATTGGGCAGAAGCTGTAGCAACAGCCGATTACGTCGTTAACCGATCACCTTCGAGAGTTCTGTCTGAAATTACTCCAGAAGAGAAGTGGACATGCAGAAAGCCAAATCTATCGCATTTAAAGATTTTTGGGTCGAAAGCTATGGTATAAGTACATACCAAGGGAGAAAATTTAAAGGTTGAAATGGGACAAAAAATCTTGTGAAATGACGTTCATAGGCTTTTCTGCCAGCACAGCAGGAAAGTTGTTATAACCCGTGATGCGCTGATCAGATATCACAGAAAGTAACACTTGGACTGAAAGAAAATAAAGAAGAATGTGAACAAATCATACAGGAGAATAATGATGAACAAATCAGTGAGTCGTCACCATCCAGTTCCAACTATGACAGCGTAGATAATGCAAAAGATAAAACTTATTATCCTGAATCCCATGATGAATCTGACAGTAGTAACACTGGTGATTGGGAAAGGATTATTACCTTAAGACCACTTTAATGTAGATTGAGAAATGAGTTAGAAGTTGAAGGTAATGAAACCTCATTAAATGTTGAGACGAACGTCATGTGTACTACTGCAGTTACAGATCCATCAAACGTGGAGGAAGCTTTAGCTGGTTCAGACGCACAACATTGGGATAAGGCGATGGACGAAGAATATAAATCTCTACTCAAGAATAACACATGGAAACTTTGTGATTTACTCCCTTCTGTACATTATCAATGTACAGAAGGCATGTATCAATTCGCTCTGCGACGCGATCGACGCGAGACGTACCTATGTGTCAGCGAACGATATAAGTAGTTACGACGCGAGTGCCTGTGAAAATGGCTTTAAAAACTGTTAAATGTAGCAATTGCAACATTGTTATATCGGAGTTGCTCGCCTTTGTGCAAAATAAGGCTGATGTCATGGACGAAGACAGTATAATACGTTTGTGTAATACGGCGTTCAAAAGTGAAGAAATTGTAACGGCTAAAAAGTTACTTTTTGAATCCGTGCAAACTAGTAGTCGCAGCATAAACCGTAAAGGAGGTGGAAAAGAAAAACGTGACGTGGAGGACATCCTATGTGTCATCAAGGAAACCGACCCTGAGTGCCTGCCAGTCTTTGTTGCAAGAGACCTTCATCGTCTACCACCGGTAACTTTCGACCATCTGGATGCTACGAGGCTGCTAAAAGATATCGTACTGCTGCAGCACGATATAGCTGTTATAAAAGACAGTTACGTGACCAGGGATATGTTGAAAGTCTCATCTCCTGAGGTGAAGGATTTCGTGAATAACCGGCGCAGAGGAGCGGGACTTTTGGAAAGTTTTGATTGCGAAAGTGGACCTATTGGACTGCCGCATATTTCGCCAGATGAGTTGGTTAAAATAACGGACTCAACAATTAATAACTCGCAGGTACCTCAGTGCAAAAATAAATCAGTTTCGCGCAGTCCTACACCAAAACATCGTAATACCGTCTCACCCGTGCAATCCTTATCGGAGACGCGGGCGCCCGGCGGAACCGGTTTAGCTGAGGTTTCGACGATAGTAACGAAACAGAATAATAAAAATTCGTATGCTGGGGCCGCGGCTGTCGGTGTAAGCTCGTCACATAGTCATAAAGTGATGTCTACTAGAACAAATGAACCAATGAATAAGAACGAATGGACGCTGGTACAGAGAAAACGGAATAAAAATAAATTTATTGGCAAGAAAGGGACCGCTTGTGTTACGACGGAATGCAAGTTCCATGCCGCAACAATAAACATACCGTTTTATATATATAATGTAAGCAAGGACTGCGCCTCGTCTGAGATTTCAGAATATATTGAGTGCAAAACGGGGGTAGAAGTAAAATTAGAAAAAATAAATATGAAATTAAAAAAGGATTATGAGGCATATAAATTCATGATTCCTAAGGATAAATTATCTATATTTATGGATGAAAATCTGTGGCCGAGTGGAATATCCTTCCGCAGATATGTTACGTTCAACAAAAAGTGGAATAATGGTGATAATCACCAAGTGAGTGCTATTAATTCTGAACAATAATAATGGATGTGAACTCTAACGACAAGGACACCTCAACTAAACTGATTAGTTTCAACTGTAAGTCTTTTAAAAGATCTTTTGATTGTGTTAAGATGTTAAGTAGTGACGCTGATGTAATAGGACTTCAAGAGACTTGGTTACAATCTAGTGAAATACCGTACTTAGGGGAAGTAAATAAGGACTTTAGTTTCTTTGGCAAGTCTGCAATGGACACAGGTGTAATGTTACAAGGTCGTCCGTTCGGTGGCGTAGCCCTATTATGGCGGAATACGCTATTTGACTCAGTGACTGTTATTCCATGCAGTAGCAATCGCGTTGTTGCTATTAAAGTTAATGTGTTGAACCGATCTAGCTTGATTTTTAATGTGTACATGCCTACTGATTCGCCCGATAATCTTTTAGAATTTGTGGAATGTTTAAGTGAGATAGTGGCCATAATAGATAGTTGTGATACTGAAAATGTTTACATATTAGGGGATTTTAATGCGCATCCCGGGGAGCTCTTTGGAAAAGAAATGTTAAACTTTTGTTCAGAACAAAATTGGTTATGTGCCGATTTAATTAAGCTGGGGGTTGATTCTTATACCTTTGTAAGTGATGTGCATGGTAGCCGTCGGTGGCTTGACCATTGTTTGGTAACCGAGGCCGCGTGGAAGTCTGTAACATCTGTAAGGGTACATTATGATAGCTACTGGTCAGATCACTTCCCGCTAGAGCTGCAATGTAATATGGCAAGGGTCAGGCCAAAGTCGACTCCATTACTTGATTTTCAAATAAATAAAGTTACGTGGGGCGAGCGTAATATAGATCAGATTGGATTGTATACCAAGGAATGTAACTCTAAGTTAAGGCAAATTGATTTTCCTAGTGATCTAAGTCAATGCTGTGACAATATGTGTAACGAGCTAGAACATAGGGAAGTAATTGATAACTTATATCATAAAATTGTTTTATCGTTACGGGAGGCTGCTGAGGCCACTTATGTCAGTCACTGTAAAGGGGGGGTTTTAAAGGGTCGACCTATCTTGGGGTGGAATAAGCATGTTAGGGACGCTCACCGGAACTCCAGACTAATGTTTACAAATTGGGTTTGGCATGGGAAACCAAGCACGGGATATATTTATAATGATATGGTCGAGTCCCGAAAGATTTTCAAACAAAAACTTAAGTTTTGTCAAAATAAACAAGACCAAATTAAAATGGATATATTGGCTTCAAGACACAACAAGAAAGACTTTCGCGGGTTTTGGAAACACACCAAAAAATTAAACCCCAAGCCTGGCATTCCGGTGTGCGTCGATGGGGTAAGTACGCCCGGGGAGATAGCAAACCGGTTTAAGGAGCATTTTAAAATACTACCTTCGACGTCTGATGTTAACAGTGTTGTTGCTGAGGCTGTAGTGTTAGAGGTACCTGCTTGCATTATGGCTAAGCAGATTAGAACAATCATTAAAAATATGAGACGAGGCAAATCGCCGGGACACGACAGCCTTAGCATAGAACATTTTGAGCACGCCGGACCGCATCTCGCACGACTGCTAGCGTTGTTGTTTACTTTCTGTATCCGACACTCCTACCTACCCGCTGCGTTGATGAAAACGGTGGTTGTACCAATATTGAAAAATAAAACCGGTGACGCCAGTGACAAAGGTAACTACAGACCGATCTCATTAGCAACTATTACGGCTAAAGTACTTGACGGTGTGTTGGAGGGACAAATTAGTAAACATATTAAAATACACGATGCTCAGTTCGGCTTTAGGCCACAGTTATCGACTGAATGTGCTATTTTGTCCCTTAAACATACTGTCGGGTACTATACGAAGAGAAGTACGCCTATTTATGCGGCATTTCTAGACCTTTCCAGGGCATTTGACCTGGTAAGGTATGACGTCCTGTGGTATAAGATGCGCGAAGCGGGAGTGCCTGACGCCATTACAAATATGTTTCAATATTGGTACGGCCACCAAACCAATCAAGTTAGGTGGGCTGATCAATTATCGGAGGAGTATAGGTTGGAATGCGGGGTGAGACAGGGGGGATTGACCTCACCAGCGCTTTTCAACCTGTACATTAACCAACTGATTGTCGAGCTCAGTAGCACTCTTGTTGGCTGTTCTATTGACGGTCTGTGTGTCAATAGTATTAGTTATGCAGACGACATGGTGCTGCTGAGTCCGTCAATTAGCGCGCTCAGGAAGTTGTTGGCAGTCTGTGAGGCCTATGCAAAGGCGCACGGACTTGTATACAATGTACAGAAAAGCAAATTACTAGTGTTTAAGGCAAAACATAAAAAACCAGCACATAGTATGCCACCTGTTATGCTGGAAGGTGTGGCCCTTGAAAGAGTGCTAGATTTTAAGTACCTTGGGCACATAGTTACGGAGGACTTAAAAGATGATGCTGATATGGAAAGGGAACGGAGGGCGTTGGCTGTCCGATGCAATATGTTGGCCCGCAGGTTTGCTCGTTGTACACCAGAAGTAAAAATAACTCTTTTTAAGGCGTTCTGTCAATCGTTGTACACGTGCACCCTGTGGGTTCGATATACGCAGAGGGCATACAACGCCCTCCGGGTTCAGTATAATAACACTTTCAGGATGTTGTTGGGGCTCCCACGTTACTGTAGCGCATCAGGAATGTTTGCAGATGCACGTACTGATGGTTTCAGTACCATCATACGTAAAAAGATTGCTTCCATGATGCGCAGAGTGCGTGGGAGCGGCAATGACATCCTGAAGGTCATTAGTGATAAGCCGTGCTGCACCATTATGGCGCATTGGTTACGTGTCCATGTACATGTACCCGGTGTGTCTGGTGGATGCAGCAGATATATGAACTGAACGATAGTTTTTAATTTTAAAATCTCTTATTCCTTTTGTTACTAACATAGTTTATAAGCAGTGTGTACTACTAACATCATATGGATCAAGGTCTGAAATAAAGTATTTTTATTTTATTTATTTTTATTACGCAAGGCACCAGGCCGGATATTTGTCATATTATAAATAAACTCAGTCAGTATAACAAATAACCTGAAGTTCAGCAATGGACCGCTTTGAAGCGTGTTATGCGTTATTTAAAAGGCAAAGCAGACTTCAGATTGACTTTTAAGCAGAGTTTGCACGAAAATATGACTCATGCCTGATGCCTATTATTGTGATGCTGATTGGGCGAATTCAAGAGAAAATAGACGGTCATGTACTGGCTACGCGTTTATTTTTCAGGGAGGATCAATCAGTTGGAATTCCAAGCGTCAACCAACTGTTGCTCTGTCTACTACTGGGGCAGAGTACATGTCCCTTACTTCGTGCATTCAAGAAGCATTGTGGTTGAGGCAAATGCATGAATAGTTCTGACCACAATTACAGAAGAATCCTAGAAAAGTTTTTTGTGATAATCAAAGTTGTATTAAGCTTTCAGGTTCCAATGGTTATCATTCCAGATCGAAACACATTGATGTCAGGCACAACTTTCAAAATCACTATTGCATATCATTACAGGCACTTTTGAATTGTCAAAGTCGGTCGGTCAAAAAGATGAAGCTATTTGCGTTAGCGTAGATCTCTATGGAGAAGAACGTGCAAGAAACTCCACGGACACTCTTTTAAAAATAATATTTTGTTACAAAATTATGGTGACATCATTCATATTGAAATTATACATATATGTGAGAACGATGTAAAAGACGTGCAGGATAAAAGAGTCCAGAGTAAAAACAAACAATTCAAAGAAATAATTAAAATAAACCATGGCAGCCGAGAGATGACCAGCCTCAGCCAGACTTTTGAGTGAGCATGACATCATCAATCGCCCGGGGTACATTCAAGTCAAAGACCTACCCAAAATGATTATTATAGTTTAAATTTGAGGTACATAGTACTCACACATGTGCCGTTAATGCATTAAATTACAATGCTAAATAAATTGAGTTTATACAATGAAAAATATTGCATTCTTACAATCTTCATCCGGTCCAACAATATTTCCAAATGCTAACAGATTACTTTGTGCGCCCTAGTGGCTGTGGAGCAGGACCAGCATTGAGCCAAGCATTTATATCAAAGTCAAAGTCAAAGCATTTATTTCAATTAGACCATTTACAGGCACTTTTGAATTGTCAAGGTCGGTCGGTCAAAAAAAGATGAAGCTATTTGCACGTTCCAAAGCGTAGATCTCTATCAAAGTCAAAGTCAAAGTCAAAGCATTTATTTCAAATAAACCATTTACAGGTACTTTTGAATTGTCAGAGTCAGTCAGTCAAAAACATGAAGCTATTTACACGTTCCAAAGCGTAGATCTCTATGGAGAAGAACGTGCAAGAAACTCCACGGACACTCTTTTAAAAATAATATTTTGTTACAAAATTATGGTGACATCATTCATATTGAAATTATACATATATGTGAGAACGATGTAAAAGACGTGCAGGATAAAAGAGTCCGGAGTAAAAAAAGAAACAATTCAAAGAAATAATTAAAATAAACCATGGCAGCCGAGAGATGACCAGTCTCAGCTGACGGCGCCCGTTCACGAATATGACGCATACGCTAGCACCATTCGGCTCGACCATTTTTAAGGGAGCCACATAATCCAACGCATACGCCGCCATCAGCCAGACTTTTGAGTGAGCATGACATCCCCAATCGCCAGGGTACATTCAAGTCAAAACCTACCCAAAATGATCATTTAAGTTTAAATTTGAGGTACCTACATAGTACTCACACATGTGCCGTTAAAATCAAAAACAAAAGATGGACAACTTTGTTGGTGAATCAAATATATACGCATATACGACGACGTGCTGAATATGAGGGGTCACGGCTAGAGGGGAGCTTTAAAAAGCCTACGAGCCTCTCCTGCCAAGCCTTAGCATTCTTTCACTCCACTAGAGGGCCTTTAAAAAAATAGGATAATTTGAGATGTTTTTGGAAGATTGCGACTAAGATGCAATTGCGAACGTTGCTTAAAATGAGTAAAATTGGCACCCTGATGGATAGTGTCGCAACTCATAGGGCATCAACGCATTTCACGAAATGAGTGCGGGTGTCGTACTTGATCTGTGGCTGCGCCTGCGCCAGCTTCCAGTAAGCTGTCGCCGTGAGCAGCGGCTGCAGCTGCTCCCACAGCCAGGCGTCGTGCGCGGCCGGCAGGTGCACGCAGAAGTAGTGCAGCCCCTGCAGGCTGCTGGTCGCCACGCGGCTCATCACCAGCTGCCGCTCCTCCACGTTCTCTATCCTGAAACATGCGGCAAGAGTCAAGCATCGTGTAAATACTCGTTTGGAAGGCATCATCATAATCAAATGACTTTTCCCGCTGTAGGCGGAGCGAGAGGGAGTGGCATACTCTTGCTGACTGAAACCCACCCGTGTTCCTTCAAATGCCTTTTGCGTCCCAGGGCCGCGGCAACTCTATCACAACATTATCATCATCTCCCTAATTATGTAGCAGTCAGTTTTCACTATTACTGGAGCGTGAAACCCGTATTTACGATCTAACCAAACAGCCATCAGAAGATTAATTAATTAAAATTAATTTAATCTTTTATTTCAGGCATCTAGGGCCCATAAAATAAAATACTTGTACATAAAACAATAATACATATTACAATAAATTTAAAAAATTTAAACTATAAACTACTGCATACGAAATGACGGCGTCGTGTTTCGCTGACTGGTGTCGCGCAGCTGGCCGCGGAAACGTCGATACATGACACCCTTCGGCCAAAACTCTGCTTTAAGGAACATCTCGAGCTGATGCGTTGGAACCCGCACCACAAACGATTTGAAGTTTGTGTTATGGCGCGACTCCAACTTCTCGACCCTCAAAGTCTGGTCAGCTGGTCTTGACTCTCATGTACTCCACGATCTCCTCAACCTAAGTGGAGTGATGTTGCCGGGACACGTACAGCTGCGTCGAAGGTGTTGCTGCACGCAGCAGCATGTTTGGTCCTGCCAGCGCGGTGCCGCACTGGTTGGTTGGTTGAACGCGTTAATCTCTGGAACTACCAGTCGGACTTAGAAAATTCTGGCTATAGGCCATCTAGCATAACGCCAAAGCTCTGGGTTATCCTTAAATATTGATATTTGTAAAGTTTTGTAAGCGCTATCGAACTGCTTTATCCGCGTGCGCTGGGTTCATGGCTTATACGTAAGTTCCATGTACTACAAAGATATTGGTTTTTAGTAGATCCCAAAAAAGTCCGCGACATTTTTTTTTTCTCTTATAAATAAGCCACAACATTAAGGCATTTTGGGTCAAATAATTTATTGAAAAATTAAAGGTGAATTTTGAGCATTATTATTAGGTAGGCATATTAATCCTTACGAGGAAAAGTTACTTCATCATCAAGATAATTTTATGAAGATAAAATTTGGCTTTATCGCGTGTTATTTGGACTCGCCATTTATGAGATAATGTAAAATTAAAATAATTCACCATCACTATTTATCGAACGGGCGGTGCGGCCAGTACACTACAGCGCAGGTGGTGCGCGAGACGCGGCCGCCGAAAGCGAATCATTGCTTCGTTCGGCAGAAGAGCCGAACATCAACATTTTAGCTACAACCTGGGAGTCTTTAAGTCAAGAGTGAATAGGTTACTTCTAGGCAAGCGTGCTCCATCTTCGACCACATCATCGCTTATCATCAAGTGAGATAGTGGTCAAGCGCGTCCCTAGCAATAATAATAAAAAAAAAAACAAAATTGTACACTTAGTTCGCAATAAACGTTTTTGACTTTGACTTTGACTGTGAATGCTAACAAGGAGCGTGCGACGTGCGTGCGAGCCTGCGATGAACCAGGAACCGTATCATAATCCGTGGCTCTGACGCGCGGTCCTATCGCGATCGGCTCCTTTCGCTATACATAAAGCTAAAGAGTTTGTTTGTTTGAAAGAGCTAATGTTTGGAACTACCTACCAGTCGGAATTGTAAAATTCTTTTTGTATATGATAGCCACATTCATGAGGAAGGCTATAGGCTATGCGGGAACGGGAAAAAATGGGATATGCGCGTACGAAGTCGCGGGCAAAAGCTAGTTTGTTATTAAAGGCATCAGTGCGGTTAAGAGAAGATAAAAAAGGACGAAAATTGAAAAGAGTATGCTAAGTTGGTTTGGACATGTTGAGAGGATGAATGAATGGCGAAATATACAAGAGAGACGTGAGGGAAAACGCCGCCAACAGGAGTGGTTAGAAGATACACAGATCTAATTGGTGTTCTTCAGACAGGGCAGAAACGTAGTGCTCGCAAGCAGTGTGAATGAAAGTAGAAATTCTGCAATTACTGCCTAACCCTTATGAAAAGGGCGTGAGTTTAAGTGTGTATTTGTAATATGAGCCGAATCAACCAACCTCTTGCTGACGATCGCTTCAGTATTCCCATTGAGGTTATCAAGCAGATGCGATATCACCTCGGCTTTGCAGAATGAGATCACTTCGGGCAGCTTGCTATCAGGAAAGGTGCTCTGTAAAAAAATAATGTGAGTTCAAATTAGGTTCATCATCATCATCATATCAGCCGAAAGACGTCCACTGTCGGACATAGACCTCCCCCAAATGGGGGGTTTTCCATAATCGCGACGCTTGGCAAGCGGGTTGGGTATCGCAGTGTAGTTGTAGCAATGTACCTACAGATAATGCTGCAGAGAAGCGACTAAGGGACTCACCAGAGTGAGTCCCTTAGTCGCCTCTTACGACACCAACGGGAAGTGATGGGATGGTGCTATTCTTTTACGTCCGACACCATACGGAACAAATTAGTTTATCTTGAGCCATTTAAGAATTACACTTAAAGATAAAAATAATTTCATTTGACGATACAGTATGTTGGTTCATTGTAGTAGGTAACGCCGTGACGTGGCCAAAGCCGTATTGGTAGTGACCGGAGCAGAGGCAGTCTTGTGCGAGCGACCGTGACGCGACGGAGTTCCAAATGAACACAGCACCTTCAGCTGCACCATGTCGGAGTGAAGTACTTACGGTAAGCGAGAGATGTGCCTGTGTCTGCGCGGGCGCGTGGTCGTCGTACTGCGCCTGCAGCCACGCGGGCAGCAGCGCCTTCAGCTGCGGCGCCGTGCGACGCCCGCACACGCGAACTATGGCACCATGACATACCTGCCATAAGCATACACAGCGTTATTACGCGATGACCGAATATTCCCAGTCGCCCCTACATGGATTGCCCCCAGGTGGCAATCAGGAATAAAATTTCCAGTCGCCACCGGATGGCGACTGGGAAGCTGTTGCCCGCACCTCAATACGCTGTACATTGCGGCATGGATCGCAGAACCCCTCGCTATCTGTCTTACGGCCGCGATGAGGGGGTTGGCGGTCAGACTTTTACACTGTGGTTTTATAAGTAGATAAGTGATATTATTAGGAGCATACAAGCAAAATTTTCTTAATTGTAGTTGCTTTTAATCACTTAATTATCCTAAAAAACCTGGTGTAAATTCTTATCACAGATAATCAAAGTATTTACAATAATAAAATTAAATACACTGTAATAAATTATATAAATTAGGTACATACCACCTAACAAAAGCTCATAAAATGTCAGTCACAGATAATCAAATTACATTATTTACTATAATTATGTTTTAACAATAAAATTGCCTTGTCCAATTATATATTTTTAAATAAGATATTTCGAAGTTAGTTAACATATTCCAAATTTTTTTTTATTAGTGATGGGTTTGCTCTTGACTCTAGTCAATGTCAGAGATGACAGAGACAAAGTCTACGATGGAGCGAGCTTACCCAGAAGGAGCCTGTTCACTCTAACTTTGAAGAGATTAGGGCTGTAAGCTTTTGGAAACACAGACGCAGGCAGAGAGTTCCACTCCTTTGCTGTGCGCATTATAAAAGACGTTTGGAAACGCTTAGTGCGAATTGGTGGAATAGCTACAAGGTAGGGATGGTAAGATGCAGTGCGTCTGGATGTCCGATGGTAGAAGGGGGCCGGTGGGATGAGGTCGTGGAGTTCTTGGGCACACTCACCGAAGTACAATCTGTAGAAGACCGATAAGCAGGCAACCTTACGGCGATGAGCCAAGCTATGTAGCTTGGAATCCACCAGTTTTGCGTCACCAATGAGCCTCTTAGCCCTGCGATCCAACGAGTCAAGCGCGGCAAGCTGATACTTAGCTGAGCCATCCCAAAGGTGGCTACAATACTCCATGCAGGATCGGACTTGTGCTTTGTAAAGGGTTAAAAGCTGTCCAGGCCTGAAGTATCGCTTCACCCTATTTAGGATGCCCAGCTTTTTGGCCGCAATTTGGGCTTTGTATTCGATGGTGGCGCCGAAGTTGAGACTGCATGTCAACTCCATGCCTAGGAGCTCGAGCCGATCAGTAACAGGAACAGATGCACCCCGAAAAGTAGGAGCTTGGTCAAAGCGACTCCTTTTTGCGGTAAAAAGACACGCCTGTGTTTTGGTGGCGTTAAAAGTGACCAGATTGTCATCACCCCACTGGGAGACAACGCTTAAGGTAAAATTTGTCCGCTCTACCATGACCTCTCTCAAGGAACGGACTTCATCCCCGCCGGTTGTTGCGCTGGACAAGTATCTCTCTGAAACCGTACTGTCATCTGCGTACCCAACAAGACCAGGCTTAAGTAGGTCATTGATATGTAGCAGGAAAAGAGTTGCAGAGAGAACAGACCCCTGAGGAAATGTCTTATTTAAAAAAAGATAATTGGAAATTGCTGTAACTAATTTTCGAAAATGTTCTCAATTAATTTATTAGACCTAAAAAAACAAGTTCACCACTCAAGAAACATCAGCTCGCCACAAACAAGAAATCCCTGTCCGAAAATCAAATCACAATAAAAAAATGTAGTGGCGAATATTATATTGAAAGGGAAAAACATTTTCATGTTTAGTTTTACCACCCTTCTTTTTCATTCTACAAATTTTGGTCCCCTCTGATATATCTCTCAGTTAAATGTTGATTTGTAGATATCAGGCTTAAAGAAAAAGTATTAGTTGGTGCTGACACACCTGCGTCATCTCTCTGACTTTGCGGTCTGTGTCTGCTGTGAGAGTCTTGTAGAAGTGTGCCCAGCTGGGCAGAGCAGCCACCACATCTTCAACATTACCATTGTTTACAAGTTCACACAGTTCATGGAGGGCCTGGAACAATAACAGGTTCATTGTAATGATATTGAACTAGGTGAATCAGAGCTAGAACTAGAAAAAGGGTAAGATTTAGATGATCACAACACATTTGCTTGTTGCTTCTACAAAATAAGTTACTTTGATAATCTTATGTTGTTTACAAAAATGTTTCAAAGCAATGAGCATTTGTTTACTCTATCCCTAATTTTATTGAACTGTTAACCAAAAATAACATTAACCGCTCAAGCACCGGTAACACACCGGTGTGCGCGAATTTGCGAATTAATCGCAAATTTAATGTTTATTTACCAATTATATAAGATTTATTTTTTATTTGGGAATTTTCACATGTCAGGGCTGGAGCGGTAATGAAAACAACAAACTAAAACAAATAATATACATTATTTGAACCTTAGCTCTAGTGATGGGGTCCTTTTTGTTAAGCTTCTTGATGCACATCTGGAACTCTGGGTTGAGTCCCTGTTCCAAGTTAGCAGCTGCTAAAGTGGGGAACAACGGAGGGAGGGGCTTCCCTCCCGCAACGCTCACCAGCCCTCCATCAAAACTGATTGTACCACTCAGCAGCTCAGCACTCCGGCTGCTGCTTGAAGGCTACAAAACACAATTATCACATTTAATATTATTGTATTATAAATTTATACACATAGGACAGGTCATCCTTAATATAATCTCAGTTGACATTGCACTATATTAAGGGTTCCCTAGTTGAAGGAGTGTACTCATTGTCTGGCACGGCTAAATGCATGCTTTTTATCCAACATCATTTAAAGAACGGAATAAACACTGTAATGAGCAATACAAAGCTCCACACATCAATTTTCAGTTCCATATCATTTAAGATGATTTATTAATGAAAATGAGCTTGTAAAATTCCTTCAATCAGTAGAGTAATCGCAAAACTACATTTGTATGAAACAATGACTGACTAGAGCACCTTTAAGGCCACCAATAACCCAAGTACTAGTTGATTTATTTTCATGATTTGAAAAATTGGCATATTATTATGAACTTATTAAATAGTTCCAATTTTAAGTTTTAGTGCAGAGCCTAGTAATCATGTCTTAAACGAAATTTTCATAGAAGCGAGGTTTGCTGCCTCGTTTTAATAAAAAATACGCATGCTTTGTAGTTAGTCAAATAAAAACAATATTGACCTTGGCTCAAAATTTCGTCATAATTATCCATATCACTAGAAATACCGATATACAAGAAGTTGGTTACACGTTTCATATTGAGAAAATAGTCAATGAAGTCTATGAAGCGGGTTCATCTGGTGAAACACTCGAGGACAGGCATAATAACACACAGCAATTGCGAAATAAACCCAATCTTGGTTATACTTACTCGCGCATTATTTTTAGTCCTCTGACTCTGTTTTGATTTACCACCCATTATAATAAAACTTTAACACTGTTATAGTAGACCAACATACATAATTTAATTTTATTTCGAAGTTATTACTGCGATTTCGAAATTATTGCTTTGATATTATTAAAAAGCTATATAATAGCCACTCTGGCTCTGGCTAACAGCAAACAGTTTGAGTCTGACGTGACGGAAGCCGACGTTTTGTAATGTCAGCAGTGACAGTAGTAACGTCAATACGTCAATGTCATATTTTGTTCTGACGTGGGCATTTTATGAAGTAGGTAGGCAAAGTGATCCTCTAAAAAGTTGTAAAATGAAAAAAATACAAGTAATACAATAAATGATTTGCAAGAAAACCATAAGATGACCCACTGACCAAAACTTAATATGGTGTTGTTTGCCGACAATACCTCTTTCATTTCTTTTAGAATGACTGACCAATAATCTTGACGCCCCAATGCAAGTCCAAAATTTACTGCCAAAATTGGTTTACTGACAATAATTTGGTTTTAAACTTACCAAATGTCAAAAGCAGTGATTGTGACATAGAAACTAGAATTAGTCGATAAAACAGTTTTCCTTACGCTTGACTCAAGGCTACAATGGGGTCCTCATTTAACATCTCTTGCAGGACGGATTAGTTACCCGTCCTGCATGTGTTAGGAGAGTTTTTGAGTTTTTTTTTTGAGTAAAATAACAAAAAAACCGGCCAAGTGAGGGTCGGACTCGCATGGATAGGATTCCGTACAAATCCATGTTACATAAAAACCATAGACTTCTGATAGGCTGCCACTCCAGGCAAAAGGGATAGAACAGAACCTTGGAGGAGTAGCTATCCGGCGGCCATTAATTTAAGTCGTGGTGCTACTCTTTGCGTGGTGCACCGGCCAAAACTAATGTCTATGGGTAGCGGACACCTACACAAACAAAAAATGATTGCAATAATATTCACCATGTTTGAATAGCGTCAGTTGTTAAAAAGTAATTTAAAGAAATAAAAAAGTAATTAAAAAAAACCGACTTCAAACTGTAGCTGTAGTTTTATTAACTAAAAACTTTTTTCTTTTACAAAAGCTGAAGTACTTAATCCAACTATTTTTTTGAGATCGGTGCCTGCCTTATTATTTAGAATAAACGTTAACCAGCCTACCGCGCAGAAATGCTGGCACCGACCTCAATAAAAAGGTTTGAACATTTAGTTTAGCTTATTAAGAATAAACTTTAGTTAGGTAATCAACTAACTACGGTACGGTACGGTCGTGGAGTTCTTGGGCACACTCACCGAAGTACAATCTGTAGAAGACCGATAAGCAGGCAACCTTACGGCGATGAGCCAAGCTATGTAAGCCACTCCTGGACCCAGTTAGGGAGGCCGGATGAGGGTAACGCATTATGCGCAACGACGCAACGACGCTCCATGCGCCAGCTGCGGGCCGGAAGAAATTTCCCTCTCACTTTCCGCAGCCTCCTTCTACGCGAGGACTGTTTCACAGAAGGAGACCACCGCGTCCCAGGACTCCTCGCTGCCGACCATAGAACGGACTAAAGCTGGCAGCGAGAGGTCACTACCTACCACAGAGATGAGGGCACGGTGCGGCTCCTCCCAAGCGGCACACTCTGCCAGCGTATGCTACGCCGTGTCCTCCCGACAGTCGACGCAGTGGTGACACTGGAACCTCCTGAAGCTGCCATGCCCCGAGAGGACCTGTGTTGCACAAAAAGACAGGGAGCCGTGCCTTCAACCGAATCAGAGACCGAGCAGTGACCGGATGGCCTCGATAGTGACGACGCTGGTGGAAGGGCGTGAGAGCCTGTCCCGCCATTCCGCCACCTGGACCTCGCGCAGCTGCGACCGACGCAGCTCGATACGTCGCTGCATCAGTCGCTCTCCTCGCGCCACCGATGCAGTGACGCGAGGACTTTGCCTCCAGATCAAGCTAGACTATACCTAGTACAACTAAAAGATATTTTTTGGAATGCGATTTATAGTTTTTCAGATATATATATGGCGCGGACAAACATATTTATTTTCAAAGTGAATATGTAACTAAATATTCTGTGAATATTTCAAGCGTCTACCTGTTGCCGTTATCAATATTGAGCAAAAACGAGCAAACAAATCATATTTGTTGCATGGAAGACCCCTTAAATGTTTATTTGTTGAACTGTTACAGCAGCAACAGAAATACATAATTTGTGAAAATTTCAACTGTCTAACTATCACGGCTCATGAGATACAGCCTGGTGACAGAAGGACGGACGGACGGTCGGACGGACGGACGGTCGGACGGACGGACGGTCGGACGGACGGACGCACAGCGGAGTCTTAGTAATAGGGTTCCGTTTTACCCTTTGGGTACTGAATCCTAAAAAGGTGCAATTCTGACAATATTACATATCTACATACGGGTCGAATTGATAATCTCTGTTAAAAATTAAATAATTACATACTGAAATGCTTAGGTTAGCCCGTTACGCAATTCAAATAATAGTTTGGGATTTTAATGAAAAACATGTCGATAAAGATTTTAGGTAGGATTTCGAACGAAAGTAAAAGAAAAGTGAGCTCAAGTTCATCCGCCTAGGATAAGTTTTATTTTCTGACGAGACCAGAAATGTAGTGAAATGCAGAAGGCAGTTCAAAAATATAAAATCGATGAAATCAAACCGGAAAATTTACCTATGCTGCAGTTAATTATAAAATTCCCTTTTTAGTAGCCCAACCGCTCTCAATTTTGGCACCCCTGAATTTTATCACACAGATTTCCTAAAGTTGTAAACACTTGTTTGTTAAGGAGGGAAGTGGTTGGTGGAGCGGCGCTTTTCTGTTGGTCAACACTGTTGGCCTTAGGCGTTGCAAAGGTTGGAAATAGTATTGTAGGCTGCTGGGGGCCAATTCTAAAAACAAAATAAAAAAAAAATGAAACGAACCGTGATCCACATCATATGACTTATAAATACCGAGTAGTTTGATGATCACAGATTTTTACACCACTGACTTATGATATTTGGAAAATACTTTAATTTTGGAAAGTTCTGTTACTTTCTAAAATCGAAGTATTTTCTTAATTAGCGATGCAAAGATTCTAACTAGCGCCACTAGTGTCCAAATTGTGAAATTGTCTAAGAACGACACAGTTTTCGCACAGCGTGGCTACAACGGGTCGGGATTTCCCCAAACTGCAGGGAATCTCATACTGCAGCACACTTGCAGTGTTGCCAACATTCTTTGGCAACTTCTAAATTTCGCCACAAGAGGCACGCGCTTAGGCTAAGCGCGCACTACGAAAATAAATCGTTGCGAAAAAAAATCGTCAATCTGTAAACAACAAAAATGTACTATAATCCGCGCACTGCGAAAATAAATCGTTTGCGGATTGTAGTACATTTCTGTTGTTTACAGATTGGCGATTTTTTTTCGCAACGATTTATTTTCGTAGTGCGCGCTTAGCCTTAATCTTTGCATCGCCAATGTCGCCTGATTGAGACGCGAGTGTGATTTTAGATGATTGTTTAATTAATTCGCACCCATACTCCGTTTTTTAAACCGGTTGCAAGTCAATTCAATCACTGCTTGTGTACCCAGCATTAGAAGTGACATTTGAATGACAGTTGAAAAACTGCGCGAGCGCGTAGCGCGCGCCAAAGGAAAATTCAGTAAGAAGAGAATCTCCATACAAGAGCGAAAAGTGAAAAAAAGACCTCGCGTAGATAAACACTAACAATAGGTACCTAGGTAAGTACATTTTGTATTTCATGCATAGTAATTATAAATACAACGTCTAAATTAATGATTTCATTAATTTTGAATGCTTTTTTGTTATTAGAAACTGTATTTTTGCCATATTTATTAATGGGACGTATCATTTTTAAAACCTATTTTAAGGTAAACCTGGGTAAGTGTTTCACAAGTAGGTAGGTACCTATTATATTGCTTTTTGCTGATGCTTGTGGTTTATGTATGGTATGTTTTCTCGATTGCTGTAACTCAAGAACGCTTGTGTTCCTGCTTGTGACAACAGTTCTAGGAAACATTTTGTTTCTTGTGGAAATATGGATCTTCATTATAAGTACTCCCACTTCTTCCACTGGAGTAGGTCCGTTCTGATTAGCAGAGCAGTTGTTTTTAAATGTTTCTGTTTTTTTTTTAAAGTGGCCTACCTTTTTTTTTCCGTTCTTATCTGCTATCAGTCAGCTCTGACTATGATCAGATGTGTGGAAAGATGCATCACATTTTATAGAATCAGGACCAATGTCCAATACTACTTAATCAGGCAGCACAATATCAGCTTTCTTGAGTCTCTTGGTATGATTTGGCATCAATAGTGAACGTGATAGCCTACCTTCCCACCTTTTTAAATATGAAAGCAAAGCAATTCATTTTGTGTAAGTAAATGAATAAACAAAAGACCAAGAAGATCCAGGAGTAATATTCGGTGATGCAGCAATCATTTCAACATCTAACCAACACTTGTACTTATAATCTTATTTGATACCTGCACAGTGTATACTGTGCTGTGATAATACAGATAAGTTGAAGAAATAAAATAAATATTGTATTTGCATTGAATTCTCAATATATATATTTTTAATATTCATAAATTCAATATACATTATAATATCAAGTAAAATGAATTACTATAATTTATTTATATAGGCAATATTTTAACACATGTTAATCTATAGGTAAGTTTAACAATCTAGAGTACTTATTTTAACAATTATTCAGCAAACTTGCTGGCACACAATCTGCATCCAATCACACAATCTTTCGAAATACAACAAAGAGAAATATGGCAATAGGAATTCACATTGGCTAACTGTTACACTTAAAATTACATCATTAAAGAAAGAAAATACTTTTCAGCAATATCATATTGCACAAGTAACCAAATTCAGTATAGTACATCATGCCATTCCATGTAAAAAATAAAATTCTCATATAAAAATGTATATTTCAAGCCTTAAAATTATTATTTGGCACAACTAAAACTAAACTAAAGCTAAATGATGGGATTTTTATATATTACAGTTTTCCACATCATATTATCAACATAAGTAATCTTTGGTTTATCTAGCCCACCGGTCACAATTTGGAAATTGCTTAGAATAAAAATATAATAAAATATGAAATAGTTCAAACAGGATCGCTTAATCCAATACTAATTATTTTAAAGATAGATAGGTACATAACATACTCTGATAATAATATTTTCTTTATATTTTATGTGTTAGTATAATTTAATAATTTTGACCGAAATATATGTTATTCACTGAATACTGTTTTATTAAACTGTTGGACTGAAAATGGTGGAGAACCTATGCCAGTGGCTGACAATATCCCGAAGTGTTTGAATACTGTCTATGTCTGAGCCCATGAGATGCACACTACAAGAATAAACTAAGTATAATTAATTAAACTGCTTGTAATAATTTATGTAATTCGTTGCATAGAAACCTTTAAAAATTATTTTTAACTACTTACATTTATAAAATATAGAAATAATTATTAGGTATCTCTTAAAATGTATTTTTTTGCTTAGGAACTTTCTGTTCTAATATTTAATGCTGTTGTGATAAATGAATCTGTTCGTTAATATGAGATTTTAATTTCCGTGATATCTAGTAGAGGCTCAAGATTAAGATGATGCACGTTGTGTCGCCACCCCACTTGTAGCGGCGATATATCGTCGATTAAATGGAAAAATGTCATTTTTCTATTTTAATCGAAGATATAACATGTCAAATGAAGTAAGCTTGTACATTATCGAGAGGAGAATTGGTATAGGTAAATACTTATAGATCTGCTTAAAAGATTTCATGTAAGTACATAAAAATAGTGGGTTTTGATAGCTAAATCTATTTCTTGATAAGGGAGTAAAGTTATCAGATAGATAATTATCCATAGATACTATTATATTATTATTAAAATGTAATAATCCTATTGCATTCAATAAACTGATGTTCATTATTGTCAGTATAATCTTTGTGTTATTTTGCAGTGTGGACACTGCACAACTTATATTAAATCTATGTACCGTTACTGAATAGGTAATAAAGCGATCATATTTACACATACATCCTTACTATATACAATTTATTATTTACAACTTAAAAGATGATAATCTTTCGACTAATTTTAAGAGTTTTTTAAACACAGCAGAGATCCCATAGGAGTATTATGGAATGCTTAAAACTTAATTAAGATTGAATCTATCTAAACACTTAATACGTATTACAATACGAGAAGCTTAGTGTTACTAAATTTTAAAATGTTTTGTAACAGACAATAAAATTATCGACCATTTTTTGAACCATGAATATTATAGGTAGGTAGTGTTTCTTCAACTTCATCATCTATGTACTACCTACTGTGGTTTTTGGGTAATTCTACAAAACTTGGTCGTACTTAAATTAAATTAAAGTGCTGACTACTCAGCACTTAAATTTAATTTCGTTGGCGAAATTGGCGTTAATGATGAATTTGGCTAATGAATTTCTATCATGAGATTTATCTGCTTCATAATTATTATCGGTGGACAGCCTAAGTTGTTAGCCTAAGCTCCAAAAAAAATAGTTCATATTTAAATAGCGTTCGACTGGCATATTGTTACTCTAACGTATCATTATGAGCAGTAGTTCGAAGAGTAGTTACTTATTATTTAAAATGTAGGTATAAATAACACTAGTATATTGTCATCACAATAGACGCGCAGGTCTGTCTGATCAACGTACTCGTGCACGTTGATGTAACCTGCACTAGCGCTCTTTATATTTACTTTAGGCTTCCTATGTTGCGTTATCTAATGTTCGATAACGTGGACTTCTGTAGAATCTTTTAAATTTTGTTAAATCCATAAATACTGTAAATAGTTTAAAACTGCTCTTTGTATCAGTGGTAGAGATATTTATACAATGTCTGATGACAATGATTTACACAACGCTTGGTGATCCAAGCCTTACTGTAAATTAATGTATTGTAGTAGTTGCACTTAAACAGGACCGTAAAATAATCTTAATCGGACGATGAGTTCGTCATTCTAGGTACTGCTTAGGTAATCGGTAGGCAATTTTGGCCATAAAATTATAAACAATAATAAAATATATTTATTACAGTGGAGTATTAAGCTACAGGTACTGACCTTTGGTATATTAAATAATAAAACTATACAATAATTAAAACCTTTACGTTTACGTAAAATATGTAGGTATTAAGATCAATAATTTTTGGCATGTTGAATGGCACTTCTGTGGTAGGTATTTGGCATTAGGTACGTTATAAATAGGGAATCCAAATTATTTTCTACAGTACAAAAATATTGTGATGTTGAGCAATGACCTTAATTAAGTTTGAAACGAAAATACCGGGCAATGAATACTTTATTATACGAGTATTATTATGCGGTTTGAATGTTTGTCGTTGTCTCCTAACAAGAGAAGTTTTATAAAACTTACATTCAATTAAAACTGGGCAAAGCATTTTCGGTTGTTTGTAAATGTAGGTTTATATTCATAGTTACCTATTAGGTAGTGTAAACAAACACGAATTAGTTACCAAACGGCCGTAGACATGTAGGTACCATTAAGGTATAGATACCAATAAAATTCAGAGGAACTAACATGAATCTGATCAGATTTTAGGTGCTCTTTTGAAATTTAACGAGTGCACTAGAATTTTTTAAAATTATTTAACGAAATGGATACCAAATGTTGTTCAACAACCGATGCGATGTCCAGGTTAATCCCTGTAGGGCTTGCAGATGGCGAACCTATGGTTCATGTGCTGACTGTAGGAGCCCGAGTGAGAGAACTTCTTGAAGCACTTGCAGCACTGGAAGGGCTTCTCACCGGTGTGGAGCCGCTTGTGTTCAGTCAGGTGATGTTTGTGTTTGAATGCCTTCGGACATTCTACACATTTGTACGGCCGTTGACCTGTGAAGCAAAATTATATTAGTTTCATTGAACTGGAATCAAAATCAAGTTGTTACTTTTTGTCTATGTTTAAGATATTCGTACTAACCTGAATGTTCGTATTTGTGCCTCGCGAGAGAGCTTTGCTTAACAAAGGTCTTATCACACTGATCGCATACGAATTGTCCTTCGCCTTCCTTAAATTCTGCCCCCTGCTTGAGTTTGCTCTTCTTAAGTACTGTCGCTTCTTCTTCTATGTCGTTTGGTGCTTGCATTTCATCCCATGGAGGGCGCTCGTATGATGGACTCGAACCTTGTCGGCTGATGTCCGAGGTCAAGTGCATGTTGAGAATTGGAGATCGTGCATTTGCCATATCGTTGTACTGAAGGAGTTTATCCATAGGTACTAAGGGGTTGACATGAAGTTTTTGGGATAGTAACCGTTTGTGCCCATTAATAGTTTCTCCAGGTGAAGGAGACAACCGAAAATCGGTGAAGGAAGATGATGAGCAATTGGAATGTGGATAAGTATTCAGATAGTTTGTGCGATGAGGAGTTGTACTTCGCGACGATTTTTGGCTTAGGTTCACTGCTTCCTCTGAGTCGGAATGTGTCACCGAAATGCTGCACGGTGGCGATGGTGAAGGACTCGATGTAACTGATGGATTGGACTTTTTTGTAGATAAATCTAATGGCTGGTCAGAAGCGGTCATCGTTTGTGTCATGCGTCGTTCTCTCGCCCTGTTATTCTGGAACCATACCTGTACTACTCTGTTATCGAGACCGATTTGTTGTGCTATTCTTTTAAACTCCTCACGATTCGGTCGTGGGTTTAGAGCGTAATGTTCTTTTAATACCGACTGCTGTTCCTCGCTAAGTGCTGTACGAACCCTGATTTTTCTATCGTTGTCGTGTATTGATATCTTATCATCGCGATCTTCTCTATTGAAGTCTTCATCTTCACTTGCACTTATCCCGTTTTGCATGGATGCATGAATTTCGGCTTCTAATCTATTAAGAGCTACCGTTTCGGCTACTTGAGCTGCCAAACCTTCGTGTTTCCTAAACATATTCCCACAAAGTCCTTTTTCGTGGTCTAATAAGTCACTCTTGTTTGTGAAAGTTAGGTCACATTTTAAACATCTGTGGATGTCTTCTGGTTCCTCCTTTATTGCGACGTGAGGAGCGGGCGGTGACTCTATGCTGGGACAAATGTTGGCCGACACAGGAGAGAGCTTTTCCATGTTTGCTCTAAAAAAATGTTTTGTAACGGATGCGCTCACAGATTCTAATATGGAGTTGAAACCTGGATTTTCATCGCTGTGAATATTGTTATTCAAAGGGACGGAATCAAAGTTGCGAGACGGAGACCTCAGGTCGCTATCTCGTTCCTCTTGCTCCTTTTTAATGGACACAGCTTCTTCATCCTCGATGTCCATCACGAGCTCAGCACTGCCTTCAGATCGTTTATCATCATCTTCTGTAACTTCTTCGATTAAGTCTTCAGGATCTGCTGGTAACGGGCTTGTGTGCTTTGGACTAGCAGGATTTTCAATTTTTCTTTGTTGATACTGCGTTGAAGCTAGCTGCTCTAAGAAAAATTGGCTGATAGATGCGGGTATGCTGTATGGAGCAATTCCGCCCGCTGGACTCATAGGCATACCCGTAGGAATGTTAAAGGGAAAACCAGGCTGTCCTAAGGGTGGGCGATGGTAATTATTTTCTTGTGCCGATATGGATGCAAAGAAAGCAGCAGGCATAGGCAGGAATGAATTTCCATTTGGTGAAATATTATTATTTAACTGGGAGGCTACCATAGCATTAGCTCTTTTTCGTGATGGACTTCTTTCTGGGTTTAACGCAGGGTTATTGGGTTTAATCCGTCCCATCTTTAGATTCATAACGAGACACTTTTTAGAGGTCATGTGACTGGAGTAGGAGCCAGAGTGGGAAAACTTTTTTCCGCAGTTAGCGCACTCAAAGGGCTTTTCTCCGCTATGTATCCGCAAGTGTTCTTTTAGGTGGTGCTTGAATTTAAAAGCTTTGTCGCAATCATTGCACTTAAACTTGCGAAGAAGTGCGCTTTCGTCATGGCTGATCATGTGCCGCTGCAGTCTGTATACGTTTGCGAAGCTTTTGTGGCAGATCTTGCATGACTGTAGACAAAAAAAATACATTAAACTTTCTGTAGAGTTGTTTCTATTACCTAATCTTAGTGCCTTGTTCATTTTATTTTGTAGTATAATTTTGAAAAACACAAGAGACATCATCATTCTCTTGTCATCTGATTATTGATTCATGAATAAGACTTCTTGGACATAAAACATTTTTTGTTTCTCTATCTAATTATATACAATTGCGTAACAATTTGCAAGGTTTCATTGTTATGTAATACAATGGGCACTGACATATTTGACTGTATCCACCTGTGTGTTGGGCGCGTGCAGGGTCTCGTGGCGCTCGAGTTGCTCGCGCGTGGGGTAGGCTCCGCGGCACTGGCTGCAGGAGAATGGTCCGCCGGGACCGAGTGGTGAGCCACCCCGCTCCTCCTCTTCTTCAGATGGCTTGCCCTCTGACCCGCCGCCGGCCAGCGGTCGGACTGTGGGATCAACAACACTTGTTAGTTTAAACAATTGGCTACTCTTATGTTCCAACCTCTACCTATGACCAAACGATTTCAATGCACATGAAAATTGTCAGCACATAATATGCAATTGTACAAAATTGCAAAGGCAAAATTGCAAATTGCAGGTAAAGACAGTGTCAATGTCTTATGCATTATTAAAATAAAATAATTCTGTCCAGTAGCAGTGCATCAAAATTGATTGGTAAAATGTGTTGACACATTGTTTGTACATTGTTTTTATATTTGTTAATAGGAGCGATCTCGGTGTAGAAGGTTCTGTAGATTGGTTACAACGTTATAACCTGGATATTGTTTGTATTGTCAGGTTAGTACTAGAATATGCACGAAGGGGAATTCATGGTAGATAGGTCGCCTTAAGTAACACTGCACGAAATTGGAACTACATGATTATATACCTAGGCAATGTATTAGCGCCGACAAAATGGCGCTGTAATGAAGTAAAACGCCCTGTGGGGGTTAGTTTACACGATCGGTAATAAATTTAAAATCCTAGTTTCACATTCAATACAATCATCGTAAACATCAATTCAAAATAAAACAATGATCTGTGTTGTTGGTGATTAAAATTATCGCGGACACCTTTACGGCCGATGTTCGCTGTATAAAAACAAATACGGCGGCAACAATTCAATTTGGAGTCGGTTATTTCGGTAATACGGCCGGTATTCCAGCGTAATATCGTTTTTAAAAGCGGTGTCGGCGAGCGCGTCGTAAATCAAATATAATAAAGAGCAAAACAACGGGGCGACGTATTAATTAGTGCGGCCGCGCGTTGGCCGCGTGTCCTTTACATACGCTGTAATCCGCTATCGGGACACCGGTAGGCATTGAATTTTAGAAAATACGACATAGCGACACACCTCGCTGATTATTGACTAATTAAGTAGTTAAATGAAATGCCGTTTATGCGATTTCATACCTACTATATGCTCAGCATCGAACATGCAATGTAGAAATCCGAATGTAGGTACCGTGTACGTTACCCCAACAAGAAAGTGTCTCCTAGAGTTATATGAGTAGAACGTATTATTGGTGCCTTATCTGTTGTAAATGTGCCCCCACATAAAAAATGTGTGCCCCCTGTCGTTTTGGAAAAAAACGGAAAAAACGATTCTTGCTGGGGTAACGTTTTTCTAGCAGGAAAATTCTAAACGAATGATCGGAGAGAGAAAAATTGTGCATAGCCAGAGAGCTTATATGTGTGCCAAAATGTGCCCCCAAAAATAAAATCTGTGCCCCTTCAGGTTTTCAAGATATTGCATTTCCTGCTGGAGTAACGTTTTGATGAATCGTATATCTCTAAAACCATTGCATGTGCCCCTGTAGAATAAACATACACGAGTAGCTCTTAATGTGTGCCCCTTTGTGCCCCAATTAGATTTAAGAAAATATTTATAGTTTTCAAGTTATCGCGGTTTTATGAAAACCCGAAAAAACATCGCAGCGCCTAAATGAGACAAGGCATAACTTCGCTGAAAACTGTATTCGGTTCTTCTTGACGCTAATAATAACCATACAAAGTTTCAAAACTGTTCATGCATGCGTTTTTGAATAATCATGCTAAAAGTAAAAACGATGGTGTCATAACTTTGACGGCAAAATACAAGGAACTGGCACAATCCCAGATGTGTAGGTGTAAACCAAAATCTTGTGCCTTTAGTCAAAAATATATGGTGAAAATATTGAGCTTCAAATGTTACGCATTAAGTAAATATAAACAAAAAACCAAAATATGTAAACAACGGCTGGTTATCCGACCAAATCTGAATGACTACTAAAAAGCGACGGATTCATACATATCGATGACCTTCTTTATTGGACGTATTATACCTAAGCTGTTGTCCGTACAGTCGCGTTCAAAAGTTTTGAGGGCTAATTAAAAAATATATTAAATGCACCTTGTGACATATACACACTAATGTTGTGTACGTTACCCCAACAAGAAAGTGTCTCCTAGAGTTATATGAGTAGAACGTATTATTGGTGCGTTATCTGTTGTAAATGTGCCCCCACATAAAAAATGTGTGCCCCCTGTCGTTTTGGAAAAAAACGGAAAAAACGATTCTTGCTGGGGTAACGTTTTTCTAGCAGGAAAATTCTAAACGAATGATCGGAGAGAGAAAAATTGTGCATAGCCAGAGAGCTTATATGTGTGCCAAAATGTGCCCCCAAAAATAAAATCTGTGCTCCTTCAGGTTTTCAAGATATTGCATTTCCTGCTGGAGTAACGTTTTGATGAATCGTATATCTCTAAAACCATTGCATGTGCCCCTGTAGAATAAACATACACGAGTAGCTCTTAATGTGTGCCCCTTTGTGCCCCAATTAGATTTAAGAAAATATTTATAGTTTTCAAGTTATCGCGGTTTTATGAAAACCCGAAAAAACATCGCAGCGCCTAAATGAGACAAGGCATAACTTCGCTGAAAACTGTATTCGGTTCTTCTTGACGCTAATAATAACCATACAAAGTTTCAAAACTGTTCATATTTAGTGTCAGTTTATTTGTTGTCACGAAACGTCGCTGCAATTTGTACAAAAAAAATACGTGTGAATAACAGTGCATTTCTAAATAAAGAAGCGAGTATTATTTTCATAGCATTAGCCTATTAATACAATTCATGTATGTATCGTCTTTATCTATATATTACAAGTTATTCTGATATTGTGGCTAATTGAGGTTGTTTCTCACGAAAATGCTACACATATGAGTCACATTTCGTCACTCATATGACGTAACTCACATCTACGTGTAAAGTTAAAACATGTTTACACTGCGGCTGAAAATTTTAACAAATTATATGCCGGCGGCGTCCGGTGTTATCTCCATACAAAACGTTTCACTAATAAATAAATCTGACATTTACGGAAAATAGATATAAAAGAGTTTTAGTGTAATTTTTAAAATAATAATTTGGAGGTTTCGAATAAATGCTGAATTTGATCATTAAACCTGCAGTTTAGCTCCCTGCCGGACCCTGCTCAATTTGAGCAGTAGGACATAGTTACATGTAAACTCTGCTTTACAATAAATGTGACTTACATTAGTATAAAAATACAGGTATGTCACAAAACAGTTTGGTCACGATTTTGAGCATGTTAGTCACATGTACATTTTATTTGAAAATGGCTCTTATAAATGTACTTAATCATGTGTAAGGTCATAGAAACAGCTATTAAAATATAATCCAATAACAACTTTATTTTATTAGATATTACTTTTCTACTTCAGTGTACTCAGGCACAACACGTGTGAACCGGTTAGTGAGTAAAGTAAAGAAGGTCATCGATATGTATGAATCCGTCGCTTTTTAGTAGTCATTCAGATTTGGTCGGATAACCAGCCGTTGTTTACATATTTTGGTTTTTTGTTTATATTTACTTAATGCGTAACATTTGAAGCTCAATATTTTCACCATATATTTTTGACTAAAGGCACAAGATTTTGGTTTACACCTACACATCTGGGATTGTGCCAGTTCCTTGTATTTTGCCGTCAAAGTTATGACACCATCGTTTTTACTTTTAGCATGATTATTCAAAAACGCATGCATGAACAGTTTTGAAACTTTGTATGGTTATTATTAGCGTCAAGAAGAACCGAATACAGTTTTCAGCGAAGTTATGCCTTGTCTCATTTAGGCGCTGCGATGTTTTTTCGGGTTTTCATAAAACCGCGATAACTTGAAAACTATAAATATTTTCTTAAATCTAATTGGGGCACAAAGGGGCACACATTAAGAGCTACTCGTGTATGTTTATTCTACAGGGGCACATGCAATGGTTTTAGAGATATACGATTCATCAAAACGTTACTCCAGCAGGAAATGCAATATCTTGAAAACCTGAAGGGGCACAGATTTTATTTTTGGGGGCACATTTTGGCACACATATAAGCTCTCTGGCTATGCACAATTTTTCTCTCTCCGATCATTCGTTTAGAATTTTCCTGCTAGAAAAACGTTACCCCAGCAAGAATCGTTTTTTCCGTTTTTTTCCAAAACGACAGGGGGCACACATTTTTTATGTGGGGGCACATTTACAACAGATAAGGCACCAATAATACGTTCTACTCATATAACTCTAGGAGACACTTTCTTGTTGGGGTAACGTACACGTAGGTACCTAGTAATATTTTATAATTTAGTTTTTAATAATTTAACACCCGCATTGAATACCATTGAAATTGAATAGAATTCGAATTGCTTATTTTTAAAAGCTTTTTAAAAAAAATATATTGCAACTATTCGATGACAGATGGCGCTAGTAGTAGACATCTGCTGTTGCTCTGGTATGAACTTTCAACCTTTTGAGCATTTACACATTAACAAGATGACACGATAACATAGCGGAAATACAGAACAATCAGGTCTTACTTAAGTTAAGGTATTTTATGAAGTTATTATTTAGGTCATGAATAAAAAAGTTATAGCAATACCAAAATCATGATTAGTTAACCTTATTAAAAACCCATTACACGTTACGCACTTGATTGCAGTTCGTAATAAGTAAAACGGGAATCACTAAATGTGTAATGATATCTAAGAACTTTATCAGTCTAAGTTTAATTTTTGTTCTAGATTAAAATTATGCAATACAATTCTTATCTACTATCAGATACAATATTATATTGATTGAACAAAATTTTCACAGAAATTCATTGCAGCTTTTGGTATCGCTACTAGACGGTAGATGGCGCTACGCGATGCGCTCATTCAGTAAGTACTACGAGTTATCCATTCATAGTAATGAGTAGGTAAACAATATGCTTATTTTAATATGTTTTTGTGAATTGTGTGTGAATCATTGTTAACTTTACTTTAACGGTGCAACTTGTATCTAAATAAAGCAATTCAGAATTTGAAATATACACAGCCAACTTTAATGTAATTAATTTTGTAAAACTAATAATAATATTTCGTATAGTAAGAAGCCATACAAATATTATACCTATTTTACCAAGCACTTGCACACTTAGCCTAGCACTTTGGTAAAATAACTTAATTCGCTAATGAGTTCAGTAAAAATAATAATGTATCATACGTATTGTTCATTAGGTAGAGCGGACGTACACCTACACACCACATTATCGGCGGTACAGTAATCTGTGCGCACGGGCAGAGTGCGTCCGTTAACCGCTGATAAAAAACCTTCATACACACACCAGTGCGCCGCGCTTCCTATTGCTGCTACAACAAATAACAATTATCGCACACACGCACACGTAAGCTTGTACTCCTAAAGATAAGAGTTTGATTGTTGATCGCAGCACACAAACGCGCGGAGTGGTGATTGGTCGCACCTGTGTCGGCGGGCGGCGAGGCGCGCGGCGGGGAGCGCCCAAGTGTTTGCTTTACTCGAAGAAAAAACTCCGCCTGTCCGACTGCAGACACCATGTTGTAACCTCTCGCTCGGAATTGTAATTGTGCGTTGAGAGAATTATTATTGAACTGTTTAGACGCGAGCTATTTGTTCGGTTATTGTATCGCATTGTAGTCGTGCCATATGTAATACGTCTTATTGACATAGGTACTCGTCTATTAACTAACTTCTTGAAAATATTTTTTGACCGCTACATCATTCTTGTATGATAAATCAGTACTTACGCACATCAGTATTGGTTAATAAACATTGCATGCAGTCTTCTTTCAAGTGTTTTTCATAGGGCTGGTTTTCAGCATGTGGTTAACAAAAAACTCAGTCTATCGAATTGTTATATATATAAAATAAATAATAATACTAGTTATAAAATATTAATACTAGTTACGTTCATACATCGTAAAATTATTCTACACCCAATGATGATTGCACCATTATTTGATCATAAACTTTGATTAATTCAAAACATTGCTTGCAAAATTATATTTCTAACGTAACAGTCCTGTCCTGTTTGCTTCCCGAAAACCAAAAGCTTTTTAAGTAAAGTTGTGTAATAATTACCGATCTCGTTGAAATCAATGGCTTTGTGTTGCCGTTTTCATGGTACCTACTGTATGTAATAATGTGCAATGGTGTTATCGATGAGAAGTATCTCCTTGATGACAGAAAGTTGAACGGTACACGATAATAATCAAATACTGCGAAATAATATTTGGTTTATTGTAGTTAAGAAAAATGTCATATATGAAGGTGCACAATACTATAATAATTTACCATCCTATATAAAAAATGTAAGCTCTTCCAACGGTTTTAAATCTTAACCATCAAACTACATAATTGAAACCCACTAACTAAACTAACAATATTACCAGTTGAGAAGAAAACCGTTGAACTTTTAACCTATGTAATTTACTAATAAAATAATTTGAAGACTGTTTGTATTGTATAAGTGACCGTTATATACTATAAGTTTATTACATTATGTTGACTTATGTTCTCATATAAGTGGCTATTTTGTCTTTTTGAGAATAAATAAAAATTTATACTTACCTAAGTGATAGAAATGTAGGTGATATTGATAAAAACCTAACCTAAAACCATATAGATATTTTTTAAGTATGAACTTTGGTCATAATTTTTAAAAGAATAAATTTATGGAAACGTCAAACATAACATCAGCATTCTGCAATATTGTGTAGGTATGTGCAAAATCGAACGGTATGTGAAAATACGGAAATTTCGCTGTCGTGATAATGTAAATGCAGCAGTTGATGATTAAAACATAATTTATTGTGTTTGAATAGGACATACCATTTTTGTAGCTTTTTAATGTCAAGAGAACCAAATAACGGTGGTTACCACATATATTGCCATTTTGTAACAATTCCCACACCTAGTGTGATGATTTCAAACTAAGTGACTCAAATTTTTAAATTTAAAAAATGTGTCTTATAAGTTAGGTACAATTCAGGTAGTACCATTGACGCATAATTATCAAGTACCTATTGCTTGTTGCTTTACAAAATGTAAACAAAGTTATTATTGTAAATACGAATAAGTAATCGAATATAATAATATTTTCCAACAATAGTTGAAGAGTCATACGAAGTTCAATACTAGGACTAGAAGTAAAGTATTCTATACTGAGTCAGATTTAGACTGGAGAGGTGAAATGACAAAACAACAAAAATTAAACTCGGCTGAATCACGGCCATGAGTCATGAGATCACCGAGGTAGAACTATCTCTGCAGTGTTTGACAAGTGATTAACAAATCGACAGACGAGTTGTTAGCACAGCCGTTAATTTGGTCTCCAACAAACAAGTAATTAGCGGTGTAGTACTAGGTAACGAGATGTACCTAGAGGTTGTTTAAGGCAATCGATTCCTGGAATGGTTTATTTATACAGCATATTTCGTTTGACTCCTCTTGAACTATGCAAGGAAATTAGTTTGTTTTATTTTAGGAATCTATGCCAAAAATACCCATCATACGAGGTAGGTGAGGTGATTATTTCGTCTTGGATTTGGTACTTGAATACATTTTATATAGTATAATAATATTTTGTAAATAAAATGTTATACTTGAGTGATTATTGCTGTTACGGTACTTATGGTAACAGGTATATCGTTGGTTATAGAAATTTTAGGCGTACCTAGGTAATAAAAGATCTAGTTATATGGAAAATTATGTTTTAACCGCGGATGCTTAGATCAGTTAAGTAGTTCATTAAATTGAGATCAGATAAAAAACCCGAACGTAACACTGCAGCGTCTGTTCGGTGGAGAACAGCAGTAATAAAAAGAAGTTTTACTAATTTATTTATCCGCGTTCCACTAACTCGCGTTTAAAATATTACGCATTATAGGTCGTCCGAATGCACCAAACGTCCCTATTATGTTATCCACTCCAGACAGGCGGCACTCAAAGAGGAAGAATAAAATAAAAAGTAAGACAGAAAAAAGCAAATGAATTAAAATAACATAATCATTTACGACTTAAGACGGTGAAAGCAAGCGGGGTTCCCCTCGACAAACGAAACTTTCTTTCAAGTCTGTGTGTACCTGTTCCCGATTTTCAAGTGGATGAATTATATCCCGAGGGAGAGTAGGGGAGATTACCGAACACGGAGGTTATTTCTAATGAAGACGTGCTCGAGTTTTATTTTTAATGCCTCAGAGGTGATATCATTTTCACCTGCATTTGGAATTACAAAAAACTGACTTAAATTTTTAAACATATAAACTTCATCGTTATCGTTTATGGGACCAATAGGTAACGGTTTTTTTTTTATAAACTTTTGGGTCCGTTTCAGGTATAAAATATAAGATGTTTTGAAAAGTAGTTATGAGTTTGGTGATAATAAAATAATAAAAAAGTAAGTACAAAAATATATACAACAAAGGCGAAATATACTAAAATGCAAATTAAAACAAAAAGAAAGGAAGCTTACTTAAGGCCGCGAGCCGCCTGGCCGAGGTGGTAGACGTAGGGACCTGCTTACTCCTCATGTCCGCAAGCCAACCGGCCGCCAAGCATTCGTACCAACCGCCAACTCCCATTAACGAGCTCTGCACTTTCATCGAGCGACACCTCTGTTCTCACACGTCACTGACCGCGACCACGGGCTATCTAATATCGCGGTAAGCACTTCGCGGCGGAGTCGAAATCGCATCTACGTCGTACTACACCGAGATTTCACAGCCTCCGCTGACGTCAGCGGTAAAAGTCCTAGTTTCGGTATCAGGGGGGGCACGTGTACTGCGGGCCGTCGGCGGCGCGCTACTCACATCGACAGGCGCCCCACACGTTGGCCAGGCTCCACAGGCGGTACGAGTAGCTGTCACCATAGCACCCGAACATGCTCTCATCGGTTCTCGCGACCATGGCCCGCGCGCGCGGACTAACGTGCTTCTTGCGGCGCGGCGCGCGGTGGAATGAGCCGGCGGCCCGCCTCTCGCCCCGCCCTGCGCGCCCGCGCCCTCCGCTCCTCGCGCCGCTCACCCCGCTCACCTCCCGCGACCTCCCCCCACCTATACTTAATTAGTAGAACCGACTGCGACTGCTGAGCCGTGTCTCACCACGACTATAATAAGTTAATAATGATACACCGAAGATATTATAACACCTTCACAATTTAATCACCCTTGTCTTTTACAAGCCACACGCGGCTCTGCCTTTGCGTTGTTTATTTACATGCTCTACGCTCCACCTTCTCGTTAGTAATCTACCTGTCTCTATCTAACGACAACCTTACCTAACAAATATAACTTTGCAAGTACGAATATAATATGATGTAAGTACTTTGAAGTGTTTAAATTCTGACTTGCAGCAGTTCCTTCAAACCTAACATTAATAACAAACATACCTATTCATTTATTAAGTTAAGATATTTTACATTAATAAAGAATTACAAAATTACTTTTAACATTTTGTCCATTCGATCCAAACCTCTTCAAACTTTTGATAAAACTCAAATTGCGAAGGTGGGACTATTGCACTTGTAGTTCAGCTTTCGATCACTAGATGGCGTTAGGAGTTGCACCGGGCTTTCATGTTGCTCCAAACGAGTAACTGCTCGGTACGGAAATTGTTGTTGTGTAAATATTCACATATTATTATGTTGTTGAAAGTTTTTGGTCTAACATTGTTAACAATAAAAAAAATCTTATGATACGGTATTTTGTTTAACTGAATAACGGCGGCGCTGATTTTGCTATTTTGTTTAAAATAGATACCTTTTATTACGATGAAAGAAAATGAGCTAATGGTTGAACGATCGGCTACTAGGCGATAGACTAATATTCAATTTGTTATTTTAAACTAATAGACGAACTCTTAATGATTTGTTTTCAGTAACAACATGTGGTAGGTAAGTTTTCGACATATTCTTTAGACTAATATTAGAGGCGATTCAATGATGATACTCAATAATAATTAATGTTGGCAATATCTTTGTTTTGCTCTAAATTTTATCTATTTTGTTGACGTTATTTCTGTCTTATAAAGTTCTTTATTTGTTGAGCGTTTGAGTTCAAGATTTTTTTACTATCTGGGAGATTTTTCCATTGTCCTAACCATTAAAAGTGTTTGATTTTTTTGCTTTGCGCTTTACTGAATTTGCGTTAAAAAGTAACTAAAATCGAGAATATACCTAAATATCTCTGAAAAACGGAAATCCAACAGTTGTGAGTTGAGCGATGACTGACAAATACCTACTTGCACTGACTGGAAAAGTCCACTCAAATATGTGTGGTTCTTTCCTCAAAAGACAGAGAACACCTGACATTAACCTACCTAGGTACTTATGTGATCCATGTAAGTTAATGTTGGAGGAGAGGAAACCATGAAGGAAGTTTGAAAGAAGCATGAGATTGAATCCAAACAACGCAGTACAGTTTACTCAATTTCTTTCGCATTATATCATTTCATCCTCTATTAGAACGTCAACCTGAATGAGGTAACTAGCTATTATTTTGTTACTATTGACTGATTAAAAATAGTGTCCGTAGAATACTTAGCACGTTCTTCTCCATAGATATCTACCTACGTATTGCAACTATGGTATGCGCCAGACAAAAGAAGAATAACGGTCATTGACCCACCTACATTTATTGACACACTTAATTTAAAAACAGAAATAATGACATAAAGCTGTCCTGAATCGACATCTATTGTGAATTGTGATCCTTACAGTTCTAGTAATGAAAAACGATTCATAATTTATACTGTCCGGGGGTACCTACGAAGAGATATTAAAGAAAGGTCAATGACCGTTATTCTTCATTTATCTGGCGCATACTATAGCTTCATCTTCATGACAGTAAATGGTTTATTTGAAACAACTGCTTAGATTTGAGTTTGATAAATGAAAGTTGAAATTGAACTGCATTCTAGTCTAGCGCTATGCTCATTGCTCACCGTGTGGTCTCACTTCTATAAATACTTACCTACTCATAAATTGGCGAAATGTGGGTACACCTCTCCTCAAACCCATCGAGGAATGCATGCGTGATGTTATGTTATCTATCATAATTATTGTCTAGCAGGTATCGTGAATTTAATCGAAAATTTCTAGGTTTATAGTCTACTAATCTACATTGTCTTTTCAGTATCTATGGTACATCTTTTTTTTTAGTTATAGCTACCCTTATAAAAAGCCTTACGATCCTACGTAAAAAGAAACCAACTTCTGACCAATAAATGAACTCTGAACTCCTAATGGATATTGCATAATATCTTGTTTTCTAGTAGGTAGGTATCTATATCTAGGCTAGAGCTCATTACTGAGTCCTATCATAGTTATGAACAATGGCAACAGAATGGCGGTAAACTAACACTACCATCATAATTTTACCTCCGACTGGAAAAGCATTACTATCTTAAATAGAGGCTTTATTTCAACCTATGTAAGGTGGTTGTTGCTTGCAAGATGTTTGTTTACTGCCCTCTTAATTTACCTTTGCATCAAAAACAAAAGGTACTTAAACTTAAGAGTTTAAGGTTTGGTGCATAAGATATAAAATTGTGTAGCAGCAAAGTATTGTGTAACGTAGACAATAGTACCTTGTACTCCACGTGTGCGACACGTGCGCGCGCGCCGCCACAATGCCACACCTACAGCTTTGTGCGAGACGCTTTGTTTTATGGATGCTATAAACTTGCTTTACATTGCATTCAAATGACTTGTTTGCTCTTTGTGATGGCGGCACATGGGTTGACATCGAGGCTGTAGTCGTCGCATACGGTACTTCTGCTTATCAGGCTAGCCTGATAAGCAGAAGTACCTAGATACTTCTCTTGGTATTAATATATCAATAATGAGATAGGTACCTACGTATAACGTTAAAGTTAAGCGTTAAAGTCATAAAAACGCCGATCGATAACATGGTATCTAAGGTTCACCAATTTAATGTACATAGGTAAGTACATTGAATCTCAGCATTTGAATCAGTACCTTTACCTAGTACCTACCTATATTTAATTGCTGTTAGAAGCTCTCACCTTCCTGCTAGAAAGTGCGTTTATCCATTTTAAACTTTAGTTTTAACAATGAGTTAAAAAAAAACAGAAAGAAAGAACAAAAAAGTTAAAAGTTAACAATTTCTAGACCAAGTAGATACCGGAAGTTAGGTTACCGAATATGTATCTAAATGTAAATGGTAGAAATATTCTAATTAGCGTACTATGTTACTTTTTATACTTACCGGTAAACTAAGGGTTTAGTAAAGAAGGTATAGGAATTGATCATAGAGTAGATCAGCATGACATACGCTTTACCTAAGTCATAACGTATGACACCTACTTATTAACGCTTGTCGCTTATCCTTTGTTTGATAAATAGTTTTACAAGCTCAACGGCAAGTGCTAATGTCCCGTAGATGGAGCTAAACAATTGCACATAATGAAGCTTAATTAAACAATCAACCCGCGTTGTTTGTCGCGTGAATTCATACGCGTGGAGTTAACCTGCGTGAGGTTTAATAAAGTCAGCGCATAAAAGGTGAATAGTGGCTGCTTACAATAGAGCTGCGTCGATGCACGTGTGCTGTGCCCTATACACACGGCGCGCGGCGGCGGGAACGTGTGGGGCCTCTACGTGTGGTCGCATCTCTACTGCTACAAGTCTACAACAGATCGTACAGAAGACCAACATTACTTAGCCACGTGTTGCAACCACACAAGACTGGGTAAAGCACGATCGAATTGAGAACCTCCTCCTTTTTTGGAAGTCGGTTAAAAAGAGCACGATAGAGACACCCATAAAACGCAAACTGCAATGCAGTTTGCATTTTATGAGTGTCTCCTCATTTCTGTAGAGGTGTGACATATGATCTTATAACCCTGCATAGTTTCATATTGAACCTTCTAAACACAACCTTAGTTTGTCCCAGGCAGTACAACCACTGCGTGTGCGCACTGATAATGTTGTGTTGCACTAATGGGTGCGCTCGAGTGAATTGCTTTTATCAATTTGTTTGCTTTCAATATAAACAAGTTAGTGTAGAGACTTAGTGGATCAACAATAATACTTCTTGTGACCAGTCGTCGTGTTGTGTTATGACTGCCGCTGATGGCGACTTTGATGTGAACAGAAAAATGTTTTACGTATCAGATTGAAACGAAGACCTGATAAATATAATTGAGATAGAGTCAGTGATAAGATGGTTTGCTTTGCTATGAACAAAATAATCGGACTGATTTTTTTGTTCATAGCAAACCGTTTTCAAAACTTAGAAACTGTTGATCGTTGCCAAGAATATTGATGTAATATATCAATAGTTATTATGTTTTCTCACGGCAGTAGGTGCGTCGTGGGAGAGTCGTCGCATCTGGCCACATCTGGCCGCCAGCGGTGTCGCTTGGCACAGGTAATTTTATCGTTTTACAGCTACAACTGCACTGTGACAGCTCTTTATTGTCGCTGTCAAACGAATATCACTTGTTTGTTTATACGCCCATTCATTTACGTGGCGAATGAACTCTAAAGTCTGGTGAAATATTCTATTGTGTACATGTAAAACGTATATTAGACGCACGAGTACATACCGTGTATTGTCTTGCAATATCCTTTTGTTTAGAAGAGTCACTAGGTTTCCAGTAGAGCATGACAGTCAAATGGCATGAATTCTTCTCAGTGCACCAATCAACACACAACCTTACAAAGTCACAACTCTTCATTCATCCATGATACCCACACACATAAAAGGGTACCTAGTTTTTAAATTATCACTTGTCCAATTTCCGTCCTTCTGATGTGACTTTGGATAAGTATAAAAAAACTTTCGTGAGAATCCTCGTTCCCATAACACAAGTTATTTCTTTCCTTGGGTACCAGAATTCAATACAAATACTAACACGATTGTTACTCCCTATGTCTTTGGTCTTGTTGCATATTAGCTATTCGTAAATATTTGATTGCACATGATGTTTAGTTCAACAAACAATTATTATTATTAAATTTTTGTTTTAAAATTATGAACATTTTCGCCGCGAATATTGTCAACCTCTGTGATTATACATATCTTTAATTATAGAACACGTCGTATTTATATGTTAACATAAGCAATATAAGTAGACTGAATAGGTCAACGAGATGATCAAAGCTTTTTGGACTGATCACCGAAATGTAGACATTAGACATGGAATGTTCCAAGACATTTACCGGTTAATACAAGAGTTAGAAAATAACTCGTGGTATGAATTAGGTTCGTAAATGCTACGTTGTCATATTTGTGTGTCGCGGACGTATTGATCGCTGACAATAATTATCAAATTTATTCCAGCAATTTGGCTCCAGCCGGCTGCGGCCACCGCCACACCTATGACATAAAATAGAACCGCTGCGGGTCCACGCGCACTCTACGGCTAACATTATCTATTGATATTTATGTAAATAAGTTTTACATAAAATTATATCCTTATGTACGACTGCTATTATTGTAAAGTGCCTGGATGGCCTAGCTTTGCTCGGTTTTTTTTAAATACGGTTAAAACGACGTTTTCTAAAAATATATCGCCCCCGAAAAACCCAGCTAGATCGATTTATCGCCCCCGAAAAGCCCTGCATACTAAATTTCACGAAAATCGTTGGAGCCGTTTTCGAGATTCATATTATATATGGACAAATATACAAGAATTGCTCGTTTAAAGGTATTAGATTAGCTTTATATCAATGATGATGATGCAGGAACGGTTGGTCTCGCATGTAATATACCTACTATGTAGGTACGCGATCGTCAAGTTTTTAAATATCGCTTTTTAATATTGATAGCCGTCCCAGATCGTTGCACATATGTTGTCCTTATCATTTATCTTCATTTTGGTTATGCTCAGTGCGAGTTTTGTCCAGTACCTACTGCTCTATATTGTTTAAAATATAACTACCTGTACCTCAATCATATTTATAGGGTACCTACCTACTCAGTCTACACGTAAGGGTTAATTAAATAAAAATATCTCGATAAGAAAATAAGAAATTAACATTTTTATTTCTATAAAATTGGCAAGTATTGAAGTCATTTGAAGTAGTAGAACAGTAACGACATCGGATATTGTTGCGTACGGTGGCAGCTGCGGGCCTACTAGTGTTCAGGCTAAATTGCCAGTGTGGCCAGTGTGGTACCGGGGCGGCACGGGCGGCATCGCGATCTGTGTCGATAATGAGCCGATAGCGAACGCGGGATATGTTTCCGATGCCCGCATACGTGCTCACCTATTATTAGTTCCGCCATTGTACAACTTAACGGATTTTTGGATGCTGTGGGAGTTCTGTTTGTTATGTGGGAAATAGTTGTGTAGTCTTTGTTGAAATCAATATTAATTATTGAGCATTCTTAAAGAACTGTTTGGTAATTGATATTTCAAAGATTATTTTAATTGCCCACATTTATGCTATATGTATCTATAGCAATCTATCTTGATAGATCAACGGTAAAAAAGGCTCAAAACGATGTTTCAGTGAGCTACAGACTTCGCCTGCGTGAAACGAAGGTAGGTACCCCTGGGATAAGATCCTATGAACTGATCCAGGACATGGAGTAACCGTATGCCAAGGTGCATCCACAGGTATCCGCTAACACGTGAACATTTAGTAGACAGACCGTTACTTTCATATAACTAATAATATGTTTGATTTAGGAGTTAGGTTTGATTAGTGTTCGTAATTGACAGCATAATACAAGTGTGGTAGATTTCAGATAGGACCACTGTGTGTTACAGCTACTTTTGGTAAGTAGGTACCTATACCTAAGAACCTAACTCAAAAGTTCTTTTAATCAGAATTTCCAAGCGCACAACGGAAAACTTGAAATCTGAAAGGCGTCCAAATACGTCAATCAAAGCTCATCTGTAATGGCATTATATCCCTTTAAAACTATCAGCGAACAGTTTTGAGTGGTGATAAACAAACCGGTTCGGAGTAAAAACACTGTAATCAGCTTACCGAGCGTCCCGAGGTTATCGGCACACGATTCTCTAATCTGGTGAGCGACGTGAGACAAAAACAATGACATATGGAAAGGATATCCACAGATACTAGCGGCCCCTACAGAGAGATAATATCGTTTTTGTGTTAAAAAAAAACTAAAATAATTTATAGTTTTTTGAGTATTGATGATAGAGTAGACATTATATAATTATTGATACGAAGTCTCTGGTTTTAATTCAAGGAATGTTTATTATTGTTGGATCTTTTCAAGTTCTCTCATTTAAAGACTTAATTAACTAAAATTGACTAAGAGCTAACGAAAAAAAAATTATGTTTTCGTTTGAAGTGATAGATCAAAGATTTCGCCAACATCCTTATCTAACATACAACCGTTACTCAGTAGATACAAACTATTGACGCTCAACTCCAGGCGCAAACAGAAGAAATTGCTTTGTATAATGTTCTTCATAGCAATTTTGACTGTATAAGTAGATATAAATAATGTACTGTGTTATGCAGTCCCCAGAACTGTTGTGGACTAATATTGATGCATAATCTAATTGTTTATATTATTATTTCTGTTTTGTATTTTATTTTTATACTGGTGTAACTGTCATGCATTTTAATATCAATGGTAGCCTGTGAACTGTGGGCTACATTATTAATTAAGTTATTGTTATTCCTGTTTGTAATATTATAAAATGTAGCTGTTTGTTGTTCTTTTTTTCAATAAAATAAAAAATAAAAATAAAATCCTATAATTGGGCGGAGTAGGTACACAGTTGGTTAGGTACATCCCTGTGTATCGACAGGTTTAGATACTTATAGGCTCAAGAAAACTAACTGGAAAACTATAATAGTGTTCGCTGATTTGCTGCACATAATTTCCTCTGTCATATTTTATGGTTCTGTGCCACGTGTAAGGCTACGTGCCCATTGTGGCTGTGTGCCGTGTCGCGGGACATATGGCGGCCAGCCGACCCCTGGCCACGCCAGTCACGTCTCGGACCTACCAACAAACGCTAATTGTTCTAACTATTGCCTGCTTTGTCCTAAACAATTACTACTTTAACGTTTCTCCTTACATCACTCTTAAGTATTTGTAATAAAGTTTGAAATGCCTTGAGTGGGTCGTTGAAAAGTTGTCGCAGAAGTCGTCGCCAGATGGTCTGACAGGATGCGTTGTGTTTTGTTAGAAGTGTCAAAGTAATAGCCTTTGTACTTGAGTTGATAATGAGAGGATGCAAAAGCCGTAAATCTGTTATTTGTAAAGTATGAAAAAGATACTTTTAATGAGATAGAAAAGCATTACTGGGAAGACACAATGAGCATATTGAGAAAAATAACAGGAATAATAAGATTATGAAATCCAATGTGCATAAACATTATCGTATTTTTTTGTTACATATTAGCATGTTGAACCCGTTTGTGATACCAAGTAGGTATGGGGTAAGCTTGTAAGAAATGGTTTGAATATTTTTTGAGTAACCTTTTTAGGGTTCCGTAGTCAACGAGGAACCCTTGTAGTTTCGCCATGTCCGACTGTCTATCTGTATGTCTGTCCGCAGTTTAGTTCAGAGACACTTTGCACTAGAAGCTTGGAATTTGACATGGGTATACATAGGATTAATCACGCCGACAAACTGATGAAATAAAATCTTGAATTTTTATTTTGGTTAATGCACAGGGCATTATGTTTGCACGATGTTTTTTTATCGTTCAAAAAAACATCCAACGACACTAGTCGTAGGATAGGTCGTTTAAAAATATTGTGGGTGTGGGAGTAGGTACCATTTTTCCATCCTAAGATCCGTTTGCAAAATATTAAGCTTTAGAGTTCAAATTTTTGTTACAGTCGAGTGTGGGGGACACTGGACTCTGTAATTTGCACTCTAAGCTCTTAAAGCTCTAAAGCCCTCTGGCAAAAATTTTTTTTAAGAAGACGTAAACTAAACTCAAAACTCTTTATTGCATTCATGTGGTACATTTTAGTTGTTACATAATAATATATGTAAGTAAGTTCCAACATCAAACCCGGTTAGAGCACGGCAACATAACAGGTAGAATGGACAAAACAAGCATCAGTTTGTAGGTATACTGTATCATCATCATCATCATCATCATATCAGCCGAAAGACGTCCACTGCTGGACATAGGCCTCCCCCAAGTGTCGCCACAACAACCGGTCCTATGCGTCTCGTATCCATCGGTTACCCGCGACCCTCACCAGATCATCGGTCCACCTTGTGGGAGGCCTTCCAACGCTGCGTCTTCCGGTACGCGGTCGCCACTCCAAAACTTTTCGGCCCCATCGACCATCTGTTCTGCGAGCAATGTGCCCTGCCCACTGCCACTTCAATTTGGCGATCCTTCGGGCTATGTCGGTAACCTTGGTTCTCTTGCGGATATCATCATTCCTGATTCGATCACGCAAGGAAAATCCGAGCATTGCCCTCTCTCTCTCTCTCTCTCTCTCTCTCTCTCTTTTTAGACTAATCCAATTGAACAGCACCCGTCTAATTAATCAGCACATTATGTTTGATGTTTATGACGATATTGATTATTACATATTCTTATATTAGGTCTTTACCTATGAAATTGCCGTTCTGCAGTACTGGCCATTTCAAATCAAAATAATTTTTGTTTGGCTAAGAATTCTAATTTCAAATTATTTTATTTTAAAAACATGTTTTTTTTTTCCAAAAGTAGTCATTTGTTTATTGATTAGTGTTACATTTTCATCGCATTTCAATCGTTTTCGTCATCATGGATACGTTAAAAATTCGAGTAATTATGGAATATGAGTACTGTCGTGGCAGCAACGCGGCACAAACGGCACGCAACATCAACGACGTTTACGGAGCTAACACTACAAACCAACGCACCACCTGTTATTGGTTTGCTCGCTTCCGTTCTGGAAATTTCGACCTGAAAAATGAACCTGGCGGTCGTCCGAAGACTTTGGTCGACAATGACGAATTAAAGGCGATTGTGGAAGCTGATGATACACAATCTACGGCTGAATTAGCAGCAGCTTTCGACGTTAGCGTCAAAACAATATTGGTCCATTTGCGTCAAATTGGCAGGGTAAAAAAGCTTGACAAATGGGTGCCCCACGAACTCAATGATCGCCAGCTCGAAGTACGCGTCGAGACGTGCCTTGCACTGCTCAACAGACACACAAATGAAGGAATTTTGAACCGCATTGTTACCTGCGATGAAAAATGGATTCTGTTTGATAACCGCAAGCGCTCAGCAAGTTGGTTGGATCCTGGTTCAGCACCTAAACAATGCCCTAAACGAAAACTTACCCCTAAAAAAGTGATGGTCACTGTTTAGTGGTCTAGCGCCGGTGTGATTCATCACAGCTTCTTACCAAACGGGGTGAGCATTACTGTAGATGTGTACTGTGAAGAACTGAACACAATGATGGAGAAGCTGGCACATCTCCAACCAGCATTGGTCAATCGCTCGTCTCCGCTGCTCCTGCTCGACAACGCGCGACCTCATACTGCACAGCAGACGGTCTCCAAGTTGCAAGAACTGGGGTTGGAAGCTCTCCGTCATCCGCCCTACTCACCAGACCTTGCGCCTACAAACTACTACTTTTTCCAGAATTTGGATAACTTCTTGGCGGGAAAAAAATTCAATACCCGAGAGGTATTTACCGATGGTTAGCGGGACGGTAATTTAATTTTTAAATTTTTAATTTTATGATAATTTCGAGAAAAGCAATTGGCAGGAAACTGAGATTGTAACCAGGAAATTGAACAAAAAAAAAAAAGCAAAAATCAACAACATCTACGTTTATCATCATCAACGTTAATTTAATTTACAAATAAACATCTTCTCAGTGATGGTTTTAAATTTTTCAGGATCTTGTTATCAAGTTCCTGAGATTAAAAAAAATATAAAACTGTTACGAAAAGAAAATAACTTTAATTTTGGAAGTCAGTGTTTTTGGTTGTTTCATTGTAATTTAACATCGACTTCCGATATTAAAGTTATTCAAAGAAATTAGGTAGTTTGTAAGAAAAAAATCATGATATTTAAGCTAGGACACCGATACTTCCAGTTTGTAGAACTACCTAAATATAATCACTTTTAGAAATCCGTTTGACGATTTTTTTTTGTGTTTGATTTAGCGGGCCATCTGACTGACTGTTTTGACCATCTCTCCTTTTTACCCCGTTGCCCATGAATTGGCAGCTTTAAAACTTTAGCTGGGTAGTAAATGACAAGTGCTCAATCAGCAGCGAAAACGAAAGTCATAGTAACGGAAATAGTTTGTAAATGAATGGTATAAAAACTTCTTTATACGCCACTAATACTGATAGGGAATTAAGGCCTTATACCGAGGTGAAAGATCTCTGAGGAAAAACGCATACTCAGAGCTTGGCGTTTATGAAGAAATAAAGAAAACATCCAGCAGGGGTTTATGTGATTATTTCGTTCCTCCTTATAACAATCATCAGGATGCTCTATTGAATTGAATTTACAATCACGTGAAGGAAAGCCATACATTTATCAACATACCTACGCGTCGTTAATAGGTGATGTCGTGTTCGACGATTTGTAGTCTCCTATCCGTATTGGATTTATCTGTTTGTTTGAATACTCAGCCAAAACGTGTGAGCATAATGATCGGATATCACATATAAATGAAGTATTTTCACATTAACAAGTGGCCGGGTGATGTATCGAGGCGGCGCGGCGGCGGCGCGGGCGCGGCGCGGCGCCGACCAGTGGTCGCGCGCTTGGCAGCAGTTCAAACGTCGCACCGAGTCACGCTGTAATTTGCGCCTTCTCACCTTACCTACACTTCCGATATTCATTATCTTTTTTCGAACTCTGTTTTCACTAAATACGAGTATATTTAATATTAATAATGAGTTTTTATTGGATTAAATTATTTCCTTATCTAAAAATTTAAAAGCTACTAAAAATTTTACGCTTTTTCTAAGTACCTAGGTATTAAAGGCGTTTTCAAGAAGTAAACCCGCTAGATTACAGACGTGAATTACGTGAAGTAAGTAGTTCGGTACCTGAGTATGACGTCTCTTAGTGCTGCGCGCATGAATTATAATCAAATGGCAGGCGAGTCTTTGTTTCACATTACACATTAGTGTTAGTAGTACTGTAAGTAATCCCCCTAATTTAACGTCGCAATATTTTTGCCGACGCTAATTTAATATAACATTATTCTCACATCAGAGCGCACAATAGCTCTGCGAAAGTTTTATGCGTCTCCATTGTTCGGAGTGGTTTACAACTCGTAAAAAGCGACGTCCCCCACTAACTATTGTTATTATTTGTTAATTAATTATAAAGTGCGGCTCCGCGCCCCCGCTGTGACGCGGCTGAAATCATCGCGGTACACCAACATGTAACATAGCCTAGATACTTATCGCAAATTAATTTACTGATTAATGTTATTAACCTGTTTCCTATTTACTTAAATTATTCTAAAAGGGGGAACTCCCGAAATATATTTAAACTTTGTTTTTCTCTACTAATCTAAAACTAAATATCAGAATTTTAATCAGGAAGCTTTATGTTATTGTTAGTTATTTTTAGTTAGTATGTGCAACGAGGAAGGAAACCGGAACGTGTACCTACTACCTACAATCTACATACCTACGATACGATTCACTAGAGGAAATAGGTTAGAGGTGGCGATAGCACATTGTTTCCTGCAGGTGAGTAATCTATATGTCAATCCAGTGCAGGACAGCCGGATATAAAATACATACAAAATAAATGTACGCAGGTGGACACAATTATCCGATTGGTACCTATACTTTATTTTCTCTGAATCTTAAAAGAATTTAAATGTTTGTCTGAGTAGGAAAGTATAATTCTTTTCCTGCCATTATCAAAAACATTACGTAAATGTAGGTAATTATTATAGAAAAGATAATAATAGTAGATTATGCGCCCAGGGGATAAAGCAGTGTCTTATGTCACGGGCGTCATATTGAATCCCGAACGCAATGAAGGATTCGGGAGTTACAAGAATCATAAATGCAGCGAAGGATTCAAGGTAGCCCAAGGCAAAGACATTTTTATCCCCGAGGAGGGTACTCTACTTTTCACACTTACTGTGAGAAAATAAGAAGCCATAGTACTGAAATCAAAGTAGGTATTCAATTAATTTACAAGCAGTATAAATATTTAGAACTAGGTACATAATATAATATGTTACGACTAATAGCCGAACTGCGGCTACACCTAGTTTTAGCCGGCTACAACTAGCCGGCCATTGGACACACCGACTCGGTAACCTGTCCTAGTCGGTGTGTCCAATGAGTTAGAAGGGGATTTATCTCTTCGTGGTTATTTTTCTTTAAACCAAAAAAGAAAGTGTGTTAGGTTACAACTAGTTGTAGCCGGGTTGCACCTAGTTATAGCCGGCTAAAACTAGGTGTAGCCGCACTTCCGCTATTAGCCGTAACATATTATTTAGTTCTAAATATTTATACTGCTTGTAAATAAATTTAATACCTACTTTGATTTCAATGGCTTCTTATTTTCTCACAGTAAGTGTGAAAAGTATAGTATCCTCGTCGGGGGTAACATATACCTAGCCGTAACATCTACACTTACAAAAAGTTAAATAGCATAAGGATTTTTGCATCATTCGCGCCTTTTTTGCGTTCCACTCGGTATACCACTTGGCCTCGACCAACTCGATTTTCGAATTTGTTTTTTTTTTGTTACGTTTGTGTCATGTGCCTATCGTTAGCAATCTAATAAAATTGACGAAATTTGGGAAATTTGGAACTAAGGGCTTTATATCAGTTGGTAGAATGGGTTCGGGTGCTTGGCTGTATGCATTTTGAATTTAGAACGTCATAGGAGACGTTCGAGAAAATAGTTTTTAATTAATGAATAGAGTAAATCGACTATGGATGGGTTTTGACCCTTATTCTAATACTTTTACACAATGATCCGTACTTATCAAATTATTCAATATTACCTATGTCACGAAAACACAGTAACAATCTGAAGAAGCAGTCCTTATGGTTCTGTAGAAATTCGAGAATATCATCCAAACGCAGTAAGGGTATCGAGAATATATTTCCTCTTTCTGACACCAGAGGGCGTTGTAAGTATTATATCGCCAATTTATTAGACAGATGAGGTTCCAAATTTAAATCACAATAATTTGACCGGCAGGTTATAATGAAACCCAGTACAACATAATTGCCCGGCTTTGCCCTCGGCCAATAATTACTCACTTTTGGGTTAGGTTTGCATGACATATTATAATTTGACGCTTTCGATCAGGTGGTGTGAAAAATAAGTTAAGTATTCGAATAACGTTATCCAGACAGGAAATTCCAATGATTATCTACTTATTTTTAAATTAAAGAAGGATATTGTCGAGTAAGTAAATACAGTGTTAAAGGATCCGTGTTTTAAAGACTTTCACTTCTAGTAGGTACCTGTCATACAAAATAAGTAAGTACATACCTAATTGTTTGCAACTACGAATAATAAAAGTCATGCGTAGGCTTGCTCACATCATAGGACCGGCTCCGGATATCTTTGAGCAATGGAAGGTACCAAAAAGTTACGTTTAATAAAGATAAGGGAGTTCAGGATTAGGTACTTATTTAACAACAAAAATCTGGATCAACTTCTATACCTACCTACTACTTATTATAGTTGTAAAAGATTTTTTCTCATATCTCACCCTTAAAAACGGTTGTGAGATGTGCGACAATAAAGCCGGCTGTTGGCACGTGGATGGTCGCCATTCGCAACGCTCCGGGTGCTCCGAGGCCGCCCGGGCAGAGGCTCCACTCCGGCCGTGCAGACGCCTAACTGCCAGTTTTTCTCGAAAGCACCCATCGAGGTACGCAATTACAAGGAACGCTTTACATCTTCCGCGACGCCGTATTGTGGAATAATCTTCAGCAATTGTTGCGCGATCGTTGTTGGATATCTTTGTGTAGAGTACTTACTACTTACTTTTCTCTAACCTGAGGTAACGAGATGTATGTTATTAGATGATATACATCTATTAAGTAGGTGCTCGTATAATACATAAATCAATACATTATACCACTAAGTGCCTAACGGTAACGTTTTTCCGTAAATGATAAGTAGGATAGTGAGGGATGAACGATCAGATCCCTTTTTTAGAGCATCATACACCTACTCATAAGTTGACTTCAGCTTAGCTGGTTTCAGTAGGTACCTACCTACTTACTTCGGAAGAATATATTCAGCACTTTTCATAGATTTGTCATCTGTGAAAAGTGCTGAATATATTTAAATTTATGCCTAAAATTTTCCTGCTGTAAACGTCAGACTTGCGGCAACCGGTTGCCGATTGCCTCTTATATTGTCCGTATGTCATGGTGAGGCGTGCGGCGCGTTGGCGCGACTCGCTTCCGGTGCAATAAAAACAATGCGCCGATGCGAACCTTTATTGCGGCAGGTTTCCGGCAGCGCCCGCGCCGCTTCAGGCCGCTTGTCGCCCCGCAGTAATTATGATGTCACTTGCCAATTGCCGCCGCGACCTTTTATTTTGTCACTCGGGATGATTTTAGAGAACCGAACTAATATAAAACACGATACCCCACCCGGTATCGTGTTTGTATATTAGTTCAGTGTAGGCACCTACTATTAGATTTCTGTTTTTTTTTGTCGGTAGGTAAGTAACTGTTTATTGACTCTAAATAGTCACTCTAGGTACATAATAATATGTACCTACCTAAGGTACATATTGAGTGACAACATACACAAGTAAGGATTTCAATGTCAAACTTGATTAGGTACCTATTATAAGTTACTGAGATAGTCTGTCCGGGATTCTTTAGCTTTACAGCTGTTCACTTGTTTTATTGATGACTATTGCACAGAATTGTGTGACACGTGGTGTGCTACCTCAAATGAAAGGTTTTTTTCATAGAGAAACAAGTCATCTTAAGAAAAATAATGGATACTTTCTTCGCTGTCTACAATTTAACTGCCTACTAAGCAAGGAATAAAATGTAACGCTAATCTATTTTAGTTTTATAATACAGTTATCATTCGTCGAGCGACATCCATTAAGTTTAAAGTTTATGAACGCGGTGACATATAAAAATACTATTAAAACAACGTTCTATTCGTGTCATAAACGTTTTCACGTATATTGTAATTTCTTAAGTTTAGTGCAGTCCATAGGGATGTGAGGCACGATCATGTAAATAGGTAGTAATAGTGTTTTTTATAGGTGGGTTAATGTCGGTGAGCATATAAACAGATATATTATGTTATAGTTAACGCTCGGGCTGAGCGGTATGCGAGCGGCGCGGTGAGCGGTGGAGTGCTGAGCGCTGGAGGCTCGCCAACTGTGCCGAAGGTGGAAGCCGAGCGTCTTGCCGCTGTACATAAGTATGCCTTGATATACTGTGATTTCTGTTGTGTATGCTGTTTTCAAAAAAATATTTTGAAAAGATATTTAGATAATATGTGATCGAAAGATAACTCTTTTTTTGAAAACAGCATATAAAATCCACGACGAAAATCTTACAAAATTAACAAATTACAATAAACGTTTAAACGTATTGAACCTAAGTAGGTAAGTAACTATACTTATTTTGTTAATAGATTTTCGTAGTGGATTTTCGGAAACAGCATTTAATTTTATGTGTAATATAATAATCACAAAAAAATTAAATGCTATTTCCGATTTAGAACAGTTATTTAAAAAAAAACATAGGTAAGTAGGTACTTATTGCGAATACTTGCCTACCTAGCTTTATTGCAGAAAATAATACTAGCTACTCTACATTCAAAAGATTATTATGCATTCAGTAGGTACTTATTTGGCATAAGTACGGTCAGCACCAAAAGTCGATGTACAGAATTTTTCCCGTGACTCAAGTTATAAAGCGCAGGGTTTTTCCTAACCTACGGTGCACTTTGGTCACTAAATAAACAACAAAAGTCGAAACTCAAGATTTGCCCACAAACGCAGTAAGAAAAACCCTGCGCTTTATAACTTGAGTCACGGGAAAAATTCTGTACATCGACTTTTGGTGCTGACCGTACCTACTGAATGCATAAAAATAATCTTTTTTGAATGTTGTCTATTATATAACATTTCCAATGTAGGTAGGCACCTAGATAGAAATTGTAGGAAATCACGTTGCACCTACAAACCTTTATTTATATTACTATATAAGCAATAACTCGTTACCATAACATGTACATGGGTATAAATAACATATTTGTTTAGTAATCTGAAAAGAAATAGGTAGGTAACATCTGAAACCAACTCCTCAGAGGTCACAGTCTCTTGAAGTCCAGAAATCTTAGCCAGATTGGTCATAGAGGACTATGCAAAATACTGTCTGAGAGAGATGGTCTTTTTATTTAAGGAAATAACAGTAGTTAAGTACCTAGTTAGTTTCCATCTAAAACTAAATTCTATCAATACTTTATAAAATTAATCTACTGTTTAATGCAAGTTATGTCAACATAAGTAAGCGTACGTTGGTCCTTTACAACACGAGTCCCGACTGAGAGTCACACATTACCGGTGCATGGTGTCGGCCCACTTCGCGCACACTATCAAGTGGAACAAAGAGCAATCAATCAAGTTATCTCATCTTCCTAGAATACGGCGATGTGATCGACAACACGTGAACGTTGCGTATCCGCGCGATCCTTCACCTCCGCCCCGCTATCGCGCAGATAATACTCACAAATAGGGTACCGATTGACGTCAGCGCCTTACACCGCGGCGAGGTAACACGCTATCGCGCGACCCGCGACCCGCGTATCGCGCTAGAGGCCTGTTCACCTAGCCGCGCGAACAGCCCCGGCCCCGTTTCGACAAGGCTCCATTAAATACGACGCAGTACGAGGCGTTAACCTTACAGTTTTGACGTTTGTTGTTGTTATAATCGTGTTTCAGTGCTATCGCGGGCCGCGCGGGTCAGCCTGTGTGCAGGAAGTGGATCAGGCGTCATACCTATGTGTTTACGATGGAGATGTTCTCTCGCTGATGTCGATGTGGTTCACTGATTTACGTACCTAATGATTAGAGATGGAACTTAATTAGTTATTAATAAATCAATAAGGAGAGGATGTCTTCTATATGGCGTCTCTACATAACGAACAAAGAAGATTGGTTAGACATGATTGTTTAGATACGTTTCTTAATTTAAAGTCTCATGTATGTGGGTTTTTTTTGACAGCTGTATGTTAGACATGTGTTACAGTGTTGTATACTTTCCTTTTATCTTTAATTGGCATGTTTTTGTTTCTCATAACTTCGCTTAGAGACCAGAATCTTTTCCACGTGTTAGCGATTCTTCTGTCAATTTCTTTATGCATAGTGTCCCGTGTGGTTATTAGCTATCCTAGGCATATAATTATACTCATCTACATTATTCTATTTTCTCCATGTTTACAATGATGATATTATGTCTGTGAAACACTAGCCATAATTTTGGCTTTTGTTGTGTTCATTGTAAGTCCTGCTTTTATGCTTGTAAGTACTGCTTTTATGCTGTAGCATATTTTGCTCTAGCTGTTTTGGGCATTCTAAGATCAGAATCAGATCGTCTGAGAAACGTAAGTGATTCAACTTTTCGCCGTTTATATTGAGTCCGTTTTTAATCCAATCTAGGTTTTTGAAAATCATCTCTAAGGCTGCCGAGAACAGCTTAGGTGAAATTGGGTCTCCCTGTCGCACGCCTCTTTCTATAGAGAACTCCTCTCCCGAATCTAAAGATGTAGGTAAATAAAGTATATAAAGCACTTAAATGGAGATGCTGAGAGAGGAAAAGAGAAATGGACAAGAACAATATCAGAGTAGTGCCCCAGGGATGGCAAAAGGAGTAAAGGTTGACAAATGAAACGATGAAAAGACGACCTCAAAAGAATTCCGCCGGTCCAGAATGGATAAGAATTGCGAGAGACAGATAAGTGGAAATCTTTGGAGGAGGCCTTTGTCGAAGGACAAACTGTTGTTTAAAAAACCGATCGGCAGTAACAAAATATGTGTGTAGTGTAATGTAATCATTGCAAAATAACAATAAAGGCTTATTTTATTGGAGTCGGCTTCAAGTCAAACCGGATTCAGCTGAATACCAGTATTTTACGTGGAGCGGCTGCCTACCAGACCTTCACAACCCAGTGAATGGGTAAAACAGTACTTCTCGGAAAGACTGGAGTCAGATTTCCTGGCTTCTGATTAAAATCTAACTGCCAAAGATCTACAAATGACTGCCGGGACAAACGGCTTAACGTGCTTCCAAGGCTCGAAGGAGTCTCAGTATATTAAGATGGTAACTCATCCACAGACTGACGTCGGCAAGCGTTGCTTAACCTTGAAGATCGATCCGTGTGACCTTATTGTGCAGAACCTTACAAATGAATTTGAAAACTTGAAACTTAAAACTTGAACTTTAAAAAAGGAATCTGGAGTTTTATGTGGTACGAACTTTTTATCGACAGAAATTGTAATTTTACGTGAGCCGGTAGTTGTAAAATCACAATTTATTTTTAACTTTAAAGTTGCAATAATAATAAACTAATAAGATCGGTATATTGTTGTAATAGGTAGTAGGAATATTTATCATTTATTACATTCTGTTTGTACGTATGAGCTCTGTGGCTTATCTGGGGGTTTTACCAATACTGTGTGTTGTTTATACAATAAAATTGTGTAATTATTCTAATTCCAAGTGATTAAATGAACAAGGTATATTATAATAAATGAATTGTCACACAGCCATAAAGGTTTAACATTTTATATAGTTGATCCAAAATCCAATTATGTAACTATGTTAAAGATTATATTACATTCTGGGAGTGACCGAAGAGGGTTATGTAGGTAATAGGTATGGTTATCAGGGAGTGTAAGGAAATACTTATTGAATTTCAAAACACTGGTATTGTAATTTGTTGATCTAATTGTGTATCAACGCACAGTCGCATCAACTGGGACTAGGAACATGATATGTTGCTCAAGGCTTCCTTTTGTGATGTAGGATGTACAGTTCTCGTCAAATAACTGTGCCCCTCTGAAGTTAGCCATTTGCAAAAATAGTGCAGGTGCAGTCACCTCTTGCGCATGCGCAGTTGCAGTTTGTTCGTAATTTTGACTACTACGCAGCCACTCGTAGCCAACTTCAGAGGGGCAAAGTTATTTGACGAGAACTGTAGGTGAGCACTCCGCAGAGATTTTCGGAAATTCAACCCCTAAGGTGAAAAGGGTATTTTTTTTTTGCATATACCTAAGTACTAAATCTGCGCTGTCGAAGTGCTATCATCTCATCAAATAATGACTAAAATGTTACAATTTCCATATTTTGTACGTAATTGGGTTTTCATGTAAATTACCTACGTGGGTAGGTACCTAACAACGTGCTATTGCAGCTTATCGAAGGACTTTCAACAAAAATATCATTGACTCGTACGTAGTCGGCTATCGCCCACGCATGTTACAGAGACCTATTTTCCTCAACCGACTGCGAATCTGCGTAGATAGGTACTTGATAAGTTCATGACCTGGATGCTCGTTGTTTGCTTCATTTCTTCAGTAATTAGGAATATATCACGCGATGGGAGATTCAATACGTAGGTAAGTAAACCAAATAGTTTTTGATTACCAAATAGTTATTCATTGAGCTGAATCCGCTTTGACCGGAGGCCGACCCGTTGATTATGATGATGAACTGACCAATTGATTATTCTTTCAATACCCAAGAGACAAGTTCACGTAGAAGTCTCACGGAGAGTAGGTATCTACTTAGTTAGGTAATTTAAATATCTAAAAACGGGGTGAATAGGAATCGAAACGAAACTTTGAAGGGGATATTTACGTTATTTAAATCTTGTTTGCATCATTTACGATCTCCAATTTTACGATTTTTTTATGATAGATGATAGATATTATAGGTGAAAAACCTTATCAAAGTTTTGTTTCTATTCACCCCTCCGTTCCTATTAACCCCGTTTGAATTATAATCGTGCAGGTAGGAGAGTACAGTATCACGTATTCACAAAGGTAATTAATTACTCAACAGGTATTTACGGTATCGAGGCAACAAACATGTTTGTTTATAACACACGTATTTCCCCAGCTCGACCTGTGAGGACACCGACACTGATATCATCGACGCATGGATGTCGTTTCAGTCACCGGGATAACTAAAAAGTTTTAGTTTAAAAGATAAAAAGTCTGAGCCTTAAAGTTCATCTTTTTGTGAACCAACAGATCTCGATATCCGAAAAATGTGTCTATCCCATCCATTGGCGGATCTAAAAAGCTCAAGCCCCCCATATCTTCGGTAATCTACATCCTAAAGAAGTATTTGAAGATTTTACGAAAAGTAATCCAAGCAAGCTTGTAATGAGTTTAGCTATAATGTTTTCTTGTTTTTTTTTTTTTTGTTACCCAGAGCGGGGCAAGCCAAACGATAATCCTGGATCCGCCGCTGATCCCATCCGGATTGCATGGAAGACACTCTTTTTATTTTAGTACTTATAGGTTAAATAATATTAATATACAATTATAAAAGAAAATCGTCCTTTGTTTGGCACATATGTACCTAGGTAATAAATTCTCAAACCTATGATAGCGACATCTTTCTTGTTCGCATTCTTCATACATACTTGTGTGTTGTAAAGGTGCCAAGATAGTTGTGTTCTGTTTTATTTGTTCTATTTTGACGTATTTACAGTTGGTATTACTGATGTCCTTTAAACTAAATAAATATGCTTTTTTAAAAGCCAAGCAAATTTTACAAATGGTTGGTCCGGATTTAAAATAATTATTTGACTAATTTTGTTTTGTTCAATCTACGTAATTCAGATATTCCTACTCGAGTGACGTAGCGACTAATAAAATATATTTATTGGTCATAATTAATTCAGGATTTCTACCGTTTTGTGGCTAAAGCTAAAGTTACATATATAGTCATTCTGACAAAACATAACCCTAGTTATCCCTATGTTAGGCAGTCACCCAAGAGAGAAATATAAATGAGTGTGTCGTTTTGAGAGTTTGTTATTCTTAAAACCTTCGTCGACTAGGTACTCACGTGCACTTTACTTCAGCACGCGCTATTTTAACGTACAGTAATTAATGGAGGATATTACGTCAGTTAATTGGTGTTCCAGTTAAATAAGTTATCAAACAATGCTCTTACTTCACCGCAAATGGTGGGCGTATAAAGATTACTATTCACAAACCGGCTTTGTCATCCGGATTCCGTAGCTGTAGTATCCAAAAAAGCTAATTGAGGCATAGTGTATCAATGTTTTTTTCTTAATAGGTATCTAGATAACCGCCTCTAACACCTTCCTAGTTTCAATAAAATTCATGTAAACACGACCTAGCATCTGTCATACAATCACTAGGAGATTCGGGAGAGTCATCTTTAGGCAGATAAATATGCCTGCTCTAAGTATATTTCCTCCAATCGAACTTAAGGATTTATGAGGAAGATTGGTAATTGAGTCTTTATGCATAGGAAGGTCCCATTGTTAAACACCATTATATATAGGTAATATTAGATGGACAGCAGACCTTACTGTAGGGTAATAAAAAAAGAACTGAAAACTGACTGACTGAAATGCGGCTTCGTTCGCATTAATATAGATTTTCGCCAAAAAAGTAGCCTATAGTCCCATCTATCTCTGTACCAACATAAATCAATATCGGTTCAGCGATTTAGGCGCGCCTCTGCTTGCAACACGTCTGCGACAGTCAGTCAATGAATGCGCAGCTTTACACAATAATTATAATAATTGCTCGGCCGCGTTAGTCGCGCTGTGTAAGTGAAGCGCAAGCGCATAGATTACGTGCGATGGACGCGTTGTGCAACGCACCCGTTATAGATGTGCCGACTGACGGCTGCTCGTCGCGACTTATTGCATCGCTGGCACTCGTGTTTACCTAGTGCGAGACCACGGATCCAGGAGCGTACCTACGTACCCATGCACTATAACCGCACATTCAACGAATACCTACAGGATAAGTCAGTCAGTCATCTCTGCTGCCTAATTCCAATATTTTGGGCTCCAGATGCAGCAGAATACCAGTACCTAAGTATTTTGACTGTTTATGTGACCTTCACAATAGAAATGATTCCTGAGTACAAAAAAACTGTTTCTATTTAGTCCGTCAGTTAGATTATCAAAAAATATTGGACACGTATTTATTGTTTTATGAAATCAATAAAAATAACGAAGATAAAACGCATCAAAGATCAGGAGTACGGGCTTGTGACGTTACATTTGAAGAAGTATACTCAAAGGTGACGTGGCACGAGTTTTCAACTCACTTCGTCTTTAGTTTTGGATTACGCGAAAAAAGAAAAAAAATCCAATATTTTTTTTGTGTCCAATATTTTTGGAAATTTATCTGACGAACCAATTAGATTTTTTTAGTCATCAACTCTAATTAGAATAGAAAGAGGAAAGACGAGATCAAACAATCCATTTCAAGAATCCGGAAAATTGACGGATTTTTTGGGAAATTCGGGAATGCTTATTTTTCGTGAGAGGATTTATTTTTGATGAATTGAACATAAACAGCTTGTATCTTGTATTTCAGAAACGCATTAACAAAACAATAAAGTAAAATTCACGGCCCTAGGTGAACGAAATATGTAGTAGCTTTGTGAAGATAACAAAACTGTAACCGCTCCTCAGTCCGTCCCTGTGCACCACAGTGACAAGCTCTCTATAAACACGTCGCTCTGACAGCTTTATTCAAGCATTCAACTAGTATAAAAAGCTTTTTACGTGAACGCCCCTTATTTTTAGACGAATTTACTGAAACAGGTGCAATGGGCCTCGCCAAGGTATCATAATGTCCGCTCTATAGTACCCGCGGAAGCATGCCTTTCAAATATTCTTCGTTAACATTTACAATATACCTATCATTTAAATAACAGCTCGATTAATGTGGTTTAACGTTGTCTAAATATTCGTTTTGTTTTTGATTTCTTATCGTCCTGCTCAAAATAGTTTATGAATGTGTGCCGTGTTATCATCACGTGACGTGGTGCTTTTTATTAACTAAATGAAACTCCTCAAACATTACGTAGTACTTAACATTTTCTGTAACAAATTGAAGACATGTACCTAGATAGGTATCTACCTATTTCTGGATTAGCTCTGATCGATTTCACACGATTGATACAATATCCTTTGTCCATGTATCGATTTCATGATACTATTATGTATTCAAGTATCAATACTCCGTCTACAAACGCGTACGTAACGTAAATACATAGTATCATATTGACAGATTGTGATTGAACTTCATTCATGTCGTCCAATTATTATCATCTGCTATCGTCGTCACAGCGAATCTTTCGTCTTTATCCGTTGAACCGAATCATTCTAGAACAGTTCTCGTGTAGGTAAACTTATCGAGTTCGGTGTCACGAAAGGTGCTTACTTACGTCAATCCAGTTCAGACTTTGTTCTAATTAGCTGATACAACTTATTTTCTAACAGTTCTGTATCTCATAGCCTAACGATCGGTGAGCCAATCAGCAGTTGGATGGGATCTGTTTATCGGCGCAATAAGGTAAAATTCCCGTCACTAGAGATAGCGCGACGTCCGTCCCGCGTCCGTCCGTCGCTCGCGCGTGTGTGTGCATGAGCGTGTGGCGATGCGGCGTGGCTGTGTGTGCGTTATCCGCCGCACTCATTCATACGACGCGGCGTATCGGTGCGGGCGCGCGGCATATCGGTGCACTTGCGTACGCGCAGTGCTAGCGGCGCCATTCATATATCGGTTCACCATTATTAAAGGGTTTTTGGAAAATATCTTGTAAGTTTATCTTGGTGCAAATGTATTTGTGCATCTAATCTGTCAGTAAACCTTTTAACTTATAAAAACAGCGTCAAGTTTGTCGCAAATAAACTCTTTTCTTTCTTTCTAATAGGTACGTAATATATCCATTTTTTTATTTACGAAGGGGCTTTTCCTGGACCTCGATCACACCTGAAACCTGTATTCCAAAATATTATAAAGCTGAAGAGTTTATTTGTTTGTTTGGTTGAACGCGCTAATCTCAGGAAGCACTGGTTCGAATTGAAAAAATATGTTAGTGTTGGATAGCCTTTTTTATCGAAGAAGGCTATATATCATCACGCTACGACCAATAGAAGCGGAGCACTAATGATAAATGTGACGCAGACGAAGTTGCGCGGCTCAGCATAGTTATTAAAAGGTTTTTTTAGAGAGCTCCTTCATGTTTATGAACACTGAAAGGTTGCCTTAACTCAAAAACTGAACATTTAACTCTCATTGAATATTAGCATTTTCTCTAAGGTGAGCGATGAACAAACTCATGGCTACAGCGCCCCTGGCCCCTGACCGCGCGTATCGTGCTCAGGCGCAGATAACACGACCTGCGCGCGCATGAGTGTGCGTGTGTGTGAGATGCACACGTCGCCCGTACCTCGCACATCATCATTTGTGGCTATTTATAAATTTATAAAATATTATGTGTAATGCAAGCGGAAAAATAACATTTTTTTAGTCATTTGTTTGTTTGTCTTATTGATTTAGTTGGTATCGAAAACGCATGATTGCACTTTGTAGTAATGACGCACTTGAATGTACCTTGTGCCAGCTGCAGCGGGAATAATATCGCAACATCAAAATAATCAGCCCGTTATGATCTTAATATTTTATGTTGAGCTGATGTGATCGCGATGTTTTTGTTTTAATACTTTTCTTTATTTCAATTAATTCTTTTGGTTGGTTAATTGGTTCGTTTTATATTTCTCATGTAATGATTTAGAACCACCCGACTTACTCACGAACAATCTGTTAAGTAAAACAAAACCGCTAGTAATGATTTCTTAAGCGATTTGTAACCAATGCAGCATATTTGTTCAATACCAATGTTCTTTATTTATCGTATCGTCGGTGATGCCGTGACAGTCCCCCGCCTGGCGCGCAGCTCATAGCTTACAGTACTGACAGCACTCGAACGAGACCTTCTCCTCGTTACAATGACGTGCACTGATTAAACAAATAAGTAGCTCGTACGTTACACAATACGCGCTCACTACATATTGTACGCGTGTTCACTCTGTGCGTGCACACTCAGCGATCTTTGGAGAAAATTATGTGAAAGTAGCATTTTCCTACTGTTTAAGAAAATCGAAGCAGAATTTTGATGGCTTCTTGGGAGAAAAATACTTTATTGCTTTAAGTCTAAAAGAAAATAAAATCTTATAAGATTACTAATAAGCAAAAAGAAAACTTTTGGAAAAGAAAATCCAACTGGCATAAAAATCCTAATTTAAAAATACTAAGAAGCAATGATTTTCTTTTACTACAACGAGGAAACAAACATAATACCAACATTTTATAGGAAATCTTTTGATTCATAGAATTTTCAATAATTGTGTAGTCATCCACCACACAAAAGTTCGTGTCGTGTGTATCGGGCCGGCTGTCAGCGAATTCTTCCAATCTGTGTAACGTCTGGTGATTCGCGTTCCACTTATTATCGTACCGTGGGCATTTGCATAAGAATAACAAGGAGGATTATTGATGTCGCCCCCCTCGCCGCGCTCGCCCCGCGCGCCCTCGCCGCCCGATCTCAGCGAAGCGACACATGTGGATACGAGGAAGAGGTTGTTAACAACTCGCTCCAGGCATATGATTGTTATCAATAAGTATTATATTATATTTTTCATAGTTTTAGGTACCATTTCTAGTATTTTTTGGAATCGACAATGCACTTAATTTTGATATCCACCTAGTACCTCTAGCACTGTGTCCCCGATGTACTCGTTTCTATGAAATTAGTTTCTTCTTAGTCTCGATTAAAAGATAAAAATGTGTAAATAAGAAACACACAAGAAGTGCCAGTTGCCTGCATGTGTAACAGTATCGAGCTAGGACCGCTGCCGCTCATGGCGTGCGTCCCGCGCTAATGCTTAATTTTGTTCTCTTTTCATGTTTGCTCTGTATACATTTCGTCTAAAATGGAATAATTTGACGTGAGGCTCCGTCGACGGCGAGGTTCAGTTTACGAGGAGGCTTCGACGGCAGATACCGCCGTCATAAATAACGTACTTATTTATAGGTGCTTATTGTTCGCTATAAATACAGCCTGATCCTGAATAGTGATGCGGATATGAACCATTATAGTAATAGCTCTCGCGAGTATGTCGGTGTGACGTCAGATCCGCTTTAATACTGTTTCAGCAATTTTTGCGCTCCTGTAGGTACATTGCGGTCGGCTGTTTACAAGCTTCATAAATTATAATATTATTGCACGTCAAAATATATGGTTGTAGCCGCAAACCAAACGAGATTGCTGTAGATATTAATAATTATGTTGATGTGGTGAAACGTTCGCAATACAGACAAGTAGGCTATGTCCACACGTAGGCACAGGCACCACCATTCATTGAGTACCTCTGACGTACATACCTTATGATAAATGAGTGTGTTGTCATTAAAACTAAGTTTGTAGCAAATACATTGATCAAAAAATTCATAATTATGCTAAACTAATTCATAGCTGTGCAACCCGTCACCTCGCGACTAGTGTCAATGCTTTGTATAATGACATTACGTGGGTCCAGCATGAACTTGCATCAAAGTTATTTAAGTGAAAAGTTTGTAACTACAGAGCATTAGTAAGTTAAGCCACCTCTCAGCGGCCGGTGCGATTCAATTAACAGCCTCCGTAGCACGTGACAGCTACGAGCTTGCTACGCCGGTGACTACGCGGCTACGCGGCTACGGCGCTACGAGTTACGACTGTGAGCCGCTACGCCGCTACGTGATCGGGAAATACACTGCTCCGATTTACCTTTAAGCGTTTGGAAAATTGGATTTTAGTTACTTTGTTCGGGTTCATTAACTTAATTATTTTTTTTAATTGTTTTCGTTGTGCGTACCTGAAATATAAATGTGTATAATTAATTTGGTTTTACATTTGAAAACGTCTTGTCAGAGATTATACTTCATCATCATTCATCAACGAAACGAATATTATTTTAACGGGAGGAACTAAAACTTTCTCTCATTATCACAACACTGAATTTCAGTTCAAACAAATCAAAACTAAATCAGTGTTTTCGAATCGAACTGCTGCGGCAAGTGCGAGGGGAGGCTGACCCCGATCGCGAACTAAAACTGACCGCTCGAATCAACTCGTCCAAATTAACCTTAAATAAACTGAGGCGGTCGGACGAACGGTTTTGTTCCGTACATTTCCCACGATTAAAATTCCAAATTCCCTTTTTGCCGGCAATTTCCGCAGGAGGTGTGTAGGGTACGGAGGCTCGTCCCTAAATCACGGCGCTCGGGTGCAATTCAGAGCCGAGTTACTTAATTCAATCATGATAACTGCGGTCCCCGGCAGCGCAAGAAATAAATTGACCAATGACCGCTGAGCGAGCCGCCGCCGCCGCCGCCAGGGCTGTCGCGCGCCTGCTGCTGACGCATTGTTAGATATGAGATGCTTCACAGCACACAGACACTTGATTTTTATGGTATCACGATAGATGATACTGATTGGCCTTTCCAGAGCATAGTATGTAGTTAGATTCCTATGGAGAGATCGGCCAAGAAAATCCATAGCCACTTTTTAGTCAAAATTATCATGTCAAAAATGTGGTTGAAAAAGAGACTGACAATAATGTAAAAAGTAATTACCCTCATTATTATGTAGATATGTGATTCCTTAGATTTAGTTCCCTTTTGATCCGAGTTAATCACGCGTACACATTTTTATTTAAATGATTTCAGTTCCTATCCAAGTTTCATTGTACGCAATCTGGGGCAGACAGCACATTGTGTGACGTACATAAGAAATAAATGATTACTGACAATACAATGAGTGCTGAAGTAGCGAATGTTCATGTCTTCGAGTGATTTATGATACTCTGGATATTATTCAATCCTGTGTATTGAATAATATCCCGATATTGTTTACCTTACTTCACATTCAAATGTATTTTCCTGCGAGTCACTTATGGTTCTCGTCGGCGAAGGAAGGAATGTTCAAGAGTTGTCTAATAGCTGGCTCATGAGTAGATCGTTTTATTTGGGTTTATGTTTCGTAAGGTTTTGTTATAGACTGTGTCGGTAAAATCAAAATGAAAGTAATTTTGTGAGGAAGTAGCTGCTGAGGCAGCCCTATTGTAAAAGAAAGGGCTGTAGTACCTGTCGGGCTATTGGGGGCGACCTTGCAGCGGCAGATAACAATTGAGAGTCGCTTGCCGCCGCAAATTCAATATCCAGAGGTGTCGTCGTATCTCCACGAGCACCCTCCTCCCCCGCGCCCAGCTGGCAGCTCGCCCCCTCGCACCCCCGTGCACCTTGTGTTTAGTGTCCACTAGCCCTCTCTGTCCACTGTTAAAGGGGATATAACCACTTAACGAGAAGTGAAGTCTGGCTCGAATTGAATTTCCGAACTACGCCATGCACTAAAATATGTAGATAATTTTAGGTAGGTATAAGCACTCTCGTATTATTTCATCACAAAATAATACATTCCAGTGTGTTTTTGCTGGAACTATAATGATTAAATGTTATTAGAATATTTAAATCAGGAAAACGTGTTTGTTTGGTATCTGCTTATGACTTCAAGAGTTCATTTCAGATAGTCAAAGCGGCAAACTTAGTCACAGAACTATGGACGCACGGGAACCGCTAAAACACAACGTGGTTCAATATGAAATGAAAAGTGACGTCTGCAGAAGTAACGAACGGTCAAACTTGTGGAGCACGTATCGCGCCTTATCGCTTGATAGTGAGATACGTTCGCTCCGACGCTGCGAGATAGCGGCGACGGGTCCGGCGCATATTAAACGACGATTAACCCACCGGCCGCTTGCCTCTGATTTATGCGAACTATTAAAATCTCCGAAGGCACAGAATTAATTGCACTACTTCAGTGTTGGCTGCTTTATTAATTGGGAGCGAGTCGCCTGTTGTTTATGGTCGGTTCCCTTTCCTTGGCCGCCCGGGCGGTGGTCGGCGCCCTTATCGTGACCCGGGCCGCTCCAATTTGTCCACTCACGTTTCTGTTCAGTTTCAATGGCTATTAAGGACCCTACCTCTGCTGCCCAATACGCTAACAATGTACATATGTATGCCCTAGTTTGGGATTATATCAAGCTTCTTTGTTTGGTCCTAGACTAAATAGGTAGGTGTGTAGACTAAATAGACTAAATACCTATGTATGTATTTGAGAATAGACACTAGGGCACTTAAATGTGCCCTGGCCGTTAAGAGTGTCCTGCTCACGCGAATGTTTCGGTGATGGTGGCACATGTGTTGGATCATCCAATTCCCATACTCCATACCTTAATGACTGATCGACTCCTTGACAGTTCAAAAATGCCTTAAAATTATTGTTTAATTAAATACATGCTTGGAGTTTGGATTTTCATACTCGTACCAATGTTTTCATACGCCAGCTTTGTATATAATTATTAAAAATAATATAGACATGGTACTTACTTATTTTTGAAACGCAATCTAGATAAAATAAAATAGTTTACTTGTGTTTACAGGTTTACACTTAAAACTTGAACAAACGAATATCTCAAAACACATCAAGTAGATACTCGCTCAAAACATGACAAGACACTCCAAACGTAGATTTAATAATATTCAAATGACACGAGGGCAGTCGTGGGGGGCGCGTAATTTATAACTTGGACAAACGAAATTATGTGCGTAGGTAGCCGTCAAAACTCCGCTCGAAGTTTGCACATTTACATATAAATTCGGGCACGTTAAAATATCACCTTGCGTGTCGCGGTGTTGCGAACAAATTAGAACAACAATTAGCGCGGTTGACAAACTTGTCGCGCGTCGAGTCGGCCGCGCGCCGCGTCGCCCGTCGTGTCGCCGGACGCGAACACACGTGTCGCCAATTTATTGTCCTTGTTTATATGATTTTTGTTGGAAAACAGTTTTAATTTAATTTATTTTCGTTTGATTGTGTTTCGGTTTCCAAATTTAATTAAAGGATAACCGTATTTGGTAAGCGGAAGTTATAGGTATGTTATTTTTAAGCCAAGTTATGTTTTTAATTAGGAAAAAATAGTGATTAGATTGGTACTTATTTCCGTGACATATTCATGGAATGCTTCTTTATTGCTATAGGAAAATATTCCAATAGCAAAATTTCCGTTCCGTTTGGGCAACAATTAGGCGTGCGGCCGACCGCGCGTCTATGAGATATGGCGCACACCTGCGCCGCGCCACCCACCGCGCCGCTTGCGACAGTGTGGCCACGCATTTATCTTATCCTTGCGAGAGCACGCGCCCACCACTCATACGTCTAACCTGAGGGGTGCAATCTGCCCCAGTTAAATTGGTAGGTCTTTCAGGGACTTAGGAACCTCCTTCTAAAATTCTCATTTGATTCCAGCTTACTGTCAATTGTTTTCACTGACTTAGGTAGGTAAATCCAACTCTGTGTGTAGCATTTGTGATCTCTGCTAGACTATGTACATGCGTGGGTAGGTATCCACAGAGGCACGCACACTGCAACACAAGCCCGTCCCCTAGGTGACATAACGCAGCTCCTGAGGCGCGCCATCCCGATGGAAACTAAAAGAAATTTCACACAATCAGCCGTCATAAAACTGAAGCCGCCTATTTAGATCATCTCAGCTGTCCATGTGTCCTCGAATTTAGACAAGACCAACTTATTTTTTTGCTTAAATCATTCTGAAATGGTCCTTAAGACGTGGTGTTAAGGAGTGTGGCGGGTAGGTTGGTGTTGTATCACAGAGGTAGGTAAGACAAGCGCGCGATAAGTTTTATTCGCGCGGGGAGGTGAGCCCGGAGCCGCCCGAGGGAGCCGATAGGCAGCCATGAGCCACTTACCACGATAGCCGGGTGATGGCCGTGTGATGGCCGGTCCATGGCCGCCATGCAGTTTACAAGGGAAAAGGATTGCGGATATCGCAAGTCATTTTGGAGAGTTTGGAAACATAGGTTGTTTCCCAACTCTCCAAAATGACTTGCGTTGGATTATGAGATCTGCTCACCTCGATTTGAAACGGATTGGCGTATCTGACACATAATTTCGTATAAGTAGATTCTGTTCCAGTTTTAATTTTCCTATTGCCTCGTGACAGTTTCAGGACTGAAACCAAATCTAAATTCAAAGAAAACTGTATAAGTAGTTAGTAGTGTTTTTCATATTTAAAGTAGTTTCTCTACGTATAGTAAATCTAGGTGAACAGTTTGAAAACTAATTAAACCAATAACGGACAAACACGTTATCTGCGATCGGCCGCGCTCCCGAGCTCGGCCCACTCCGCGGTCTTCGGGTGATCGGGTCACAATCACAAACATGTTTGTACCGATGTTTGACGTAATTCTGACGAGCTCGTTCCCGTACGTGATAGGTATGAGCATGTAATATTATGTTATGAAAAGTAATAATAGGGTATTTGAAAGATTTTTTTACATTTCTCAAACCTAGTGAAAAGACAAGACGTACCTAGGTAATGATGAAAAAATGTTTAAAAATCTCAAAAGAATGACGGAACTGAGAGCGTTTTGAAATCTATGATAAAAAAGAGAGCAGTAATTGCGTGTGACGTTACTCACAAGTCGCGCCATAGTGACTTTCCGTCAAACGTTATTTTGCGTGACAAGGATAGAAGATTAACTTCTAAAGCGTGTAACTTCTCTATTGTTTTGTTTTTCACAATATATTCGTACTATATCAGTATCATCTCTCAAATAAGTATTCATTCATGCAGGTTCCACTGCATCTTTAGTAGCAGCATATAGGTCACTCTTGGCTGCATGTGGGGCACCAAGGGCAGGATGGAGGTGGAGCATGGATTTGGACTCACCTTCTCATCCACACTCCGCAGTTGATGCGTCACCAGCAGGTATGACAGAGTGTAAGGTGCTAAGATATTGGTAGGTAACGATTAGATCACAGAGCTTGGCACATAACTACCGTGAGAGCGGTAATCAAGCGACCTTCCTGTTAACCATATGAATCAAATCTCGAATTAATGTAAAGTAAATATCGGTAATCTTAAAAAAAAAATGCTTATTTGGTAGTTATATGTAGGTTATCGTTATTTATCTGATAATCGAAGTTTGTAATTTTCCTTTATGCACTGATTATTATGCACAATGCACACATACTAATTCATTTACGTCGGTGTCCCGCCCGCTTTATACATAATAGTATGTAAAAATAATACTATCAACCTAGTGTTACTTCGTGGCCTAATTATATACCTCGTTATTTTTAGTTTAAATATTTTGTGAGAATGTGTGTATGTGTGTATTTCTGGTTGTTTGCTGCTGCGGTTTTAACCACATCCCCGGGAATTCCATGAGTTGATCCATTATTAGTATTTCTAATTTGACCTCCTGCTGGTACCTAGAACGACAAGGTACTAGTACGTAGTAGTTAACAGTACTTTTAGGGTAAAAAAAGAGAATTTATTGTTCTACCGCCTACTGGGAATTTTGATACATATTTACATTATCAGGCTCCCATTCTCTCACCAACTAAGCTGAGGTAGGTAGGTACTTAAAATGTAAGTGGATTGTTCTCTCTCTGACAATGAGATGCTATAAGTGCTGATAAGTGCTTGATTTTCGATCACATTATCGCTTACCATCAAGTAAGATAGTGGTCAAGCGCGTGCCTATCAATATTAATAAAAAAGTTATGAAATGTTGGGGGTTCTAAGGTCTTTTAAATTAGACATCCAACTCGATTGAATGCACTATATTCAATACATACGGGGAATATACTTTACAATGAGCATTGAAGTAAACTGCTTACTTAGCTTAAAATTATATTTATATTCTAAATGAGCGTACTTACTACGTTATGCACTGTTAGGGAGCATAGATATACACTTCAGGGGTCCGCGACGATCAGCCTTTCGTTATTTTATGAACGCTGAAGGTTTCTCAGTATAAGACGCCATACAGGTAAGATCGAGCTCCGACTATGAAGTTAAGATCATGGTTACTTTGGCAGGTGACAGGTACCAAAGGTGTATAAAATTACAATTAAAATTTGTTATAGTATAAAGCTCAGTTTTTATTTCTAAGTATTTTTTTATTAAGAAATCACGTCGTCCGTTGCCACACACATAGTGCGGTTGCAGCTTTTATAAGATAGCTACATGACAGAGGGCCAATAATTCTACTAATTATTAAAGGGTATGATTTAAGCTATCGCCAATTTTATTCGTTTTGAATTTCTTTAATAATAGGGTTTGTCCTCAAAATAGTGGATCTGTCACCAAAATGTAGTTGCCAAATAATTGTAAAAAGCAATTCCATAATAAATCACATGTAATCCTCGGGATATATTATCAAGTATCAAATAAATAGGTTGGGATTTATTATAAAACGGGAAGTAAACCATATTACTGGGTGGATTAAAAAAAATAACCACAAAGGTGATGGCGGGGTCTGTTCGCTCGCTACGCTCGCTCACTTGACCCCGCCATCCCATTCTAACCTAACCTGTCCGAGTCGGGGTGCCCTAAGCTCCCTGTGCCCTATGTTCGAATATTTGGTGACAGATATACCTTTCTGAGTACGAAGTTAAAGGAACAAACCTATTATATTGAGAACAAAGTTTTATCCAAGGAATGAACTACGATTTTATTGATAATCCATCTCTTATTTTACATACATATTGGCATTAATTTGGTAATTCATACCTGGCGAAACTTTTTATATATCTGAGAACGAAAATACTTCGTGGCGATAGATCTATTTATTAGGTGATGCAACTTGATGACAAATATAAATTTTGGTGACAAGAAATATAGTCCCCATTATTAAACAACGTTCGCATTCGCATGTCAATCGCAAACTGTCAAAAAAGCCTCAATTTCCATACAATTTTGACAGATTGCGACTGAGATGCGCATGCGATCGTTGCTTAAAAATTAGTAGAATAGGCAATCTGATCATCGCCAGCTCTTATTCTAATACTGTATTTTGACTTGCTCTCATTCCGTCTTGACCACCGCGCGCCGTGCCTAGGTGTCATACAGTCGTGGTCTCTGTCCCGCGGTCACTGCCCCGTGGTCAATGTCCCGTGGTCAATGTCCCGTGGTCTCTGTCCCGTGGTCACTGTCCCGTGGTCAATGTCCCGTGGTCTCTGTCCCGTGGTCATTGTTCCGTGGTCTCTGTCCCGTGGTCATTGTCCCGTGGTGTCTGTCCCGTGGTCAATGCCAAACATTCTTATTTCGACAGTCGCTATCGCCGCTAGAATGTCACTTTGTCTTGAGCCCCGCGGCTCAGTAATCAGCTCGTGTGTATCCTTATCGATCTCGATTATTCGCTAATTTATGTGCGTACGCGCCGCCGCGCCACCCTCACTGTACAATGTACGAAGTCCGCGCTCTGACGTATCCATGTGAACAACAAATATTGATGGAGGTCGACTTGTGTTGTGATCGACTGTAGAGTAACGAGCAGTAACTTGTGGGCTTTCTGATTCGTTACTTGGCGAAAGACAAGCCTGGACAAGTAGGTAGGTACTTTATGTTTAGTTCCTAAACCACAGGGTTTGTATTTTGTCGACGGTTATTGAGGTACTTGCACTTTTTTTTTTTAATTTTGTGTCAAAGTCAAAGTCAAAACGTTTATTTCAATTAGGCCATTAAACGGCACTTTTGAACGTCATCATTTACATTAAAAATAATATAAAGTGACTTTACTGTGTAAAAATCGGAACCCATATAAGATTACTCGAGTGTCCGTCTGCCACAGCCAATTTTCTCCGAAGCTACTGGACCGGTTCACTTGACACACACAAACTGTGCTGCGTGTGTGACATATCAAATAACAGGGCTTATTGTGAAGGGCTAAAATGATATTTGTCATATTTTTAAATAAAATAAATTTCCCTTATCTCCAAAATTACTAAGCCTAAAATTGTGAAGAAATAATAAAAGTGAATTACTTTTAGAAAACCGGAAAACATAAGAACGGTTTTAAAGTTACTTAACACAAAACATATTCTGATTCGTACGGGAGTGAATTTCCCGGGACCAAAAATTGCGTGGCATCAATGAAATTGGTACTAAAAAACAAAGTTATAATGTTCTAACATTTTTTTCCGGTTAGGTGAAATAGAAATCTACGTGTAGCACTAAATATTTTATTAATAGGATTAATGGATACTCCAAAATAATTAATTAAACCTCGAAATATTTCATTGCCGTGTTTGTCCACACGTCACCTTGTTGTGTATTATTCCTCATTGATAAAAATCTATTGGTTATTTATATTAAATCCTTGTTTTATTTGATACATGAATATTTAAAGTATTGTTACGTAATACATTTATTCAAATATTTAAATAATACAACAAATGGTTAGTAAAAATTCATTTGTCCCAGAACTACCGTTCATCGCCGTGTCCTAATCATGTTTAAGGATATTGTTTTACCTAATGACTTGCGTCCCCCCCGCGGTGCGCTAAACGTTTCGTATTAGTGCTGCCTAAGTGCTCGACGTGGAAGGACGTACACACGTGCCTGCGTTTTCGAGCCATAATGTAAGTTATTCAATTTTTATGTTACTGGACATTTTTTCTTTCATCGCCGTGGATAGGTATAACCTCATTTTGAATTAAGTTTGTCTTCTTGAGTAAGCATTCGATAGAACGCCATTTCTTTTATGTTTATTTGTAAAGTGTTTATTTCTTCAAACAGTTAATAGATTTTTTGTTATTTATATTTTTTGCCTTGATTTTCATCGCCGTGCTTTCATTGCCGTGGTTTTTGTGGGCGAAATTTTCTATGGCAATGAAAAAAAAGACATGGCAATGAAAAAAAATTCATTGCCATGCCTTGTAATTAATTTATTTTCATTGCCGTGGCCAGGTATTTCATTTCCGTGACTTGTGTTTTCATCGCCATGGTATGATTAGGCAAAGAAAATATCTTTATCAACTTTTATCTGTGATACAGGTAATACCGATTACTGACATTACAGGACTCGTCAAGTTAACTCTCTCTGCAATGCGATAAAACATTTAAGGATAGACTTGATGAGTTTTTACTGTACAGTCAACTACAAAAAGATTTTTTCATGGTAACCTAACAAAATGATGTAACATTTGGTACTCTATCACACGTATAATACACCCTCACACACGCACGCACCTCCACATACTACAGTCTGATTTTAATAATGGATTGTTTATTTTTAGGATGCCAAGATGCCTAAACCAAAATTATCTAAAGAGGAGAGAAAGGACAGGAAAAGATTGGCGGAAGAAAAGCGACGTCAAAAGTAAAGAAGCGACCCTGTATTAAGAGATACTCCTCTCTTAATACAGGGTCGCTTCTTAATTTTTGAAGAAAAGAAAGAGAACGATATCTTAAATAGAAGGCTGCAGGAGTAGTTATTCCTCGAAGTGCAATGACTTCGCAATATTGTAGGAGGATAAGGTCTTGATTCCAACACTTGTATGGGAGTAAAATTTGGGCGAGGAAATATTACAAAAGAAGAATGAGAGTACAATAAGTAAAGAAAGACTGTTGAACTACACTCGCAACACTACTTAGAGATTTTAATAATACAGCCTTTATTCTTATACATACTCCCATTCTTCCTTTTGTAATATCTATCCAAATCTTACTCCCATACACAATTTGTCTGGGTTTGCCTTTCCCTCTCGGAGAGATATAATATTTTTTCATTTCCATGGATTGATTCTTTCATTACCATGGCACAGTTTTTTCATTGCCGTGGACGCTTGTTTCATTGCCGTGCACGCATGTTTCATCGCCGTGGCACGGAATTTTTAATCCTGTATATCTCGTTAGTTTTTTAAGTTATCTGCTAGACATTGAGCAAGAATACAATACATTATCAAAAACTTTAATAAAAGCGTTTTTTTTTTTAAAAAAACCTTAAGATAAAAAAATACACGGAAATGAAGATTTTATAGGACCTGTTGAAATTCACTCACGGAACCCTTTTGCCCGCGAGTCAGACTCGTACTTGGTCGGTTTTTATTTTTATATTTGCAGTTACTAATTGCCGTCCAAATATCATTAGTAGTCATATATGCTACTAAGTTTTACAATAATATATTTATAATTCTGAAAGTGAATGCATACGAAGATCTCTAAATCAGTACAAGTACAAGCTTTGCACAAACATCGTAGACAAATAGTGCATTGACACCTTCAGCACTCGCATAAAATAATATCATTCTACAAAAACTTATTTTGTCTTTACGGCCAGTTAGATTTGAAGATTACTTCGTCGGGCGAAAAAAACTGGTGACAGCGAAATTTTCAAATCTCCCGCTAGCCCCCGGCGAACATAAAACGCGAGAGTCGAACGGTCGCCGCGAGGTGCGTCCTTACACAAAAACTCAATCTTATCGCAGCCCCGACATATTCCTCCGAATGGAGCTCTGCGGGACGTGCCGTACGAGTAGGTACCTATCGTCGCCGTCGCACAATTCCGTCGCTATGAATACAAACAATATGTTTGGGTATCGAGCTCCGTCAATGACTTATAAAGGATTTGCGAGTTGATTGCATGCAGCTATCTTGATGGTTGGAAATTGACGAAAATATGGTGAAAAAGTAATAGGTTGTTCACGTGTGTGGTAGATGTGGTTGATCCGCCTGGGCCCAGGGGGGTGAGATCTCCAGTGATAGGCGGCCGCCGGGGATCACTCCGGGTTGACGACCGCCGTCTATCTGTTGATCGTTTGACGTCCTCTCACAGCGACTGATAGATTTTACACTTAACTTTCATGGGACCATAATATTTAATGTCGATGAGAAAGTAGACAACCTATGATCCAGGGTTGCGGAACTTGTTCGAAAGAGCCGCGGTGACTCTTTGGAACGCAAAGGGCATTTGGAGGAACAGGAATGGGTTTTAGTCAGTAAGAGGCTGACACTCAAAATGACTCCTCCGCCCTGGGCGCAGTACTTTTGATACGATATCATTTTGCGTCCTTCTTAGGTGTGAGCGACGAATGTAGAAGATGAGAAATCATTAATTGATTAAACTTACCTACTTTCTTTGTTTGAAAATATTAATTAAATTCCGGTGTTATCAGATTATCCATTATTTATTGGATTATAGAAAAGTTCAGAAACAAAAAACAAAGTCGGCCTACAATAACAAAAATTGGCAACTGTCTTGATTACTAAATATGGAAATGAATGAATGGGACTAATCGAGAAAACTCAAGAAAAACCTCGCGGTAATGAACGAAATAATAATAAATGGGAGCTTAGTTGTCAAAAGGGATCCTCAACAGATTATAAAGAAGTTCGATAAGAGTATTCGCGATTCAATCGAGATCTCGGCTCCACTAATCTAATTACGGTCCACGTCTCTTTGTGGCGCGCTGGCCTGGCGCGCGGCGCTGGCCGAGCGTCGTTTGTTTATTTCCTTTGCCTCGCGAGCTGATATATTTTTTTGTTTATATTTTTCGCGGAGTTTGCGAGCGTTCAAAGGCGGAGCCGAGTTATGAAATTGTTCAAGCGTTAATTGTAGACGTCCAGTGGTGAATATTAAAGTGGCCGTGTGCGGCGAGGCCGGGGGAACTAACTAGTTAACCTCGGCTACACGGAGCCGCAACTTTAAACGTTGCTCACCAAAAAATAATATTGAATTAGCGAGTTGCGGCTGAGGCGATAGATATCGCGGCGTGTTGGGTGCTCATTAACACTGTTGTTTTTGAGACTGATTCGTTTGCAGTTTATACACACTGTAAAGTTCATAAAAGCTGCTTTGAAGTTACATGAACTGCGTGTTCAGATTCTATAACAGGTTCGCAGTGTTTTCATGTGTTATGGGATTTCAACTGGGGGTGTTCCAATCTAACGAAATTTGGAAATCCACATTGCATCAATGATCCCAAAATGATGGTGACTTCAATAATTCGCAGATTATTTTCGTTCAAAAAGCAGTTGATTCAGTCGGTCATTTGCTCTGCGTAGAGTGGCGGTGGGCGGCGCCGGCGGCGGCGATGAGTCGATTTTTTCCTAGTGATTGGTAATCGGCGAAGTCATTAGGAAAGCCACGCTTTGTTTTTTACGTCGAGGGGTAATGGCGCGAAAAATGTCGTTAGCGAACAAAACACCAGCTGAAGAGAATTCAGGTGAAGAGGTCACTCGACACTGTGCTACAGTTTTGTCTTTACATGTGTATGGTCAGTAAAGTATCTTTTAGTACTAATTCTTATTTTCGACAGCAACGATGGGGTGCACAATGTCATGAGCAGGGTCAATACTTGAATTGCATATTCTTGATCTGCAAATAATTATTTTGGGAACAAGGGTAAAATTTATTCATAAATTTGGTATTATTTCCTCTAACCGAGCTGCCTGTAGCAAAGTAAACTTTTAAAAGGTTCTGGAGTAATAAAACAGTGCTGTGCGTTACGCAGTCGCCGGCCGCGACTTGAGAACTGTGGAGCGGCCATTATTTCATTACTTTGCCCAATAAAACGAATTAAAACCTAATTAGACGCCGCGATTTTTGAACATTAAAAGAGGGGCGGAATTAATTAGTGGAGGGCAGAGGCAATGATTCCAGTTCGGCGAGTAATTGCCGCTCCACCGTTTCAAATATAAATCAGAGAATGGTGCAAACGAGAAGCAGACGAGTAAAACTGGTTCAAAACTTAGTTTCTGAATTAATTTCCTTTTACTGGTTCGACAAAGGCCTTAGGAAAGATTGCGGTTTCTATTTATCAATATTCGCGTCATTCGCCACCAACTCTTAAAGCGGAGAGACGGAGCTATACGTCCTGTATAACTCAGTCTCTTTCCCACTGGAAGTAATATTAAAGTAATACTGCTTTAAAAGTTGGTGGTTAGGCCCTTGAACAAAGGTCGGTCGACGTCGTCTTCACTTACAGTTTTGTGTGAATTTGTCGAAGTGTGGACTGGCCAGGAAACTTATTGAAGAGTGTGCTCTGTTGCTCTGTGAATACGTCCACGATATCAATAGCTCCCGCCACCGCCTGTGCCTGGCACCACACAAACACGTCCAGGAAAAATCTTAGTGTAGCAGTCTTAAGATTCACTTTGAAGGGTGGAACAGATTTCATTGAATCAACGATGAATTATTCTGTTTGTCCGACTTTTTAAACGTTTGCCCAAGACCGCAGTGTTTGACGGAGAGGGGGAGTGGGGGGTATTAGCTCATCTTGGAACATTGTGTAAAGACAGGTATGTAGATATGAAGTACTAAGTGGGCGTTTGTGTTGGTTGTAAGGAAGTATCTGGTGCGAAGCCAAAGGAAAACTAATTATACATTCTTTTTTGTTATTGCAGCGCTTACTTACCCAACTGCAAAGAACGGTTATGTTTTGAAGCCCTCTTATCCATCGACATCTACAAACAAATGAAAGTTATTTACTATTGAATATCTATCAGGACCTTAACTAAGCAAAGTTCTATGAAATCCGGAGTTGTAAACGAAAACATTTACTCTAGCATGAAGTTAAGGAAAGCATTTGAAAGTGTTTACCAAATATAAGTCAGTAACTGGCACAAGTTGCTCCAAGTTCAATCAATTATTTGAGAGCGAAAGTAGTTGGGACTGTGTTGTTGCGAGCGAGTCGACTTGTGGAGCACTGGCCGCCGGACTCCGGCCCTGGCTGCCGCTATAAATCCAATAATTTAATAACGATTAACTCAATTCGTTCATTTCACAAATTAAATCGAGTTTCGTTACAGGCTCTCTCTTTATAAACACCTTCATTTTCGTTTTGAGCTACTGATTAGTTAGAAGTTTGGTTATTTATTCAATTTTATTACAGAGATGATTTGTATGACTATTGAAATCATTTGTTTTTGAAGAGTTGGTGTGGAGTTTGATGAAGTCACAGCACTCTAATCAGCTATTAGGTACCTATTTGCATTGCTGATAAGATAACTAAATAAAACTAAGTGATTATTGGTCATTACGGTCCTCTTTCAACTATTGGTTTTCTATTTATAAGTAACACAGAACACCAGTGATCCTTTTTGTGCGTTCAGAGTGCATTGTGAAACCAATTTATCAGATCATTACGCACCTCTTACCGCTGCCATTTGTACGAAAACAAATTAACTGTAGACGAAGGACGGAGGTTTCCGGCGGCCATTTGTATAATGGCGGCGTTTCCGGAAGTTTGACAGGTCGGATAAAATGTCGCGCGATTTTTAGTAATTAAAGGGGTGCAGGGGAATGTGCGCGGGGGGAGGTGACGGAGGTAGCACACCAAATGATCACTTTAACGCTTTTATTGCCTCAATATTTTTGAGGGCCGACCTCATAATTACAGTTTGATTGAAGTAATTATTTTAAATGAAATCGAATGTGAATGGTGATAACTTTAGACAATGCAATATTTATGCACACCTGCATTTGTATAGTGCGTTTTCCTTTGTGTGTTAATGAATGATCTTTCTACAGTTTGTATCAATCATTTTCCTGCTATCTGGTGTTAGTAACATTGGCCTGGCGCCGGTTATCTGCTGAACCCAGCGAGTCTTACTTAATTAATGAACCCTTGATTAGATAGCGTAGTATTATGCATTAAGCATTCATTCAGATTGCATTCTGTAATAATTATAATCCATGTATTGAAGTGAGCTGGGATACCTACCTCTTTGAGATCAGTCGTTCGGTACTTATTTGATAAATACACAAAATGCATTACCTAAAAGGTTCGTATGATAGTTATGCTTATAAAAACAAACAGTAGTATCTATTTGGTATACCAGCTCATTAGTGACTGCCATAATGCAAGAATTTCACCTAATTAATAAAAATCTATTATACTTATCTGGACGACAGTGTTTTTAACTCCATCAACTTTCCTCACCGCCACCTTATTGTCACAGTTTCCAGTACATATTCATTGTTTCAGTAATTTTTCCAGCACCCTTCTTCGGTGGCGCACGTAATTCAGCACACAATCAAACTGCCGCCACTCTCCACAAATTAGTTTTGATATTTAAATTAGTCCTGCCGCTGCCGCTGGCGATCGCAGGAGACATCTTAAGCCCTACGATTTTGATTGCGTTGACATTCAGTCGCTATGGAATCAAAATGAGAAATAAAGGGTAACGACCTAGAAGTGGCAAGTAACGTTAACAATGACACGAGACATTTGAGATAGTCATAGATTCATAATTTTGGTTTACATCAAAGTTCTGCTTTTCTGGATTTAAGTCAACCATAATTACGATCGGCATGAAAGGGCTTTTTAAATTCGAAATCGTAGTGGTTGTAGGAAAAATCACCCCACAGTCGTGTGATCGTGTCGTACAGTGTAACGTGCCCCACCGTCCAGCAGGTTCGGTTCAAAGATTGATTTCTCTTTCTCGTCGGACTAACTAAAACTTCTTCGAGCTGCCCCCCTCGCCTCACCTCTGCCTCCCCCTGTGGCGCCCGCGCTCAGGCCGTTTGATCGCGTTATTTCGCAAGATAAGTCCGTTAATTGCCTTTACAGACAGGTTGCTCATTCTATTCCAGATTATTGATCTTGCTGAGAAGTTTTTGTATGTCTTCAGAGGGGATTGTTAAACGGTTTTTGTTTTTAATTGAACAGTTCTGTGAAAGGACCCGATGGGCTTGAACTTGCTTGTTGGGCTTCGTGTTCTGATTAAATTAGCCGTGTCAATACCGATGTGATTGAGACAATGGATTCATTCAAATACGGTAGTCCACTATTGTAAACGAACCATTTAAAATAAATAATCTTTCTTTCGCGAAGTGCAAGAAAGGAAAAATAACATCTTAAGAAGGCAGACGTAGACAGATGGAGGTATCCATAGCATTAGCAGGCGAAACAAAAGGCGATTTAACAAGTGTAAGGATAAGGAGCACCTCAGACAAAGGTCTTTGTGCAATAAGTACAAAGTGCAGCCGACAGACACCGATATAACGATATAACTAGTAGAACTCTTCTTGTGATACAATAATATCTACTTAGTCACGACTATTTACCTCAGTTTTCTATATGCTGCTCGCAATTTGGTACGCAATACAGAATAACATATTAGCGTCAATGTACGTGTTTATGGTTGACATTGAATGGTACTTAAGCTAAATATAGCCTTTATAATTGGTTCAAAATTGTAAAACCACAAGAGGTACCTATGAGTAAGGTGAATTAGTAATGAGGTAACCGAGTGTGGTCACTGTCGCCATTTATGAACACAAACTGAGTTCCTCTTCCCTGTATTTATTGAGAGGTAATCCGTCCTTCCTCGCTAGCCAATCCTTTCTCAATGCTAATGCAGTATAAACTGGTATAAGCCGGTTATTGTTTAAGATTTTATTGAATTTTCAATTGGGATTATCTCCCCTAGTTCTCAACCTAGTCGACGCGATTTCTTTTTAATCAAATTACGTTTTGGCCACCCTTTCCAAATTATCGGCTTTCATTAAATAATTTTATTCGCGGGATATTAAATTGTTGCTTTCATTACGATCAGGGTTTTTTTTAAATAAGTGACTATTCTAAAATGTTAATCTTGTTTGTCTTGTGTCGAAATTATAATTTTCTTGTTACAAGAAAAAATGATTTCAGTGAAGTTCCTCAGTGGATGCTTGTACCTATTATTTCAATTCCCAGCCTCATTGTTCGATGATCTTTGATTAGTTTCGTCATGAATATGAAAGATTATTTAATTAAGATCTTTACTAATCCTGCGTCGCCTCTAACTCGGCTCGTATTGTGTTCAAATTGAAAAACTTTTCTCGTTTTCAACTAATTATATCGAGAGGAAGACGAAAATCTTTTGCAAATATTTATTGAGCACTCGCGATTGTCGCTCGCGATACAAAGATTACTGGCGACCAATCCAAGTTTAATCCTTCGGCGGTCTCCTTTGTGCGTGTGAAGATAAGTGAAGAGAGAGTGAGATAGAGGTACTGTAATAGTTATCAACTAGCTGCGAACGTTGAGGTGAAGGCTGGCTCTTGTTTTTAATTAATTAATTTTATTATTTTTCGCCGCCGCGGCCGCGTTGGCTTTATTGGCGGAATTTCTCGAGTAATTAGTCGTTTTATTATTATATAATATCGGAAGGGTTGAGGTGCGACCAGATGCCACCATCGTTACGACTCGCCGCCGCCGCCGGTGCTGCCTGCACGGAGATCTGCACGGGGATGCCAATTTTTATTTATTTTTAGGGAGCTCAAGATTCAACCCTTGATTTCCTTGCATTTAAAGATGGAATTTGTTTTCTTTAATTAATTTTTGATTTTTAAGTTCCCTTTGGCGGGTTGTTAGTGCAGCGGAATTAATTTAAAGGGAACATCCTTTCATTCAATTTAGGACATAAAATGATTTAAACATTTAAGAACGTAGTTAATTATTTATAATAATTAGTGTAAGGTGAAGGAATGCGGATAAGAATTGTATTACAATTGATAAAATACCTACCCACTTACCTAATGTGTAAAGAACAAACACAACGCGCCGTGCTTAGAAGCGAGAACGTTATATCTTGAACATACAAACCATTTGTGGGGACAGTGCGCCGACTAGCTGAGGAGCCGAGAGCCGAGAGCCGAGGTACACTCTCGCCACGTGTCAGATGATCAGTAAACAATGGCCACCTCGCCATTAAGGTAATTAGTACAGGCCTTAATCCGATTACATCTGTTTATAGTGAGTTCTTGCGCCGCCAGCTAATCACCGAGAGTGCCGCCGTCCCTGCTCACCCACCAGCGACTCCTCGCTTATGTAACCAGCTTGTTTGTTCTACCTAGTTCCTAGTTTTAGGGAAAAAATTAGGAAAAGTGTTTGTTTAAGGAAATGATAACATCGGTGTTGTGACGGGCGTGTTAGGTGTTAAACACAATGCCAATAGATTTTAATTAGGGAAATGAGTCGAATAGGTAGTCGAATAGCCATAGAATTCCCCACGAAATCAAGAGATAATACGGAACAATACCGCTCATTACTGGTCACATGTAGTTACATAGAATGTCGGTTGTTGCCAGGCATCGTATATAACAAATACCTACCTAGGTATATGTATACGCCATGAGTTCATGAGTCGATTACCTGTGACCTACGAGTCTGATGTGACATGTCCAGTATTGTCCAGTCATTGGCTGATGACTGACGTACCTAAGCACACACCCACTGCTTCTAATTTAGGTACAGTTAACTCGTGAGTGTGTAAGTGAGCTAACTGTAACGTGTACACATGCGTGCAATGCTTTTGTCAGTTTAAGCCTTATATTGATAACTCGAGGCAGTACTGTCCAAAGGGCAAAGAGCTCTTCAAAGGCACGAGCATTCGCTACAATGTTCGCTCAAGAGGGATTGGCGATTTCTCAGGCCGAAATTTAATGCCTAATAGGTAAAACATGGTGAAACCCGAAACCTCACAAAATAAACCCAACCTAAAATAGATGGAGGAAAGTTAAGCAGGAAAGTAAGAGAGTATGACTGACTTCCTACCTAACTACTTTTTATTGTTAACATACAATATAGTTTTAGTTCCTTATAGATTTAATTACAAAAAAAAATTAACAATAGTTACATTAGATTTGATATTAATATTCCTTTTTCGGATTCGAAATTTGATAAGTACGGAACAATAGTTTACTGGTAGCGGCCATAACCGTAGAAAACTATTTGAAAGACAAACAAAACACAAATATACAGTAATAAACAGTAGTAGTAGTAATATACAGTCAAAATATGTGTTTATGTAATAGTTACTAATGATATTAGTGCGGTAAGTTGTTTTTTTTACAAACGAGTAGACGAATAGTCACGAGTTTGTAAAAACCAATTTCCGCACGTGTGTCATTCAACGTTTTTCGACACATTTGCGAGAAAAGTACTAAGTACAATAAGTAATGAAACAAACTTTTTGTTTTTTTCCCTTTATTCATTCATTTCCGCTTCCAAGGAGGTTCAATCATTGAGCTTATTTATTCTCGTGATGTAAACCTCCTTGGTGGAATTCTTATTAATTTTTATGACAAATAAAAAAAAACCGTAACTGATACGCACGGCGCTATACAACGGAATATGTGGTAAAATATGTACTATTAGGTGAGAGTACTTATTTTACCGCATACAAGTATACAAGTAAACATTGAACACAAGCACAAATATCAGTAAAGTAAGTCAAAACAAAGGAATATTTATTTATTTAATCGTAGGAGAACCAAAAGCTCTAAGCTATAACAGATGAATGAGAGCTCTAAGCTATAGAAGATGAATATTGTATATGAGACATAGGTAGAGCCAATTATAGGTTCACACGGGTGAAATCAGAAAAAAATAGTAGAAAGCTTAGGATCACAAACATGTTCTCAAAATCAAAATTAAATCCGAGTCCAAAACCTTTGCAGGAAGGACCGGGTTCGAATTCGAGAACATCATCAATATCTGTCAAGTTTTAGATGCTTCAAGACACAGATTATCAGACACTCAAAAAAGCCAAACTGCTCCTGATATCTTTATCCAACAACAAAGACCGGCTACTGAAAGTATTTAACAAAAAAATCTAATAATAATCCTTTTCCAGTAGGTTAAACGTTGTATGTACCTGTATCACCTGTTGTGCAGGTGAGGTGGGCGTGTCCGCAGGTGGGCCGCGCCCCGCCTACCGCACCTGCCCACCTGCACCTGAGCCGCACCGGCGACACCTCCCAGGTACATAGCGGCCTATGTGGCCAGGTAAATAACGAGGTTTACCTTTCTATGTTTATTTACTTTGACGACGTACTTTTGCCAAATTGAAGTTTGGTGCTATACTATCCATCTAAAATGCCGGGTAGATATATTTGTAAAATATTATGAGGAAAATGTGTCCACTTTCCTTTTGTACCGCCCTCATTCTAAACCACATTAAAAGTGAACTGGCTGTTCTACCAATTAGTTGTTTGTTCATCATCTGCCTAACCTTTTCCCAACTTTATTAGGGTCGGCTTCCAGTCAAACCGATTCCAGTCAATTAGTTGTGTGTTACTTCGGCATAATTATTTAGTTACGTATAAAACCTACTTACCTACCAAAAAAAAATAATTTTGTAAATTTATTAAAAATAACACTAAAACATTTTAATTTAAAGTAAGTAAATGAGACCAGTGTTCCATACTGAACTGACATACATCCAAATTCTGTATTTAAACAAGAAACCCTTAACAATAGTTATTTATGATATTAGTGCTGTTAGTTGGTTTTTACAAACGAGTAGACGAATGTAAGCCCGAGACGAAGTCGAGGGCTAACCATAGTCACGAGTTTGTAAAAACCAATTTCTGCACGTATATCATACAACGTTTTTCAATACATTTGCGAGAAAACAGTACAATAGCTAATGAAACAAACTTTTTGCTTTTAGATATCAGTCGGAAAGTCGCAACAATCTTTGACATTTCTAATGTGAAAATGGCGCGAATTTGCAAACGGCGCCACAATCGCGTGGCGAAAATAAGAACTACATCTTTCATTTAATAAATAAATAAATATCTTGGGACAACTCACACACGGCCATCTGATCCCAAGCTAAGCAAAGCTTGTGTTATGGTAACCAGACAACTGATATACATACTTATATAATTTATAAATACATACATATTATAGATAAATTACACCCAGACACAGAACAAACAATTATGCTCATCACACAAAGTTTCTCCTGGGTGGGAATCGAACCCACGATCTCCGGCTTTGCAGTCAGGGTTACTAACCACTAGACCAACAGGCCTGTCAAATGTCGTAAATGTGTTTATTTTATTATTGTTTGCTCATTTTCTCTTTAGTATTAAAGTGAGACAAATGTATTGAGCAAATGCGATTCCAAGGAGGTTCGATCATTCAGCTTATTTATTCTAGGATTGTGAAACTCCTTGGTGATATTCTTATTTATTTTTTAATGGAAATTGAAAGAAAAAACCGTAAAGAATACCTAAGTACATATTTTACCGCACGGTGCTATTGTATAGCGCCTATACAATAGCACCGTGCGGTAATATATGTACTTAGGTGAGAGTACCTATTTTGCCGCACATTCCATGGTGTGGTGTGTAAAATTTAACTTTCGAATAATGTGAACAGGCTTCGTAAATGCATTTTTTGAGCAAATGTGTTGAAAAAGTATTAATAGCAACTACTTTAATTATTATAGTAAAAAGCATGGACGTGTTAAACCCTCAACAAACCGTCCTAGACATATTTCAACTAGCCTTTCCACCTATCCAACCCGATCAATAAACTGAAGCACCTCTACACACTGGCCCAAGTGGCCTCCACTCGACTCGCGACCGCTACGGGTGTCACCTTCGCGTCGCATACATTTTTTGCGCACTTACCCGTGCGGCGGCGGCGGAGCGACACGGAAGAGGAGGTGCCGTCTTAGGCGCGCGAGCACGAAGGGTTGACCTCAGGGCTCGCGCGCCGCACCGCCTGGTTTGGTGTGTTACTGTTTGTGCTGGGCTGGTTTTACGGGTCAAACTGAAATACTGAAAAAAATAACGAGAATACAGGGGACAAGTGACATTCTGTCAGCGGTGGCGTGGCGAAGGCAATTGCCAAAACGTCGAAATGTATGCCTGTAAAATGTCACGTGATAAATCCCTTATTTCGATAATCGCATTCGCTGATATAATGCCACTTTGTCTATAGCTTGTGCGTCTGATCATAATATTTTTTTATTTAACTCTATATGTTTTTCATACTCTTTTCAACTATCAGATTCTTAAACTTTTCGGATCTTTAGCACTCGGCTGTTAAAATACTACTTTATCGGTTGGTAAACATAAATAATTCTTACTATTTTGTGATGAAAACAAAAATCCTGTTAACACAAAAATAAATAATCCATTTTTTAAAACAAACCCAACCGTTTGGGAGCCTAAAGGCCGAGTCAGGAACCGCCCGTGATGTGTATTGTCTCAGTTTTTCGCGACACGAGGCCGTCCGGCCGACACCGCGCTCCCGCGCTTAGCATAATTTGCACATATCTACACTTTTTGCCGCAATCCCTTCCGATTGTATTGCTCTTGCATAAATACGGACATTTGAATTTGAATTCCTTTAAAAAACGAAGGACCGAAGCGCGGGGGAAAAGAACGTGTTTTGCGAAAGAGAAAGTTCTGGGTTTTTGAAACACAGTTTACGTTTATTATTCGTTCATACAATATTTCAAATACCAGAGGGTGTTCCAGAAGTGCGTGGTCATATTTAATGGTAATGTTAGGTAGCTGATATACATTAAGGAAAAACTAACTAATCAATAAAAAGTTTATTTTTTTTAAATCAGCCGGAAGAAACGACTAAGATGTTCCGAAGAAATGAGTTTTCAAGAAGTTTGTTACACTCGGTGGCATTTACTTTAGTTCAATCACAGATTTGATGTCAACAACTATATCAGAGTGCCAATTCATTCATTCATGTCAGTCGCAAACTGTCAAAAAGCCTTTCCATACATTTTTGACAGTTTGCGACTGACATGCGAATGCGAACGATGCTTAAAAATTAGTAGAATTGGCGCTCGGACTGCTTGTAAAGTCTTCGGAACCTTTTAGTCATGTTTCGTGTTTGGGTTTTTTTAAAGTCACATTCTTTAATTTTTTGATATTTTTTCCTTAATGTATATCAGCTACCCAACACCGCCCTTAAATATCACTACCTACCTATTACTTACATAAATATTACTTCTGGAACACCCTATATATACTAGCGCGTGCCTATCAATAATAATAATTAAAAAAAAAATAAGTACCAAGATAAAACTCACCATAAGCGAATTGAACAAAACCTTCATCGGAAACCAGTAAGATAAGACAAGATACATTGGACACGTATAACGACATCGACAAGAGAGGGCTTGGACTGACGAGAGAATTAACTATCACTATGAGATTAACACCTAAAGGGTATACGCATCACCTGACCACACACTAACTCTGCCACGTGCGAGCTATAAACGTCACGCTGAACAAACGGTGTAACATGAGGACATGACGTTTGTGCCCCGTGACGATGGGGATGATGGGACGCAGTGCAAACACAATCGTGACGTGATCGTGCCGACGCGGTCCTAATGTGGCGCGCTGTTTGTAGAGTGTGACGAGGGCTAGTGTTGCTAGGGACGTAGTGCTCCTAGACAACTTGGGTAGATTAAGGAATAAGAATAGCGGATTAATCCAGAAAAAAAAACAATAGAAAACTACTACTATTTTGGAAACGCAGAAGTTCGTGCTTAGCCCTCTGAGGCAACATGTTAAATGTGGTAGTAAATTTTTACTATTATGGGTGATATTACCGACCTATACTATTTATTGCATCTCAGTCGCAATTTGTCAAAAACACCCCGATTTCACTATATTTTGGTTTGAGATGCGAATGCGAACGTGGCCCTAAGTTATTGAAACAGAACTTATTTGCTGTTAATAGTTTGTTGTTACATACAGAAAAACTAAATTACTTATAAATACCTACAAAATCATTCACGTTACACCAGAGAGGCGGCTGCAAGTTCCCGATTAAGCTGTACCTAATCATGCTTTAATTAATGAACTCCAGAATAAACAAAAAAGTAATAAAAGTAAACCTCGCTTGCTGGGTACGTTCAGCGGCGCGGGGGAGCGTACCTCAGCGGAGCGGCGATGGAACGCAAACAAGACGAGAGCACATAAATAAGTGCGTCACGAGTAATGTTTGCCAACTAATCCCACGGCGCTAGCACATCGTGAGGTAATGCAGAAGGACCGGGTCCTGGACGCTTTCCTAGATCAGAACAAGTTTTGATCTAGGAAATCAAAAAAGAGTAAGTTTAGGATTTACCAAAAGTTAGAGTACCTACATAAGTAATACCGAGATCTGTGTTAAGAATCAGTTACTTCGACAACCAAATGGCCAGTCGAGGATTTAATATTAAGTAGGTACTTTATTGTAAGGTTCAATTCAGGAATACAGAGGTTCGTAATAGGAAACCAAACACATTATTATGTCAAAGCCCATAAATACAATATTTGAAAAACACACTGAAATAAATCACTTCATATTCAGGTCCTGTACTTACTTTCTTTTTAAATCATATCACTCTCTATTCGTTGTAGACGTGTTCACAGCTCGGCGTCTCGCTCAAGAAGGCCGACCGTTAGTTGCGTATCATAGAGGATGACGTCAAACGTGTACGTCGATGAAATAGTTTGGAGTTACCAGATACTTGCAAGCGAACATAATGGCTTGGCATTTGAACTATACTATTTTGTGACGAAATTAATCTTGAGATTTTGACAAAATACTACTGCAAATTGCAGCATCTTTTACTTGGTCTTCGTATGACCGCAAGCATACAACAATGAATACAGTTTACCTTCTGTTTTCTCTGTCACGCAAGCATGACTACGTAATTGAAATTTGAATGAGCACAGGTGCGCGGGAGTGTTCGTCACCTCTAGAGACAGCGATACTCGTAGAAAGGTATATTATCCGTTAATGGAGTCGCTAAGAATGGTTTATTTATTGAAATGAATATGTGATGAAGTGAGTTTTGAATGCGTCTAAAAACGGCTCTGATAGTCGTTTATACTATTTAAATAAGACATAAATATAAAGTCTAATCTTGGTAGTGGCGGGCGTGTCGTGTGTGTTTATGATATCGTTAAATAATATTACCAAACGCAGTTCGTACTACGCGTTGTCAACAAAAAAGCGATATAAGTAACTTATTATTGACTTTCATGAAGGGAAAAGTAATAACAGCTTTCTATATTTAGAGTTTAGAGCAAAGTAAGGACGAATGGATTTGTAAATGTATGTCCGCTTCGTTAATGACAACACTCTGACGCCCCGTATCAACCTGAAAATGAACCGTTATGTTGCAGAATTATTAAGAAATCATGGCACAATCATTGTTCCTCCCCGCATCGACGTACGAATAACATTGTAATTACGTATTATTTTAATGAAAGTTCACAATGCGTTGGGGTGTTACGTCACGACTCCAATCAGCCGCCAGCGACACGGCGCCGTGCTGGTGACGTAACGAGCGGCTTATTGTACAAAAATGGCCGCGAGCGAGAACCTGGATTGAAGTGTAAATTGAGTCATTTTCGCTGCGCACCGGTACTTACTTCCTCACCGACACAGTGGCGGACGTACAGAAGGTTCATTATAAAGTTATGACTTTTTGTTAAAAACTATTCGCTTATTAGAAAGTGAAGAAGTAGCTAAAAACATATTTATTAGAAGAGTAAGTTTGTCAAAACGTATGAAATCTTTGTTTTAAAATATGCACCAAAGTTGCTTCACATTCTTTAAGATTTTTAGAAAGCTGTAACTTTATGAACAGTTAAACGCTGCAACAAATTGACAGTAAAAAATTGACTCAACAAATAAAATTGTGGTGAAATATTTTGTTTTACTGTAACATCTGTCGCAGTGTACCAGGGTAGTAAGAAACGGCGGCGTACACCTCAAGATGAACAATTATAAATTGTGCGAGGTTCCGGCACAATCAACCGCCCGCCAAACACTTTGTTAGCAGGACGACGAGCGACGCGTAGCACCGCGTGGCACCTCGTAGCGCTTCGTAGCGCCTCGTAGCGCTGCGTAGCGATTGAAGGTGCTATTGTAATTGAATGATGTTTGTGTATGTTAGTACGTAAATTGGTTTTACGATTCCATTTGTAATGCAAAGACAGGTATTTGTGTGTGTCGTTGAGAATTGATGGTAACAAAATGAAATTGAGGAAGGGAAATAAACACAGTGCAAATAAAACATTTTCAATATTTGAAAACCAATTCCAAGACTAGTGTTCATTTTTAGGGTTCCGAACCTCTGTATGGGAAAAACGGTACCCTCATAGGATCACTAGGTTGTCTGTCTGTCTGTCTGTCACACAAACATGGACGCGTATTGAAAATAATAACACTTGAAAATACATGGGGTCTCATTTTGGGGGAAAATGAGAAAATAAAAAGATTTGCGAACTGTACCTTGCGACATATCAAATCAAAGGGCTTATCGTCAGGGTCTCAAAAATATTCTTTTTATAATTTTAAATTATTACATTCCGAAGTTATTGAAGAAAATCGATGAAAATAGACCATTTTTCCCCAAATTCCCACAACTTATCTTAAATTTACTTGCCTTAAATTTTGAAAAATACACAAATAATAGAGATTTAACTTACAGGAAAACCTATGAAGCCTGTGATTTTAAAGTAAAATCTTAAAAATATTTTTTTCGCTCGGAACCCCTAGCACGCGAGTCTGACTCGCACTTGGCCGGTTTTTTTATATTAAATTAATTATTTCAGAACAAATACCTGCTGTCACCAATTTACACTGGTTTATTAATTCATTTATTTATTTATTTACTTATTTATTTATTTATTTATTTATTTATTTATTTATTTATTCATTTATTCATTTATTCATTTATTCATTTATTCATTTATTCATTTATTCATTTATTCATTTATTCATTTATTCATTTATTCATTTATTCATTTATTCATTTATTCATTTATTCATTTATTCATTTATTCATTTATTCATTTATTCATTTATTCATTTATTCATTTATTCATTTATTCATTTATTCATTTATTCATTTATTCATTTATTCATTTATTCATTTATTCATTTATTCATTTATTCATTTATTCATTTATTCATTTATTTATTTATTTATTTATTTATTTAGGCTTCTCAACAATGAGTACACTATTACTTTATCACTCATACATTAGGTACAAACTTAAATCTAAGCGCCTCATCACTTACAGAAAAGCACAGCGTGTACTGTATTATGCGCAGATAATTCCAAAATTATTCATAATTGAAAATTAATACACAGTTTGAAAAACAAAAAAAAACAACAACAATTGAAACCTAAACTGTGTACAACAAATTGAAATTAAATTAAATTAGAATAGATTAAAATAAACAAGATTAGATGAAGTTTGAGTAAAAACAATTGAAATAAATAAATAAAATTAAAATAAATTAAAATAAATTGAATTAAATTAAATAACATTTTATTTTTTATGTAATAAAAGGGAAATATTTGACTAGCTAGTTTACGATTTGTCAGATCTAATCTTCAAGTATTTTACACCAATCAGCAACCTTTCCTTATTTTAACGAATTACCTTTAAAGGAGCTATACAACTAAAGCACAGCACCTCTTGGCAGGTACACGTCCCCCTACACACACAATAAATGTTCGTAGAGAGATTCTCGTCCGCGTTCTCCGTCAGGTATCCGATATGATTTTATTACGCGCGCCAAATATTTGCACCGCTCTCCCCTCACGAAGATGCTGTGATCAGATCAATTCCTCCGCGTATGCTTCAATCCAATTACTTTTTTATTTGTTTGATGATTTCAATATACCGGTGAAAATGTTGTATAAATTGGTCCTCTTTGCTTTGTGTGTCCAATTTATTAAATTCACGAGTGTGACGTGTTTTTAGTAGGGATAAAATGGCCATTTGTTGTGTTGAATAAATTGTTACACGGGGCATAATTTCGTCTTCTTTTGAGAGAGACTGAGACTTCTTTTTTAGGTTTTCCTATAATATTTGTGTAAACAACTCCTTTTTTTTCCCAAATTACTCTCAGAAGTTTCGGTCACAAGAAAATTCCTCCGAATGGTCAATTTAAATCTTTTATCTTTAATAACTGTAGGATTTAATATTTTAATAATATTAAAAATAAAATTGAGGCCCTTACGATCAGTTCTTTCATTTGATATGCAATGTGTAACAGAATAAACGCCTCAGAATAATACCTCTTAAGGGGTCATTGTACTCATCAATATGAACAACCTTCACTATGGGACCAACACTGAAATCCCGAAAAAAAATCGACAGCCACATACATTTAAGTGCGTATAACTCGACAAAATGTACGGAACGGCTGAATTTTTTTTCGCGATTTCGGTGTTGGTCCCATAGTAACAGTTGTTAATAATGATGAGTAGAATGACCCCTTAAGAGGTGTTGCGTTTATTCTGTTACACGCCATATACGGCACAGATGGAAAATACAGTTTTTTTTTTTTTTTCTAATTTCCCCCCACGAGTGACCTCATACTCAAAATGTATTTATTAACGTAACGTGCCCGTATGTGGGTCACAGAAGTTCATATTATGTATACTGGTTGTGTTTTTCCATATTGAGGTTCGAAACACTAAAACTGATAGAAAACTTTCAGTAACTCTACATACTCGCCGGGGCGACGGGTAATGTAACCCGCGCTATTATACAACAGTAAGCTTCAACTATACAATAGTCGAGTTTATTGCTTACTTGATTACCAACATAAACCGAGCGCAGAGAGCAGTGGCCGCCGCGCTCCGGCCCGTGAGGAGCGCCCACTTGAGGTGCACTCTGCAGGGCTGTGTCTATGGACAATAGAGGATACAAAGGCAAAAACATGCCTGTGAGAGACAGACAGCCAGTCAAAAAACAGATAGATAGTCAGACAGACACACGACTGATTATTAGAAATAAAACGTGTAACAGAATAAACGCAATACCTCTTAAGGGGTCACAACAACTTTTACTATGGGACAACCCCGAAAACGCGAAAAAAAAAACCAGCTGTTAGTACATTTTGTCGAGTTACGCGTGCAGAAATGTATGGAGCAGTCGAAGTTTTTATCGCAATTTCAGCGTTGGCCACATAGTAAAAGTTAAGCCTTAAGAGGTATTGCGTTTATTCTGTTACACGTTGTATATAAACGGTAATTCGGTTTTGTATTTAAAACTAAGCAACGCATCCCCTTTTCCACCTTTCTGAATCATTAGGAACCTACCCAAGGACTGCTCGTGCGTTTTTATGTACCAAGTACCTATTTAGGCAGTTTAATATCGCAAAATAGCGCATCGCAACGCTTTCTCTTCCCAATTTCCATAAAGTAGGTACCTAGTCAGCTCTTTCTTCTCAGAACATGCTCTATAACTACTTACCATCGTCGTTTTCAAAACATAATTTCGTCTATGGTTATTGTTTGTACTTACTATGACTATGTTTTTAGCTTGTTTCAGCACGGTTAAGACGAATGTCTGACATCCCTACTAACAAAGGTAATTGAATTATCTGTTGATGCATGATACTGATGTACTTCTCATGAGCGGTGCGCAAGAGCATACAAGTTCATACAACTAATGTGAATATCAATCAATTGGCGTGACCACTACCAGTTTAGTACCTACTTAAAGACAGAAATATCTGATTTACAATCAGTTTAGTTGAACGTTAGCTGGAACTGGACCACACGGGAGCACAGTCGTCGTATATCACAGTACACACCTCCAGATTGACATCGCCGGAACGACTCGATGTGTATGTATGAGATGAGCACGATACCGGTTTACGAGCGGCAGTAGTGTCGCTCCGTCACGGTGCTCGAGACAGTTACATGTGTTCATATTTTTATTATTTGTATTATTGCACGCGATGCTATAACTTCCTTCAATTACCCCTCCAAGCTTCTTTATTTACTACTGACTTCTTGGAGTGTGTAAATGCAGGATAGGAAGGTTCTTGTAAGAAACAAGACGACTTGTAGAAAGTGGTTCCAACCTATTTTCATTTTATATTAAAACATTTAGTAGTAAGTACGAATGATAAAAAAAAACATCTAAAATTTATAATTCCCTGTTCATGTGAATTTTTGGCACACTACAGATAACGTTAACGAAAGACGATAGCAATGGCTAGTTCAAGAGTGGTACAAAAAATGTATGTACCACGCCTATTTAAGTCCCATCTCTTTTCTTATCCACTTTTGCACATTCCTCGTCCTCCGCGAACTTGTTAGCGGCTAAAAGTTGGTATTGTGCTTGACGCGCTGTCGTCGCGTTTTTATGAGCGCTTTACAGCCCATTATACGCTTGTTGTGTAATAGAAACACTTGATTTGTTCCTCCCAAGACACCGACGTACTACACCGTGTTTACAAACAAGTCATCGCCACTTTTTAATTTTCTTTCGGGCGTTAACGCGGGGACGAAGTTTACACAACAATCTAAGTTGTTGTTGATCCAATTTAAATTGTGTTCAGCGACTTCTAGTGGGTGTAGTTGTAAAACGTAATAACAGTTAGCTACACCGATTCTTGGACAAATGGGTAATCCAAAACTTCGTTAGCTAATCTCAGACGAAAAAAAACAAATGGGGTTTGGTTATAATATCTAGTGAATGTACTACCAAACACCGAAATGATTATAGGCCTGTGTTAAGAATTAAAAAACAAGGCAATTAAAATAATCGAAGTTATTATTCTTAGGTAATTTACCTCCACGTGTAACGACTGAGGCCAGGTTGGACATATTTTTCCGAACATAAATTGGCACGATAGTCTTGGACGCTATTCTTCAGAATCCGTCAATTGATTATGAACGTAATATAATGAGTGATACGTGCGATATTTGTGCGTCACTACTCCACAAGGTAGGTATACACGAGGCGACAATAAGGCAATAACACACTGATGAGGAGCGATACCGCCGCACGTGTGCTCTCGACCTTGAACCACGCTCTGCCGCGCGTATCGTGCACACACGCACATAGCCAGTGAAGCTAATGAAAGTGATGGAAATTAACAGTATATGCGCGTGCTTGCAGTTTTGTAACAATGTAAAATGCTTGTCAAGACGGTCTTGTGTTAGTAATGCATACCTGCCTGTAACCCGCGGTACAGTATATTAATGGATAGCACAGTTATCAGACAGTTAAGAGAGCGGCGGATAAGGCGCGCAATTACAATTCGAGGCATGTGAAATATCAAACTGAATATTGCTGACCCATTCGCCATGAGTGCCATGAGTTATGTTCCGTTCTTCCAAAAAATATGAATTTGAACTTAATGTTGTTGTGATATTTTTTTAATCTATAACAGGATAATTCTTTTTTATTATTGATAGTCACGCCTTTGGCCTGATGGTAAGCGGATATAGATCAAGATTGCAATGCTTCTGTTTAAATGATGTTACAAATTACATTTTGTTAATGCAACGGTTAGTTGCTGACTTCATGTTAAGGTTTCTGAAGTTCGTATGAAAAAACGGAACCCTTACAGGATGACTCGTGTGTCTGCCAAAGTCAATTTGCTACAAATCTTCTGGACCGATTCAGTTGCAAGATACACATAATATGAACTTCTGTGACACAAACGCAGCAGCGTAACTCCTCGTGACATAATAAATTAAAGGGGGTCTATTTTTTTTCATAATATTATAATAATCAACTTTAAAGTTATTTAAGAAAATTGTTACCCCCAACCCAACCGCCTTATCTCCGAAACTACTGGGCCTAAAATTTTGTAAAAAATACAGGTTATATGATTTTAGAAGTATGGAACAACGTATTAATTATTTAAAAATACAATTCGTTCGGAACCCTTTGCGCTCGACTCCGACTCCACAACACACTTTGAGCGTGGCCCAAATCTATTACTTTAATTCTAATTCTACTATTTTTAAGAGCATTATCGCCAATCGTTAAATTGGGTTTAAGTTGCATGTCGAAGTAAATAATGTTTTTAACCGACTTAAAGAAAACGGAGGTTATTAACCAGTGTTTTTAACGCAAGTGGATGCGAATAACTAAGAAGAGAATAAAATTGCTGTTGTACACAATTAACTCTCCATCTTCAAGAACTTTCTGTTAACGTTACAATCTCACTACTAATAATACTAATAATTACCACCAGCCTGGCAGTGCAGGATCGAGCGGCGTATCGATGCGGCTAGGGCACTCATCGGAAAACTATACTGCTTCAGGGAGGGTAATACTAGACCAAGTGTGATGCGCTTTGTGAGGCGGGCGTTTTGGAGGACTGGAATCAGTCCTCAAGATTACACGTCCCGTGTCACAGAGCGTATCGACTTCCTGAAGCAGAAAATTTGTGCATGGACAAATCGTATTCGGCGGTATAAGAGACGGGTTGACCGGTACTCGCAGAATCGCATGTTCCAGAGCGATGAGAGGTGGGTGTATAGAGCTTGGGAGCGACCTGAACAAAGTGTGACAGACGTGTGCCGCTCGGATGATATCACCACGAGAACATTCTGGCGTAACATCAGGTCGGTGCCCGTCTGTCATGCCGAGGGTGGCTGGATGCGCGATGTCGAGCGCGTGTGTGAAGCTATACCACCAATGGATCCAATTAACATCACCCCATTGGATGTAGCCAAAGCAGTCCGTCCGTTACCGAACTGGAAATCTCCAGGACCGGACGGACTGCATAACTTCTGGCTCAAATGGTATAGCAGCTCACACGCACTCCTGGCATCTCAATTCCACTCATCCTTGGAGTCTGGGTCGCTACCACAGTTTCTAACAACTGGCGTTACCCACCTGCTCCATAAGACTGGTAGTCCCGCGGAACCCAAGAATTATAGACCGATTACTTGTTTGTCGACGGTCTATAAACTTCTTGCATCCATTCTGAGAGTGAAAATGAATGATCACAGTGAGAACAACTCAATTATGTGTTAGCCTGTATGGATTAAATGGGGAATATTCCAGGGCGACAGTTTGAGTCCACTTTGGTTTTGCTTAGCTCTGAATCCTCTTAGCACACTGTTGGAGGATTCAGGCCTAGGCTACCGGTTGAGAAGAGGTGGTCAAGCCATATCTCATCTCCTTTACATGGATGATCTGAAACTCTTTGCCCCCAACAATTTGCGACTGATGGAGCTACTGAAGGTAACTGAAACCTTTAGTAGCGCCATCAGGATGGAATTTGGTGTGGACAAATGTGCAGTCATGCATGTAAAGAAAGGGGAGATTATGGAATCTGAGGGAATTATTTGGGTATGTCGGAAGTGTTGGGCATTAACGGTACTGACATGAAGCAATCGCTGAAGGAGCGCTTCTTTGGCCGCCTGAAAAAGGTTTTGAACAGCCTTTTGTCGGGCGGATATAAGGTGCGCGCCTTCAACGGTTGTGTCATGCCGGTATTAATGTACTCTTTCGGCATACTCAAATGGACTCAAACCGAACTCGACGCCCTGGATAGGAGTGTCCGTACACTACTGACCGCAAACCGGATGCTTCACACACGATCGTCGGTGATGAGACTGTACATCCCGCGGAAGTGTGGAGGTCGAGGTTTTTTAAATGCTAAGACTCTTCACAACCGCGAGATGTGCAGTCTCAGAGAATATTTTTCTCAAAGCCGATGTGTGTATGCACCGTGATGTGGTCGCAGTGGACAAGTGACTCACCCCGTTGTCCATGGCTAAAGAGAACTGGCGCAAACCTGTGATTCTTACTACAGATGACCGCAAGGAGGTATGGAAAGGCAAGGAGCTTCACGGGCGCTTCTATCGGGCTCTTTATGGGTCCGACGTTGACTTCCTGGCGTCCGTGGCCTGGCTACGTTTCGGTGATCTCTTCGGAGAAACTGAAGGTTTTGTTTGTGCAATTATGGACGAAGTTATCTTGACGAACAACTACCGGAGACATTATGAAGGACGGGACGGTTGACGTGTGTCGGGCATGCCACCGTCCAGGTGAGTTCATCAGACATATTATCTCTGGTTGTTCTCGTCTGGCTAATGGCGAGTATTTACACAGGCATAACCAAGTGGCCAGGATTACTCACCAGCAACTTGCTTTGAAATACAAACTTGTGGATTCTGAGGTACCGTATTACAAGTATGTGCCCGACCCAGTTCTCAAAAATGACCATGTCACGTTGTACTGGGATCGGTCTATCATTACTGATAGGACTATCATCGCTAATAAGCCCGATATAGTGGTGATAGACCGATTAGCGCGCCGCACAATGATAATCGACGTTACCATTCCGCATGACGAGAACCTCGTGAGAGCTGAGAAAGAAAAACAAATCAAGTATCTTGACTGAACTGAATGTGGACTCGGCTGTCATTGTGCCGATCGTCGTTACGGCCAATGGCTTGATAGCCAAAAGCTTCGACGACCACCTGTCGAAGCTGGCGTTACGCAGTTGGGTAAAGGGCCTGATACAGAAGGCAGTACTCGTCGATACGGCTCGTATTGTGAGGAGGTTCCTTTCTCTGGAGCCCTAACCACCGGTAGCTTGGACCCAGCTCCCGACACCGGCGGACTACTATTTTTTTTATATTTTTAATGTTTTTTTCGTGTTTCTTGTAAGAAATGTTTAAAAATGTAAATTTGTATGTACAGAAAAATAAATAAAGAGCTAATAAGTAATATTTATGTAAATAGGTACCTATATAATTGCATAAGTTTGGGTGGATGTATGTTTGTACCTCAATCACGCCAGAATGGCCGATCGGATCTGGATGAAATTTGACACAGAGATAGATTATAGTCTGGTATAGCACATGGGCTTATCCCGGCAGTATGTTCCCATGGGACAATTACCGACATTGCCGCGCACGAATCCGCTGACAGCAGCTGGTAACCACTAAAGCGTCAGCAGCGATTATGATATCGTTTACCTAGTATAATTAGTTAATGTGGTTTTCCTCACAGGAAATCGATCCATTTAGTCCGTTTAGGTGATATACAAATATCAATAGGTCCTGCACTAAACATAACCCTCCTTTCCTCATTTAAAAATCAATATCTAAAACAAATTGTTGCTGAAAGTTTCACCTAAAAAATATTGTTTCTTGTAAGTTTATGTTAGCTGCTAAGCGGATTCCAAGGCTGTGCTTGTGTAGAGTGTCTCACGGCAAGAGTTTAAAGTTACCGTCTCTGCTCCGAGGATTAAAAAGTATGCGATCGTAGTCGTGCCGGCGCGAGTGCCACGAGACCGGAGCTCTCGTGCAGATGTGATAGTTGTGGTGTTGCTGAGACAAAGTACCTAAAAATGTTGTTATTTTTTTTATCAGATCCAGATTTTCTTTTTTTATTGCGGAATGGGTTGGCTATTGACCTCAATCACGCCTGATGGAAAGCGATGGATGAGATCTATGATGGAGCGAGCGTGCCCAGAAATTGCCTTGAGGCACTGGTAATTCCACGCGTCGACGAAACACAGCAGGCTGCTTGACGCCGAACTCCGGTGGAACGGTCGCGAACCAGGCGGGTGTTAGCCCTACCACCGCAACGGAAGGATTGGCCAGTCCTATAGGGTGTTTGGTGAGACTGCCCAGGATGCGCCGAGCGAGAGGTTTAATTGAGTGCCTGATGGATCAAATTGCGCTACACGAGGAGGCTCCTTCGTGGATCCCAAAATCTTTACACCAGTTTCAGTCAAATGAAAATTTAGCATGTTAGCCTTTGTCAAAGAATGTGACGTGAAAGTCATACTTACTACTTAATAAAGTAGTATGAGTTTCTCGAGAATACTCAGAATTCCTAACTGGCTTCTGCAAGCGGCTTCGCCCTGCACCCGCAAGAGAACATACTCCCGGGATGAAAAGTCTATGTCCTAAACCAGGGCACCGCCTACCCATGTGCCAAGTTTAATTAAAAACCGTTCAGCTGTTAAGGCATGAAGAGGTAACGAAGAGATAGACCGGCTGAGTTACTTTTGCACATCTTCTATATTATCTGATAGCTGTGCCCGTGACTTTGTTCGCGTGGTTGTCAGAAAAGATGTTGTGTAGCCTGTAGTTCTTCGAAAAAAAAAATATATGTAGGAACAAAGGGGAGTATTCCTCCGAGCGGTGGGTAAGGTATAGTGTCAGGAAATTGGCGTCCCCATTTTATTGGGATAAACAAGACAATATAATTATCAATAACAGAGTCTTATTACACTTTAAAGAACACACACACACAATATAAATCATAAGTAATCGAAAAATAGTCATTCGAGCAGACCTTTAAGGTCACAGTTCGTACAGAGGCCTAAGCCACCCAAGTAAAAAGTGTATCAGCAAGCCAATACAGCAATGCAAATATACAGCAGTGTTGTACCAGGTAAACCGACAGTTTTGTCGGGAGCAGGAGTTCTATAATGAGTCGAATCCAAGATAAGACTAAAAAGTGAAACTGGCACACAGAGTCCACGCTCTTTTATAATACCATGTTCTCCCTCCACAAAAACTCTGTGCGATGACGTACGGAAGTGCGTCACGTGTTTACTTGATACGAATCACTAAAATTAGCTAAATCTAATAAGACTTGCGTTGTAAATTAATCAAATTGGACAATAATAATGATCGTAAATAAACAATAGTGGTTTAACAAAGTAAATCGTTTTAAAATCAAAATAACATGTCATCGTTTGTATTGATGAAGACAAACGATTACTATTATTGAAATAAGGTTCCAAAACTCAATTCTAGTGTACTATGAGAACTCAATAAAATATGTTATGATTTATCAGACAGTAATTGATAGTAAAATCACTTAAATTAAATAACACAAACAAAATAATTCAGTGTGCACATTTAAGAACTACACACAGTTGTATTTAATAAGATTTGACAACTACCCATAGTTGTATTTGATAAACGTCTCCGACATATAGATAAATGGGCTATCCAACACTAAAATGACCAGTAGTTCTTGAGATTAGCGCGTCCAACCAAACAAACAACCTTTTCAGCTTTATACGAGTAATATTAGTCACATCTGTAAAAATAATATTAAAATGTCTGTTTGTAATAAAAATAACGGCTTTTTACTAAACGCATATACGATACTAAAAATGTTTGTTTCTGTGTCGGTCTGTCTGTCTGTTTGTTCCAGATAATCTCCGAAGTAGCTGGACCAATTTTGACGGGAATTTCACTGGCAGATAGCTGTTGTTATAAACAGAAAGAAAAGAAAGAAAGAAAATACATTTATTGGCCACAGTAAGAGGCACACAACAAAAACAACGAAAAAAACAAAATAGAAAAACAAAAAAAAAAAACACGAGATACCGCGGGCTAGTTTATAATATTAGTATTTACCGAGCTACCGATATTTTTTGTCCGTGTTATCATGGTGACTGCATCGATTGGAGTAAAGGCTAGGCAGCACTACGGCTAAACTGGCGCAGGTTTTAATCGTGTCATTTTGTGAGTCAAGCAAACTAATACAAGCGGCCTCACTTGCGGTGTTATCCCGCGACTGATTTTATAACAGTGAATTGTTACGAAATGCCTAGTGGGTAAGAACCGCGATAAAGTTAGATAGGTAAGTGCAAAAACACATACTGCGCTCTTGAAATCCATCTTTAACTGTAGTCAGTTTCGTGGTTTTTAATCGTAGTGTGTGTATCTCATGTGGTTCCAAGGTATAGCGGCTAACCGCTCGCTGGAAAAATCCGACGTGCGGCCTTAGCCTAAAGGAAGTTTTCTGTAAAATTACATATTGGTTAGTTTTTCTAGAAGAGCGCATATGTCATGGGTGGGTGTGTCATTGTGCTGCCTCTGCCTCTGCCTGTGCTGCCCTGTGTGGGCGAAGTGTTATGATGGTTGGCTCGTTTGTTTTGTCCAAGCGTCACTACTCATTAGCGATATAAACTAACTTGTTACCTAACGAATAGAATGCTATCTAACAGGAACATACGTATCGGAGAAATAACTGTGTAAATATTTATGTAGGCAACATGGGATATCAGAGTATTTTATCCGTACAATTAAAATTAGGTAAGCGTTGTTTTACAGGATGCCATTTCAGGAATTACATTCTATTTTATCCGTTTTAAACATATAATAAATAATTGCCCGGTAAAAGTTGAAACCTTTCTGTTTGCATACGGCTAATTAAATAATGCCATTTATCGCTGTTACCATTAATAATTTGTTACACTTTTATGGAATTGCCAATTAATCCAATTATCTAGCTATAGGATATTCCATAAAAGTGTAACAAACGTGTAACTGTCTAAAGGGCTGAATGGATTTGGATGAAATTGGATAGGTACTTACACAGATTGTTCATAAGTAATCCTGGTTATCAACAATCTTTGTACCTACTCAATTATATAATGTTTATCTAAGGACTCATAGGATCTCATCACAGTAAATGACTTGACTTAGCCCTATTCAGTTTCATATTTTCATAGAATTTCATAATAACCAGATTAATTGCAAACCATCGAAATCCAGATTTGTTAATACAAATTGTTCAAGATATTTTCTGCTGAAAAATCCAACTAAAAATATTTAATAAACTATTACTACTCGAATAACTCAAAAAATAACTAACCATTGGATTCAGTTTGCAAAATCACGTTACTCCATGTAGACTGATTGAACCAGATTAGTTATATTTTCTCCTGAACCATTTTTTCCAATTGAAAATCCAAACTAATATTATAAATTAAGTTTGTTTAATTGTCTAAGTTGCCGAAACGATTTTAGTGAATTTTAGAGACGGTAATAGACTTTTTTGCGATAATCTATATTAGCGCGAGTTGCGCTCGTGTACTGTACTTAATACTGACGTTATAAATGCGAATGTTTGGTTGTTTGGATGGATGGATGCTTGTTACTCCATCACGGCAGAACGGCTGAACGGATCTTGGTGAAATTTGGCACAGAGATAGATTATAGTCTGGAATAATACATAATAGGATATCCAATATCAGGAGTATGTTCCCTTGGGATAATTTTCGACCATTCACGCGGGTGGCAGCTAGTACCTCCCTACCGTATTTCGGTCTCTGTGGCCAATCTCAACGGATATTGGTCAAGAAGGTGCGCCAGAGATAGGTAATAAGCACAAGCGTGTGCGCAAACACAGGTGCACTCTCTGTTCCGATCTTATAACCTGATGGGACGGCAATCGACCACCAGCTTGACGTCTCGAGGAATGATATGGTATGTCATCACCAGTGATCGGATAATCGGGCGCGTATATACCTAAACTTCTTCCCATGGAATAAGTTTAGGTATATAATTATGGTCATTCCTTTCTGAATAAATAAGTAATCCCGGGTTCCCGGGATTGAACAATTTTGTAAAAACAACTATAACAAACTGAAATTATAGCAGTGGTTATTTTGATTTAGTATCTTTATTTTATTCAAAACAAATGGAATACCTATAAAAATAGGCCTTTTAAGTATAAAATAAAATGCAATGAGAGTTCACAACGAGTTTTAACTATATTTTGTTGTTTAGCAATCTCAGGAATTTCGACCGATTCCGGGATCCGGGATTCTGAAAAGCATGTTCGTATTCGTGTGAATAAAAGTGAAGTTTGGGTATATTAGCGCCTGATTATCCGATCACTGGTCATCACTAACTGCTTAACTCTAGGCTGCTTCTGAGGAATTCCTTATGGAAATACCCAATAACACCTTTTTCTTGACCTGGGAATCAAGCCCAGGAACCTGCACTCGGCAGCCACACTTGCCATCACGGGACCAATGATCAGTTTTAAAACAAGTAATAGAATTAAAATCAATAACTCATCTTGTTTAATCTTCTTTGAAGCAATATTATCTATATACCAAATATTGTCAAAAGTAAGCATCATCTTTAAGTGGACGTACTATACATAAGTCGCAGATATATCGTTGCTAGATGTGCTACTATTGAGCGTAGGTACTCGACGTCATTTGAATATGGGTCGTTCGTCACACTCGCGCACGCACTCCATGACGGCTCATTGGCGGCTTACGTAGCTGAGTCAGTCACGTTATAGTTACCGAATTAGTGTCGTCTTTAGGTCTCCGGTAATGGATGTGTTCATCATCTGGCTAGCTTTTTCCCAACTGGTCGGCTTCCAGTCCAACTGGAATCAACTGAATACCAATATTTTCCTTGGTTGGACTGCGTATCTGACTTTCACAACCCAGTAACTGGGTAACACGGTACTACTTAGCAATACTGGTGTCAAATCGTCTGGCTTCTGACAATCCGTAACTACTGCGAAAGATCTACAAATGACAGCCGGGACCAACGGCTTAGCGTGCTTTACGAGGTACGGAGGAGTCTTGGTATGTTAAGATTGCTTAACCTTGAAGGTCGACCATTGTGGTTATTATTATTTAGCCACGACCTCCAGCTTCGGTTGGTTACGTCATAGTTACCGAACTAGGTCTCGTCTTTAGGTCTTCGGAAATGGATGTGTTATTTATTTATTTATTTATTTATTTATTTATTTAAGGAAAAACAAACAGTAGCACAATAAGAAATTGTCATAATGTCTAAAATATACATTTTAAAACAATTATGCTACCCACTGCGTTCTCCACAGATTACTATTAGAAGTATAACTAGCTAGTAACACGCGTGAAATTTAAACAATTTTTCTAAATAAGCCACGGATATATTGAAAACTATTGAGTTGAATGGAATTTACTGCGGCTGCTTATACAAAACAATATTTCCATAAAACATCGAGAAATTATAATCTAATCAAGATTCATTACAACTTTACAGAGTCCGTAACTCTCCGGTGACATACATAAAAGAAAAAAAAGAAAAAGTAAATGTGTGTGCGTGCATTATTAAACATCATGTTATTTTTATTTTGTCGTAATTTGCTGATCCTATAAGGTTGCTTGGATTTGCATCCTGAATGAATTTTTACTAAGAAAAAGAATGTCAATTGAATTAAACTCATTGTTATAAGTCTCAACTTAACGATGAAGTGGTGAACGCGAGCCAGCGTTGGATTTACAGAGGCTAGAAGCAAATAGACGTCGAGTGCGTACTTCACGTACATGAACTGTTCGAGGAACCAGGTAACACAGACTCCTAACTAAGTCCGGACAATCAAAATGATTGCGGCACACATTGAACAGAGTCATAACTTCCAGAAGTTTCCGTCTTGACTTTAAGGTGAGAAGATCATACTTTTTAAGAAGTAAGTGATATGACATTTTTTTCCGAAAACATCTAAAATTCAAAGCACGAAGGTATTTACGTTGTACTAGTTCTAATCTTTCAGTATATTTTACGTAAAATGGGTTCCAAATGGGTACTGCGAACTCTAACTGGGGCCTAATTATTGACTTGTATAAGTGCAAAAAGGTGGAAGGTCGACGAAAATCCCTAGAAGATCTCATGACAAAACCAAACATTTGGTAGGCCTTGTTAACAATTTTATCTATATGAACATCCAAATGTAGCTTCGAATCTAGCAGAACACCAAGATCGCGGAGAAAACTTACTTTGCTAATCAGCGTACTTCCAAGACGATAGTCGAACTCAGTAATACTTTTTTTTTTGGTAAATGTTATAACATGACATTTTGGAAGACTTAGGTAAAGTTTATTGGAAGAGCAGTAGTTAGCGAAACGGTCTAAATCGTGCTGGAAGTTTAAACAATCGACTTTATCAGAAATAATTTTATAGACCTTTAAATCGTCTGCGTAGAGAAGAAATTTTGAATTTTGAAAACAGTCTTTTATGTCATTAATGTATAGGATAAATAATAAAGGGCCTAAAATGGAACCTTGCGGTACACCGGAGGTGATCTGAAAAGAGCCAGATTCAAAGCCATTAACAACTACCTTTTGTGTTCTGTTAGTTATATAAGATATAAACCACCGTAAAAGGTCCCCTCTGATTCCATTGTATGCAATTTTATTAAGTAGTAGTGTGTGATCAAGTTTATCAAATGCCTTCTGAAAATCTGTGTAAACCGCATCAATCTGCTGTCTATTATCAAGACTGTCAAACAGTTGGGACGTGAAAATGAGGAGATTGCTAATGCATGATCTGTCTTTCACAAATCCGTGCTGTTCTTTAATTAAAACTTTGCGAATAGCAGGATATAATTTATTATGTACTAGTCTCTCAAATAGCTTAGAAAAAGCAGATAGTATAGAGATAGGTCGATAGGTCGCTACGTCATGCTTGGAACCACTTTTATGAACTGGTACAATATTTGCATGTTTCCAAACTTCAGGGAAAATACCATTTGATAGACATTTATTAAATAATATAAGTAAGGGATAGCATAATGTATCACACGTACTTTTCAAGAAAACAGAAGGAATCCCATCAGGACCAGGACCCTTGGTCGAATCAAGTGACTTTAGTTCTTTATGTATTTCATCAAGAGACAACTGCAGTTTGCATAGAAAGACATCGTGGTCAGCATTACTAGATGGTGGTTCCCAAGAGTCATAGTCAAATGTGGAGGGCTCATACGCAGACTGGAAAAATGTAGCAAACAAGTTGCAAGTAGTAATAGGATCATTGGATGAGATTTGATTGTAATGAACCGTCGATGGGATTTTATTAGTATTTTTACGGCAAGAAACGTACGTCCAAAATGTCTTAGCATTGGTAGCAACACTGTCTTCAATTGCATTAATGTATTTACTATAGCAAATGTCAGCCACTTTCTTAAATTTTTTCCTGTTACTCGAGAATACCTCATATTCACATAAATTGCCATATTTCTTCCATCTAACCCAGGCTTGAGTTTTCTTTTTGTAGGTATATATGAGAGATTTGGAAAACCAAGTGGGGAAATTAATATTTTTTGTTCGACATGTGATTTTATAATTTCATAAAGTTTTTCATAAAATGTAGAAACAGATTCATTAGGTGGTAAGTTATCCAGTAAGACATTCCAATCCACGTCCCCTATATCAGTATTTATTTTTATATAGTTAGCTTTGTGATAATTTAGTTTGTTAACAGCAGTATGTTTAGGTTTATGTGTGGGGTGAGAGAAAGAAATAAGTACATAGAAGGCTGGATGATAGGTATCAACAGGTAGAAGGGGGACATCAGGAGAGAATGTGTCAGTATGAGTATTACAAAAAAATAAGTCTAAGATTCGTCCGCCAGAATTGAAAAAGTGGTTATACTGTTTCATAACATATTGAGAGAAGAAATTTGATAAACAACGAGTTGTATTTGTGAGTTTGTTGTTCGCAGCATATTCCATGTATGACACCTTTTTAACCCAAGTAAGTGAGGGTAAATTAAAGTCACCTGTTAAAATAATATTTTCTACGGAAGAGTCATCACACAACACAGACAGAGAATTAAAAAAAGTCAAGTATGTATCATCAAGGGCATTAGGGGGTATGTAAGTAGCACAAATGATATGATATTTATTGCTTTTAGTGGGAACTTTAACTATTACATGCTCGGGCAAGGTTAACGGAGGCGTAAATGAGATACAGGAGGGATTTAGTTCTTTAGATATGGCGATAAGGACACCACCGCCATCCTTTTTGTTGGTGAGTAAACGGTTCCGGTCGCATCTAAACACCAAATAACGCTCATCAATAAATTCGTTATCAGAAATGTCTAGCGTCAACCACGTCTCAGTCAAGATAATGACGTCATATGCATGCGACAGAATATTTAAATAAAGGGTATTAAGTTTAGTCCTGATTCCTCGACAGTTTTGATAGTACATGGATATTTTACAATCATTAGGCATTTTTAAAATCTGAGGGTACAAGAAAATAAACCAAAGGTACAAAAATATTCACTTTGAGACTCATAAGTAAACTAAAAACATGTGAGTCATACACAATTATTGAAGGTAAATCGTTCCAGGCGACGTGTGTGCCTACGTCATCCACTATATTGTAAGTCAGGTGACTTACAATATAGACAATCAGGTGATTGTCTGATAAAAAGATGTTTCCGTGCTTCGAAAGGCACGAATAAGCCGGAGGTCCCGGCCGCCAAATGGCGGTCGTCAAATAAACCATGACACAGGCCTTTGAAGTGGTTTAGAATCTCTGACACACTCTCTGACACTGTGTGGGGTCGTTAAGACCTTACTGCCCACACGATACGTCGAAAGAAAGAAAGAGTTGCACCCGCGACCTGAAGGTAGCACTGAAAAAAAAACAACACATTTCAATAAAAGCTAGAAAACTCAAGTTATATCTAATTTTCTATGCCAGGTTTCACAAAAGAAAACTTTGTTTCAGTTTTAATTGGAATCTATTATGACCTCCTTCAGGTCGTCGTTTCAACTTATCATCCATATTAATATTATAAATGCGAAAGTAACTTTGTCTGTTTGTTACTTGTTCACGCGTAAGCCGCTGAACCAATTTTAGTGTATTTTGGTATAGGGTTAGATTGGACCATGGACCTTTTTATCCCGAAAATAAGTTCCCTTGATATAATTAACGACATTCACGTGGGCAAAGACCATGCGAGAAGCTAGTCCCTTAAAACTAGTTCACGACATGGGAACATGTCCCCACGTGTACCAGGAGTGCAGCGGGTCGAGCTGGTGTGTGTGGAGGTGTCGCTGTCGCTCGGTACGTGAGCTGATGTCCGCTGATACATATGGATGAGACAACTTTGATTGCTTCGCTGATTAAACTCACTAGTTGTATGACGCGCCGACGCGGTGTTGGGGAATATAGGTAGTTCCGGATTTAAACTTGCAGGAAATGGAATGTATAGTTTTAGAATCTGATTAATTAGAAAAATTCATCAAGAAATAGCAGTTAAAAGAGCATTAGAACGGGTAACTCAATCAAAGTGAGTTTCGAGAAAATTTAGTAAAAAACGTTTTTGGCAATGGTATTTACCTACCTAAAACGAGCTTTTGCCCGTGGCTTTGTTGTCATCCGGAATGTTGATACAAAATATCTTAAGTTCTTCTCCTGGACTCAGGCTATATCTGTGATGAATTTGTTACTTGTTTTTTTCTTTCTCATGCGGAAAGTTTCAAGCACACCGATGCGAAAAAAAAAATTGAAAATTTTGAGATTCTGCTTTTTGGCTGCCGACAAAGTCAAAGTCAAACTCAAAGCATTTATTTCAATTAGACCATTTACAGGTACTTGTGAATTGTCAAGGTCGGTCGGTCAAAAAGATGAAGCTATTTGCACGTTCCAAAGCGTAGAGCTCTATGGTGAAGAACGTGCAAGAAACTCCACGGACACTCTTTTGAAAATAATATTTTGTTACAAAATTATGGTTACATCATTCATATTGAAATTATACATATATGTGAGAACGATGTAAAAGACGTGCAGGATAAAAGAGTCCGGAGTAAAAAAGAAAACAATTCAAAGACATAATTAAAATAAACCATGGCAGCCGAGAGATGACCAGTCTCAGCTGACGGCGCCCGTTCACGAACATGACGCATACGCTAGCACCATGCGGCTCAATCATTTTTAAGGGAGCCAAATCATCCAATGCGCCACCATCAGCTAGACTTTTGAGTGAGCATGACATCCCCAATCGCCAGGGTACATTCAATTCAAAGACCTAGACCCAAAATGATCATTATAGAACGACGAAATAAATACACAGACTGATTATAGACGAACGACAATAGACAGTAGTGCAGGCAAGCTAGTATTGTATCGCTAGCCACTGAAACTCGAAACCGAACTATACTTTTTAACTACCACATTGCTGACTGGACCGTTTGCACCATCGCATAATATACTTATATGGGTAGATCGTAACGACATCGACAGGAGGAAACAAGAAACTTTGACACGTATCTATCTAGATCTACACACATCTGTTAGTCCTGAAGAGTAATTTTCTTGAGAAGTAAGGCGAAGTTGTCACGTATGCAAATACACGCGAGTGGACTTGTGGACACTCGGACCTCTGGACCTCGGACTGGAGTCGGCGGCACTTCGTCACTAATTGTGCTCAACTCGCAACTCGCTCACCCACCATAACGCTGATAGGTCAGAGCTACACCGGGTCACGACGATGCTGATGACGTATTAAAAAAACCTGATTTTTTTACAAATAAATTAGCTAATATGTCCAGTCAAAATAACCTGTGACTCATAGTCGCGATACGAGGACATCCGGCCAAGTGCGAGTCGGACTCGCGGGCAAAGGGTTCCGAACGAATTATATTTTTTGGATTTATGTTACTTTGAAATCATATACTTCATAGAGGTGTTCCTGTAATCTATGTAGGTAGGTATGAGTATTTTTCCAAAATTTTAGTAGTTTTAGTAGTAGTTTCCGAGATGAAAATTTCTCAATTGGGGGAACTGGGATATATTCATCTATTTTCTTTAATAACTCCTTTTTTGAATATTTTGAAATTATAAAAAAATATACTTTTGAGACGTTAAGTCACACGGTTGGACCACCTTTTTTTAATTTTCCAATCTTTTCCCCCAAAAAGTGACCAATTTTGAAAATGTATTTATTTTCACAGTGTAAGGTCACAGAAGTTCATATATGTACCAAATTTCAAATTAATCAGTCCAGTAGATTCAGAGAAAATGGCTATGACAGACGAACAGACAGACAGATAGACAACCGAGTGATCCTATGAGGGTACCGTTTTTCCCAAACAGCGGTTCGGAACCCTAAAAACAATAAAAAAGGTGAAACAATTTTTAATTAATATTTTAAGTATGACTAAACTAGGTATCCAGGAATGTCAGATTAATTAAAAGTTCGAGGTATTCCACATTGGGCACCCGCTTCGATAAGCCTAGAGGTCACGCCTCTTGGCTTGTTCAATTGTGATAACATTGGCCACGTAAGAGTACCTACAAGTTCCTTTACCATTTAAATAAGGAAAACTCGGTCAGTTTAGGTTACTAGTCTTAAAGAGTAGTCACACACACACCTCAGTTTACATACGCTCACTTTTTCGTTTAGAGCGCCCATTTTCATTCATTCAAATGAGCCTATTTGTTTTCTTTCAAAAATACTTATGTATCCAATTTAAAAGTAGGTACCTTATTATTTTTATAGGCTCTTTAAGATGTCAGTCGATCATATCGTTTTTAAATTTGATTGTTCGTAAATGGTTACGTTCAGAAGTTACCTACATTTAAAGTCAAACTATGCCAGCATCTCTGTCTACCCCCGGCCTAACAGAACTTTCTTAGAGTCGCTAAGAGGTCGCTAAGAGGTCGCCAATTAGTCAAATTGCCGAGCAGTTAGTTGCGCACTTGTTTGAACAGGATCCGGACAGTCTTTGATTCGGGACTTTGCTTCATTTGGTCTTTGCATAAATTACAATTAGGGCAGTGTCCGTGCTACCTGCCCCTGTTAATTGGTTACGTAAATGTTCCCGTCTTAAGTTTGTTAGTATTAAGGCTTAAGATGCAAAGAAGGCTGTGCTATTAATTTCCTACCTATTCGTTGGGGTGTGGATTTCAGCAGCTTTTATTGCAACAGTGTCCTCTCCCAACCGTCTACTGTAGTGATGTTTCAGTTACAAAACTTTCGTTAGTGTTTAAATAAGTTGATATTCTTTATGATATTTATATCTGAATTACTTAGTTGCTATTTTCACTTGGTAAATAATAAATATGAAGTTAATTTCTATGTAAGAGCACTTCATGTTTACTAATTAATAAATTTGTTCGTAGTAACATATTCAGAAAACGCATAGGTGTTTAAAAGCAACACACGTTCAACTAAAAATTAAAACTATAATTAAAACATTACGAGTGGGTTTAACAAAAAAATAAGCAAAAGTATGTGGCGATGCGGCGCGGTGGACGTAAGAGGCGACATGACGCGATCGCGGCAAATAAATTAAGTAACGCGACGGTCCGCGCCGCACCGCACGGGTCCGCACGGCTCCGCACGACGGCTCCGCACCGCACCGCATCGTACCACACCGCATCGCATCGCGTCGTGTCGTGCGGGCGGTACGGACCGGGCGCCGGCTATGCAACAAAACAACGCGATCGAAGTACATTAGGATTTACAATGTAAACCTCGGTGCTGAATTAATTGATTATTGTGTACTTTTCGTTTTTCTCTTTGCTGAGGAAGGAATTCAAAGCTTTTTGCTCAGAGCTTTCTAAACGTTGCTCCTGACGTTGTAGAGTACTCATTTTCGTTGTAGAACTTACTCGCAGTTTAACATCAAAGCTACTTCAGTGTTTGGAACACCGCGTCTATTTCCAGGCAAGGAGCAACGATAACACCTAACTATTTAACGTTATAGTGTTCGCGGTAAGCAGATGACACGAATACCTTGTTACAGTCTAACTACAAGTCTTAAACATTAAATGTAAGTACTCGTTCCACAGAGACTACGGCGGCTAATCGTTAACCAGAACACTTTAATTTATCTATAACGGCCAAGCTGGTACAAAGTTGTCTCTAAATAAACACGGGCACGGAATGGATGGGGACAGAAGGACCACTACACGCACATAGAAAACATACAGAAGGACCACATCATCTCTCAGTATTCATTCATTATCTGTATCGTAAAGAAAGAATTTAGGCCTGAATGTAAGGAGAATGGAAGAATTTGAATTTGTGCCCTTAAAATCATTAGGTTTACACTTATTTATTTATTTACTTATTTAAATAGGACGGCCGAAACCAGTTACACTATTTAATCAATATAACACAATTAAGTATCATTTATTTAACACATTCATGCATTCTTCTCACAAAAATTCAAACATTCTGACAGTATTACCTTCCATTCATCTGCAAACATATCCAAATCTGTGTTTGAGTCCAAGAGAGCGTTAATAGCGGCTAGAGTTCGAGGAATAGGCGACTTGGAGTGTGCAACTGTACGGCGAGTTGGAACAGCCAATAGGCGGTGTTTCCTATGACCACAGTAATTGTCTGGGACAAATAGATTGCAGACCTCATTATGCAGATCAGGTGCATCAATAATTCCCCTGAGAATCCTAAATATCACAGTCATCTGATCACGCGACCGCCTCACTTCCAACGAATTGAAAGACAAGCAACCCAACAGGAATTTAGTCGGATACAGGAATGGATAATACCCATACAAGTGCTTGTAAAGGTATCTTAGGAATGCTTTTTGGACTTTTTCTAGAGCTAGCGCATACTGCTTTTCAAAAGGACTCCATACGCACGCACTAGACTCAAGCTTGCTGCAGACCAATGCCCCAAAAACAAGCTTATAGGTAGTTAGAACGCATTCCTCACGCTATCCCAATACCCAATACCCAAAAAATGTTTATATTTTCAAATCAGACGATATCAGCATGTTTTGTTCTCCTCAGCAATTTTCATAATACAGTCCCGAAAAAGGCCCGCCCGTCAACTCCCCAGCAACAAATCTATCAGTCAAGGTTACAAAAATAGAATTAAAAAAATGTATGAAGCGTGTGCAGTCTAGTGCTGTACGTTGAGACAGTTCAATGTTACCTACCACTATCAAAGCTACTTCTCAGTTACCTAATGCTTACCCGTAGAAGTTGGTCTTCTGTATTTATCTATGAAGTAAGACAGCCAGTACATCGGGCGGTTAGTTGTACGAATATAACCGAGCGCGGAATAACAAAGACTGCACAATGCAGTTTTAATTTTCACATCGGGTTATTTCGGCTTCGGTGGACCTCTTGTTCGGAGCACTACTGTGAACACGGACTCAAGCTGTTTTTTTTAATTATTATCGGTTTCTAAGAAACTGTGTTATTGACTACGAATAAGGAAAATAATAGACTAATTAGCAGACTTAGCCGAAATACCTGATTCGCTCTGGTGGTATGAATGTGCTATAATACTATACAACGTTGAAGTATTTTTAACGAGGTCTGGCAGTTTGAGTACTTAAATGCGGCCTACACAAATGTCCTTTCTTTGGCATGTTCGTCGGTTCGTTGAGCTCCTTTATGGTTCTAAGTTGAGCTACTCGACTACTGACCAAAGCTTGCACTGACTGGACGGGTCCACTCAAATCTGTGTGGTTCTTTCCTCAAAAGACCATTTCAGACACTGATCTGCATGATCCTCATATCGTATTGTGAATGTGGGGACCATGCAGATCGCTATGATAGGGGTTCATTTCATGTTAGTCAACAATGTCTGGCAGTTTGAGATTTTTTTTATGCGGCCTACCCAAATGTCCTTACTTTGGTATTGTTCGTCAAATCGTTGAGCTCCTTAAAGTTCTAAGTTTGAGCTCCATAATAACTGACAAATGCTTGCACTGTCTGGACAGGTCCACTCAAATCTGTGTGGCACTTTCCTCAAAAGGCCACCTCAGACATTAACCTACATGGTTCTCGTATGATTTGACCAGTACAATTTGTATGGACTTCAAAAGAGACTGTGACCTCTGAGTTTGTTTCGGTGTTTCTTCTCAGGGTAGTCAGCTAGGAAACACCGGCCTCATCTAGCTTAAAATGACCAAAAAATATTGACGTGTAAAAGTGTTATGTTTAACCTACTTACAAAATAAATATCATTTATCATTTATCATTTATCATTATCATTTAACGTGTAACAAAATAAACGCAATACCTCTTAAGGGGTCATTGTACTCATCATTATGAACAACTTTTACTAAGGACAAATATGGAGTCAAAATGCTAGTGTAAAGCTTAGGCTGGCATTACTGCACTTCATCTACTTTCGGACCAACAGTAGTTTTTCTTCTAAAGATACTTTTCATATCGATGATTCATCTTTTTCCGCCCAGTACGAGCGACTTTGACGGCTGTGTCGTTTGCTTCATATGAGTTTTTCATTTCAAGAGTGAGGTCCACAGCAGTTGCGATCACGGCACGGTGTCACTAGTGTCGTGTTCCGTGTTATTTATCTAGCACAGCACTACAACGTGTAGCCTCGCGTGCATGCAGCCTCCTGCGAGGCGCACACAATCACCAACTATGTAGTTCTATTTCTAAGTTTTGTTTCAGGACTGCTGTTGAATTCGGTAACAAACACAAGTGTGATAAATTGCGTCCAAATTAACTAACTTTCTTTTTACATCAACTAAAATTTTCAGTGAAGTGTAGTTTTATCAATTAACTTGTAAAAAGCCCGTATAATTGCAGCAGCACTAAGAGTAAAGCTATGTCCAAACCAATAAATTAGCTAAGTAACTCCCTAAGTAAACCTTAAGCCAAGATTTAATGAGGGAATCTAAACCGGAGCCAAATGAGCGCACTGCTGCAAAAAGAAGTGTTCTGTGGCTGCAGAGCCATGCTTTAGTTTCACGTTTGATTTAGGCAAATTGACAGGAAACATGGAGGTTTGGCCGAGCGACCGAACTGCTGTTAATATTAAAACCTTCTAAGACGCTGCACTGGAGCAGAACTCTGTATCTTGCAGATGCGTCTTGGTGATCAATCTATTTTTTAATTAATATTTTTTAACCAATAATTTGTGACGGTTAGCGGAAACTACCCGCCACAAATTATTGGTTAAAATTACACGTCATGCTCGTAGTTGAAATCGCCATCACAAATAAAAATGAAATTCCTTTTGTCAATCATCATTGTGATGTTATATTTGTAGTTTGATGACATCCATATTAATACGGATTTAATATATTTTCCAACTCGTACGTAAAACCTTTTTAATTCATTTATAAAATCTCCGAAAACGTTTCGCATTCTTACTGCATTCATAATACAACGTACGTAATGAATTAATGTGGCGATCAGCGTCCTAGCTGTGAGCAGTGGCACGAGCGGAGCGGGGGGCGGACAGCCGCGCGTCACCGTCGCCGAATTTATGGCCCCACACTAATTTATAGTTGTCCAGCTACGAGCGATTAATGGAAACACTTATTCCAAGTTTAATGTCATTTCATTAACATTTTATAAGTACTGTTTAAATATAAATAATGGATTTGGGGAAGCATTATTTCTGACGATGGACTAAGGGCATTCATTTTGACAAGCGATTGCCAGGTATCTTTATGTTTTTTTTTCGGACGGAACAGGCATAAGACCAACCCTTATAATGGACACAAAAGCATGAAAATAACCTTTCGAAATCATGTAGTTACATTTACCTATAGGTAGATCCTCTTCTTCTTCTCATCTTATAAAAAATCGTATCCAAAACAATAGAGCTACCTTCAACCAAAAATATTTTTTACGAATAAATCAAACAGTAATTTGAATACCTATCCACCTCGATAATATCCTGCGATATCGATAAAAAGTGAATTATGTAGATTTACACGAGTTGGGGTGGAAGAGGGGGTGAAACACGGGGTGTGGGGCGAGGCTAGGTTCACACGCCGCTGCGTCCGGTAATATTCATGTCGGACGAAGAAAAGTCCGTTTTGTTCATCCACGATGTTCATACCTGTAATGGTTGATCGTTTGTTTGCATTCCAAATTGTATTTTAATTGTCTTTTTGTTTGCCTTGTAATTTCGCGTTCGGCTCGTTATTTGTGTATCTAATGGTTTGAAGACATCTCTTACATATATTTTATATATTATTATTGTAACTGCGATTTTTTCTTGTGAGTAAAATTGACTCTGGTAGTCTCGTAAATATTAAAAAAAATACGCCTTGGAACTTCACTCGCTCAAGTTTGTTTAAGATTGCCTAAACTACTTAGACAGTACAAATTTTGGACTTAACCTTTCTAAAAACGAAAAACCTCCTCGATCTGAACGTAGACAAGAAGTCAATATTTCATGGAAGTGGCGTCGAGACCTGTAGTTGACAAGGATTATGTAAATTAATTGGGGGCAAATATTAAATAAACGCGATCCGCTTGATTTGTGGCGAGAAAAAACCCGGGGTGAAAGGGGGCGAAGGGGGCAATGGGGAGAAAAGAGCTTTGTTTTTTACGAGCCCACGCACCTCTCTCAGGAAGCTGTGCTATGTTAATAATATACAAATACTTACCTATACTTAAGACTTCTGCGATAGAAGGAAAATGATTCATCATTCTTCGCAAGAGGAAAATTAAAAGGAATGAAAATCCTTATTTTAGTAATAAAACTTTAGTTACAAATAATATTATCACAAGTGGCATTTTTTAATGTAATTTGTCGGTCATTTAATTTGCCCATTTGGAGTTAAGGATTCTGGTTTTCCTAGGGAAAATAATAAATACATGGACTGAAAGCAATTCCTTCCCTACATATTTTTAATAAACTACCGCCACACAATATGCGTGGCCTAATAAGAATATAATTTATCGAGAAGTACCGTGTGATAGCCGCGGGATGGTCTCGGCGCAAGTAGTTCGTATTCCCATAGCGAGCGATCTGTCGCACAAGATACAGACCATTACACGCTAACATATTGTTGATTAGGAGAATTTGACTAAACCGCAATAGTCGTGTATCATGCGAGAATGGCGGCTAGTCGTAAGTTTTTATTAGCCGTACCTACAGACTGTGTGTACCCAGACGTAATATGTATGAAAAAATGAATGTTCATATTTTTTTGGGAAGATAGCCGGTAGCGACAGCAGAGGAAATTGCTTGGATACTGTCTCACAAATGTCCATATGTGTAGTACCTATGTGTGATAACTATGTGAGTCTAAGGATGTTCCGACTGGAGAAAATGGTGTTGCTATTTGGGTTTCCGAGGTCGCACGTTAGAAGCCACAAGTTTAGTCATTTTGTTTTCAGTCGATGCGAAATAAAGAATACATCTTGAGGATTTATTTTCGGTTTAGGGTCCCCGATCGTCAATCGTATAGCTTCCTTTATTAATCGTCTTGTAGGTTAGATCTATTGCGCTTGCTTAAGGGTCTTGAACTCTACCGCCTGTATCGTTAACTACGCGTTATTTTTTAAGGCTTTTGTTTTTTGCTATCTGTACAGGGGCGGACACATCCCTGTATCGCATCGTACCTATTCGAATGAGAGCTAGGACAAAGCCTGTTATATTTGCATAGAGACAGCCTCCACTGTGGCTCATGTTTATGTCTGTGTTGTCCACCATACAGTTCATTTTATTGGTTCAAGTAGCCGCGGCTTGCTTCAAGGAATCTTCATAAGTTGTCGGGTTATGGTGACAAGCTTCTCAATAAATATAATTAAAAGTTATTACATTGAATATGTCTATCGTGACCACTGGTCGATGGACTCCCATTTATCTTTTCACATTTCAGCACTACAGAGGGTCAATTCTACTCATTTTTAAGCAACAATGCCTCAATTTCTGTATTGACACTCTGATATCCTGATCTCGCACCTACGGTACAGATATGACAAAGCAATCCGAAAAGTTATAGAAAAAGTGTTTTGGGTGTCAGTGAAACTATTGTAGCAAAACAACTTCACAGCTAACTAAGTTGAAAGCATCATGCACATACGTATAGCGCTCAACAGACAAGCTTAGAGCAATATTCCGAAGCGTTTCATTTCAAACTTAATAAATTAAATCGCCGGCTCGTGCCGTATTCTCCAATACATTACTTAAGTAAATTGAACTTATGAAGCATACATTCCCCTCTGAAGATTGTATGAAGGTAATTCAGTCGCGCTCACTATTCCAATAAAAATAAACAGTCGCCGTCTCAATCAGATGCGCAATCAGGTGCTCTTATTCTCATACGTTGCCGTACAACACACACACACACACACATACGTATGCTCATACAAGCTCATACACACGACACCCTCACGTATGCTTCGACTTACTGCGCTCTTTGTGATGAAGCTATGAAAATGGCGGGTGGTTCAACAGTTTCGTGAACGGGTTCATTGAAAAGCTTTGCTTCTAGCTGGAACTTAACCAACGGCAATACGTTACCTGCCTGCTACGATAAATGAAAACACTTAAGTCTAAATTCAGTATCTCACTACTTAAAAAAATCGTAGCAAATTAATATTGGCAAAGTATAGATACATTCTGATGAGTAGTTGTGAAGCAAGAGCATGTTCAGGTGGTGATAGTTGGACCTACCCCACTTTGATTTTCACAGACGGGTATCTATGTTAAGGTGTTATCGGGACACCTAAGGAGCTCCCACCCGCCGGCCGCCGCCCGTGTAGTGGCCGCCCGTGTAGTGGCCGCACGGAATGTGTGGAACGCGTCACGCGCGCCATTCTGTCAGCAATATTGTCTAAAGCAATTTGTATGTAAATCAATTGTTGTTAATACTATTTATGCCGATGGTTATTGAGCATTACTATTTACTTTCACCCTAAAAAGTTAAACGAATCTCATTCTTATTTACATACTGCAAAAGGCGATATTTCTATCAAATTATTCGGGTTACTTAAGCCAGGTTGACGAAAAAACATGAAGCCAAGACGTGCTGTTAGGGAATTGTTAATAAGAGATTGTCTTACTGTGAGCTTTGTCGGGGATTATGGCGGTTATAAATTTTATTATATTATAAATAAGAAATTTATGTGTACTGTTTATCGGCGTTAAAAAGAGATGGGATATCGAGCCATGTGCAGTGAATGTAGGCCACTCCAGGGCGGCTCCTACTTTGTTCATTCGCTAATAAAACGGAGCTTAGTAGGGATGTCAATTATTTCTTAATTTAGTTAGATAGTTGGATGGAAACCGATCTTACTTCAGTAGCGCAACAGACGCTATGGTTTAATGGTAACGTAAATAATACGATAGCATTCAAATAATTGAATTCAAAATTGAATAATTAAATTCTACAAAAGTAGGTAATAGACTTACTAAGTAATCGACTGACATTTTTTTATTAACAGTGTTTTGCGAAATGTAGAGACAACATAAAAAGATTTCACAATCAATGAAACAATTAGTTTTACTCGCCAAGTGGTAGAATTTCCATGGAGCCTCGTGGCAATAACTTGGGGCGCAATTTTCTTTCGTTCCAATTGATATAAAGCCATTTGTTAGGGAGATACAGTGAGGACGAGTGAGCTAACAAGTGGGTTAAGTATAACAGGCCGATATAAGTAAATAAGCAACAAATCACAGCGTATCGGATTAGCGCTATACGTTATTTATGGCGCTGACGAGGCGATACGTGACCCTGATGTCTGAAGAAACTGATGTGGTAGATATTGTAAGGCCCACTTGACCAAAGTAAAGCTATCTTTGAACTCAACCAGAGTTATCTGGCCCGGGTTAGACCAAGTTCAAAGTTAATTCTGGTTTCTCCAGGTGGACCAAAAAAACCAAAATTCGTTAAATGCTGTTCATAGTTAATTTTGTTTCTAGTCTAAAAAGTGCTATTTACTTCCGAATGTGTAGACTAAACAACAAAATAATTTTGTAGTGTACGAGTTCTTAATACTATTTAAGTCACCAATTCTCTGATGCGATACTAAAACCGATCAGACCGTCAAAAAACATCTGAAAAAGGAAAGTCCTGAATTCACACGATCAGCTTTGGATTCGTGGCTGGAAACTATTATTTTCTCCAAATCCCAATTTAAATAAAGATAACCCAATCTGCCGCCTCCACAGCATATATTGTCTTACAAGTAATCGTTCACAAAGACACAAGTGACAGTGCGTCCGCGCGGTATCGTCCTCCTCGCGATCTGATCGGGGTCCAATTAGCCGCCCATACGACACACAGACGCGATACTGCCGCGGTAACCCCGCGATACCCCCGCACACCCCGCGATACGCCGCGATTACTCCGCAATGGACAAATAAAATTTTTATCCCTCCCTTTTCATTGACCTATAAAGGACAGGAATAAAAGTAGTGATAATAAATTCTGTGGTTTTAGGAACTAGTTTTACATATTGATCTGGTAATAAAAAATATTGTTCACGTAATCACGTGGATTGGCTGGTTCTCGTCCTGAGTAGTTTGGACGACAACGTGGTCGAATATACTAAGTGGGTCGTTTTGGATATACGAGCGTCGTTAATGTAAACCAACATTAACCAAAAACTGAAGGAATTTGGATATTTCATGTGTGTGGGACATAGTGGGCGCTGGTTTAGCGTAGGTAATAACGTCGTTGAATAATCACAATTTTAAACGTTTGTTTAAAGAAACAAACGTGCGTGTGGGCTTAAGGAAGCCCACATTTTACTCTTGATGAAATAGCAACATGGTTGACATAGCGTGATGTTATGTTATGAACTGGTGCAAACAATAAACAGACATGCGATTTCAGCAATCTCGGGAGATTCACTGTCATGTATTATGAGTTCAATTGCCTATCTCCAAAGTCATATCAGATCTTCACCAAGTTGAAATGGGACCAGTCCAGTCTCTTCCAAAAAAAAAAAAATCAAAATCGGTTGACAATTGGCGAAAATATCGCTGAACAAACATTAAAAAAAAAATACACTCGAATTGAGAACCTCCTCCTTAATTTTGAAGTTGGCTACAAACTAAACTTAAACTCAATACAATATCTACCTAAATACTAATCAAACAGGAACATGTTGAAGCAATACCAAGTCCTTTCTCAAGTGTCTTTCCAATAACACAGTCAATTAATTGATGTTAACCAATTTCTCCAATCCTCAGTGTAGTACAGTACGTCGCTCGTAGTGCAGCGCGCTCGGTGTCAGCGATGCCGCCGCGCGGGTCTGTCGCTGATTACAATAAATCAGCGGCGACCGCCGACACTTCAGACGCACTCGACTGTTGTTGCTACAATTAAATGTCTATTGCAATCTCAAGATGTGGCGGTGCCAAGTGTATGTGGTTTTATTGACACTGCTGGTGTATGGTCTTGAAATTGAGATGGGTCCCTCTTGAAGTTGTGTTTATAAATCTTCGTGGCACATATACGTTTATTGTATTATTAAAATATCTAAAATAATTTCTATGTTTTGATATTTGCGAATAAAATGTTCGTCCGTTGGCTTCAAACTTTTAATTTTGTTTTATAAGTGGGTACTTCTCTTGATAGGCTGGACAATACAATCTAAAACAATATTCAAATCCAATCACCGTCTAGACGTCAATTAGACGCGAACTTTTACGATTTTATTGTCCAAAGCCATTTCGTTATTTGTGGAAAACATAAAAAAAATCATTCCGAGGACGACCAGATAAAAGATCGTTGGCAAATAACGTTAAGGGAATAAAAAAGCGGAGTTTAGCCTCCGCAGTCCGCTCCGACTCAATGCAGAGCCATAGGATGATCAACAGACAGAGGAGATCCTCTAGAGCGGTTTCATAAATCAAAACATGAGTAAACGTCAGTTTTGGACGATCGTAAACTGTACAACATTTACAGTTCTCTACAACCAAATAATACTCAACACCACAGCCTAAAATGTCACACAGAATCAACCCTCTGAAACTGCAATAGCACAAATCTCCGAGTAACAAGTCCGCTACGCTGTGGTGTACCGAAGACGATGGGAGGGTATTATGAACGCGTAGGGATAAAAGTGTGGACATTAAAAAGGGCGAAACAATTTGAATAAGAGTGCGGTCGCGATCCAATTTTGTGATTGCGAGCGCTGCTTCGGTTTACCTAGTTATTGAATCTAAAATGCTTTGGAAAACATTAGTACATCAAGTACTCATAGCGTTTTAAATTTATCATCCTGAGGGTCTAGACAAGTGACTTTCTGTCAGCGGTAGCGGCGTGGCGAGGCCGATTAACAAAGTGTCAAAAATGTATGGGACGGACAAACGCTGTCGAAATGTCCCGAGATCAATACCTTACATTTTGCTATTTTGACAATCGCCCTCGCTAATAAGTACTATGGCACTTTGCCTAGAGCCTATGTTTTAACTAGAAAACTCTTTCATATTTAGTATTTCATTACATAATAAGCACTATTTGATTGTAGTAAGTTTAATGAAGGTCGGTTGATGATGAAACGTGATGCAGGCTGGCTGGAAAACAATTCTGGCTGGTTTTGAACACTCGTGCGAATTTAGACTTAGTTTCAAATGTCAGTCGCTTGTAAGTAAAAAAAAAACAAAAATATTAAAGACCAGTCGTTGCTATTTTCTATTTTTTAATTGAAACCCCATTGGCCCGCAGCCTACTTGCGTAATACACAAATGATCGATTATATTCATTTGTATATTTCTTCATATGGTGATTTCAGCAGTAGTTATTAATTGCTTGTTTTACGTTGCAAGCAGACGAATTTGCAAACTTTGGATATTTTTAGGCAATGGACATAAAATGCGATTTTATGAGTTACGCAACTGGGGTGACGGTCCCTGGGGCTCGAGACGATTCAGATTCTGTCAACAGTAGCGTGGCGAAGGCGATTGTCACTACGTCAGAAATGTATGTGATTGACAGATGCTATCGAAATGTCACGTGATCAAATTCCTACATTTTAGAATTTCGACAGTCGCATTCGCTAATTTAATGGCACATTGTCTGGGGCGGGATATCTCTCGAAGTCGTTTGGGAAGATTCACACGTCCTGCCTACCTATTTACCTATCAATGAATCTTCCCAAACTCATGAATCAACTTGTAATCTCTGTTATTTCCAGAACATCTTCAACTGTTCGACACAAATTGAAATCAAGTTTTTTATGCGAAAGGAACAGCTATAAGACATGTCAATCTGCACCATTCGTCTGCGGTGACTCCAGAGCCTCCATTGCGGCAGTAACATAAAACAGACGTAAAACAATACAATATTTACGCCTCGATAGTGCTGTCACATAGATCATGGTGCGAGATGCCACAGTTTTCGCGGGGTACCTACTTACTGTCAAAGTTGCGTGCTTCGAAGTGGCGTTCTGTCAGTATATTGACATTGATATTTTGAAGATTTGAACACCGAAGTTTCGTCATACAGTCTCCTTTTGAAATGAGCGGGGCTTTGAGATGTTGTCTCTAAAAACAATAATAACCTGCAAACTGTAAAATGTCCGATTGCAAAGTCGAAATCGATCATATACAGCCGGTCGATTCTGTCGACATCTCACGGTGTTCACCTAGGCTGAGTGAACGACAATAGAGCTGTCATTCCATCTTATTTGTATGGTTTGACAACTCACCCGTCGTGCGCCCCGCCCGGGTGTTCACTTCGACATGTTTACAGAATCGCACTGCTGGATATTAGAGGAAAAATAATGGGTGCTAGGAAACGACTTTTACCTACAATCGATATTGGAAAAATAGTTGTAATTCAAATTATTTCATTTCACATGAATTTTCTGAAGCGCTTACCTCAAATCAATGTTCTTTGCAGGAGAATCGGCAGGACACCAAAGTTATTTATTTATTTAATACTTTTCGCACGCAAAGGTACAGCGGCGGACTTAACCACTCGGGCCCAACATGTGAAAATTCCCTAATATAAAGTAAATCTTATGTATATGTAAATAAACATTAAATTCGCGATTAATTCGCGACACACCGGTGTGTCGCCGGGGCCGGACAGGAAATCATTTTCTACCAGTTACCATAGAGTTTTTTTAGGTTAATTAATAAATTACTTTAGTATTACCAAATATTCCGGGATTGTCCTGTCTCTTCCTACTCTTATCAGTTCCCTTGTAGCAGGCACAACACTACTGGTAGTAAGTGCTGTTTACCCTACAATGGGCACTACAAGTCGTGCTGCTGCTCAGTTTATGGCTCATCATAACCGCGAGATGGCATCGCGCCTATCTCTGTATTTATTGTTCTTTTAATAAACTACTCCATGTTGAGGAAAGCGGCTGTGTGGAGCCTATTTTGGCCATAGAATTGTAAATTATTTGTTTCTGGAATCGATCTACGGATTGTGCTATGTTATCTAAGCAAAGGGCGCCACCAGTCAGTAGGACATTTATACTACTTTTTTAACACTAACATACGTAGACAAATTAGAGCTGAATTTACTTTCCTTTAGTAAGTAAAACTACGGACGATTTACTATCTTTTAGTAAAACTGAGGACAATTAACAAACTCATGCCGTAGGCTGCGTAGACATCCTAGGTTTCCTTCTGCTCCGTGTTATGTAACCTGGGGAATAGTTGGCGGTGCTATACATTTTACGAGTACATGTTCGGTTTTAACAATTTTGTCAGAAATAGAAAACCATTTTATTTTTATATCAAAACGAAATGAAACAGATAAGTAAGATGGAGTCGTGAAGCTTTTTCTACCTATAATATCACTTTCATATAACTGAAATTTGAATGCGCTTTCTTTATGATCGATTCAATCCATTCACTTTATAGCAGCAGATTGAATTCAACAAACAAATAAGCAAGTCTGAAGTTGTTTCTAAAATCAAGTAAAGACATAAAACGGTCCGTTTTAAATGAAAAAACGATTGTTTGGCAGTAAATGTGCAGGCCGGGTTATGTGCGGGCGGCAGCGGGCGGGCAGCGGGTTCGAGTCCCGCCGCCGCCCACCGCGACCGGCCGCATAAACAAACACTTTGCGCTTTTTACACTTTACAGCTACCCTCGTAAACGACGCGACACGACGCACCGAATCAGCGGTTTGCGATCAGTGCTGGAGCATGTCGATGAAGGATCGGTTTCGAATGTGTTGCTTTAATTCTAGATATGTAGTACTACTTAGCTGTTTTTATAAAGTGAATATAATGCAGACATAGTAGGTACAGTCGACCGCACATCAGTCGTCATCACAGTTCAGATCACGCTTACTTCACCTAAGTGTACACGGAGAGATGCCGACAGTTTTGCTGGTTATGCTGGGTTCGTATTTAATTAAAACTCCGTACTACGATAGGTCAGCTCAGCATTACAGAGCCGTCGACAGACCCTTCAATATTCATAAGCCTAACTTTGTATTCTTTTACTCTTCGATGTAGTAAAAAAAAAACAAATTATCTGAAAAGAAAACGGAATGTGAATTGACTTCTACAAGTCAAATTGACACAGAAGCAGAACTTTTCGTCCGAATGATGTTGTTTTGTTCTATTCAGCTACTATTTCTTAAAGCTATATCGACACGTATGTACAGCCCATCTCTACCGTCTTGTGCCGAACATCGTACGTCTCCTTTGGTCGCTCTACACTACACAATATTTGCATTTTATTCGCCCGGGGCGTCCTCGCGTCCTGCGACTCGGCCAGATCGCTTTATGTGCTTCAGGTAATAACCTCTTTGACGGACACTCTCCACCAACCAGCCGAAACACCCACACAACTTAAACTGAACTTTAAATCTTCTGCACAGGGATGGCAAGGAGTGCACTGGTTAATTTGTCAATTGTACAAGGGGTTGAGAGATAAAAGTAAACGGATTATTGCTTGTGTATCGTGGAATGGATCCGTGCGGTCGTTTGTCCCAGTCTCCTACGTCTGGAACTGGAGAATGTCCGGGTACGTGGATAAATTAAATTATATGAGGCTAGTTCGAGCTCCTTCCGACAGTATGCTAGACTGTCCAATAACAATTTGCATGCTTTTAAAAGAGGTATATACATAAGTCTGCTCACAACTGCATCTTATAGTTTCACCAAAATCGCAAAACATGCCGAAATTCTTCGCCCTTTTCAATGTCCTGTTTTTAACACAAGGTAGGTATCATAACAAGTTGTTACACAGTACTTATTTCATTTTCTTCAAGATGCTCTAAATGACTCATTCACCCAAATGAAGGCTAAGTTTCTAAGCGGCAATAAATCTAGACACCTAAAGCTAAGCGTGTGCGCCGCGATAAGTGTTCGCTGCAGAGTAGCAGAGTAGCAGTGTAACTGTGTAGCTGTGTAGCAGTGTGGCGGTGGAGGCGAGGCGTAAGTGCGGCGTAACGAGGCCCGGTTTATCACCGATGTATGCAAATCGACGCATTCACCTCTCGCTATTAGAAGACAGGGCTGCGTTGGAAGATGCTCAATCTGTACTACAAATCCTCAAGATGTAAGGAGTTGTGATGGCTTGACTAGCTTGCTCGAAATGGTTTGCATTCAGAGTTGAGCAAAATTCATTCTTTACTTACTTTAAAATACAAATTACAAAATACTGTCTCGCATGTATTTAAAATACGGAATACAAAATACTTTCAAGTCGTTTATTTGAAATTTAAAATATAAACACAGATAGTACAGTACAGTATTTCAAATATTTTTATTTTTATACAAAATACTAATTACAAAATACAGTCAGGTGTTTCGTTAGGTTAGCTGAATGTATTTATGTTTAAACGTATTTTGAAGCCATAAGTATTTGAAATACTAACTACAATACCTATACCTCAGCGTCAGGTATTTGAAATACCCATTAAATTTTGTGAAGCAATTGAAATAGAAATACCAAATACGTTTGCATTTGTCATCATGCTATTGCTTGCAGACCCTGGATAAATTCATGAGGTGGTTTCCTTTTCGTGGAATAAGTAGTAGGTGATACTTGAACTTAGATCTTAATGTACCAAACGTAATAGCATGAAACGGTGATCCGGCAACGAGAAGAAGCGAATTTAAAACTTACCCGGAATGTAGCAGTTCTATGAAAAGAAGCAGATAATTAAAAGGAAAGGCAGATGAAATCGCATCCCATACATGTTATGTGAGCAACAATAAATTGAAGAGTTTGATGACACATATGTTTCTCAAAATATTCATGTTTGCTTTCATCCACGTCAGAAACACCACAAAAACGTTGAAAATTAACCACAAGCACCAACTTTATCTGCAAGTTGTTTAATTAAACGCCACAGTCAAATAGGTTTTCTACAAAATAATGCCTGGACCCACGTCACGACACGTTATCTGTCATTTAATGGCGTGACGACTTTTCCTGTAGACAGTAAACAGATAATATTAGTAATAATGTGGTAATAGCCAGGACTTTAGCAGAATAAACAAAATTAAGTGTGAATAATAGCCTATGCAGGAATGATTCATTTAATCTAATTAGCATCCTTTTATAATTTTAAAGCTTTTAAATTTTACTTACGCATTACACTTATTAGTACCTAGTACTAAATTATATGTTATTTTCTGACTAGGTACCTAATTACATCAACATTTTCCTTATAATTACATATTTATTTTGCAGAAGGTTTTAATACTGGTTTTACTTTTCAATATTTAATTTTCCCTATAAACATGCACAAGGGTACCAAAATTTCGCTGCCAAGAAGTGTTATCCAGTTAATTGGACCACAGTTCTTGTGAAGTGAGTATAGCAGCACCTACCAAGTTTTTCATCTCCATGACAATGGGGTAGTGTGGCACCCCTGTACTGTGGAGCCGAGCCACGTAAGAGGCGTCTGAAGAAAGCAATTATCACCTCCCGCCGGCTTCGCGTTAGAGGTGGTATTACACTGCACTGCACCTTGTTAGCGTACAGTGACTGCAGAAGGCTTCTTATCGTCATCTGCCCATGAATTATTAATTGCAAACAGCCTCTAATGAAAGAAGAGGTGCGTTCTGTCATCACGCTGTATTTTCGTCAAAGGTATTTAGTAAACAACTAGCTTCGCAGCCGTATAATTATGGTAGCATTCTCGGTAAGATTTTTTGTTTTATTGGTCCCGGCTCTCATTTAAATCTTTGACGATTTTTACGGATAGCTAGAAGTCAGAAAATCTGACACCACGTCGACGATGGATTCTACACGGTTGAAGAAAGATTTTGTGCCAGTATAAAGTTGAACTTCTGCTCTTTCTTAATCGCTGGACATATCCACCTTGTTGGTTAACTGCCTCTTTGTTAGAAGTGGTATTTTACGTCTGTTTGTAAGGACTCCCTGCTGTTGACTTTAAATGTAATTGCTCCTTAATTCTCAAGTACTTGTCTGGAAGGTGTGTCTACAACGTTAGCTGATCAACCTGTTTAGACCCATTATAAACTTGAAGCATAAAATCTTTTTTACGGGTCATGTAGCAAAGCGAATCTATGGGAAAGTTCCCATAGATTTGGGAAAGGTTTATTAATTACCTTAAAAATACAGGGTGAATTTATCAAGTGGGCGAGGAGGGCTAAATCCGAAACTAGCGGCGAGGGATACCGAAAAAATACAGTCTTCGAGCCTATTTTGCTGAAACTAAACCACAAGGTTTCTTTTTGAAAAATCAATGTTTCTCGCCAGGAATCAAAGCCGGTGTCAACTAATGGAAAGAATTTTTAATTTTCGTACGTCACTTACCTTTTCTTAAAACAAAGTTATGCAATATCTATGTACCTATAGTTTCACTATTTCCTCTGCAAATATTGCAGTCAGATGAGGTGGCGCGCTGACGCTAATGTCGGTCGGAGCTGGTGTATGACAAATGAATGGCGGTCATAATTAGAGATTAGGCGCAAATCGAACGCTCGCCATGCGGTGTGATCGCACGGTGAAATATCGGCGCTTACGGATACAGACGAGCTGGATGTGACCTTGATTTTTTAAAGTTCTTGTATTTTCTCATTTTCACAGACCGAATGTCTTAGGTATTGTCTTATACCAGCTCTGTAGTATCTTAAAAATGAGAAAATCCTACTAATCTTGTAAAGTCGGAATGTATTTTTGTTACTATTATGGTACTGGCACACAGGTGGATCGTGACTTGGATTAGGATCATGATACATCTTATCCCGGTACTATTTCTTTCAGGAGAGTATAGTAACTTACTGGCCAAGGCCACGCACTGTGTAGGGTTCCGTAGTTATCCGTCCCGTAAGCCATGACAAAAAATAGCTTTTACTACATTACGAAGTAACAAATACACTTAGTTTTATAATATTAATAAGTACGTATGGGTACGTGGATTCCTGACGTTGTGTGGCGGTCCTAGTTCTGTCTACTTCCACGGGAAAAAGGCATGGGTTTATTTTTATCATTACTAATTTCCTTCAGACAATCTTTTTTGTGTACAGAGTTCAGTTTGTCTCTTCCAGCTCCTCTACAGCGCGTCACCATGGGCCTCGTTGATTACGCGCGTGACAAAGATCCGCCGACAACAATCCACGTCAATTTGTGAGCTGACAAGGTGCGGTCGCGAGCTGCACTGCATCACAGAGCTGCTGTGGAGCTGACCATGTTGGCTGGTTTTCCTCCGTTCATCCTAGTTTTAGTTTGAGACATTTACACTTAAACTTGCCTGAATACCTTCGATAGAGAGTGAATGAGAGTGTAAGTCTTTAGTAGTCTTAGCTAGATTTTTAAACTAAATTAATTTTGCGGTTTTCTAACGGTTGGAAAGCTGATTAAATTTATATTGCTCTTAAATATAACTCTTAGTCGGATCATTTCATCATTTCTGCATTAAGACGTTTACTGCTGGACATAGGTCTCCCCCAGTGTCGCCACATCCACTCGTTCTGTGGGTCTCGCATCCAGCTGATTCCATGGCCTTCACCAGGTCATTGGCCAACCTTGTAGGAAGCCGTTGGACATTGCGTCTTCCTATGATCACCTATATTAAAGATAGTCAGCAAGTTAATAATACGTCAGGTCAAGGCAAAAAACATAAATGATGACTAGCACACTTAGGCTCTTTTACAGCCAGTCACACATTATATGAACAAGGAAGTCTCCTGCAGGTCCTGTTCGCCCAGTCAGGTCGGTGCGTCACTAGTTTTGCCCAGCACCGCCACTAGAGCTGTGAGTGCGCCTCGGGCACTCGTGGCGCTTCCACATTTTCAATGCGCTAAATTCGCTTGTTGATTGAGCGTGTATTAGGTTCGTGTTTAGAATTTACTCAAAGGATTTTTGTCGGACATGATTTAACGTGGCATGACAATTTTACATTTTCGCGATACGAGTAAGTAGACAGAGTTGTATAGAGAAAATACTCGTACATACTATCTGTATGGAAAACAAAAGTAACTGAAGCATTTTATGGTGTTTCGTCAAATTACATAGATTTTTAAAATGTAGAACACAAATTGGTTTTCTGAAAATCAAAGTTTATGCGAGCAATTTGAACTTCCCTCGTGACCTAAATCTAGCTTCGTATTTCTAAATATACGTCACTAATTAGGTGCCTCAAACAAGGAGGTGATCGGCAGAGAGTCGAGCTCGTATGTTATCATTGTATGATCTGTTCGTCGTCGCCGCCGTCACGTACGTGACACGTCTCTGCCCACCCCGTAATGAACGGTAATGACTCATCTGATTGCTGTTATGACACAACAAATAATCATTACCGATACGCCAGATTATTTCCAAGATTCTTTTCGATTCGATCCATCCTAGATTTATGTTGTTTTCTAATAGCCAAAAAAAATATGGTTAGAAAACGTTTTTTTGACATTGATGAAGTTAAAACAAAAGCTCTAATGGTGCTCAAGAAACTTCAGCCCTGGTCTAATATGGCCCAAACAAGTAGAAATACTTGTTTGGGCCATATTAGACCAGGGCCTTTTAAAATGGTAAAAAGTGAAAAAAATAATAGTAGGATGAAGCTCATTGGAAAAGGAAGAGAATATAACAAAAATAATTTGATATGTGAAAAAAGTTCGGATACAAAAGTGGTAGATCTTTTTATTACCTACAACTTTGCCATTTATTTTTTCCATTGGACTTGTAGTTTTGCCGGAAATCGAGACGGTGGTTACCCTTAAAAACTCACCCCCATCCACTTCCCGACCTCAGATCGCCCGTAATTTATTTTTCCTTTCATTTTTGTTATATTCTCTTCCTTTCCCAATGGGTTTCATCCTATTATATTTTTTTGTTTAAAAAATTATCGACCCTGTTCTAGGTATACCTTTCACAGAGCAATCAAATTTAAACTGCTGCAAATGTAATTACATTTCAACTCCCACATATTTAATCGTCGACTGTTATCAAAAAACACGCCGTACTTGTAATGGTCGTCGTAATCCCAGAGGTGACATCGCATAACGTCATTCATAAACAACAGGAAGGGACTCACAGATCCCAGTGATCAGTCGGGAAGCTGCACAGTCGCATGTAATCCCGGAGTTAAAACTTAAGTGTCAGTCGGCTGCGGGCCCCGCGCATATTTTTATCATTCCTGCTTCCCCTTAACACTTAATGCGTAAAGTTTTAATTGAAATTTGATCTGGCGCACTTTTAACGAATTGTCCCTAATAATTATTGCTCATAATTAAAGTAATGTCTTTGAGTGGAAAGTTATTGGTCCGCTGTGCGCTATGAAGCGGAATTGGGCGGATTTTTTATCCATGTGGATAATATTATGTTTTGTAATTATTTTAATTTCATCTGCAGATTAAATGGAGAATGCATTATATAAAAGTTATTAAAATCGCCTATTATGTTGTCACACCAACGACAGCCCCAATTTCATGTCCAGGCAAATACTGTCCATCCCAGGTTGTCTGGAAGAGATCGCGGAATGCGATAAGGTCGCCCATTGTATGTTTTAGTTTAAGTTTTCTTTTGTAATATAAATTTATAAATAAATAAATTGTGATATCCATTATGGCACCAGTAGGCATCCATTAAAACAATATCAAAATCCAAAAACAGGATAGCTGCTATGCTGTTAACAGTTAGAAATGTAGTAAGTTCTAATGGCTATCACGATAAGCGGTTGCATTACCAATTATCAAAATCCAGTTCCGATAATACTAAATTCAAAAATAATTCAATAATAAGTATCTATTCGTGTTTGTTTAAACGAACACACATTCTGTTCTCGCTTTGTGGAATATCACAAAACTAGAACAATTTCATTGAACACGTTCATTCAAAACTCACATTAAAATAGTCGTGTGGCTATAATCCGGCCGTTAGAATTCAAACGCGTCGGTAATCCACGCAAAAATGGCGCGCGCGCACATGTCCCGCACCTCGCGCATTTACATAATTCAGTATTCTATTGTACGTGTCTAATGCTGATACCTTACAAATTAGCGCTTCCATCGCTGCACAACGAAAGGACGAAATTATACAGCATTTTGTGCAGCGCTTTATGGCTCATGTACACAATTGAGGGTATAAAGTTACCTGTAGGGTAGGGGCGGCATAAAGCGCCATCTGTCGTCAAACGGGACAATGCAGAGATTTATCGCTGCAAAATGCGCTTATGGGGGTTTACGGGGATTCGGTTTTTTGCTCGCTATCAAGTTTCCATTAGCTAATTTAGTATCGATTCGCTCACGGTGGAAGTTTAGCGGTGCGCGGACGATTCAAAAATTCACAATTGATGGATTGTTTTTATTCGTTCCGAACTCGAATACTCCAAGTTTACAAATTCAATTTTTATGGACAGAAGCGGAATATTTTGGTAATTCAATTTGGAATCTGGATGAAACAGAGGTTTTTTATGTTATTGTTTTGGCTGTACCTAATCTTAGATATTACTGCGTTAGTTTATTTATTTTTATTCTGAGCACTACGTACTGAAATAAAACCTAATTATTTTTATTCAATGAGCAACGACTAAAGGCTCTCCTTTCTCGGACTTTAATCGTCTTAATATCTTTCATTCGCTTCAGTGCATTATGCCATTTCACCATAAGCAAAGGTAATGTAATACATTTATATTAATCGAAAACGTCACTAGAAATTGCTTCTGTCATCAATGCGAGGCCCTCCTCGGAGGGGCTACCTCGGGCCCTCAAATATCTGCATTATCTTACCTCCGTCCCTCGCGAAATCAGTTACTGCACGGGCATTCACTAAAGTGCATTTGCCATTCCGCACGTCAAATCTTACAATTATCTCCTTGCGTCTGTTCCAAAAGCAACCTTGTTAGTTTGGAAGTTAGTTCAAACTCGTGCATCATCTTCTAAACATGCGTACCTAAACGATGATAACTTATACTAACCGTTGACCAATCTAAAACTAAATCTAATATCGGAGACACAAGTTTCACATTCGCAAAACAATTCAGCAATGGTTTCGAAATACAGGCCGTTTAAGCTAAGAGGGTAGTTCACATGTTGGCGGTGCGATTTATCAAATTTTATACGTTGGGGCACGACATGTGCGTCCGCGGACAATCGCTTAGGTGCAACTCAGAGGGTTCACAATTAAATATGGGCCGAGGTGGCTAATGGATTAGCAGATGAGCCGCCTTCTGGCGCGCAATCAGAACGTGCAGATGCGCCTCGATCGGATCCGTGGGTGACGCGTAATGTGCTTACCGGAGATTGAAGCCGAGTGTGAGATCTTTTTACAGACATATGCCGTGAAAATATCCTGTTAAAAACTTATTTACATTCGCATCTGTTAGAATGTGACGAGGAAATAAAAGAGGGTACAGAACAGGGGTTTTGTGAGCTTCACAAAAGGTACATTAGTATTGCACTTCGAACATTTGGAACTGACGAAATTCTAGATCTACTAAATGACGATATTATAACCATTACATGTAATGATTAAATGATAAAATTAACTGAACTATCTTCAAAAGAATGGGAAGTACATGTAGTAGCATCAGTAGATCAAGAGCATGGCTCTGACGTCATCAACAAATGATTACAGCAGTGACCTACCTCAACCGACAAGGCTAGGACCGTGACAATAGGTGGTGACGTATGTTTACGAGAACTATGTTCTATTGCGCAGAGTGTCAGCTTAGATACAGCGCACAATGGGTGACCTAGCCAGCGATCAAGTGCAATGATTGTACGGAATATGTGCCGAGGTCAAAGCAAGACGCCGTAGCCGTAGGTGCTAACTTCCTGCTTGCACTAACTGTGCTATATTTAGATGTCAACATAGCAGCCGTGTTTACAATGCTCTATGTACATTCGTTGTATGTGGATTGATTTGGTAGCAGTCGTTATGAGGTGCATCCTCACTTTCTCAAAATATTTAATTAGAAACATGATAAGTTAACTTTTATACGACGATAATTGTAAGAGCTATATATTGTTTTATTTTTTTTATTAGTGATGGGTTTGCTCTTAACTCTAGTCAATGTCAGAGATGACAGAGACATGATTAGGACATTGAAAATTTCTAACAGGACCACTTATTATTCTGATGGATGGGAAATCATCAAATGACTTCTCTCGCTCTGTGCAGGGCGGAAGGGAGTGTCAGACTCTTACTGACTAAAACCCATCCGTGCTCCTCCTAGTGCCCTTTGCTTTCCAGGGCCGCGGTAACTAGTTCGAACATAAATTGGCTTCTGAGAAATGTCCAAGAGTTGTAAAATAATTATTAATATCTGAACCATATTACTTCGATTTGCAAAAGTTTACCACCTTGAATATCTGAATGCAGCTGGATAGGATAAATTACGCAAATGATAAGTTACTTTAATTTGGTACGTAGTTTTAGGCAGTTTAAATACAAACTCAATTTTAAAGAAATTGACTTTGTATTTAAAATTAACAAATAAGGAAAATGCTTTGAACCACGACGACCACAATTTAGTTAACGTATAGAACGCAAATTTTCTTTACGTCAACGATTAAATAAATATCGTAACTCCTTCTATTGGTCAGATGGATGTAGGTAGTAACGGCCCTCCTAAATATAATAATAATTTATCGATGGCAACGTTTGGTGCGCGGCAGTTTGATGTAATTGCACGCGTGTGTCCCGTCACTCACGCCGGTGTAGCGTCTGCAACACAATTACGATCTCACTCGCAATTATTAAAATGATGAGAAATTAATTCTGAAGTAAGAATATTAAATACGAAACAAATTTTGAGTATTAGATATAATTAATCAAACGGTTTTTCGGTTAAACTGTTTAGTTAACAGTTAATCTCAAGCAGAATTTTATTGTTCAATACTCAATACTCAATACTTTACTCTATCCGTGCCCATAATAGTTACATTTATCGTCTGCTTCCTTTTATGAATGCATTTAAATAAGCTCTACAAGCTATTCTTTAATGTATGCTATGTTTGCTCTGGAAGTCAGCTTCTATTTGCCGACATAGCTGTCATCTTTTCCATATCATGAGCTATTATTTTATAGTTCATGTCGATGCGAGAGAAAAATACCCATTGGCTTTGTTTTACATTAGAGAAGAAGTTTTTGAAGGCCTTGGAATATACTATGATGATAGTTTGTGTTGGTGCTGATAACTAAATCATAAATAAAATTTAGTTCCAAAAAAATATTCACCTCAGCATGTTGTGCTGACCGTACTGGCTCACCTATTCACGTGGGTGATGGATTGCGGCGTCGATTAGGGCCGCGCTGACCTGTTCTTTCATATCTCGCTAATGGCCGCCAGTCCGCTTGGCCGCCGGTACGTCAGGCCGCCAGTGCGTCAGGCCGCTTCTCGTACACCTACATACACCTCTACAGCTTGTATGCTGAAGTAGAATAGAAAGTCTGGATGAGTTCGTTCAATTTTCCTAGACACGAAAGATTTTGCAAGTGACAGTTTTTTTACTCTGCGTTTCTTTGAATTTTCTGAGATTCGTGATCACGTACTAGGAGGGAGAGAGCGTATTAACCACTCTCTCCCTCCTAGTAAGTGATCTAGACCCGTTCTCTGGTGGCACGGCTGTCTTGAGAAACCCTGCATAAGTTCGGACTTCCTAATTCTTTATTCTCATCGATTCTTTGTTTTTGTCATACTTGCTGTATTTGAAACATTTAATATTTATTAAAACTTCATGCATCACACAGGTACAAAGACGGACTTAATGCCTTAGGCATTCATAATCAGTCAATCAGGAGAGAGATAACATGGCAGGTGTAAAAAAAATAGAATATGCATGGCATTGGCAAGAGATCATACATATGCATCATCCCTTCAAATAAAAAAAACCTCAGTCAGAAAATATTGCTGACCAAGCTTTCTGTGGCTCTTCCACCATTTCTACATCTAGAGCGGTACCTGTCGGCGTCGGCTGTCAAATATACAAGGGTCATTACTTAGGGCTTCACCGGCGTAATTAATATAACGGCCAAATTGAGGCGACTGCCTTTTTGCTGAGTCGTGGGTGACGTCACGGAGGCCGGCGCGTGGCGGTGCGGTGGTGAGCAGGGGCGGTAGCTGATATCGCACACGTTTCGATTTTGGTAAAGAACCTACTCTGTTTTTGATATTATTCTGAATTTGTGATCATGGTAACTTGGGCAGCCTATCAAAAAAATTACAAGGTGAATTATACCATGGTAGGTAGGTATCCCACAGCGTAAGGAGTGATCGATTAAGTTTGTGCAATTTTGAGTTTTAAAAGTGTCTGTTGACTTTTATTGATACGTCGATTTTCAGGTTGTTTAACGGCTTGATATTTCCAAATTGCATACCAAAATCACATAGCACATTTTATGATCCGCTCCTCAATTTCTTCAGGATGATAAATCCATTCATTTTATTCGGATAATGTTAATATGAGTTTGGTTGTTAGAGGTATAATGGACTGTTGAACCACTAACTCAATACGTTAGACATCCAGTTCATCACGAGCCTAGCCTGCAAGTCCCAACACGATAAATTACAATCAGCAGACGAATGCAGTCCGTCATTGTCTAATCACGCGCCTGACGCTACCTGGGGCTACCGGCCGCAGTCAGCACGGGACACTAAATCAGGACGTCACTGGCTTATAGTGTAGTACCAACTACTGATACAGAAGCTTCACTTGATCCAGTACTGGATGGCAAGTGAGCTAGTTGATACACGCTAGATGTAACAGAACACCAGACAAGCAAAAGGGAAAGACTGTTCATCGAAGACCCATCGCACAGGACTGCTAGTGGTGGAACAGGAACCATAGTCTATTAATTTATATGACAAACAGCATTGGCTGCCAAATGTAATTGTACCAATAGTCATGTCACCGTGAAATTTCAAACGTCGAAATATTGTAAAATATCTAAATATTGAAATTGTAAACTATTTTATCTCATAATGACACGCGTATGTTGGAAACGGGATTAAATATAATGACCACCATAAAATGCTTTGATACCCTTAGTTCTTTTACCAAAAATATATATTTGACACCAGAAAAATGAAGTCTAAAATTACAATAGTACTAGCTATTTTAGTCACGACTGCACCTCAAATTGTATTCGAACACCAAATGTAGTAAATGATCACCAAATCTTAGCGAGCAAATTAATGCGCTATTTTTGCCTAAATAAACTACTGTGATTGCCATAAAATGTAGGCTTGGGGTTACAAACTGGATAAAATAGGTTAGGTTAGGTTAGAATTGTGAGCAACCGCGCGAGAGCCGAGCGAGCGAAGCGAGCGGTGCCGCGGCAGCGGCCGGCGAGCGCTACTTCTCGAATATTTTTTTGGAAAAAGTTATTTATTTCACACTTTTTTAACTCCAAACACCAAACAATAGCTGCCAATAAAAATGAAAGAAAGCTTATAAATTAAAATAAAGCTTTATATTTACTTAAAAGTTTTGGATTAACAATGATTTGTTTGACATTAGTTTGCTTAAACAGGATAGCAAGATGTAAAAACTTTGATTTTAATTTTACATTAAAATGCTGGTATGATTTTGGTGATCATTTACTACTTTTGGGTTAACAATGATTTATTTGGAGTCATTTTGCTTAAATAGGATAGCGAGACGTTAAAATTTTAATTATAATTTTAAATTAAAATGCGTGTTTAATTTTGGTGATCATTTACTATTTTTGTCTCCTAAATGTTACTATATCTGGTGGTAAGTTAAACATAAGCCGTTGGAAACTAGATGGGATTTTTTGTATTCAAAATGATTCTTCTGTAACATACCGAGAAATTATAATTTAATAAAGATTAATACAATCTTACGGAGTTTGCAATGTTCCGGTGACAGTAACAAGGCGTTAGGGTACCGGACACGACACCAGCACGCTGAGCGAATCAGTTCGTATTAGTAACTTATTCTAACAGGTGTAATTTCCCGGAATGCCAACAGACAGTATTCTGGTCTGACTAACACAGGTAAATAACTTAGAAGTATTGTTATGTTACCATTTTTGGACATTTAGATAGGTACTGTTTTGTTAGGTACTTCCCCTTAATTTCCGACGTGATTGAATTAGAGCCGGAAGGAGCTGTCCTTCTGTGCGTCCCTCCGTGTTTGTCCGTCATGTACCTGTGGCGGACAGTAATTAATGTGAGCCTGCGCCACCAGAGGGCAGCAGGGAGACGCGACGAGGCGGCGCCGCTCAGGTGGAGCCTAGCGTTAGGGCGGCTGTAGTATTTACATTTCAGAAGTTATTCATTAATTTTATAGTCCAGACTAGAGGCCAGGAGGAAGAAAATGTGAAAGAAAATGTTTCCTATAATACTGTTAGTTTGTGATATGCCTGAAACAAACGTCAACCTAAGAATTTATTGCTTTTGTAAATTAATTTTATAAGGTTTTATATACGAGTATTCCTGTTTATACAATAACTATTTATTTCCTAGTAATAAATGCAACAGCAATACAGTATAAGTACATAATTTTGGTGTTACTAATAAAATAATACCTACTTGATAACAGTAATTTATTTATTTTCCTCGATATTTTTTCACCGATTCCTCTGCGCAGATGACTGGCACCTCTTATGCAAATACCCGCACATGACCGCCGCGGCCCACTCTCCCCGTCGGGTTCGATTGCTCAGTAATTAATCTCACCTCCTTCCACGTCGCCCCACTCTCCCCTCGCGCTGTGTTAACATCGTGTCCTATTATTGATAACTCTCGATCGCTGTCCAAAATGTCTGCTTTTGAAAGGAAAAATGTTTTATCTTTATGGATGTTTACATACAATAAGCTTTATGCAGTACCTATACTTAAACGAAAGTGGTTACGAAAAGAACATAAGTACTTGTTTTAGTTTATGATAGTCAGGACTGAACAAAGACTTTTTCAGAACAGTGGTAGGTACAGGTGGTAAACTGCCCAGTTCTACCCCATCTAAGGGCGAATTTCACCAATGAAACTGAACGCGAACAGCGTATAAACCACGTTTATGAGCTGTCAGTGTCATTATTTTTCTATGGAATATCGACACTGACAGCTCTTGAACGCAGTTTAGATGTACTGATCGCGTTCACTCGTGACTTGTCTAAATACCTATGTTTATATTTTAAAACCTGTTTGCGAACGATAGCGATCCTTACACTTAGATAGGTATCTACTGGAGTTATTAAAACGTCTCTTAACCGAAACTTCAAAAACCTCATTTTAATTTGGAAATCTCTCACTGATATCGCCACTTACAAAAATATGATGTTACAGCAATAAGTTCATCTTGCAAGTCTACAATTTAGAGCTGGCGTTCGCGCGACGGAGAGTTGCATGTGATGTGAAATGGCTTAATATAAAGGAATGGAGTGTAAGTGCGAATAGCCGGCAGCCGCCCGCCGCACGCAATCAAACCGCAGTAAAATCGCAGCGCACTGATAACTGCTTTCGGACGGTGGCGTAGCGGGAGCAAATATGTTGAAAATTAGTAGAGTAGTATTTTTTTAGGTGATCTAGAAATTTTTAATGGAAGAAAATATTATACAATAACAACTTATACTAATATAAGTTGTAATTGTCTTTTCTTCAGTTCAAAATTTCTAGTAGTAGTGCACATTTGACGTAGACATACATATTTTGGAGGTAACACAGTAATATTAAAGTTTCTGAACCATATTTATGGGAACCTATGGGATTCCACGATTTCTTTCCACGTAGGTAACTGTAGTAGCTGACATGGAGTTTAAAATCAGATTTCAGATAAGACGGTCGACGTTGTAATATTTCTCAATTTAGGTACACAATAAGTAGGAGGAGTTTAATATAACTGTGCTGATCTTAGTTCTTCTATCGTGATACACAATTAAAGAAACTATTCATCACGTTTAGAAATTATATTATCGTGAGAAAAACGGTTACTGAAAAAATCGAATCAGTCCTTCAGATAGATTTCCAAAAATTCTTTTTTTTCTCGTATGTTGTAAGACGACTTGAAAAAAAAAACCGACTTCCAAAAAAAACACTACAAAGTTCCAAATAACTTTAATTTCGGAAGTCGGTGTCAAATAACGAAGAAGCAACCAAAAACACCGACTTCCGAAATTAAAGTTATTTTGTACTTTGTAGTGTTATTTTTTGGAAGTCGGTTTTTTTTTGGTGAAAAAGTTTTTTAATTTTCACTTTTTAGTAGTACCTACCCCACACCTAACAACACCACTGGAAAGTCACAGGAAAGCAAAAATACGCAATTTCGTATACAAGGATGATTTTTCCTCATATTTTTTCCAGCTATTTGGATTTAAAAATCAAACTGCTGAACCTATTTGGATAAAATTTCAATGGGACCAATCGAGAAGTATATTCTTTCACATAAAACAAGAATTTAGGGGGATATGAGGTAACTCCTCCTTTTTTTGAAGTCGGTTAAAAAATACGTGTCCAATGACATGCGAATGCGAAGGTTGCTTAAAAATTAGTAGAATTGGCCCTCTGGTACTGAAACTCGGGGAGAGACTTGCAAAGGCTGCCTATGCCAACACAAGGTGTTTGCGCCCAGTGTGTTTCTGGAATCGCGGAGCAGTTTTCATATCGAGCGCAATACTGAAGTCGGCGAGTGATTTATCGAGCGCTGTGCGGACATATGAGCTCGGCCGCAGATGACGACGCCGCATGTGACGCGCCTCCGAGGTGGGCCGACAGCTTCATGGCTTTATTATGCCCTGGTACGTTTCCGAAAGGTTTCATGGATTGGTTGCATGATGAACTGGCAGCGATAAAGGAACGAGGAAGACTGATAGCTTCTTGGGTCTATTATTGTATAACATTTTCGTACTGTCTCAATAACTTTAATTGCTTTTGGATAATTATGTTGATACGATGAAATGATTATTATGTTGGTATGTGTGAAATACTAACGAAATTTTGATGCGTATCCCATTCATCACGAGCCAATAAGTAAAAATATTGGTTTTCTTAAAAGGGTATGCAGGGACAAAGCCGTCATTATATACATGCCTGCTAGCAGACCCTGCAGACGTTGTCCTACCCAACTGTTGGCCTTTCATGAGAAAAAAAACCTAAAACCCGATTGCAGCGCCATCGAGTCCACCTCCAGTTTCGAATCTTAACAATCCAGGGACTCACTCAAACACTTGCAAAAACATTTACCAAAATCGGTCCATCCGTTTTGGAGGAGTTCACTAACACACATACTTACAGAAGAATTATATACATTTGAAGATGTATGTATGAATCTACTGTGATCTAACGCACGAATGGATATGTGTTGCAAATCAAGTGCATGTTTATGACGCGTCAATCGACGCCCCACGCAAAAGCGGTTTCGTTACAATTCTTAGTAAACTGTTTTATTGGTTGTGATGTTTATTTCCATAATATTAGAACTTCTTTATTCATACAAATTGAAGTTTTGAAAGAAGTATTATTACGTACGTGTATCAGGTCACGTCTACAGTTTCAGATGTTGACACTGATCGTGTAGGATGATGACATTGAGTTGTTTTGCAGTTGTAATGGTTTTACCAAATGCATCGACTTCCTCGTCATTTAATCTACTCGTTCTTGACTTATCAACTAATTATGAGTGTGTGCTTGACGTCAGTACCGAGATGTACATACATGTATGTATTTGGATGACTCACATTTCGACTGTTCACCTTTTCGAGCGTCCGAGTTTCTGAGTCCATACAAGACTATGAGAAACAGGAGTTCCTGTTTCTCATAGTCACGCCATGACTTCAGAACGACAATACCGATTTCATTCGTTTTTTTTTTAAGTTTTCTAAATGGTTTGGTCTTTGTAAATGGTTCTTAAGGAAAGAAAAACTAAGAAAATTTTGCAGAAAATATTCCTACGGGAATGGGAAAAACAGGATTTTAAACTAGCTTTTGCCTAGGACTTCGTACGCGCACGAAGTCCCGGGCAAAAGCTACTTTAATATAACTGACAATGCAACATATATAACACATTTTCGTGACATGTGTCGTTTAATGAAGAAGAAAATGTATAAAAGAATCTTATGTTATTGTCAGATTGTTACGCAAAAAATTGTGTCGCAGTTTATCTCAAAGAACTGCTTTTGTCACCAGACAATTACTATACGGCTCCGGTGCTTACAGCTTGGTTATCACATTCAGTTTACTAAAAGGATTCTTTCACGCGTTATATCTGCACACTCCATCACCTAGACGTTTATTCATAAGTGAGTGGCGTCGGGTGGCCGGCGAGCGAACGCGCCGCTCATCGCAATGTGCCAGATGTAGGAGAGGACAACCCACTCCTCGGCACGCTCATACTTCTCATCTAGGTAGTGTTCTAAAGAGGTGAGGAACAGAAGGACCAGTATAAAAAAAAAAACTTTCGATCAATGTCAATGGATACAACCCAAGTTGCCTCCGAAGTACGGTGTAATACCACCAACTTCAAAACTTCGGGCTATTATAGTATGCGCCAGATAAACTAAGAATAACGGTCATTGACCCACCTACATTTATTGACACACTTAATTTCAAAAACAGAAATAATGACATAAAGCTGTCCTGAATCGACATCTATTGTGAATTGTGATCCTTACTGTTCTAGTAATGAAACACGATTCATAATTTACTGTGCGGGGGTACCTACGAAGAGATGTTAAGGAAAGGTCAATGACCGTTATTCTTCATTTATCTGGCGCCTACTATAGAGAAACATTTTTGATAGAAATGACCCAGTGATACTTTGACCTACTTGGGTATTGAACCTAAGAAGCATAAGGAGAGTCAGTGAACTATGAAAGTATGGAATGATAATTACGCCATATTTGGCTTAATACGTTACTAGTCATTATCTTGATAAACCGTTACTTACAATATAAGAAATCAGACGTTCAAATAGCTATGTCAATTAAAATTGCGAGGAAAAAATGTCTTCGCTACATTCAAGGTCTACACCGGCCTACGCCGTAGCCGTCGTAGCCCTCGTAGGCCGTAACGCGTAGCACCTTATTGAATGAGCCTTTAACGTCTTTTACGTGGCTGTGGGTTTTCTGCATCTTCTTATCTCCTAGTACTGTTTAGTTTGCGTGTGATAGAGCAGTCAAGGAATGTAAACTGATATTATAAAGAGGTAAAATAATTGTTTGTTCAATCACTGGAAGCTCTGATCTGATTACAATAATTATTTTACAGGTGAAAAGAAAGCTGCTGTTTCTGACATTGGTGATTACTTTCTAGACAGTATTTTATCACAAAAATAGACGGTTGCTGAGGGATACGCCACGAGAGAGACTTCTAGCTTCTTATCAATCAAATCAAATTATTAATTATTTAAATATATTGATATTTTTTACCCGTCCCTAATATTCCCTAATGTAAAATGATAAACTGACAGTGACTGAGTGACTACAGAGTTACAGATGCGAAAAAAATAATTAAACCAAAAATTAATTTATTCAAACTAGGCTGGAAAAAAGCAATTTTGAACGTCAAAATGTACATGAAGACAGTTCCCCAAATCGCCCCGCCCGTCACCACTTCCTAGTGGTTTAGCTGGGAAGAAGAAGTGGCGCAACAAACCAGCAACACAACTGTCTGTTATGTTTGAAGAACTTGAATTCATACAATGGTTAAACATTTTATGATAACTCTAGAAAATTAAATTAAATAGCACATTGTCAGCTAGCACACTATATTATGCCAACAACTAAATCTGAAACAGTATTAAAAATTAATACAAAGGTAATTAAATACGCAAACTCAAGTACCTATACAAAAGCAATCAAAAATGAGCCTTCAGGCATAAATGGCGTGCTCGCTTACATGTGCAACGCTGGAATTAAACCATTGAATTAGAACATTGATTTTCATAAAAATAGTCAAAATGAGATTAAGTTTTACAATTTCATAAGCATTCATTCTCCACCACCTTTCTTTTTAACCATCCGTCTCCATAACATTCGGCAGTGGATCAAATAAAGACATCTTCTCCTCGGGCGCATACAAATGACGCTCATTTGTGAGGGGAGTCAGTCGACCGCCGGCAGGTTATGACGACACGTATGGACCGTCATTGTTTTAACACATAATTCTATTCAGTGCATAGTAGGCAGTGACTGCTTCTGATTTAATCAGAGTTTTTGAATTAGTTAAGGAAACTAAAATGGAACATAAAATATTCTATACAAGGTGTAGGAATGCAAAACCTGAACCGGGGTCATTGTACTCATCAATAAATAAATAAATAAAAATCTTCATCATGAACTGCTTCAACTCTTGGACCAACTTTAATCACATAAAATTAATTCAGCTGTTTAGCTGGGCAGTTGTTATTTTGTCACGTATTTACAGTTGCTCCCATATGAATAGTTGATCATAATAATGAGAGATCCCTTTACAGATGAATAATTTCGTAATCGCAAGATATCAAAAAGTCTTCAAAGTTATATAAGAACTGACTAAAGGACTGAAATTACACCGTCCATTGAAAACTTAAAATTGCTCTCACTTCATTTCTAACGTCACGTGCGCAGGGTTATAAAGTTTCATTACAATCGATTCACTCATTTCCAAGAATAAGGATTTGCGAATAGGATGTATGAAATATTATTTTACTCACGTAAAAAAAGAGTACCTATGAAAATTAAGTTTATAAAAAAAAGTCCCTACGTTCATTCAGAAACGCACGTGCCACAGTTTAAAATATCAGAGCAGTCATTGACTCCAGCGCGCCGCTCAGGTTGTGGGGATAAACGGTTAGCTGCTCAAGTGCTCACTCACTCGTTCATAGTTCACTTCGTTCATTGCGGCCATCAGAGCAGTTAATAATCAATTTATCAAACGACTGTCTCCACTCTAATTCTCTAACTAACGCGCGTCGTCGTGTGTCATCAAAGTATGAACTTTTTAATTATAGGTACTTGGAATAAGTTTGTTTACAGAAGTCACAGATAACCCAGGTTTTGTGGGTAAGTACAACATTATAACTATTTCTGCTGATAAATAAGCAGCGAGCGTTTTAATTCAAATAACATTAAAATCCAGAAATGACAAGAAATTAAATTAGGACTTTAACTTGTTATAAGGACCCACACGTTCTGTCTTAACTTTGTCTGTCTTAACCACTCTCACCCGGTGAGTCGTTACCATGTTTATGAACAACCAAAAAATACAGTCACAATCATCTTCAATCCACATTACACCGAGCAACTATTAAAATCCTGCCAGCAATCGCAGCGCCACTAATAAGAAAACTTTCCATCAGATAGGCTCAGCTACCGAGTGAGTGGAAGTACGCAGGTTCAGTCCCGATGTGTATCACCGGCCGGTGGTCGCCGTGATTTATGCGAACAGTTAATCCTACTATTTACTAGTTTTAGTGGAAGGTAAAGAGGGAGTTTTTCCGAGGACCCTTAGGCCTGAGTTGAGAGTCTCAAGACATGAGCGAGCGTCGAGGAAACGGTGACAGTAGGTAGGTTAAAATAAAATAATAGCTCACCTACTTTTGTGGTTTAAATTTATCAACGTATTTTTCGTATTGGGCAATACCCTTACAGTATTTTACCTGTTTTTTTCGTGAGTTTGACGTCATAGAAAATATATTTTTATTGGGGATTGTTATTTGATAGATTAAATTACGGCAACACTATCAAATTAGTAAGAACACACTTGTTTTTTTTGCTCACGTTTGTTTAACCTTAAGCGTGGTGCTGACGTCACAGGTCATTACTATCAACCACAGTTGGATTCTGTATCAATTTCCTCTCGGTTCTTTGGTCAAATTATAATTTGTGTAAATAGCTAGATAGGAGACAGGAAAAATTGGCGTTTATTCTGGAAACTTTTTACCAAAAACATAATTAGAAGAATCTTATAAATGCAATATTTTGAATGGATGTTGGTTACACACTCACGCTAGAGCAGCTGAACGGATCTTGATATTATTTGGCACTGAGATACAGTCTAGAATAGCACATAGGCTACTTCAGACTTTTATTAACATTGTATCCCGGGAGTATGCTCCCATGTGATCATATTCGACATTCACGCGGTCGGAGCCTCTAGTAGAAGTTAGTATGAAAAACGGGTAAAGTATAACCCAATAAACTCGCTTTCAGCTTGTGACTTGCTCCTCGTCGTCACTAAGAACAGTTATCAGTCAGTGCGTGTGATGTATGTCGCTCGAGGGACGGCGGACACCGGACGGACAGCGGATGCCGGACGCACCGCTGGATAATTATCTGATACCTTTGTAGGCTCGATATGCTTCAAGAAAAACAATGTCGAAGTTTCCTTATAGATAACAATAAACTGCAATTAATACATATTTGTACTACAAAAGAGTCCACATGGCTTATGTAGGTAATATTATTGAACTTAAAATAAAAAAAAACACCAACTTCATTTAAATATTTACCTTTTTTTGTTTTTTTTTTATGGATGAGAAATCATCAAATGACTCCTCCCGCTCTAGGTGGAGCGGGAGGGAAACCCATGATGGATCAAATTTAAAGATAAAGCAAAATATACATCAAAAACCAAGTAGATAACGCAAATCACAAGAACTCGTATTACAAAATTCAATGTGTAGAATAATATAATTGTACGGGATCTATCCCAAGCATCACGGCGCGCCCCGGACGCTCACAGCACAATTAGAGGCAGATCACTTTCCATCTAAGAAGGCGTTTCTTGTTATTTTTCCTTGGCTTTGTGCTCCGGCGGGCTAGGGAGCTAGAAGCCGTAGAAGCCACAACACAGGAAACACAGAAGGCAAATAGAATCGAAACATCAAGTTATAAAGGCAATCTTAGCCTCACTAAAATATTACGAATGCGAAAGTGCGGTAGTTATTTTGTACGCTTTCACAGAAATAGACAGGATCCCGGAGATGTTTTTTTTTTTTGCGAAAATCTAGTATAACTATAAATCAAACAGTACTTTGTTTTAGGGTACTAACTGTAGATATAATTTCGGGTGGCCTACATACTTATTTTTATGATGGATCATATCAATTACAACCTAAGTACGGGTTGACACGTTCTTAACCCAAAATAAACATTCAGAAATCGGTCCTAGTACGCTCTACTCTTTTGTTTCTCAACTTTCCTTCAACTGGACATGCCGTGCTGCTCTGTCTAGTGTCAGGGGAGAGCAGGGGTGGCTCGTTAATTAGAAGGAGTATTTTATTAAGGGCAATTTGTCGGGAATACCTGCCTGATTGCCGAGGCTTGTGCACGCCGATTTGTTTGAATTTTTTACAAGTTCCTGAGGGGATCGTGCTCATTTGTTTGAAGAGTGCGCCTATTTGAGCGACGCAATCCGCTTATGTTTATATTAAAATTATTGTTGTTCATTTTACTAGAAGATGTAAGATTATTGAAGTATTTAATAATGACTTTAAAAATTTATTTGTCACCGGAAAATTGCAAACGCCGTCAGATTGTAAAATATCGTGTGAAATTGTATACTAATTCTTCTTAATAAGACACGGTAATATTGGAAAGTATTGAATTTGGATGGGATTTCTTTTATACTAAACGATTTTTTCATAATATTTCGAGAAATTATAATTTAATAAAGATTTATAACAATCTTCCGGTGATATTAGGATTTTCTTGTCTGGCTATTGGGGAGTACTAGGATAGGTCCATCATCACTGATAGCATATTGTTGCCAATAAGCCGGATATAGTAGTGATAGACTGAATTGAGCGCCACACTCTGATATAATTGATCTTGCCATTCTACATGACGAGAACCTCGTGAAAGCTGAGAAATAGAAACATATCAAGTATCTCGACTGAAGTTGTAGACATGAGGAATGTAGACTCGGCTGTCATTGTGTCGATTGTCGTTACCATCAACGGCTATACAAAAGTCAAGACTTTTGAAAGCAACGAAGCAGGTCGGTAGCTCGTCTCGACGGCCAACTGTCCAAGCCTTCTTCGTTGCGAGGTGGTGGAGCAAGGGTCTAAAGCAAAAGCACTGCTCTTTGGTTCCTTTTTAACCGACTTCGGAAAAAGGAAGTTATTGTCAGAAGCACAGTTTTAGTATATGTTAGTCTACACCAGCTTCTAAGCATTTGTGCCAAAAAATTACTACTTAATTACTTAAATAAATTACAGTTTTTGAAGTTTTATTGCTCGTGACCGGTAGCTGCTTATCCAAATGTTTTTAAAAATGATTGCAATGTATATTATTAAATTAAAAAGTTGTATCCGTTGATTTTATAAACAGGCAAGTATTACATTTCCTGTGCCTACAACACTGATAATACAGGGCTACCTAAAACTGGCGGGAAATAAACATACAATTAGTTTACCTTTTAATTTAAATTTAAAACTATTGTACTAGTTTGAACTAGGAAGTTACAGCATTTAGATTATTATGCGATAATATTTTTCACCTTTTCCTGTAAATAACTAATTAAACGTTTAGCATTTAGTATAAACAGCTGCCTACTGTTATCAGTACCATTCTTTCCTATTAATAATATTTAATTACCTACGTTGTTTGCACAAAACGAAAATACCACAATTTACTTATTAGCACGTTGTTATATTAATTTTGTTTATCTCGATACTTATTTATTTACCTACTGGCATATTGTGCAGTACGAGTTTGAAGCACACTTTATAAATAAACTATACTTAAATGATGTCCAGACCTAATGTACTGGTAGGTATATTACAGGTATAGTCATATAGACTTCAGTAAATAGAACAAAAATTAATAGATTCATAACAAAATGCCCAGTGCAGTTTTTCCCATTAGGTAACTTTTTTCTAACAGTAGGTAGATAATGCAGCGAGGGTATAAAGCAGCGTCATATGTCACGGACGTCATATTGAATCCCGAATGGAATGAAGAATTCGAGAGTTAAACCCCGAGCGTAGCTAGGGAGTTAAACTCTAAGGAGAATGCAAGAATCCTGAAAGCAGCGAGGGATTATGCTAGCCCAGAAAAATACACCTTTATTCCTTTTTTTATTTTAAGGATGGGAAATCATTAAATGACTCCTCCTGCTCGGGGTGGAGCGGGAGGAAGTGTTAGACTCATACTGACTAAAACCCATCTGTGTTCCTCCAGATGCCCTTTGCGTTCCAGGGCCGCGGTGACTCTTGAGCAAATTCCGCAACTCTGGCAGGCTCTGGCCCTAACGGGCCCCATCTTCCATGCTGACTTTTCCTTTCGGCGCTCGTAGAACACAGCGCGCCGTCGACCTGGGCCTGTTTGGATCGAACGGCGAGCTACCCATTGCTCGCCGTCTGCAGGCATCAATCACTGCGCCATGCTCAGGAGCATCAGTTCCAGAGCGGCGCAGTGGCTGACGTTCGTCAGGAGGAGGAGAAATGGGGCCGTTATTGGCACTCCATTTCAGCCCCCTCCGGAGCCCCTTGTGGGGGATCTACTGCGGCTGTTGCAGTGGCAGCAGCGGCGGTGGTACGCGGTGGCGGCGGCAGAAGCGGCGGCGGTGGCGGCGGCCGCGGTGGAGACGGCGGTGGGGGAGCGCTTTCTCCTGCTCCCGGCTTTAAAGGGTGGAACGCAGGCCATGCCCCCAGCCCAGTGGTTGGTGTTATTGTTAGGAAAAGAGAAACAATTAGAAAAAGCTTATGTCTATGGTTGGTAGAGAGACAGGTTGTTTTACTTCATCATTATAGTCTCTGGTTAGCTTGTTCTTTAAAACTATCGCTAAAAGTAAAGATCGCTTTTAGCGATAGGGCCACCCATCACTAAAAGTGATCTTTTTTGTGTTTCATATGTAATGTTCACTACATCTATCTTCTCTGTGACTTATATGGTGAACATAATAAAGAGTCTTCCGTTCAATTCTTGTTCGCCCCACTGCTGAGTAGCCCTCCTCCCTCATTAGTTAGGCTTCATCATCAGGTGCCTCTCTGATTCTGACGTCTTCAAACCATCTTAATTCCGGCGTGGGAGTGGAAATGGCACTCTCCTTTTTTTCAACAGAATCATGATGGTATTGGCGTTTCGTAGTACAGACTCAGATCTTGTGTCTTAATATTTAGAGCTATAACAAGATACTACTTCACGATGTTAGTTACGGAAAAGCCTGATAGAATGGTTACTTCAAAAGAAAGGTTGACGAATGCTATCGGATGGTTTTGTGCTAAAAACATGAACATATTTAAGTTTTCAATCCTTTCTCCTGTACCCTCCACTATCCCTATAAATAGTAGCTCGTACAACAAGGAGGTGATTCATGCGCGCGCGCCGTTCCCACGTCTGCGCGCCAATTGGCCGAATTGACCGGTATGCGACGCCGGCTCGCTTGACCCCCGACCCGTTAATTGTCTTCCACCTAACTGCAGACGACGCTCAATCATTTGTGGCTTTGTTTGGACCAGGACTGCTCAGGAGCGAGGAAGTTACGTGGATGAGACGATATTACGAAATTTTCTTAGTGGATTCGTACATTCTTATGATTTATTAAAACGTTAGTGGTTTTCCTCAACAATTTGTGGCTTTGTTTCGACCAGAAACGGAAAGAGGCCAGAAAGTTAGGTTGACGGAATGATGGAATAAATTGTTTTTCAACCGATTGCTCCAGCAGAAAGTCTTTTAGAGTGTATTTAGAATGTTTGTGTGTCCATGTCTTTGGCACTGACTCGATGAATTTTAAAAATTGAATTCGTCTTGTTCCCTAAGCATTGATAAACAGACCTATCATCTTCTTAAATTGAACTAAAATGGCTGCCACCAACTGCATCAGATTGTGTGACGTTTTCGTCGATAATTGTAGGCCTCTGGTTTTTTATATATAATATTTTGTTCCTACTTCTTTCATCTTTTAATGTTTTCACTTAAGAGTCGTTTAATCAATTATATTTTGTTGTTGTTTGTCAAAGGCTGGGAAAAGGTATTCCCCTGATTGATAGAAACCTGTTTTATTTGTCTTTGTTATTGTATTTAATTATATTTACACTTCTAATTGTGCAAAGTTTATTATAAATACATAACACGTCAGTACTGACCCACTGCTAGGTAGGTAAGTACCTAGTCGTAATGGATACGTACAAGAATAACTGAAAATAAAATGAGCAGCAAGGGTTATGATTACGTTTTGTCTTCGTTTTCGCCTGATGGAAAGCAATGAATAAAGTCTAATGGCCCGGAAGATGTCTATTGAATACAGATGCTAGCAGAGTTTCCAGTGATTGATACCTGCGGACGGCGAGCGTTGGGTGGCTCGCCGTCCAATCAGAACCAGGATCGAGTCGACGGCGCGCTAGGTTCCACGCGTACCTCAAGGAGATGTCAGCATAGAGGACGGGGCCCGCTATGGCCAGAGCCTGCCGGGCTGTGGAAAAGCAGAGAGTTCCACACTTTGGCCGTGCGTATAATAAATGTCGATGAGAAGCTTAGTACGACTAGTAAGTATATTACAAAAATGCAGTTGGTATCATTCAGTAGGTATATCTGAGGGCCAATGCTGCCTGGTGGTCCGGTTGTGAAAGCGAGACGGTCCCACCGTCTCGCTTTCAGGAGGTAAAGTTTATGTTTCGAGCCTGCAGTGCGATTCTGTAAACATGTCGAAGTGAACACTTGGGCGGGGTGCACGACGGGTGAGTTGTCAAACCACACAAATAAGATGGAATGACAGCTCAGTTGTCGTTCACTCTTCTATAGTAAACCTATCATAGATTTATGTCGTATTCTGAACGACGTGCAAGAGCTTATCACTTACTGAGATCACAACCCAACTCGTCAAAAAACCAGAGGAAACACACGTGAGCGAAGTCGCATACTCCCATATTGTGTTACGGTTTACGTCCTTCTACGGCAGGAGGTTATTCCTCATAACGTAACCGTCTACGGTAACAAACATGCACCTACGTGACCTCCTAAGGGGAGATGAGATCATAGTGTAATATTATTTAATAAATAAGTAGTTATGGCTGCTTAACTATCAAGTATCCACATTTTCCCTTTGACTCATGGCTTTATGAGAAGATTAATGTAAATAGATATTTAGGAAGGTCCATTTGACGTCATTACGCTGCCGCGCTGGCTGTCTGTTTGTCACAGACATTTTTTACGGAATCTACTCCACCGATTCAGTTGAGGTACACACAAATGGGGGAAAAACTGAAAAAAATGAAAAGAAAAAGTTTTTCAATCTTTGCCTTGTGAGAATAAGCCCTTTCGGCTTATTCTCGGGGACCCAGAAAGTTTTTTTCATAATTTTAAAATAATGAATTTGCTGTTGTATAAGGAAATTGATAATTTCCTCTTATCTCCAGAAATAGTGAGCATTATTTTTTTTTTGAACTACTGATTATATAAGTTTTTTACTTATAGATTACTGGAAAACCTATAAGAAGTTTATGTTTAAAATTGCACCATTAAAAAATACGATTCAATACCTATTGAGCGCGAGACCAACACGCACATGGCTGGTTTATTGTGAAAGTACCCCGTACTTTGGTTTCAATTTTTATTTAGACCTGTTTGATGCCATTTTCATGTGCTTGAAAGTGCTTCATTGGCGTGGCGTATACACTAACATAATTTTTTACTAGTTCTTGGTTTTCCCATGTATAACTTTTTATCGTTTCGTTTTTAATTTGATTAAAAACAAATTGGCGTTTTATAAGACCACCTTTCATTCCACTCAACTGCGTTCCAAACCACACATCACACAAGTTGTGGGTAGAACTACCCGTTCAAAGGTACACTCACTTGTATCGACCTACTAATACCTATGTTTTTAAATCTATTTATATTCAATCTATATTTATTGCAGTTCGTCCAAAGTGCGTTGTCCACGTCTTCGATAGCAAAAACAGGAGTTGAATATGACTCACTTTATGATACACACTCACTTTTCATTACTGTTTGTTTTGTGTTAGATGGCTTATTAGCTTAATAGATGTGGTGGCTCCGAATTGAACATGCTTGACTTCGATTAGGAAATTAAACCATACAATAAATCCAGGAACTCTTTTTTTTCACTAACGGGTAATATGAGTATAGTTTAGTACCTATAAACAGAACTATGGGTTCTGTAATCGGTATTGGAAACACAGGTTAAGGATAACGTTTAAAACTGTTTTGTTTATCCATTGGTATGGAAATGAGGATAGTTGACGAGGAAGTTAATCTATTAATATATTTCCGTAAATATGTGTTAGGTAATAATTATAGCATATTATATTCTCATACATACATTCTCCATCAGGAGCTTCTACATCGCAAGGTGCGCGGTCGTTGTCTCAATTGAGTCCGGCTCAAGTGGGTGTCATCTTAATGGCCCGCGTGTGTACCAGTCTTTATTGCTTAGCATCTAATGCGGCCGTGTTTAGATCATTAACATGGCCTCTGTATGAGTGTGCGTGAGTTTTGGAGCATACGCACGGGGTGTGTTCGTGTGTGCGAGGTTTATGTGACCTGACGGCCGCTTGGAATGCAATGACCGATGACTTTTTTCAATTGAGAGGATAGCGTGAAGTTGTGTGTGGCCTGAATTATTTGATTAAAGCGAATGACTCTTTTGTTACAGTGGGTCCACCTGGTAAACTATGATTGTCTTGATTCAGACTCGGTTAAAGAATAATTGAAAATTTAAAGTTGAGAACTTGTAATTTAACTTAAATTCACAATTCAGAAACCGATTGTTATTTATTTGAGTGGAAAAGTAAGTTTCCAGTTCTATCAGTATCGCTTTAATTAGGTAGGTATAATCCTGAATAAACAAAGCATAAGAACCATATAATTAAAATGTCCAAATAAGGGTATTTGAAAGTACAGAACTAAAAGTATTTCTGCTCACTGATCATAATGATGACTTGCATCACTTTTGACCACAAAGCCATGTTAAGTGGATGGTTATGCCTGTCGCTACTACCTACGACCTACGTATTTTAGAAATAGATATACCGACTTCAACCATTAGTGAAGTCCCAATACCGTTGGATTTCCGATAAATCTGGGTTTTTACTTTGTCTGCATCATTAAGATAAGTTTGAACTTTCTATGTCCACGGGTTGGGCGCTGATGAGTGAGTCAGTGGGAGAGAGACTAAGTCAGGTGTACTGAATAGCTTCAACATTAATTATCTATATACCTGGTATATGTATATGATTGGTACTCGTTTAAACCGATCTGTTGGTTACAGATGTGAGGCACCTATCGCTAATGAGCGTGTGATGTGATTCACAGGCGGCGCCGCATGTGCGGCCTCGATACCACGCCACAGAGTTACAGGACATCGCTGTTGTGAGCAGACGAGACACTCGTTACACTGCCGGCTGGTATTGTAATATGGTAGAGAACCACAACAGTCTACAGTCAACAATATAATACAATCTGTCGCGTATGCTTTGATTTTGCCATTCCAACCGTATTCATCGCTTGTTTACGTTGTCCAGCATACTCAAAGTCAAAGTCAAAGTCAAAGCATTTATTTCAATTAAACCATTTACAGGCACTTTTGAATTGTCAAGGTCGGTCGGTCCAAAAAGATGAAGCTATTTGCACGTTCCAAAGCGTACTAATTTTTTAACATACATAAGACACTTATCGAAAGGAACTCCAAGTCTTTTATCTGGAGTTCCTTCCGATACGTGTCAGTAGGTGTCTAAGTTTAGCTTAGCTCTAAGAAGACAGCATAAAAGAAATCTACTCACGAATCAAATAGTACCTAATATTAATCACGTATCTAGGATTAGGGTCAACGCCAAGGGAAACGCAACGCAACTTGCTTGAACGCATATTTAATTGTAGCTGAATGGATCTGAATAATTTTAGTTTGGCTTTAATCTTCAATACAGGTAATCTTGACAGAAGTGTCCTGTCTGCTGTAGTGAAGCCTGCTTGATCAGTGCGGCACACTCGTGAGAACGCCGCGCATGTGTCGTACACACTCTTATTGGCGCACATACTTTTTAATTACCTCTACATCATGTAGGTACATGCACTCAACAGATTGGTACAGAAAGTCTACTCTGACGAGTTCTTAAAAGGATGACTGTTCCACGAGGCTCCAGACATTCTGTCAGCGGTAGCGTGGCGAAGGCGATTGACAAACGTCAAAAATGTATGGGATTGACAAACGTTCTCGAAATGTCAAAATAATAATTGCATTCGCTACTAGAATGGCAGTTTTTTTGCAAACACGTGGTTAAACCCAAGGAGGGTTTGAGGAAGAAGAAGATGTTTTTTTAATTGTATCGGCACAAGATTGTGCATAGTTCATGCTTTATTAAAAATAGCAACCAGAAAACTCACATTAACAGCTAATTTATACAGGATAATTGTAATCAACGATAATGTGGCTTCCTGCCATAAATTATTCTATAGACTATAGACAGGATTCCAATATTTAGATAACACCGAAATAAAAAAAAATATTTAAATTACCTATGGCAACACCGATTATAATATTTGAGCGACCTTTCGTGAATTCGTAATAATCAGTTGTTTTTCTGAATTTATTTTTGTACTGTGATAACTGGTAGTTAGCGGTTAAAATGTGTGTTGTGTAGCTTAAGTGTTGTCATGTATAGTGACAGATGTATGTATGTATATATGAGTTGTCTTATTAATACTGTTGGCCATTACAGGCGCTGCACGGAGGTAGCTTTTAGCGGGCGAATGTGTTGCTAAGTGTCTAGGTATTAGGCATTTCGTTTTTCCTCTATTATTGTTCAAATAGGACCTATGTACACATACACATATAACGACGAGAAGTGCGGCGTCATATGGTGGTGGTGGTGGTGTGATGTTCGGTCAGATAAATTAAACAACAAATAAAAAAAAATACTTTTTTAAAAAAAATCGACCACGAATAACGACTAAAAAGTTCCGAAGAAATGTCTTCTCAAGCAATCTGATGCAGTTCGTCTTGTGATTGAACTAAAATAAATGCCACCAACTGTAACAAACTGCTTGAAAAGTCATTTCTTCGAAACTTTATAGTCGTTTTTTCTGGTCGAATTTTAGAAAAAAAAGTACATATTTTATTTACTTTGCTATTTTTTCCTTACATAATGTATTTCAGTTACCTTACATCACTCCTAAGTGAAGTCCAGGAAAATATTTTTCCAAACAAAAAAATAATCATCCAAATTGGTTTAAAATGGTTGAAAAAAACGTTGAAAAAACATTTTTCGTGGGATCCCATCATCAGATCCTGACTTATACCTTCAATCATCAGCTCAGCAACATGAGATGATGATAACCAAGCACAAATATCTGACTTGCGTTGAATATGAAAAACATTGTATGCCTATAAAATTTGAGGGTTGCCTTCGATTTCCCTGTGATCCCATCATCAGATTCTGATTTGGTGACAATGGGACCACCTCAGGAGTACCTATAGGGTTTCGAATAAAAAAGAGTCCTGAATTGGCGGAGTAATCTTGGTGGAAATATATAAAAAATATAAAAATGCTTAGGTACACTCGTACATATAACCTCCTCCTTTTTGAAGTTGATTATAAATAGTTGTACTGTACTGTACAGTGTACATTGGTCGTGAAACGCGTTCTGCAAATATCTCAAAAAGGACTAAACGCCATATTTACCAAGTTTTATAACCGCAATAATTGTTTTGATGAGGTGTCCTTACGAAAATGGTATGAAGCACATTCAGTTGTGATTATCGCTGTTTGCTGGGAGATGAGTACCTCCTAACTACCTACCTAGCGACGACACACGATGAGTAATGTAATGAGCTAAACTGAGATTGATTGGCTCATGTACCTTTATTTATAAACCGATTACTAACTTGCTAGTTTTTTTTTAAAGAAAAATTGTTAAAGAGCTGTGGATTTTGTGAATAAATAAAAAAAATCATAAACACGGGAAATATTTTGATAAATTGGAAATACAGATGTCACTGCGGATTGCAAGATTAAGTGAAGTGACCACTGTGACCAGGCAGGGGTGGCTCGGCAGACTCTTATAAGGTACACCTTAGGTGGTTGAAAACTCGCTTTTTAATATCATATGTGATTGGTAACGATTCTTTCTGCATTTGACCTGAGAAGTTTCCCTCAGGAATTTCTTATTCGCCCACATTTCATTCCTTTTTGGTCCTGAACTGATATGTTTCCTTTTATTGTTTTGCATTATTTCAGTCGGTTGATTATCTCAAAAAATTTGTCTTCTCTAATTCATAGGGCATACTTTATAGTATTAGGAAAGCAGTGTTAAATTCAGCTTATATTAGTTTATCTGCGCTCCAATTTGATGTGTTACTAGAAACTATTTTGCGGTTAAAGTGCCCACAAACACCGATATTACAAAGCTTTTAAAAATACCTCCATTTAGATGGCGAAGTGCCCCGTGTAACGACACTCTGGACAAAGAACACTTGTATCTCCTTAGTCACCGGCGCCTGCGCGTGCGCCGCTCACCGGCGCCTGCCGCGGCGCCCAATGTGGTTAGATCATTCGTTAAAACAAGATTTTGTCATTAAACGATTGTGCCTTGTTGCTAAGTACATTGATCCGAGTTTGGAGACTCAGCCATGATTTTGTAGCAGTTACTGCGTAATTGGCGACGTATTTCTTTCAGGGCAATCTACATTACCTAGTATATTCATTCCACAATATATACATAATTAGAGGCTCTTGCTTTTTACTTTATTGGTTACTGAAAGCTTCTACGTATCGCGGTTGTTAAAATCACAAACAAGGAACTTAGACTGAAAAAAATATCAAAGACCTTCAGTGTAACAGCCAAGATAATACAAAAAGTGATGCGATCGATAGTATACGAGCTTCAATTTGTAGTGTCAACAATACCTGCGTGTGGTACGCTGTGGGACGGACAAGTATGTGAAGCAGTGCATCAGGTTCGAGCATGCGATTGTATGTGATAAGCATTTGGGGTGCTGGTGGACAAAAGGAAGGCTTAGAGACAAACGAAGGTAGAAATAGGTATATACGAGTACAAACAGTGGTGCATGAAACCCAATACGAACAATACTAAGTTATGTTTTTTGAAGTAGAGAAAACGACTATATTTTTGTGTTAAGGAAATCAATCGTAAATGAACTTAGTCTAATATTGATTGTCTTTGTAAACCGATATCGTCCCCACATAAATACGCAAGCAAATGCTTCCATTAGTTCTATTTTATTTATTTCCTTAAAGTTTTTGAAGGAAAACCAATTGGCACTTCAATTTTAAATTTATTTTCGTAATAGTTAGGTAACAAGGGCTGTGATTTCTTAATAAGGCCACACCATTAGCGGGATTGGAAACACCAGTTTTATCTGGTCATAACCACTACTTTACGTTGTTTTCAGTGCTTGTTTCTAGGGCCGCCGGAGTGCATCGTTCACACAGCCCCGCGACGATCATGCGACAGTGCGATTCTGTAAACATGTAGAAGTGAACACCTGGGCGGAGCGCACGACGGATGAGTTGTCAAACCATATAAATAAGATAGAATGACAGCTCTTTTGTCGTTCACTCCGCCTAGGTGAACACCGTGACATATCGACAGAATCGACCGGCAGCTCGGCTCGTTTTCGTCCGTAGTTCGAGACATACGACAGCAACGGGTACTATTTATAATAAAAAGCGCGGCGTCGCCGATCGAAGTAAAGCTCAAGATCACGGACCTCTGCCATTAGAAAAATCAATCCCCGCGCGTAATTGCGCGGCTCCGAAAGTAATAATATTGTTTTTTTATGGGAAATCATGAAATGATCCTTCCACTTGGGTGGAGCTGGAGGGAGTGTTAGACTCTTACAGTCTAAAACCCATCCGTGTTCCTACTAGTGCCCTTTGCGTTCCAGGGCCGCGGCGACTCTTTCGAACACAATCCGCAAACCTGACAGGTTCTGGCCCTGGCGGGTCCCGTCTACAACAAAATGATGTAGGTACGTGATCTTGCAAATGCGATGAGAATTAGGACGACGAAAGTATTGCACTGGACCAAATGAAGTTGTTAGGAAAACATGCACCACTAACCTTTAATTCACCGTCACTAATGTCTTCAACGTCAGCAGAAAGTTCGAGTCCTGCTGGATATTGCAGGGCGCACACTTTTCTGGTGTTTTAGACGAAAGTCCACTGTTCTAGATATTCCACAGACGGCGGCTCACATTATATTGTTGGAGATAGTTCGCAATACAAAAAAACGTTGTTCCATTAACACACTGCTTTAACAACTGCTGGAAAACTTCACCACCTCGCTCCGTAGGCGATGATAAGGACAGTGATAGTCCAAGTGTGCATGTGGGAAAGGGATGGGACATGATAGGATGAAGCATTTCAGCAAGACATTTATACTTCTACCCTACAATAAATATTTTATCTACACTCACAACGTAATGTTCCAAATATGACTTCAAAAACGAATGCATAAACACGTACTTTTTTTTCGTGGATAGGTAAAATTTAAAAAAAAAACGTTTACAGTTCAACATTTTCCTTCGATTTTTAAACAACTGCATCATAAACTACTATTAAAGAATACGAAATCCAATATCCCGCCAGCCTTGAAGAAACCCTTCATAGAAATTAGAAAAGTAAGAAAATGGCTAAACTTAGCAACTTCAAGTAGCGGGGTATTTAATAACTGGAGCGGATAATATTTTGAAATATAATATTATTGGGCTGACATCTCTCCAAGAGTAACCTACCACGTGTGTTTTACATACATATTGAGCGTTTGGCATACAACATTAAAAACCATAATTATTATGCACGTCAGTGTCGCATGGCGTTAGAATGTGTGGACGAAACCTTAGTTCAAAATAGCCGACAAACAACATTTTAGAGCTAATTATAAAATTCACATGTCTAATAGTTAGGTACCTACCACTTAAGTGATGTAACTTATTATTTCATGTTCAACTCACAAATGTGTAATAAATATGTAATTTGGACGTATTTTTCAATTAAGAGTAGATGACATGAATCTGTCAGTAGTTTTCCGCTTTTAGGAGAGACAATAATAACTCCTTATACGGGTAGTGAGTAGGTACCACAGATCTGTGGTGGGTACCTACTACCTGCCACTATTTCTATAGTTTTGTTACACTTACAGGTTTTTAAAGATTAAACCCATTATATTTTCTGCAAGGGTGTTGATACATATTGCATCCGATACCAAAGGTTTACTCAACTTAAGGCAATACAGGCATCCCGCCTGGTCTCTTTCCATCGTCACGTGGCAGGTCACTGGTTTCAAACACAGCTGACGCCCCGGCGGTGACGAGAACCCGTCGGATGATGTCATTAATGTTAGCAAATTTTGCTATTATTGGCTTTGTGCTTCAAGATAGTCTATTGTGGCCGAGGCAGTCAACTGCTTCACTGCAACTATGATGTGAAAGACCGTAAAAAAGCACCATAAAACTAACGTTTTGAACAATTTCTTAGAATTCAGAACACTTGTTTTATTTGTTCAAAAAAACAACTTAAGGTTATTTCCAAATGGAGTCTTTGTTTCTAGGGCGGTCACCGCACGCACAATATAATGTACGTAAGTGGTAATAAGGTAAGGTAATAATGTACACATGTGGCAAGACAGACACCCCACGTAATTGCTTCACCTTCTTGTACCTGTGTGCACAACTAAACTTATTTGATTTGACGACCTTGCGCCATCGCGCATGGTATCGGATTTATCTGTGTGGATTTTTCTTCAAAGTAGTCAAATAAGAAACACCTACTTCATCTAGTTATTTTTACTTTACGGTTGTTTCGGCAGCTACCTGTTACGGATTCGGCGTAAAGATACGCCCGGGCGTCACCACTGTATGGATCGCCCGGAGGACACGGTGGAGATCTGCCCTGCTTGGGCGGGGCACCGCCGTATCTTCGTCGAGGTGATCGGTGGCAGCGACCTCTCAACTCCTTTCGCTCCGTCAAGAGAGGAATGTAAAAAAATAGCCGGCCAAGTGCGAGTCGGACTCGCACAGCCAAGGGTTCCGTACCATTATCTGTAAAAAACGGCAAAAAATCACTTTTGTTGTATGGGAGCCCCCCTTAAATATTTGTTTTATTTTTATTTAATTACTTATTTTTAAAGTCAATATATTACTAAATATTCTGTGAATATTTCAAGCGTCTACCTGTTGCCGTTATCAATATCAAGCAAAAATATCACGTTTGTTGTATGGAAGCCCCCTTAAATATTTATTTTATTCTGTTTTTTAGTATTTCTTATTATAGCGGCAACAGAAATACATCATCTGTGAAAATTTCAAATGTCGGTTCGTGAGATACAGCCTGGTGACAGACGGACGGATGACAGCGAAGTCTTAATAGGGTCCCGTTTTACCCTTTGGGTACGGAACCCTAAAAACAGGATATGCGCGTGCGAAGTCGCGGGCAAAAGCTAGTAAAAATATTGTCGTACGTACTACCTAATTTGCGTCCTACAAGTTGGTAAGTAGGTACACAGTGTTGTACCTCATTCTATTCAACTTTTCATTACAATGAGGTAAAATGTTGTGTTAAACTATACGCTAATTGACAAATGCTTATCAGGACAGGTAGAAAAAGTTCATAATGCTGAGTACAATGACCCTTTAAAAGGTATTGCGTTTATTCTATAACACGTTGTTTATGTTACTACCATGATTTTTTCACGTCTCTAAAAACAACCATTTAGCCGGCAGTCGGACACTTGGCTCTAACAATTTGCACTTTAAAGCTTAATATTTCGCAGATGGATTCTTGGATGAAAAAATGGTTGTGGTACACCCTTTATATTTCTAAACGACCTATCCAACGACACCACATCATGGAAGACAAAAAAAATGTAATGCATTTATTTTACCACTTGGTCATCGTTATTAATATTTAAGTACCTATAACCATACCAAATTCCAACTTTGTAGTGCTAAGCGTCTCTGAGCTAAACCACAGACAGGCAGACAGACAGACATGGCGAAACTATAAGGTTTCCTTTTTGAATACGGAACCTTAAAAAGGTTGAGGTAACTAAACCAATTTACAAAAAATAAATAACATTTATTGTCATTACAGCACTAAATGGAGTAGAATATTCGCCAAGATCGGTTATGAACATGTAGAAAATAAAAACTTCCTCGCGTGTGACTGAAAGTTTTCAGACAGAGTCATTTCAGCTTCACGTCATATAAAATGGCCGACTATGTGAACTTATTATACGAGAGTTCGAAATCTTGTGTTAGAAAAATAAACTATTAATTAAACTGGAAACAGAGTTTATTCATCAAAGTAGAAATATAATGACAGGAATTCCGACTCGTACCAAGTTTCTGACCGATCAGGTGTGCAAACCAGATGAACATCATTTCTAAGTCACTAAATGCTGACCAGGCAAGTCTGGATAGTGGTCAGCCATTCTATTATCATTAGCAAGGTATAAAATAACTGAAAATCAACGATAATTTGTTCTATTATAATAAACAATATTCATTAGTAGGCATCACTTACGGGATGTAACCAATATGTAATATTTGTGTAATTAATAATGTCCCTAATCTTGACGTATTTTCCAAAACATGAATTCCACTAGCAATCTTTCGTCAGTTTTCCGCATATAACAAACAAGAATAACTGAATTTATGAGTACCTACCCACCACATACCGGCTCAAATTTATGGTTAGGCATATTTTATGGTATCCTCTATGGTAATTTTGTAACAAAATATTATTTTTAAAAGATTGTCCGTGGAGTTTCCGTGGACGTCCTTCTCCATAGAGATCTACGCTTTGGAACGTGCAAATAGCTTCATCTTTTTGACCGACCGACCTTGACAATTCAAAAGTGCCTGTAAATGGTCTAATTGAAATAAATGCTTTGACTTTGACCTCACGCATATAAGGTTGTACTAACTGAACGACATTAAATGATGCCACTATACCTATTTTTTGTACGACTGTGCTGTGACTAATCACAGGATTTTAACATCTCGATCTTCCTCGTTAAATACAGGGTGAAAAATGTTACTAATTTATAAATGCAGCATCTCAAAACTTATTTGAAAAAAAAATTGAATTTTAGTCACTGACATACTTTCCGTTACATTCCAGGTGCCATGAGATAAGAAAATAGATGAATAGCTATTGTAATGTAAAAGATGATGCAGCAATTATTTCATTAATGAAAAAAAAAAACATTTATTTAGCATAAACTAAAGGTACACAACACGTTAACAGGAAGTCATTAGATTTTTTAAAAAAAGTAAATAACGTACATAATAGTAAGTAATTAGGCACAAAAAAAATTTCTGGTGTCAAATCGGACTATCCCTTAGAAAGTAATTGCTATACATACCTAATTCTAGCAGGACAGTCTTTCTTTTTAACCGGATTCCAAAAAAGGAGGAGGTTCTCAACTCAATTGTATTTTTTTTTGTGTTTGTTACCTCATATCTCTGTCATTATGAACGGATTAGAAAAATTCTTGTTTTATGTGAAAGGATATGCTTCTCGATTGGTCCCATTTAAACTTTATCAAAATCGGTTAAGCATTTTGGTTTTTAAATCCAAATAGCTGGAAAAAATATGTGGAAAAATCATCCATGTATACGAAATTGCGTATTTTTTCTTTTTTGACTTTCCAGTGGTGTTGTTAAGTGTGGGGTACCACTAATAAGTGAAAAATAAAAAACTTTTTAACAAAAAAATAAACCGACTTCCAAAAAAACACTACAAAGTACTGACACCGAATTCCGAAATTAAAGTTATTTTGTACAAAATAACTTTAATTTCGGAATTCGGTGTCAAATATTCTTGTAATTGAATAGAATTGTGTTTTCCAGTCTCACAGTCAGTAACTAGTGGTTCTATTATATAGTTAAAACAACCAAAAATGTAAGCAAAGCCTTTTGCCAGTTACTCGTAACACGGAGGAAGAAGTTCGAACCAGTATGAATACGTCCAATCAAAGTTGGATTCTCCACTAATCAATTGGATCGGCTACAAGTGCACACGAGCTGCGGCAGTGAGGGTGAGTGGACCTGCTCACTAGTTAGTGTACAAGTTGTTACTAGTTGGCGAAATTATTGGTAAGGATTCATTTAATGAAGAAAATTAAGCATAATCAAACAATATCTATTGATATATTACCGGTATATTGCAAACAGCGTTTAGAACAAATCCTGCGAGATTATGAACTCGGTTACTGTGAAGAAATCATTCAAAAACAGTCAATCCCATCCAAATTTGATAGTTCACACAATATCCGTGTCATATTGAGCAGAAAGCGTTTACAATTGCACACGATTTATTATACACATACGGTATTTGCAATATATCGGTGACATAACGGTCTTACTGCTGGGACACATGTCTCTTTCTCCTTTCTAAGATGGACTCCCCCAAGCGGTCCCCGTGCTGGTCGGGAGACTCAAGTCTACGATTGGTTACCCAACTGCCCCCGAAGGTGGGGTTTGGATCTATGATAGGTATGTTGGTTTGAGAGTAGTGGTGATGGTGATTAAATAAATTATCTTCTCAACATATAAAGATTCATGCTCTGATACTTATACCTACATATTTTGGGGTCGGCTTACAGTCAAACCGGATTCAGTTGAATACCAGTATTTTACATGGAGCGGCTGTCTACCAGACCCACACAGCCTATTAACTGTAAGCGTCAGGACCCCTGGACCAAGAGAGATATTTCTCTATTGGTCCAGGGGTCCAGGTCCAGGGGTCCTGACGCTTACCTATTAGACTGGGTAACACGGTACTTCTTGGCAACACGGGAGTCAGATTTTTTGGCTTCTGACAATCCGTAACGAGTCAACGACTGCTCAAGATCTACAAATGACACCCGAACCAACGGCTTAACGTGCTTTCCGAGGCACGGAAGAGTGTTGGTAAAGTAAGATGGTCACCCATCCACAGACCGACCCTGACAAGCGTTGTAAGAACCTTGAAGATCGACCCGTGCGGCTGTTATTATTTAGGCACGAGCTCCTCGATTCTTAAAGATTAATAAAAAAATATTAAAAGCCTTTATTTACCATTACCTACCAAATATATTACCTATCAAATAGCATTTTAAATGTACTGTCGTCATCTGCCTGATGATATAAGTGCATAATGCTATTATTTTCTAATTTGTCGTTTTTATTTTTCTTATAATCTAAGTTAGTACGTTCTTTGGGATATGGGCCCCTTCACTGAATAAGGACTCCTCCAGTTTCTTCGATTGGTCCCTATGTCACTTGCAATATTCTGCCAATCGTTTCCTGCTGTGTCTGTGTCGTCAGCCCACCTTCTCTTCGGTCCGCCTACTCTTCTTTTTGCTTCTGGCCTTTTCCCCTCCGTTGTTTTAGCTGTCCATCGGTTAAAAATAGTTAATAGTCATAGAGCATCCGTCTGAGTGTTAAATATTCTTGCTTGGTTTCTATTTTCATCACCAAGCCGAAGGTTTCGCCATCGCAATGTTACGAGAAGGTTTTTAAAGGCTAAGTGCTATAGCTTAAATGATAATCCTACGTCCTTGTCCCATTTGATAGGTACATACAACACACGTTAGCACAGCGTTTTGCGACCAAAAATGCGCGCCAGTAGTTTCAAACCAAAATTAAAATATTCATGGTTTACCAGAACCCTATCTCTGTTGTTTCATTATTTATTTAGCTGCTTAGTATTATAATTATTAATTGCATAATCATCCTCCCCAACAGGCTAAGGTTTGTGGTAAAACTGACGAATTTCATTGCCTTGCGGTCTGCTGAAATGTCAACAAAAATATTTATTTTGGTTGGCGTAGGGTGCCTACTCAGCTTATTTTCCTCATACATTTGAATTAAATGTTATTATTTAACAACTGCTACTGAGTATTCTGCGGCTGGTTATCAGAACTTTTCATTAAACCCACCACTACTAACTACAGGCTAAAGTAGGTTTGAGTAACATCTGAGAGTGCTCGAGGAAACATGGGCTAGGATCGTCTCGCGGTGGCTGCCTGAAGACGGATGCCGTAACCAAAGCAGGCCTTTCAAACGCTGCACTGGCGTGATTTGGACTCATTCCTGATGTATTGGCCGGAGAAGACAGGATTAATGTTAGCTGGAAAAATATTGGGGAGGCCTCTGCTCAAGTGGGACCACATAAAAACAAAATAAAAATAATGCAATGTTATTTTAAATCTGAATTTCCACTACCTAGCCTTTTTTAACCGATTAAAAAAAAGGAGGAGTTTTTCAATTCGGTTTTATTTTTTATGTTTGTTACCTCATATCTTCGTCATTTAGGGTCAATTTCACCAATGAAACTAAACGCGATCAGCGAATAAACCACGTTTATGAGCTGTCAATGTCATTATTTTTCTATGGAATATTTACGCTGACAGCTCTTGAACGCAGTTTAGATGTATCGATCGTTTCGTAGGTTCATTGGTGAAATCCGCTCTTATAAACCGATTTGAAAAAGTTTAATGTGAAAGGACATACTACTTCTCGATTGGTCCTATTGAAATCTTATCATATAGGTTTTTAAAACCAAATAGGAGATATGTAGAGCTGGAGAAAGTAATTAAGTATGTTGAAAAATCATCCGTAGGTACCACTAAAAAGTAAAATAAATAACTTTTACACAAAAAAAAAACTACAAAATACAAATTAATTCTAATTTCGGAAGTCGGTCTTAAATTACGAAGAAACAACCAAAAACACCGACTTCCGAAATTAGAGTTATTTTGTACTTTGTAATGTTTTTTTGGAAGTCAGTTTTTTTTTATTAGTCTGGTCACCGAATTATTTTACTTATTATTTTACTTACTAACTGTATTCACGAGAACACTGCCGACAAACTGTACAGCAGTTTGGCAGAAGACATGTGTATATTACTTTTAGGTAACTTTTCTTGAACAAATAAATAATTTAAAAAAGTACTAATGAACTAATTGTTTCTTTTCTTTAAACTCTCCTCCTACTTGCTGAGATCGGAAGTTAAAGTAATTAGAAAACCACAGACGTTTTGACTCACAATATTACTTATACCTATTGATTCAAAGCAGTTTGTGGTTAACCCAAGGAAGAGTCGCTTTAATAAATATACACTGACGACTCTATACTAATTGCCTGTATCCGCTAAGTTTTGTATCAGTCGTTTTGTACAAGACAAGCAAGTGCTAAAATTAACTGTAATTTTATGTATTTTTTGACACTCTGCTGATTGTTCTAATTAATTTCGATATTGGATCCCAGACTATCAAATCTTTAAACCTGGACTCGTCGAGGTCCGTTGCCTCGTTGCTTGTCTGGTTGATTCTGGCTTTTTCAATCAATCAATCAAATCATCTCAACCAATCAAATCATCATCTGAATATGCAGTCGGTAGATTTTGGTGGAAATACAAAAATGGAAACTAATTTTTTGTTTCAAGTATAAAATATCACACCAATTTTTCGTTCGACTTATTATTCGTATAAGTTATTAAAAACATGGATTTATAAATATGATGTAACCCTCCATAGAGCTTACCTAGAGTTTATCTGAAGACTTCAGAAACCGGGTATTAGCTGTCCAACCCTGTAATACAAATACGGTTACAAAGGTAATTACTGTGAATACTCGGTAACATCAATTTGGCAAGTATTCCCCCACCCCCGTGTTTCTTCGCCGGCTATCAACAAAGGTAGCCATACTTGGCTATTAGAAGCCCCTCGGATCTTACGACGAACATTTGGTTCCGTACAAAGGTGGTTGCTGTGACCGCTCGCCCGTAACTTTGGGATTAATTAAATTCTCTTTGCACACACATATAACTATGCGATCTTAACCTGCACTGTTTTGAATTACTTTATTACTTTGGTATTGATATTTGATGTGAACAACGGAGAGTCAATAGTGTAGTCGTGTAGCTTCAGCCGTCCCCCCCAATAATCATATTTCTTTCCAACAACAATCAGATTGCTATTATTCCGCTTGCCGAGGTTGGTCTGTGGATGGGTGACCATTTTAACATATCGAGATTCCTCCGTGCCTCGGAAAGCACGTTAAGCCGTTGGTCCCGGCTGTCATTTGTAGATCTTTGGCAGTCGTTATGGATTGTCAGAAGCCAGAAAATCAGACACAAGCCTTGCCAAGAAGTACCGTGTTGCCCGGTTAATGGGTTGTAGTCTGGTAGGCAGTCGCTCCACGTAAAATACTGGTATTCAGCTTAATCCGGTTTGACTGGGAGCCGACGCCAATATAGTTGGGAAAAGGCTAGGTAGATGATGAGTTGATAAAGCTATTGGAAATATGGTGTTTAATATGATTGCGTTTGATCGAAAAAAAGCTTAAACTAAAACTTTTAACAAACCTAGAACTTGGAAAGATGTTTTTTTTATTAATGTTCAAAATATTTATCGCTGATTTACAATATAGTACTTTTTGACCAAAAACCATACTTAAAAAACATTAATATTCTTAATGGTTAGCTTTTACTTCTGCTAAGAAAAGACGTCAATCTTGCCAGACTAAACAACAAAACGACCTACACATCCCCTTACAGAATCCCGAAAGCGCACAGGCAACTTTAAATTGAATGTAAACGTACGAACAATGATCGGGCAGGCTAAACCGCTGTATCTATTTGCGTACGCTTACTTGATTGGAACAGGCCTTCCCTTCCAACTTGCCTTCGACCGATGCTTTGGAAATAGAAACCGTACTTACCTAAGTTTGCCAGCTCCTCCGAACGCACTGGGTGGAGGAAACGACGCGTCTTGGGGATACTGATAAGACTAGTGTAGGTACTGAAGCTGGTATATTTTGCAGTGGAATTAGTTAAATAAGTTGCACAGTGTTCTTGAAGCTAGAAAAATATAAGCGTGGAAAACATAAAAATCACACTTAAATTACATCAACACTTAAATGAAAAGCAAAATATAGGTACATTTTGTTGGGTTGGCATACAACAATAGACGCTGCGAGGTATTTGTGAATTAACTTCATTAATGGGACATTCCCGACTTTCCTCAATAAACACAATACCTGACATAATTGTTACGTGTCAGGGACTCCCGACCATAGTGAAGTATTGCCTATTGTTTAAGTTCAATAACAGGTAACAACACACAAATACAATTAGATAATAATTTGATGAGGAAAACCTAAAACAAACAGTCATGATAGCTTACTACAGCATTTAGGTACACACGATGATTCAATAAACCTGTTGCAGTAGAACAATTAAGTAGATATTTGAATTTCCTTTATGTATTTCGGTGTACTATTTGCGAAGCGAATAAATTAATTTTCTTAAAACATTATAGACTGCATTTATTGTGGATTTACGATAACCTTGATCTAATAATGACAGTTCAGGTAATTCCATGAAACTAACCATGTTATTATTGTTGTTGTTCAAAGTTTTAATAAATAAATATTATTTTCACATACAGAAAGTGACATTCTGTGAGCGATAAGAGATTGTCATAATATATGTCAAAATATAATATAGGTTTGACCATGTGACAGCACTGTATCAATCGAAGATTCTTTATATGTCTGCAGTTGCTGTTCCGTTTTCTTTTTAATATTTAAAATTAAAATGATAAACACCCTTGCTTTTCCAATTTACTTTAGAAATTGGCACAATAATCGAAATCGGATCTGCTTGCCTTAAATAAAAATAGCTTAAACCATGTGACATTTTGATAGCGCATTATATTTTGGACTTTTTGAAAATCGTTATTATTAATAGAATGTCACTATCCTTATTTGCCAATAGCGATCCAACCGCGGCGTGTCCCAGCCCAGTGCGTGTGCCGGTCAAAGGGCAAACACAGCGGATAGTTGCGGAGTCCGCAACCACTTGTGAAGGCGAACTTAGCGGCAAGTCCGATGTATTTGCGTCGACGCTAATCCCGCCGTCGTAAACTGCGCGGATTTTATCAGCCCCTAGGATTTGTAGCGCTATGCTACTATTATTGGATGCCTGAGCTCAGCCGTGTTCAGTATTGAGGTGAGAATTAATTCGAGCATCGGATAGGAGTTGTTGTTTTATGGGATTTGTTGTGTCTGGATGGGTTCATGTGAGGTGCTGTGTTGCTTTTGGTTTAGAGGTGGTATTTTCTCGTTTACCTTTCAAATATTGGTTTTAGAATACCGATCTCTTACTAAGGTAGCTTTTCTTCTAAATCCATTAAAACAGGTAGTACCCATATAAGTAACGATAAAGTATTGATACGACAAAAAATAGGACCATAATTCAATTGAATTCCATAATGAGTATCAATTAAATTCTTCTATGACACCTACTCGTAACAACCCATCACGATTATCATAAAACAATCGTCCTACCTAAAAATCTTGATGATAATGGCATTCAACGAAGTTTATCCACAACAAGTCATGGCGATGTGTGCCAACGTTTTCGGCTCCTATAATTCAATTCAACAAACATAAAACTTCTCAAAAGCCAGCCGTACGATATTTGTGTTGGGATTTGTTGATTACTGTCAAGTGGGGGCCGGGGGAGGCGAGGGGTGGCGGGGGTCAGTAGGGGAGGGGGTGGTCACTCGCGCACCTAAGACGAGCCGCGGAGTTTAAACACCTCGGCCGCCCTGACTTACAAATGTTACTGCAAACCTAGTATAACTTAGTGGTACAGGGGGTGTTGAAATTTGGCTTTCAGTTTATAAACTATTCAACTGTTTTTTTAATTGATGAGAGAAGATAATGTTATACGGTATTTATTGCGTTGTGCGCAAAAGTCAAGCAAGGTAAGAACAAACGTAGAGCGGCTTGTTATGATTTTTCCAATAAGGTACTTGACCAGGCGCTTTTGTTTTGGACATGACATTTTTGTTATTTTTGCTTAACGAATTCAAATACTCTCACTTTTAAATGCTCGTTGGTGTTTACACAGATTAACGACAATTGTACCTAAAACGTAAACTCAAAACACAACAACCGAAGTCCACTCCAAATAAACATGAAACTCAGCCTGTACATAATTCAGCAATCCCCTTAAGGAAGGCACACACGGCGCTTGAAACTTTACGCAAATAACCGTCCCACCTCCCCGCTTCCTCAGCGAGGTCCGAGCGAGAACAATTCCTTAATAGTCCATAAGTCGGTGCGGGGCAGCCGTGGCGCGAATTAGTGTCAAATTTACACCGGCCAGTGTTCGTAGGTACCAGGGAGCGACGAAGGGTTCGTTAAGACAGTTTTAATGTGTATCGTCTTAAGGTTGGGAGTCATTAGTGTTTAGCAGTTGCAGGAGAGGTTGTTGAATGAATGCTTGCGTTTATAGAGGTAGCAAGGTGTAATTAATTTGGGGTGTGGTCCTTGTTTTACACATGCTTAAAGTCTCGGTCTCCCCATGCTTAAAACCCGTTTTTGCTAAACACGCTCTCATTTGTTCGCTTCAGTCAAAGAAAAGTTTTCGTTGCAAGTTTTGATTAGGTATTACTTTTAAAATCTTTCCACTTCAGGCTAAAGAAAATTAATGAACTTCTTTTCAGTTTATACACAGCTCTTTATTGAGACCCAAGTCACAAAAACACACAGGTTTTGAAAATCTTTTCGCACGAAGGGCCCATTGTCGTTGGCCTTTTAACCCTCCATCACCGACCTTGGGGGCTGTTTGTCAAAGCGCCGGAAGTGGTCTGCGGGACCTGGCGGCACGTCACTTCCGGCCGCCCACTGCCTGTAGACATGCGACACGTATTGTTTGTTTCCGGAGGTGTTGATTCTGGAAAAAATATGAATAAAATTATTTAATTTGAATGGGGTAGTTGTAATGATTATTTACTTAAGAACATTTAAACCAAAATCGAAGAAAAGGAGTAGAGTACCTACAATGGTACCAATAAATAAATAATATATTATGTTTAATTTTATAAATAATATAGTATATAATTTCCTGCTTACACCTACTTAGGGAGTAGTTGTATGTCATTACTTCATTAGTGACATATATTTTGTAACTAATGACCAGTTACAGTGATACCTAATGCCTATGTTTGCTTATTTATGAACAACTATGTGAAGTATTCACAATAACAACACACAACATCTAATAATATGTGTCATAAAGTATAAATTATACAAGAGTAAGTTATGGTTCTGTTTTCGAACTTTTAAAGATGGTCATAATTAAGGAAAACGTAACATACATTGCAGAAAAACTTCATCAAATATGTACATATGGGTGAATTCTGTTTGACTCTATCAAAGTTCCTTCATTACGTTTATATAAGTAATTAAAATAAACTTGAACTGAAGTCATGACTAACTTACTCTGGCCAGTTCAACGTCCGTACTCCTATGTTGATGTCACCTAAAACTGGTACGTCTTAGGCGATTTCCTGCGCATAACGCGAGGGTCCTACTACCCCAGGCGAAGTAGCCTGGGTAGTAGATCTGAAACAAGGGAATATATGCTTTATTTGAATGCTGGTAAGATTGATGTTAAGTGTAAGATGTGGTGGAGTACTGTAGTAATGTTGTAATTAGAGCGAGCGGGCACAGAAGACAGGTCAAAGGGCCGGAAGCTGACCGCGCGGCTTGCGCACTTCCGCACTGTGTCACGAACGATGTCTTTCGGTCGAAAAGGCCTGCCTTGTCATTTGAGGGTTAGCTCTTAAGGGGCGCGTGTATGTATGTACAAACTGCTTACTGACGACTTTATACTACGATCATATAATTTACATTAGTGATGCTTGATGTAACGACATCAAGCATCACCTACCAAAAGTTTTTTTTCAATAGTCTTGTTCAAATGTTAGGGACAGTTAGGCCATCTCAAAGACATTTTAAACGCACACTTGCATTAAAACAATCACTTTCAGAAACCCCCTTCTATTAATCATCCTCTTTAATTTCTTCCAGAACCAAACAAAAAGGACTCCTTCAGTCTTCAAGTGGTCACCTTTGACAAGCCTCTCTGAAATAATTAGCCTGATCATCAGCAGGTAGAAGGTAGTCAGGTCATTACGTCGCGCGCGACTGAGCAAAGCAGATCAAAGCAGCCCTTCAATTGGCTTGCTAATTGGCTTGACCGACAGCTTCGCGGCTTAAGATGGCGCTTCAAGATTGGTGTGTGTTTATTTATTAATTTAATTGTATTGTTCAGCGCATGATAACTGGAATTTAATGCGATGCGATGCGTCGATATTTGAATACAGTCAATAAAGTTAACAGTGGATTTGCTAGCAGTACTGTCTATTCTGTGAACACATCACAGTGAAAACCTACGTGGAGCGAGCTTGAATTGTCATTTCACCTTGCTTGGCAATGCATTGACAGCTCACTTCATGTTCACTTCACCTTAGTTTTCACAGTAGAAGTTTTAGAGAATGGCAAGCGTGCTCCATCTTCGACCACATCATCGCTTACCATCAGGTGAGATAGTGGTCAAACGCGTGCCTATCAATAATAAAAAAAAAATGGCACTACAATTCCCTGAGTACAAAATATCGATATATGTATAATCGGTATAACGTCTCGTAATTTAATTCTGACGTCTTTTAGATTCTAGTAAGATTATCTTGGATGGAAAACTTTCAAAGATCTTGTTCCATCACATTATTTTCCGATAAGTTTCTATTTTTAGCTCCACCGGCTATGATTAGACGGCTTCATATTTTTGCGTGGGCGTCGCTAAATGAGTCGAAGGGATACTCAAATAGACGAGCTGGAAATAAACCGTGTTTTTATGAAGTAGTGTACAAACTTCTTTCTTAATTTAGATTTGTTTTCATTTCCTTACCTTATAGGACTTTAGATACCTTTCACTACATTAAAATCAGAAAGCATCATCTTAGGCCCCTGAAAAAATTATGACAACTTGAAAGCCAGACAAAAAGTTTTTGATAATTTTAGTCTGTCTGTCGCGTAGTACCGCGGAAGGCTGGAGAGTCCTCGCCGGGTTCAGCCGGGATGAAATAATTTTAATTGAGAGCAAGTCGTGCAGACGGCTACTAAGGCGGCTGCGACTGTCGGCTGCGACTGTCGGCCGCAACTTTCGTGGCCACACACAACTTTCAACGTTTAAAAAGTTTCTGAGTCCTGATGTAGCACTTGTGTTTGTGGTTCTGGTAAACGTGATTTTATTGGGCTGAAATAAGTTTATCTTTACGCTAAATGGTATGAGATTAAAATAAGTGGTTATTAGTACGAACTGATGGTTAAGGCAAAATTTTAATTTGTTTTTCCGGAGTCTTATTTGAATGTACCTACCTACTACATAATTAGACTCTTGAAAAACCTAACGACTTTTTTTTTTTACCCTTACGCCATGAAATCCAATACACTTACGTAGGTAGGTACAACTCGTAGAAAAGTAATTGTAACTTGTAGTGGAATGCACGAAGTCCACAATAATAAAACAACAAATTAACAGACCATGAGTCAGTATGAATTCTTTGCGGTTTCACAACGGAAGCTGAAAATAAATGATAAAGTAAACCTTGCATTATATTCCCCTGAGTGATTCGTGGGCGGAGGCTTGTCAAGAATATATCGCGAACAATGGAGCCACCTCGCGGGAACTTTTGATTGAAAGAATAGAATCAGCGCTATCAATAACATCGTACGTGTATCCGATATTGTTTACTATTCATAAATATAGAGTTGGGAGGAGTTTGCGGTACATCTATTGCTGTTGATTTATTTGTTTGAGTCATGTTAATGTACCTAGTAGGAAATCTTGTTATCACTATGAGTTTTGAATTTTTTGAAGTACCTTTTTTATGGATCGGAAATCATCAAATGACTTCTTCCGCTCTGGGTGGAGCGGAAGAAGTCTGATCTGACTCTCCCTAGTCAGATTCAAATCACTACGGATGGTATTTAGTCAGAGTTACTGACTAAAACCCATCCGTGTTCCTCCTTATGCCCTTTGCGTTCCAGAGCCGCGGTGTCTCTTTGGAACAAACTCTGCAACCCTGGAAGCCACCTACCTACAGTTGACGACACGGTTGGCGCAGTGGTTGAGCGGTCGACTGCTGCGCTGCGTGTCACGGGTTCCATTCCCGCACGGAACAAATATTTGTATGGCCTACAGATAGTTGTTCCGGGTCTGGCTGTTTGTGTATGTGAGTTTATATATTTGTGAACGCACCCACGAGAAATTCCTAGTATGGGGAAACGTTTAAAAAAAAAAGTTAACTATGAAAATTTAGATTTAATTATTTAAGAAAATTGCGGATAGACACAACTCCAAACAACGTTATCAATATGACAAAAAATGTGATTATGAAAGCTCGTTTAACATCACTGTTGAACGAACAATTGCATCGGTCGGAAAATGATTTCCATTATGATTAAGCACACGAATTGTTCTGATGGATATTATCTCAAGTGTCAATTCTACCAACTCATTTTTAAGCAACGTTCGCATTCGCATCTCAGTGGCAAACAATCAAAAATGTATTGAAATTGAGGCTTTTTTGACCGATTACGACTGAGATTCGAATGCTACCGTTGCTAAAAATTAGTAGAATTGGCTCTCAGATGTGCCTCATTCTTGCAAATTAGAAAGAAAAGAAAAAATAAACTTGAAACCGCAACATTTTCCGGTTACAAACAAGAAAACTGGCCAGTATACCTGCAACAAGATTCAATATATTCCAACCACAACAATCCTGCCTCCTCTCTATCGGCAGCTGATTTATCTGCCGGACAACACACTGGCCGCCATATTGCTCGCCACAAAATATGCGATGTAAATATGATGACAGCGTAATATATGGCCCCGCGGTGTGGCCCCGTGGAACTCCCATGCACTCGCCGTCTCGGTGGGATTACACCGCTTGTTGATTGGAAGATACTTTGTAAACAATACTTGAGATTGATGAATGAGAACTATTTGTTTCGCCTACCTAATATTGAAGAATAGGTATCTGACGTCCCAGTAGGTGTGTCTTGTAGTCCTTAGACTAATGAACGTACTAAAAATTAAGATTGTTATCTAACACTATAGACTATATAAATTAAACTTTTTGTAAGTACAGTTGTGGTTTACTTATAATAAATTATGTACAATCACGAGTAAAAAAGGTAAAATTGAAAATAAAACATTCGACATCAAAAATTCGCCAGCATCGCCGCGAAATCTGGCAGCATTGTTGCATTCCGATTCTTTGACCGAAAATATGTCAGCTCTCAGGCCACGTGAAGAGTTTGATGATTTTTGGGCTGACATGTTGTTTGTTAGTTTTTAAACCTTTTAAGTTACATAGTTATAAGAAAACAATCACATCCCTGATAATGATTAATTCCAATTCTAAGACACCCTGATTTTCATCGCATGTTGCCAAAGGAATTTCTTTCGCCTCGCGCTTATCAGTGGGCTCCTAAAGTACTTATTACCACACATTGAATGTAGCGTACCTACATTCAATGTGTGGGGTTTCTCCACCGGCATATTGGCACAGATCAATCAAGTCCTAGCTGAGGAAGTCCTATTGTTGAAGCAAGCAAGCTAAAGGAAGTGGATTGCTTGCTTGTCCGCAGTTTGCCTGGTCTGCAGTGACTACACTAGGTATTCCGCTCGAGAATAGTGTGTCAATTACGACTGTCTTACCCTCGAACGTAGTTAAGAGAACGTAGTATATAGGTATTCTAGTTGTACATGAATTCAGTCTGATTTGAAAACTGAATTAGGTTAAGGTTACCTCACTCACCACAAGTTTTCTCCCTGCTTTAAAAAGTGTGAGGATCTCAATAAATTTCTTCGAGTCTCTTGTTTTCTTTCTAATCACAATTCCTTCGTCCATTCTTCTTACATAAACACCATTAAAACATCTATTAACCTGGGGTTGTTTCACTCAGTACCTCGTGTTTATGAATTATGTATAGACTAGTGGTGTCGCCCGGCCGCGCCCGCTTGACATTTGAATAAGATCAAGTTTTTGTAAAGAGATGTTATTTTAACTGCGGCTATTGTTTGATATTCATGTCTTTATTTCATCCTTTATGGGCTGAGTGATTCTGTAAGACAATGGAATGGGTACATTTTTATGTAGTCTGTTTTTTTCTCTTTTGAACAGTTTTTGAAGCAATGGTAATGCTTTTCCCAAATCTTCAGAACTTAACAGCTGTTTCTGGAAATTAGTAACTACAGCGCCGCGTGTGGTCGAATGTTCACACAGCTTTCTAGGTGCTTTGCATTTACAGTAACATTTTGAGATCTCGAACAGTGAGGATCCCAAAATTTAGTAAAAACAAAGATGATACTTAAGAGCGTTTACGCGGTACGGCTTTTCATACAAACTTTCAAATCATTATTTTTCGAAATTCATGAACCGATTTTAATAAGACTTGCTATGCATACGCTAGATATCTAGGTCTAAATAGTTATCGGAATAAAAATTCGAAAAAGAGTTCAGGGGGAAGGATATAGTGATTTTTCACTTTCTATAGAAAACTTAAAATCGCTCTCTCTCGCTCCCTAAAATCTTTTCCAAAAATGTTTTCTGATAACTATTTAGACCTGGATATCTAGCGTATGCATACCAAGTTTCATTAAAATCAGTTCATTCATTTCGAAAAATAAGGATTTGAAAGTTTGTATGAAAAGCCGTACCGCGTAAAGGCTCTTAACTGTCATCCGTTTCGGAAATGATACATTATGTAGCAAAATAGCTTAATGCCAAGTGAATGTGGCCTATAGACAGTGTGTCCTCATGCTGGGCAAAAGGCATGCCCTTTGTCAATAAAAAGTTTCGAGTTGCCATAAACATGATTGTTTAAAACAAAGATTTTTTATTGCTCTTAACCCTACAATTTTACCAAAACAACTTCCCAGTTTTTTGGCACCATATGCTAGATATAAACAAGTACGGCTCACCGGTCGTTCTGCGAAGGGCCCGCTGAGTCCCGAGGATGGCGGGACAAACAAACAGACACAAGGTGACGGAAGGTCGCCCTCGTGTTTATGAAGTGTGTTTGCGTAGCTTTTTTGGAAAACTCACATTTGTTGCCGAGGTAAATATTGTGACAATTCAAGAGACGTCGATACATAACTCGTTGTATTTTTTGTTGTTGTTTATTTGGTTAGTATAACTATGTAGGTCAAATTTATTTATTCGAAATGCTCTACTTTTGTTTTGTAATTATTTAAACACCAGCTGTCCTCCACAGCTTCGCTCCCGTCAGCTGGCTACCTACCCTACCTGCCCATCCCTACCTACCCTACGAAACCCAGGAATATTTTGGGATAACGATTTTTCTTTAATATATTTTTTCTAATTTTCCATTGTTTTTAATTTTTACTCTGATATTCAAGGCAGTGACAAATCCAACAAATCAAAAACCATGAAAATCGGTGCCGGAGTTCTCCAGTTATAAGTGGTGTAACAAACCCGAATTTGTTTTATATACAACGTGTAACAGAATGAACGCCATACTTCTTAAGGGGTCATTGTACTCATCATTATGAACAACTTTTACTATGGGACCAACACTGAAATCGCGAAAAAAAACCCGACTACTTCATACATTTCTGTGCGCATAACTCGACAAAACCCACAAAACCATAGAAAATAGTTTAACCTACTTAAGAAACAGAAATCACAGTTTTACTAACATAATATTCTATTAAAGACAAGTCAGTATCTGTTCTCCGTTCAATATCCCTTGAAAACAAAGTTAAAATAAAACTAGGAAACATCAATACCCAATAACGAAAACCTACCTAACTCGTAAAATGTAAACACTCATTAACGCAAGTCATTCTACAGTCCTCATTGCAAGTCTTCACATTAGGAAGTGTTTACACCAGCGGGCCGGGCCGCGCACGGCTCACCTCCGCCGCACTAAACACTCCGGTTCGTACAAACAAACCCTCTGTCCGCCAGGTGGACGCAAGCGAGCCGGAACCGGCTGTTTACGTCACTTTTATGGCAGCTCTAACATCGTACACCTTCCACGGATGTACAAGGGCAGGGTTAAAATATCTTTTGAAGATTTGGTTGTTCCAAATGTGGACATACCTTCTGATAAGTGATAGAAACTTTGTGAGATGACTTTGAAGTTTTGATCGCTGCTTGATAAATGAGAAATATCATCAGTTTACTGTAAACTTTCATGTTTAACTGTTTCAAAGTCGACATTAACTTCAAGCAGAAGATCAACGTTAGCTCGGCCGCAATTCTTTCGCAACACTTACGAGTCTGCAAGAAGTTTGTCTGACAATAAACCTCTCAAAACTCGTAATGAAGACTGAGCTTATCGAGCAGACTCGGATAAGACAAGGTGTCAGCGAAATCCTTCGCGAGCGCACATAAATCTCCCTCCAGAGGAGTACGGAGGAGTGCGGAGGAGTAGGAACTTCGCAAATTGCGCATTTACAATTCGCGTCATACGCGGCGTCGGGAGGCCTAAGCCGAGCGCGCGCCGGACTCAACATAACTGATATTTATGGTCGAAACGCACCTCTTTGCTTTCAAATTATAAATACATGTTTTCGGTGAACTTGGAACTACCTCAAAGTGGGGTTAGCGCTGACTCTGCCGGATTTGAGGTTCAAGGATGTGTGCGCGCCGGAAATTGGCTTAGACGGGGTTCGGAGTTTGGCGAAAGCTTGTTTAAGGACATGCTGTTTTAACAAAGTCCTTTGTTATTCATTGCTAAGTATCCCCAAGAAGAAAACCCTGGAGGCCCAGGTAAACTTTTCCTTAGAATCATGTGTAATTAACATGAATTCGAAGCTACTCTTGAACCTTTGCCAAAAGATTAATCTTCGATTTCAACAGTAAACGTTCCACTGAAGTGCTATTGATGTTTCGATTTGTTAACAACATTAGCGTTCACTCCGAGACACCCCTCGCACGTGAATCTCAAAACCTTTTAAGAGTCAAGAAGAAAAATCACCAGCTTTATGACAGCATTCGAAGCAAATTTGCCTACGCAAAAATTAAATGTACAGCCATTACTCTCAACCCTCTAATATCCAGGGTAGCACGGTGGATGGTGGATGGTAGTGGATGTCGAAAGGCGATCGCGTTCACTTAGCGCTTGCAATAAATCTCGCGGCGTGCAAACGTTCGCTAAATGAGAGGTGCCCGATGCATTACGGGACATCAAGGCACTCTTCACGAATCATTAGGGGCGCGCGGTTTGAAAAATGCTGCCGGTACTAAAATAGACATTATGTAAAGTGCCACAATTACCGAGGTGACTTGTGAAAAAGTTGTGTGCCGCGGAGAGCCTGAGATCTGTGCCAGGGATGCGACGCATGCGACGCCAAGTCGCGGCTGTTTCTGCTCTGTCCTATGGAATGTTAGTACTAGATTTAAATTAAGGTTCTCATCAAAATGTCTCAAATTCGACATATATTTAAAAAAAATCTGGCTTTATATTGGTTGCTATTACGTGTAGTCCAAAGTTTGGCAAACACATATTGTGTCTGCTTTGCCAAATTCACTAAATCGAAACGTAAATTGTCACTGGACCAAATGTTTAATATTCAACAATTCTACCTACGGAGCGGTTTTAATATCACTTTTTTCAACAATCTCTTACGTGGGGGTAAAAAACACGAGTGACATATAATTTTCAAACTTACACTTGGGCCCAAAAAATTTACGCAGCATCAATAAATTCAGTTTTATTGCTGTGCAACCGTCAGCCCTATACAGGGTGAGTAAAAGGTGGCGGGAACACGTAAGACGTCATTTAGCGTTCGGAATTAACATAAATAATAACGTCGTCACCGCGCCCCTGCCCCGATATTGCGTCATTTGGCGTGCCCTTTATAGCCGCACAACACTTAACTCCAAATAAAAAAGTGTTTTATAAAACTTGGATTACGTGCCGCGGCGATGCTTGCTGTTTATTGTTTTGGAGTCATTTTCATATTTTTGAATTGCAAACACTCTAGGATGTTACCGTAAAGAAAAAATAACCGTTCTTTTCTACAGTGGGTGCTCTGAAATTAGTAGGTTAACATTTTACTAAGTTCATAGTTCAGAAACAAGTTCTGTATCTTTAAAAAGACACAAATTTAACCTTCACTAAATAAAGTTATAGTTATAAAGTCATATTTTAATTTTGTAATGCTTTTTTTTTCTCTTACTTAATTGTGTTATATTAATTCGAGTGGTTATAATTAATTTTGTACGCCAATGGTGACAAAACATGTTGAGACTCACAGATTTTTCACTTTTACATCCACATTTGCATGTATATGTACAATGTTACACATGTTTACAAATAAATATATCTTTATCTTTATCTTATCTTTATGGGCAAGAAATACATAATGACAACGAAACGAGTTCAATGGAAAAAGTAGGCGAAACCGCCTTCCGGAAAAAACTTCAAAAATCACACTCCAACATTCATTTAAAAGGAAGTCAGAATTTTTAATAACAACAAAAAGATACAAAGCTCCCATTACATTTTTATTACTAGTGAAGACGTAAGAAAGCGGACATTTTTCGCGCGCCCGTTTTTTTGGCTTGCACTGTAAGCACCACGTATTTTGCATCACAATTGTCTGTTGGGAACGAAACCTTTTTATTTCTCTTTTAATGTTTTAATTTTAGCAACAAATAATATTTAATAGTGTTGTAAGGAACGGTGCGACATTTGCATGGCCGCCGTCTCTTCATAAAAGTGTGCTGTTAAAAAAATATTACGTGGGGCGAGGCGCTTAATGCTTTTATTGTAGTTATTAAAGTATACATTAAGTTGAGTGTAATTTAAAAGGGACATAATCGTAAAGTATCGAGTGGACAAAACGTTTGAGTCACTTGCAGAGAAAGGGTTTTCAAAGTTGACGTAGTTATTTCTGGTAAACCCATCACCACTTTTATTAAACTTTAATGAAGTAGGGTTTATAATTAATATTGTTGCTGAGTGCTGTATCCATTTTGATAGCACTTACTTCTTTGCTCCTTTACCTAACCACTTCAAATAAAATTCATACATATTTTAAATCCTTGCTTCCCCTTGGAATGTAGCGGTAGATTTAGTCGCCATGTCGTCGCCAGTGCACCATAAATATGCGGCAAGGTGTGCGGCCGCAAACCATGACTTATGGCTCCTAACCCCACGGTTTTTACCAGATTAATCTCTCCTTGGAAACTGTTCTACATGGGGTTGTAGATTGAGCATACTTTTATGGTGGGGAAAGTGTAAGCTTTTGTTGAACCTTTATTGTTTGGGATTTTTGACAAGATTGGACATCAAGTCCCAATTTGTCAAAAATCCGTTAGCATCCGTTAGCAATCTGTTGGCAAGAAAATATTGGATCATTTCAGATCAACTATAATCCTAATAGGTATGTAATAACTAATAATGCATTTTAAATGCGAAAGTGATTTCGTTTGTTTGTTATGCTTTCAAGCCTAAACCGCTGAATTGATTTTTATGTATTCTGGTACGTAGACAGATGGGACCATGGAGACGGTTAATGGCTACCTTTTTACGCAAATCTCTATTAACGTGATTAAAGTAGAATATAAACTTTTTTTTACAGAGGTGTGCGTTAAAACATTTTACCATTAGCCTGATATTTATAAGCGGTAAGAAGCATGTGTGATCCCAGTTTTTGCACCTAATCATTTTGAATCCGCACGAGCGAATAAATCTTGCAGTTTTGTGACTTTCACAATGCTGTGCAGAGGTAGAGCGCTAGCGATGTGCGCGGGAGCCATCTCTTAGAAGACAATATTTGAATAATACTGCTTAAAGCAGCTGATATGCAATCATGCCTTTAACCTTTGTAGGTAAGCTTTCGGAGGTAACCTATGTATTTTTTATGGATTTATGAAAATGCACCTATTGAACGTACCTATTCCAAAATTGTACTTTGGGATAAAACAGAGTACCCTATTATGTACTGTAACGAGCGACCGTAGCGAGTCATGGCTATTATTCTGACCTGTAAAAATTCAACAATTTCCTTCATAATTTCTTAACCCGCTCCCGTTTACACCTTGCACCGCGCCTAGCCGTGTTATATCTACGGATCGCAATAAATCAAAGAGTGTTGCTCCTTATAAACATATTTCGTGTGTCCTCTCTCCTTCAAATTCTCTTGTTTTATTTCGCACAATATTCGAGCAATTCTTCACGAGACGTCATCAATTTTACTAAAATATTTTGATAGCACTTGATGACAGGATCTATATATATTGCGCGTTATAAGAAGACTGTTTTGACATGTTTGCAGCCATTTATTTGTTGAATGAACCTTATTTTTTTCGACCTACTTTTTTTTTTAAATAGACTCGGGTATTTATTTGGTCTCGATGACTGTTTTAAGTAAAGCTACATAGGCTTAGTCTATTTTTTGTATTTTGTTGGCTATTTTCAAGTTCTGATTTCGGTTTCTTAACCATGTAATTTTACGAAACCATTATAAGTGAAAATGAAGTAATTGAAATAAATAAATAACTGCACTCAAATGTAAAACAAATTCAGGAACCTCTTCCTAGCCTCTATTTACAGCTGTGGCTCCTTCAGACAAATACGCAACTGTTACATCTTGCAACAAAAGCTTCGCCCATCTACCTGAAACACGAAATCACGAAACATTTGGCTTTTGTTTTCAATTTAAACATTCCACATTCAAATCTTGGCAATTTCTTAGCGGGTTCGGTCGGCAGGCGGAAGGTGGCGACAGGTTGGGTCCCGGGTTCGGGCCCCTGGGCCCCCGGGTCAGAGGTCCGGTTAAGTGTGCCCCGTGAATTATGCGACGTAATTATACAGCGGCGACTTAACACGTGGGTGGTCAGTGTGTTCGGATTGGGAGACTTGGTGGTACTTCATTTGGCGTGATTTGTCAAAATATTCGTTACTTGGATGATAGAAAATATATCCTTAAATCGTCCCGATAGAGTTCTATTTTTAACATATAAGTAAGGCAAATATTTGTGGAAATAGGCGAAGTGAGGTGCCAGCATTAGATTGGAAGCGCGTAAGTTTTGTGTCCTACGATTAAGACGTTTGATATTTTAAAGATTTCGTGAAGGGATTTGATGTTTGTTTTGAGTATTTTGGGTAGGCGCTAGAAAAATTAGAAATAATGTTATCATACTCCCACTTATTGACAAGAAAGATACTTTGGTGCTTTGTACCTTGGTGTAATAAGTTGTTTATTTGCATTCGATAACTGTGACTTTTAAGTAATATACCTAGACCGAAAGTGCAAGAGTATTGAGTGGACTTAACTGCGTGTCCGTTACTAAAGCATGGCAACACAATTTGAATTAATCCTCTAAAAGCTCCCCTAATCCGAACACTATCAACAACAACACAAGAAGGCAAAGTCACAACTTTTCGCCTTCGGACTGTGCCGTCTTAGATTAAATTAACATTAGGTACAACTATTCGAGGGCCCCGTAGGGCGCCATTGTGCCTCTGCAGAACCCGGCCGTCTTGCCCTGTGGTCTACGGAATCCTAATTAAAATTACAACATGCAAATAGTGGGAAACGTCTCAGCCATGTTTGATGTTTGTTTAAAAACGTTTGAATTGTTTTGTACTTATTGTTCTGTGAATATTGTACCTATGCGTGTGTGCAGTCTGTTTGTTTCCTTTGTCTTGAGAAGTTTGGAGCTTTGTGTGATTTACAAGTTCAGGTTGTTTGAAAGTCATAGAAGTTGCAGCTTTTGAATAATTATGCAAATGACTAATTTGACAAGTATTTTCTACCTTCATTGATTCATGTTGGTTGCGACCAATGTCCTGTCAAATGAAGTAGATTTTTAGAAGTAATAAGATGTCCTATGTATGTACTTATTTTCAAACAATACTTCTTCAATAAAAACACGCCCAAAACCGACCTTAATAATTTGTAAAGCTTATCCTACACACGGAACACGTATCCTCAGCAACTAATTCGACCCCTAAAGTTTAAACCTTAACGCATACATCTTCTTAATTTAATAATTTCCAAGCATTTAGTTGTGAGCCGGCCATATTTGTCTTGGTCTAAAATCCGGCCTAAGATTAATCCGGAATGTAGTTAGTTGTCCCGTCCGTGTCCCTCCGTGGACACAACACGTGGTGGGGAGGACCCACAGCGCCGCGGCGGCGCGTCGTGCAAACACTCAGACACGGTTGCCGGACATAACACTATTAATTTTAACGGCGGGCTCCAATTCATAATTTAAATTATTGATTATGGTGGCTTTAATGTTTGTAATTGACCTGCCAGGATTAGTTAATGTTCCTTCGCTTAGAATTGCGAGTTTATTTATGGGTAGGTATCTTTTATATACAGTACGGTTCATTCAAAGCAACGTTCAATCTTTTAAAATAGTCCCAATTTCTATATATTTTTAACTGATTGCGGCTGCGATGCGAATGCGAACGTTGCTTACACATTAGTAGACTTAGCACTGGCTATTTGTACACTACTGTCACTACATGTACAAGTTTGAGTCACTAACTGTTTTTGTTTTTCCTAACATGGTTCTTACTTTTGTTATTAAAGGCATATAGTTACCGAGTGTATAGTTACCTAAACAACTCATATCAACAAAATGACAGAAAAACAAAACCAAGGAAAACGAACGCGTAGGCATTTGTATCAAAACTAAAAACAACTGTAAGCATGAAAACAGAAGTGCCGTAAGCCGTCAGCGCGGATGGTTTTCAGCTATTTCATGCTGCACAGTTTGTGAGTTTCTTAAGTGATATGAAGCAACATCTAGAAGTCACTTAGCATAAGTGGCGAGTTACCTGAATACAAAGAGGTAGGAGGTACTAGAAGAGACCCAGAAAGAATGAAGATAAGGGTAGGCATGTAGGTACTACGGATTCAGGTTTAAGTCTCAGTTGAATAGGATTGTTCGTTCGTATCATTTTTGTTGAGCTTTAGTGTGATTCTACTGTATTTAACCATTGATAAACTTTCATTATCCAATGGCAGTTCGTCGTAATTTATTTGTCCTTCCTATGATGTAATATAAAAAATTTATTATGTCCGTCGGTTAGATTGTAAAAAAAAATATTAATATAATTTTTGCCTTTTCAAATCGATAAAAGTGGATTTAGATAAAGCGTATCAAAGTTCAAGAGTGCGGGCTGCTGACGTCACATTTTAGTAAAAAGTGTACTTAACCGACACGCGAGTTTTCAACCTACTGTTTGCTTTTCATGTTTTATTAACGTTAAAAAAGAAATACAATACAAGTGTCGAATATTTGTTGGAAATCCATCTGAGGGATAAATTAAATTTTTTGAGGAGTATACCCTAACCTGTTGTTTGCCTATTAATATATATCTAGTAAGTTTCAGACAAACATTTTCAGCAAACCAACTAACACAGTGGTCATACTACTGGAAAAAGTCGGTTTCCAACCGAGCCACATCCATCCACTCTAACTCCACAGTCACAACAGAACAACAGTCGTTACATAAATAATAATCGTTGAGGGGACAACAAAACACCGTGTTTACCTCAAGACGCGGCGCCAATAAAAATGTATCGCTCCAACATTATTCACGACACAGCGGGGCCTGTGTCTCGACACTAAGAGATAGTTGGAATTCATATTGGATCATAAAGGAGGACGTGCGTTTGGCTAGATGAGGAGGTATAAGCAATAAGGAATTTTATTAAAAGTGGTAATAATGGTGGAAAAACCAGAGGTTAAGTTTCAGTCTCTGCAGAAACTTATTAACACAAATCACTATCTTATTAGTAATTAGAATCCCAAAATGTACCATCTCGGTGTTTAGAGCTCGTTACTTAGGAAAATTTAAATACTTAGTAAGTAGGAAAATTTTGTCAGCCTAGGATAGATTAGGAGTTGTATTTAACATAAGTGGCGAAATAATAAGGTTGTGATTAACCATTTGTTTCTACCATAGTTTAATTATCGAAGCGTTTGTTTTAAACAAACGACGGTAACAAACTAGTGGGTTGAAACGGTTATTTTCTATTTCGATTATCATTAAGAAGAGAAGAAAGGGGGCGATCCTTTTTTCCCTATTCCAAAGATCATCACCCTCAAAAACTTGAGCCCACGTAAAACAAAACTCTCAGTAAACTTGTGGAGTAGTAAATATTGTTGTAAGAAAATCAAATGAGTTGTAGAGCCAATAATCTGCATGAGCCGATCGGAGCCCCGCATTCCGCAGCTTCCAACTATGTTGAATATTTTTAATCAATACAAATTAGGTTGAGGCTCGGGGCCCGGGGCGCTCGGCGGATATACGCGAGCCGCACTGAGGTACAGCCGTGGTAAAGGTGGACAAAATTAGTGATACAAAGAAAAGTATTTTTTCTTTGTTTTCTTTTTTTGATGTCTGAAGCGTGAGGTATGATTTGGAAATATGTTTTTGAATTCTAGACCGCTTCTATAACGCTAAAATCTCTTTAAATAAAATAATTTAAACTTCATTACCCTTGTCCATATAGTATGAAAAGAAAAGCATTTCATTCAGATCAGACTTGTGACATCATTAAAATTTTGAATTTGAAAAAAAAACAACTCAATAATAATTTAATCAAAAAAATTACCTGAAGTCATCCCTAGCAGTTAGTAAGGTCGGGCAGTAGATGATGATGGAATAATGACGTCCCTTTATGCAATGTTATTTTTACGCTAAGTATTCATACCTACACCAACGCTTGACAGCCAATGTCATTTTTAATTTAGTTAACTTTAGTACACCTACACTTGATAATAACAACTAATTTATAAGATCAAATATTTCGCTAAACTTAAAAAAAACCAAGCAAGATTATGAGATAAAATTTCAGTCATAACATTATTTTTATTAGAGATTCTTTATGAATAAATTTGCAACAAATATTTCTCGTCCGACTTTGGCCACTACATTACCACCGTCGGCCCACTATGCGTTACTCAATGTGCATACGATACCGGAGCATCTCGGGATAAAGTTACTTAACAAGCCGAAGATATTGATTTATCGAGCTCAGCCCCACAGGTATAACTTCGCTTATTTAGATAACGGAGCATACTGCAGTAAACCTATGTATAGGTATGGGAGTGGTATAATATTGTGCTAATATTACATTGTTTGTATTGGGTGTATCGTATCTTGGTGCTAAGTCGAGTGTTTGTTTGAGTAAATGTCCTGTTTTAGTTACTGGAGTAAGTATTATCTTCTATTGATTTTATATTTGTAGTCTCGAGAGATTTGACACCATTGACCCTTATTTTTTTTTAAGGATGGGAAATCATCAAGTCAGTCCTTCCGCTGTGGGTGGAGTGGGAGGGTGTCTCAGACTGTGACTATTAAAACCCATCCGTGTTCCTCCTAATGCCCTTTGGGTTCCAGGGCCGCGGTGACTCTTTCGAACAAATTCTGCAACCCTGGCAGACCATTGACACCTACATACATGATAGTTAAATCTAAAAAAACTATTTAAGTGAATTCGATTATGATTCTATTGAACTCGTCGATTTTTTTGTCAGTTTTAAGAATACAATTTTCTTTTAAGAATTTCATTTTCAACAATTTATAAATGAAAATGATATACCAAATAGAAATAACAGTAAGTACCCAGCTTATTTTTCTCCTTTTAAGTGGTTATCGTTACTTTGGCAAGTCCCCTCAAGTGTCCATTCCAGCAAGGTACTCACAATAAGACATGTTGCCATATAATATGGCAATGGCAACAAATGGCGGCGTGTGGCGAGCCAGTTAAATGGCAATCTTGTGTTAGGCGGGTTAGTGGCAAATAAAAAAGTGCTAACTTGGCCCGGGCCGCGTTTTAGCTCCGTGCTAAGTTTCTGCGGTGAGACAGTGGGGAACCTATGTAGGTATCTCTTAGAGTACCTACTAGACTGTGCCTATATATTGTACAAGGATAGATTCATGTAGTAGCGGAAGAAGTTATAAATACGAGTATGTAACTATGGTAGACACCAAATAAATGTGCAATAACGGTCGTTGACCCACATACATTTAGTAACTTTCTTAATAGGTATCAGAAATAAAGACGTGACTGATTTGACTTCTATCGTGATCCTTTACGTTCTCTAGTAATGAAAAGCTGTTCATAATTTATTGTTCGGGTATCTATGAAGGGATATTAGACAAAGGTCAATTACCATAGCGATTCAATTGACTGAAAAGAAGGTTACTTATTATTTAACAAACAATATCTTATGTCCGTTTGCGATAAGTAGTTATTTTTGCATTAAATAATATTTTCATGTTTTATTTATTTATTTATTGTAAGTATACAAAAAGTATACAAAATCAGAGATAACTTGCTGGGAAAGGTGTTTGACCGTGGCCAATTTAAATATTATAATAATTACAAATAGTGATTGTTACTTCAACGGCCATTATAGTATAGCCAGCTCAGACAAAATATATACGAAGAATATTAGTGCGTATATATTCTTCTCTTGTTTTTGTACACTGACTTTTGATTACATTTTACTATCATTTCTCCTTTTGCAGGTCTACTGAGGGAAATTTATTTGGGAATAAACAGTTACTTTGTATCTGTTACTCTGTTTCTCTGTGTGTACATAAACAATAGATTAAATAAACATTAGTGTCTATAGTGTATCTAGCTTAGTTATTCTACAAAGCGCCAAACTGCGCAATAAGTATATCTAATACACCTAATATCTAGGTAGTTAGTACAAAACAATAGTAATCAGTCACAACGAGTGAACTGTGTCAGTGGTATCGGCCGGCGCACGGACCGGACGCGCCGGACGTCCGGCTGATAACACGGACAGGTTGCTGATGTTAAATGTGGAGTGTTGCTGCTGTTGCTGAGGTAGGTACAAGTCGACGGGGTTCCAATTGATAAGGAGTTTAGTGAAATTAGGAATATAGTGGTAATGTGAAAGTCAAAAGTCAAAGTCAAAACGTATATAATTCAATTAAACTGCATGGCACTTTTGAACGTCATCAATTATCTACATTTAAATACTATATATAAAAAAGTGACTCTACTGTCCGTTCGCAAAGGTAGATTCTTATGGAGAAGAACGGACAAGAAACCCCATAGTTACTCTTTTCAAATAAATGTTTTACAATATTTGGAATACAAAAATTAACTTTAATATACGTGAGGTCAGTGCACCTAGAGTATACTATTTATAGGATCAAAGTATTACCAGCAGAGGTAAACTTTTTAATTTTCTTAATAAGTACATGGTACTTATATTACAATTATTGGAACCATTAATAAAACGGTGTGTGAGTTAACAGAAAAATAAAAACTCAAAAGAAAGAAAACATCTATAAAGATAATACATTATGTCAAATTGGAGTGGGAATACCCTGCCCGAATCTATGTTCCCTGATAGCTGCAACCTGGGTGTCTTTAAGTCAAGAGTGAATAGGTTACTGCTA